>CAWUFW010001157.1:1200000-2400000 GCA_963921515.1 Calotriton arnoldi | reverse complement strand
CTTCTTTCTGCACCCCTCTTGCCTCTTTCTGTACCCCTCTCCCCTCTTTCTGCACCTCTCTGGCCTCTTTTTGCACTGTTGTTCCCTCTTTCTGCACCTTTCCTGCCTGTTTCTGCACCTCTCTTGCCTCTTTCTGTACCTCTGTTGCTTCTTTCTGCACTTTTCTTGTCTCTTTCTGTACCTCTCTTGCCTTTTTCGGCACCTCTGTCGGCTCTTTCTACGCTGCTCGTGCTTCTTTCTGCACCTCTGACTTAGAGGCAGTTTTAATCTCCCTGCCCTATTATGTACTAGGGCCTTACAGGGGAGGTCATGTCAATCACTGGGGTACCCCAACCCATAGTGTACCCTAGTGTATGTAGGTGTTTTCACTGTATTCTAAGTGTCTTTTAGCATAGCACTGGCTCCGGTCCTGGTTAGTCAGAGTCAGTTACCACCAGTACCAGTCAGCAAAATGTTGGGGGCACAGGATGACTTTGCAACAAGACCACTTTCTGCACCTCTGCTGGTTGTTTCTGCATATCTCTTGCTTCTTTCTGCACCTTTCTTCGTCTTTCTGGACTTCTGTTGCCTCTTTCTGCATTTCTGTTGCTTCTTTCTGCGCCTTTCTTCTTCTTTCTACATATGTCCTACCTATGTAGGCATAGTTAGAAATTAGCCTTTAAAAAACCTTAGAAATTCACTGAAAACACCATAGGTTTCAGGGACGTTATAGTTAGAAATTAGCATTTAAAAAACCTTTGAAATTCACTGGAAAACCATAGGTTTCAGGGATGTTATAGTTAAAAATTAGCATTTAAAAAAACCTTAGAAATTCACTGAAAAAACAACAGGTTTCAGGGACGTTATAGTTAGTTGGACATTTCCCTCGTACAAAACCAGAGAAATTCGGCCGTTATAGTTAGTTGAGCTAACTATAACTCGCGCCCCCGCAATGCACTGCTGATGACGTCACATATTACATCATTCATTACATGTTCAGTGACATCACTGATGACATCTCAAATGACATCACTGATGACATCATTCACATGATAAACTGATGCACCTCCTCACACCCTAATATAACCTTTAATACACCAACTCTAAAATACAGACTACCATTTTTGAAACCATAGACACACCAATACCAGTTACTACATACCAACTCACTGATTCCTAGGTCTACACACACATCCACTCATTCACCCATACAGTCACTCATACATACAGTCACTCATCAATACAGCACTATCATATGCACTCATATACCCATACAGACACTCACACACCGCCACTCACCCATAGAGTTACTCACATAGCTAGTCAGTCCTGCAAAGAATCAATCACACTCCCATTTACTCACCTACACAGTTATACACACACCACCTCACTTATTTATACAGATACTAACACACACTTACTCTCTTATACAATCACTGATACAAGCACACACTCATCCACATAGCCACTCTCACAATCACTCACTCACATATAGTCATTTATATAATCCAACACTCACATATACTGCCTTTCTCATATGTAGTTACTCACACATGTACCACTGAGACATCCATTCACTCACCAACACACCCATTCACACACTCACCCACCCATACAGCCCTTCACAGATGCACTCTTGAACCCATACACCCAGTGAATCACCCACTCACACATCTATGCACAGAGTCACACCCCCCCACCCACCCACCCAGACACTCAGGCACCAATACAGATACTCAGACAACCAATCAATAACCCATTTAGACACTCATGTAGCTACTCACCAACCCATGCAGCCGCTTACACACCAACTGACAAACTGATACAAAAATTCACACAGTTTAGTCAAATCAAATCAAATCAAGCTTTATTCGACTATTTGTGAAATAATCATAAAAGCACATTAAAAATCAGTTAAAAATAACATGTTAAAAAGAAGTACATTAACCGGGAAAACTGAGTAAACAACAGCATATAAGGACTAATAGTTATACAATTTAAAACAGATGATCACATAGAGATGGCCTTTCTACAGGAAAAAACAGACTTTAAAAACGTAGAGACAGATAAAATTACAAGTTCTTCCCCAAGAGATTGTATGACCACAAATGCAGGACGAAATTGTCGCAGACCAATTGATCTAAGCACCGGGAGTATCCATCTTTTCCTCTGTACTTGATAAAATTTACAGAAAAATAAAACATGCATAGTGGTCTGTGCTGATAACTCATCACATGGACATCGATTTAACTGTCTAGACCAGTCATTTCTGACTGGTAAGCTGAGTGATCTGTGAATGATGCCCAACCTAAAGCGAGTGAGCAAAAATCTTTCGTAATCAGAAGTAACCAATTTTAAATAGGGCTGCATCTTGGGAGTAGTCAGGGTATGTTGGTGGGCCAGCACTGTAATTTTAGTAATCACTTGATTAAATCTAAAGTTTTCAACAAAGTGGAAACAGCTATGTTTAAAAACGTTCCTATTTACATTGATCATGGTGGTAGGGTTATCAAAATATTCCTGATGGCCTAATTTACACAAAAAATCTCTAACATATTTCAGCCATCCTATATGAAGGACCCCAGCTAACCCACAACAGTCGCTAATCGTTTGGCGATTTAAAGTAGTCTTCTCTGAAGTCCATATACGGTACCAGAGAAGAAGTGGTTGGATGCAAATAACATCCGCTATATGTGGTAAACCAAGTTCCATGTGACAATTAAAAGTAGAAACGCTCTCCGGGACG
This sequence comes from Calotriton arnoldi, assembly GCA_963921515.1. Taxonomy (NCBI): domain Eukaryota; kingdom Metazoa; phylum Chordata; class Amphibia; order Caudata; family Salamandridae; genus Calotriton; species Calotriton arnoldi. Next base: position 2,397,275 of record CAWUFW010001157.1, on the reverse strand, counting down.
GGCAGCAAAAATCTGAGAAATCTATTTTCAGCCGTCTGGAGGGCAGTCATGTCAGCATAACCCCAAATGCCCGCCCCGTAGGTCGCAATAGCAACGCAGATACTAACACACACTTACTCTCTTATACAATCACTGATACAAGCACACACTCATCCATATAGCCACTCTCACAATCACTCACTCTCACATAGTCATTTATATACTCCAACACTCACATATACTGCCTTTCTCATATGTAGTTACTCACACCTGTACCACTGAGACATCCATTCACTCACCAACACACCCATAAACACACTCACCCACCCATACAGCGCTTCACAGATGCACTCTTGAACCCATACACCCAGTGAATCACCCACTCACACATCTATGCACAGAGGCACACCCCCCCCACCCACCCACACAGACACTCAGGCACCCATACAGATATTCAGACAACCAATCAATAACCCATTTAGACACTCATGTAGCTACTCACCAACCCATGCAGCCGCTTACACACCAACTGACAAACTGATACAAAAATTCACACAGTTTAGTCACTAACCCATGCATTTAGTAAGACACATTTAATCACTCACTTATACAGTCAGTCACGCACCTACTAAATCATCCATTCAGACACTTATACACCCACTCGTTCTTCAATACAGCTTGGCATACATATATATATATAAAACATATTTAAACTTTACAGAAACACAGTCACTGGATGATGTCATCAGTGATGTCATCAGTGATGTCATTTGAGATGTCATCAGTGATGTCATCAGTGATGACACTGACCATGTCATGAATGATGTAATATGTGACGTCATCAGCAGTGCATTGCGGGGGCGCGAGTTATAGTTAGCTCAACTAACTATAAAGGCCAAATTTCTCTGGTTTTGTACTAGTGAAATGTCCAACTAACTATAACGTCCCTGAAACCTGTGGTTTTTTCAGTGAATATATATATATATGTATATATATACTGGATTTTACGTTATTCATGAAAAGGGACCCTTATAAGTGATTTTCCAGTGGCACCCGCTACTTGTTTGAATGCTGCTTTGCTCAGTTGAGATGTTTAAAGGATCTTGTAAAGCTTAGCAAGTTTTGTAATTTCATCTTAATATTCTTTCTTTGTTATGAATTTTGTTAGCTTAAGTTCAACTCGCTTACCAATATTGGCGCATCATGCATTAATCCCACCTGCTGGAATGTTGTCTGCTTTATCTTGTGGTTTTTTGGAGTTTTTTTATTGTTTGGTTGCTTGTATCATAAATAAATAAACACAGGACTTTTCATCATTTCTGGATTTGATCATTTTAATCACATCAGGAGCTTCACTTCTCCTGCTCAATTGGTTTGTTGTTTGGAATCAAAATGTCTAAAATCATGGTTAAAATGGCTAGTTTTATTTAGAAAATGTCCACTATTACGACCTTGAGGGTTCCTTTGCTCTAAATGTTGCCTTCATGGTCTCTTTGTATTGATGGTGCATTGATGGTGATGGATACTCATATCAAACTTTGTATGCAAACTAATCTGGTCATAATATATTGATAATCTCCTTAATAGAATTCCCTGGCATATGTAATACAAGTATGTTAAATCTTCTTGAAACATATATCTAGTGGACATACTCTTCAGGACTACTACACATGGCCTTGTTTTCCAGGTGTATCCCAGGAGGTTTTCCCCCCATGCTATACCTTATGGGTGATTATTTTAGTTGCTGAAGGTGGAATTTGAAGCATTCAAATCGAGAAATTATTTGCAATTTGCCCTATGAGTTTGGCAGTACTCATTTTGCAAAAAAGTCATGTATTTTACCTACCCCACCCACAACTGTAAACTTTGCTCTCAGCCTCAGAAGTAGTTCAGTTCAGTTCAAGAAACTTTATTTAGTATGTATAAAACAACCACAAAAGTATTCAGGAGAAGAGAAGAGACAAATCAGAATTGCACATGATTATTGTTGAAAGTTAAAAATAAAAACAACACCCAATGTACATCATAATGTCACAATTAATCATGCCAAGGACAAATATTAAAATAATTTACAAAAAAATTAGATTTCCATCTAAATTCCATAAAATCATCATGGTGTCTGTGAGACAATACTTTTGCATATGTTAATTGCATCTGTAATAAAAATTGCAACATTAAGACAGACCTTAATATCATTTAACTCAAGTATATGTTTCAGAGCAGCAGTAGGCAATTTGATACCTTGTGCAAGCAGAAGAAGTTTTAGGTAGTGGCACCTTAACTTGAATAAAAGTCAGAGAACAGTATAAAGTGCATGGTGCTTTGCTTGCTCTGGCAATCACATGGGCAAGAGGTCGTATCTGAGGGACAAGTTTTCATGGTTGGAAAAGCAACTAAATGATGAGCAATTTCCAGTCTAAATCTAACTAATACAAAACGATGCATTAAGTTAGAGGTATAAGTTAAGTAGTCTTGGCAGCCCTCTTTTAACATAATTCTTAGATAAAATGTAACAGTTGGTTTCCTTCCCTCACAATCCATCCGGACTTCCCTTTTATAAGTCATAAAAGTTTCTTTAATAGACCGTTTGGTCAGTGATATTACCGATAAGGGGTTAGTCTGAACTGTTATCTTGAATAGTTACCGACCGTTTAGTCGGTGATATTACCGATAAGGGGTTACTCTGAACTGGTATCTTGAATAGTTTAATATAAAAAAAGTTAATATAACTTAGCCAGGGAATAGCCAATTCATTATCCAAAGACAAGCAACTTAAAATAATTGCTTGGTAAAGCTAGTCTCATCTTTGGACCAAATGGAACGCCAGAGCAAAAGGGGACAGAGTGTGACTATATCTGAAAGGTGTTGTAATCCTGCCTCTCTATACATAATCTCAGTGGAAGCTGAGGTGGGCAGACAAAATAAGTGTTTGAGGAAACTATTTTCCTTAGTCTGAAGTGTCTTACTATTGTAGTGGCCGCACACACTGCCACCGTATGTGGCTATAGATAAAACACCTGCCCTATAGATTGCTATCATATCCTTTGTCGGCCGGGAGACCATTTTAGCTGAGAATCTAAAAATCCCATGGGTACATCTGTTCATCTTGCCCCTAACATTTGTAACTTCCCGGGACCATGAGCCATTACCTGAAAAGGTAATACCCAGGTAGCAAAAGGAATCGACAGTAACTACCGGGGTATTATTCATAAAAAACATTCTGCATTTCTTGTGACCTGCCCCACAGATCATTGTATAAGTTTTGTTTTTGTTAACAATCAATTTCCTTGCAGCAATAAAATCCTCAAAGGAGTTCATTAAACGCTGTAAAGCCACCGGGGTCCTAGCCAACAAAACATCATTATCTACGTACAAGAGCACTGGTGTAGGACATACAGCAACTAAAGGGAGATCTGCTTGTACTGCTTGTAGGTCCTTGTCCACCCCATTGATAAACAGGGAGATCAGTAAAGGGGCAAGTACACAACCTTGCCGAATACCACGTTTAACAGCAAAGTTGTTAGTACATTTGGTTCATGGGCCATAACATACTTTGCACACTAATTTCTCATATAACCTTGCAAGAAAGCAGATGATGGGCGCCCCTATAGAGAGCAGAATTGACCAAAGAATAGTATGGTCACCTAGATCAAAAGCTCTGCTCAAAACTGCAAAGCAGAGATACAATCTACCACTATGATCCTGTTCACCTGCGGACTGAACTTGGTCTTCCTGGTCTTCTTGTCCTTGCCCTTCCCTGTCCCCGAGGTCCCAGGCTGGTCGTCCGGGGTGCTTGTGGGGTTGCGCTGGTCCTCTGCGCCTGCTCCGGCTGCCTCCATGGTGCTTGTGTGTTGGTCAGTTTGCGTGTGGGTTTTTTTTTCTGCTTTTATGGAGGTTTCTGACGCCTGCCAGGTGTGTGTTGCAGGCCTGGCGCTGCTTGTCGCTGGTTTCCTCATCGCGCTTTGGCCCATCACGTGTTTTTTGGTGTTGTGGTTTGTGTTTTTATCTCCATCGTGGTGGTTGTATCGCGGACTTTGTCCGCAGTTTCGGCAGGCTATCGCATGCTACCGCCTTGTTGTGAATTCCACGTTGACACGGGGTTATTTTCCCGTGATAGGCTGCGTTATTGAAAGTTGCGTTACGCTACTCATGCGGTAGTTATCACACGTTCTTGTGAATATACCCCCAAGTTTCCTGTATACATATTATATCCAGGTCATTTATAAAATCCGACCAACCTAGTGTACCCTGTTTTTCGCTAAACCTCCTACATTCCAGGTTGCAGAAGTACTTCTGACTGTCTCTCACTCATCACCCCCTGGGTCTTAGTCCTAAGACACTTTCAGGTGGCATATCCGAGTAAGTTAGAGATCTATCAGTCCCTTTAAAAACTCCATAATGGTAAAAGGAAACTAAAAAAGTTGTTACACCCAATGTGTAGGTGGCCATCAAGTTCTTCAGGTGCAGTATGGTGTTGACAAATATGTTTCTACGGTGGTCCCTCTTTAAATGGTGACTCTGGCTGCACAGACAAGGGCCATATCACACTTTTCTACACCCAGTGGGTCTGATTCACAAACATCATACTGTGACTTACTCATGGCTTACCCTGAGTTCCAGGAGCAAGCCAAGAGTAAGCCGAGTGCCTTGGCTTACTGCTGAAATTCAGACATTGTCCCGTATGGATTTTCCAGTGCGGATTTCCTTTATCAATTTTCCTAAGTGGATTCTCTGGGTTTACTGCAATTTATGCCTATGGATCTTGTCCTTCTAGACACTCAAATTGCCCTGATCTGTCCAATCAGCCTTTTTAATGGTAAAAAATGCTGACACAACCGAACAATCACTAGTCACTCAAAGCTACATAACAGTCATGGGGAAAATTAGCAATTCTCCGCTAATTGAGACCATGACCATGTGGCAACTTATAATGGAAGTTAATGACCTGTTTAGACAACACTTGCTGAAGTTTTTGTCCATTAAGTGCTAAAAAGGTATACAGTGTGACACTGATTAAGACGCTATAGTTCAGATATGTATTCATTCTATGACATGTAATTAAAAAAATTAAATAAAGTATTTTAAAAAATCGCCATAGATAAAGTAATTTGTCTAAAGAAAGAAGTCTGCTTTATGCATTCTCGACATTCAGGCATTTTGAAGACTTTACAGAAGTCGACCTGGAAAGCTGAGTAGATTTTGCTTTCTAGGCACACTCCTGGAAATCATTTTAGAATTCCTTGTTCTGCCCGTGCATCGGCATTTCCAGAGGCACAGTGTTACCATTGCCATTGTGCAATAAGACATTCTTTTCTATGGTTGGAAAATATGTTCCCCCATTGAGAAAACCCTCCTCCTATGATCCATCCATTCTGGGGATAATTCCTTCCTCATCCCACCTTCGAAATGCAGGTATTGTGAAATAAATGATGGGAAAGGGGTGGAGAGGAGTTTGAGACTCAAATTTGAGAAATTATTGGTAATCTCAAATTTACTGAGGGGGCTGGAGATGAAATGCCCACTTACCACCTTTAAGTGGGGTTTATTCAGGGCAATATCATACCATCATGAGTTCATTTTGTGCATACGTAAAATGACTTGCAAGTTCAACACCACCTTTTGTGAATATTGTGGACAGATAAATCCAGGTGTTTGCACCTGTAAATCAGTCTCACTTCTGCCAAGTTCCTGAGAATGTCCAGTTCTGTAGACAGTTTGGGAACCCAGGTTTCCATGCTCCAGGGTCAACAGCTAAAAGGCTATAACTCCTATGTGTGCTCCAGTTCAGTATCCTAAATGCTGTCATCACGGCTAGCAGCACTTAGTGCAATCTCTGTCTCTGTTAAGCGGCTAACAGAACCAGGCCTTGCTCTTCTCCCACACGTCTAAGCCTTTCACTGTTTGCGCCTTGGGTCTTACGTTGCATAATATCGGATGCCCACTTAATTTAATCATGTAAGTGATAGCAAATCTTCCCTACTTGAAATGCACTCCTTTTAATGGTAAAATCCTTCTCCTTATAGGATTTTGGATTATCTGCCTTTTAGTGGCTGATGTGCGCGCGCAGTTCAGTTATGCCGGTGGCTTCCCAGCATCAATACAGGAGCATAAAAGGGAAAGCAAATACAAATAATGCCTCCTTATATGTGTTTTAGCAAGTATTTATTGTAATAGGACTAAGTAAAATACAGCAGTGTACGAAGAGGGACAATAAAGAGCAAAGTACACAGAACACCTTCTGCAGTGTATTATAATGCAATGCAATGACTCGACGTAACGAATTTTTCATTTCTGTTAACACTGATATGATAATTTGTACAATTTTGTGTACAGCGCTCTCTATACCCTGCGGTTCTGGTATCAGGCTACAGGTCGCTGTACAAATAATTATCTGTTCCCAAGAAATACAATCCGGTGATATATTTTTACGGATAAAACATTTTCTATGTTTCAAAGGAGACGTATTGCTGCGTACAGGAAGCTCTATACATGCAAATAAACTACAGCCCTGTGAAACAATGTATTTACATTTTCATTTTCATCCTGGCTGTTGCAAAATGGGTTCCGCCCATTCAGTATGCCTGGATTTTTTGCTTTTGCCAATGCTTATTTTGAAAATATAAGCATATTTTGAAAAACTAGAAATAGAAACAAGTGAACGTGTGCACCTTCCTAACACGGAGCTGAACATTTTTATCAATCAGAACATATTCATTATAAACTCGGGTAAAATATTAAAATTTCCATACTTTTAACCTTTCAGATGGCATTGCACGGGTTTTTGTGATATACAGTCAATCCTTCAACCACGAGTCTAATACACATGACGAACAACCTCAGGAGATTATATTGTGTTTGTTTGTTTGTTTATCAATTTTACATAGCGCAGACATTGACCGAAGGCGCTAGAGCGCTTTACATAAAGAGGCAACTTGTAAATACAAGCAAAGCTTAATATACGAATCCAAGGCTCAGAAGTTTACTAGGAACTGTTTTTTAAACAGGCAATTTTACTGGAGAGGATTTACTTTTGGTCTCAACTGAATAGATAGGTTAAAGGTCAAATACGCAGTTTCCTCTTGGGCAAACGAGCGTGCATTGATACATGGGCAGTAAGAAATGGCTGAAGCTCTTTAAAAACAGATTCACAAGAGCACAGGAGGTTCTGAGAAACACCTCATTTAGGGAACAGATCTTCACTCTTTGATTCATTCATTTTAAAAGTTTACTCTGTCGCCATAAATGTGATTTTACTTAAGGCATGTCTTAAACTTAAAAAGATTTGAAAAAAGGCCTCAGCGGTTTAGCAGTCGCACATTCCTATCGTTAGAGCATTGTCATATAGACAGATAGTGGTGCTCTAAACACTATTAACACATCTGTGGCCATGGTATGTGCCAGCTAGACCAATGAACAAGAATGTTCTTAGCCCAAACAACAGGTTACCAATGAAATAACAGAGCACTCCTAATGTATGTACCTGGTTTGCTGTCTATTTCAAGCCCCCACTGTGCCTGTTTATACAGCCAAACGCCCTATGCTAGCACAATTGCATCTCATTTTACAGTGTATAGGCAGAGAATCATTCAGGACTCGGTGTAGTATAGTGGACGGTATTTTCACTTTTCAGTCAAACATGAAACAATCACCACAGATGTTATAATGATAATGTTTCACACACCGTTATACTAAGAAGGAAAACGTACCTCCGCACCAAATCCTGTTTAGAGACATACAGATATAAGTAATAAAGCTGGCTTTCTCTGTGTCCCGTCTGCTTATGGTGATGGGTATTAAAAAGACATGCCAGATTTTTAACTTGTAAGGAAACAGTTATAGTAACACATTCCAAAAGGAGGAATGTTTAAATTAAGGAAAGAAAATAATCATCCCTTATTTTACATTTTACTTCAGCACACTTGAAGAATTTGAATAAAGCATTGTTGTCTTTATTCTACTGCACAATTTAGAAAGAAAGGCCAGTTTATTTATCAGCAAAAGACAAAGATAATTCCTAACACAGAAAAAAAAGGCAGTGGATGATGGGTGCTTTTAGTTGAGAAAAAGTGTAGAAGTGTTCCCTTTCAGAAACTTCCATGTCTATGTGTGATAAGCAATACACACACACACCCACTGCGAGAAAGCAGAAGAAGGGTTTGGTTGGGGGTGGGCGGGTGGGCGGGTCGGGGAGGAGTGGCTAGCCCAATGTTGTGGGCACTGACTGTTTGGTCAGCCCCAGGGCCGACCAAACCGGTCATGCACACTCTCCCTTTTCTCCATGTAGGCTGCATGCAGCCTGCATGGAGAAAATAGGCTCCCCATAGACGCCTGTGCGGTCGGCGTCCCAGCCAATCACAACACTGCCATTGCAGCGTTGTGATTGGCTTAGGGGAGGGAGGCTGCCTGCGGCTGCTTCCTGCGAGGACGACGTGACGCAGGACAGGACCGCCGAAGGTAAGTTTTTATTTTTTTAAATTTAAAATTACCCCCCCCGCGTGACCCCCTCCCCCGTGCGACCCCAGCCCCACCCACCTGCGACCATGCCGGCAGCGACTGTTAATGACTATGCTCCCTTTCAGTTGACACGTTTCTGCTTCTAGCCCATAAATACATCACTGAAGTGTGTTTAAATTCCTTGGTGTGTTTAAGCCTGCAGTACTGCCTCATGTCTACAAGATCTGAGCATAAAAATAAACACACTTGCTGTAATAAAGGTCCCCACAAGGTCAATTTTTAAAAAGTTGCAAAATTTGACTCAGATCTTTCTGAAGTCATTTTCTATAATTTAGAAGGCATAACATGGTGGAGACTTGAGTTCAGGTCCCCACAGTGCAATCAAGTCCCCATAGTGTGCCACATCCTGAGAAGGTCCCATCATTTATGTAGTCAATCGGCGAGGGTTGGCATGGTGTCTGTGCCCCACTTGGATAAAATAACTTGCTTTGCCACGCATATCGCTAGGGTGATGACATTTCCTTTTTTGGAGCATAGCAGGTAAGTCAATGCATTAGGAAGTATTAGCATTATACGACTGGGGAGATTGGTGATATCTGTAGTGTATATCTCATTGATGTCTTTCATCACAGTTGTGCCAACAGCCGTTGCTGCCAAGAGGTTTCCATTTAACTAATCTAACCGGGGTGTAGTACCAGTAGTGTGCTATTTTGAGCATGGTTTCTTTTCCCACTACGCCAAAAGAAGAGGTGTGGGTCCTAAAGAGGATGTCAGTCCATTCCTTGGGAGTAAGGAGAGCTCTAGCTGGGATTCTCATCTTGTCTGAGCAGAGGATTTACTAGGGTCTGAGGGTTTGTTCAGAAATTTGTATATGTCTGAGAGAAGGCCTGTGTCAGTGTAGCGGGTGAGGAGCCATTTCTTGAAGCTCACATGAGGGGGAAATTAAGGGGTGGTCAACCCATTGTTTAACAGTGGTGTAGTACCAGTACTCACTGGCTCATACACTATAGCTGGACTGAATTTGTGTAGTCCATGAGGCCTAAATGGTCAAAGAGATCTACTACCCTCTTGCAGTTGGCCTCCTGCCACAGGAGGGATGATGTGCCTTGCATAGCAGGCGGAATTGGGGTTGCCTATGATGGGTGTTACAGGGAGATGTGCCTGGACAACATTTTGGCAAGTTTGACTCTATCCCATGTCCCAATCATCGCCCGTAGAATCAGAGAGATATAGACCACTGTCCGGTGGTGTTTTTTGTGAAGCCAGGGAATTTTCCATATGTGGTTCCCGGCAATAGTTTGAAAGATGAAGCATTAATGCTTTTCTGTAAATGGTCTGCTCCATTCTACCTTATATTGCATTTGTGCTGCTTCTAATAGTGCATTAAATGTGGAATGGCAAGGCCTCCCTCTGCTACTGATAGATAGGCCCGCTTCCTGGCCATACATGGACCACCAATGTTTAATCATCACAATCTGGCGTTCAATATTCTAAATACCCCTTAAATGATAATACTGGCTTGGACTGGGTTTCTGTGTAGCACTGTTCTTGTGGTTGTTCAAGAAAGAGGCAGCCATGTCTATAAAGGACGCACAGAATCACCTGTGGCAAGCTAAGTGTGCATGTCTGTAGTAAATCTACTTTTTCTGAATGGTCACCCCAGATTTTTCACATTTTTCTAGAATCTATTTTTGCTGGCATTAGAACTCTGCGCACTTTGTCCCTGCAAAACAGGAGGAAAGTGCCTGTGCTCCACGTCTAAACATGATTAAATTGTCCTATCACTGATTGACATATTTAACTTGCTTACAGGTCCCTAGTATGTGGTGTAAAAATGCACACCTGGCCTGGATGTTTAATGACTCTTGTGGACTACATCACCTATTGGACGATCCACAAACTGGGTCTGCAAAACATGACTTTAGGTAAACCATGTGTAGCCTGATTGCAGAAGCATAAATACCTGTTGTCAATTCTGTCAAAATAATCCTTTCCGACAGGTGGGAAACCCTGCTCTTAAATATTAATAAGCTACTTATTTTTAAGTTTTAAAAGAGATTTTATTTGATGAGAAGATAAAACATAGTACAATATTTGAAGATACATTACATACGTATAGAATAATGCAGTTAATTCATATAGAAATGGGAAAAGGAAAGAAAGAAAGAGAGGAAAAGAAAGGAGGATAATAAGGAGGAAAAGGGGGTATTAAAATTCTATATTAGGTCTTATAAATGAAACATAACAATTATGTAACAATAATTCCTACTGTAATAACTCAGTCTTTGACCATAAGATAAAATATGTTAGACAAATATTAATAACTATTAACTCAAGGAGGTTTGGATATTTCTTCACTGTGAGGATTATGCAAGGGTAAGGTTTGAGCTGACACATTTAGGAAATTAGTGATAGGCAAACACAATATGTCTCGTTTAATAGCAAGTGAGATTGGGTGAACATAAGCCCTATCCAATCTATGATTGTAACAAATACCATACCACCATGCCTGAAATGAAACGTTTGAAGTATTTTTCCATGACTTGGTAATTTGTTGAAAGGCTACAGCTATAAGTAAATCAATAATGCAAACATTAGTATCATGAGAGGATCACACCTCTGAGATACTGCCTAGGAAAATATGTGAAAGGGAAAAAGGGACATGAGTATGGAAAATAGTATTAATTTGTTGCCATACTCTGATCCAAAAATTGTGAATAGATGGGCAGTCAAACAGCATATGTTTAAGATCCGCTGATGGGGCAGGACAAGACCAACATGTAGAGGGGATGGCAGAATCTATACTATGTAATTTAGCCGGAGTAATCAGGAGTCTATTATATATGAAGAATAAAGTTTGGGTAGTATTTGCTGCTCTAGAAGACTTCCTTATTTTATTCCAGATTTTGTTCCATATTGGAATAGGAAAAGATTCACCCAAGTCAGATTCCCAACTACATTCTACTGAAGATTTATCACAAGTGATAAGGATATCCATTAAGTTCTTATATATTTGAGATGCCGAAGGGAGGGTGTGTAAAAATGATGTTGTGATAGGAGAGGAAACAGTAAGCGTGTGAGAGGGTACAAAAGCATTATAAGAAGCTTGAGCAGCTGTAATCAAAGACATATATTTGGAGTAGTAAGAGGGAGGAAGAGAAAAACAGGATTGAATTACGGAAAAGGGGATACAGACACCATCTTGAAAGAGTTGATGAGTCCATTTAAGTCCAAAATCTAACCAATCTTTCCATAAAAGAGTCCTGTTTTTAAGTTTAATATGTTTATTATACCAGATTGGTGAATTTAGAAAACGAGTACGTTCGTCTAAACGACCCACAAAGAGAGGTTGAAAAATTTTACGGGCATTTTTAAGAATAGGAAGAGAAAATGCTACTGGAACATGGGATAAAGAAATATATTCTTCAAAGGTAAAAGGGTGAAAAAGGAGTTTTCGACCTTTACCCACAAAGGTTGAAGATTAGAACCATTCACATTATCAGATATCAAAGAAGAAGAATGTTTAAGAAAAAATGAGGTATGATAAGAAGAGAAATTGGGAGAATTAACTCCACCCATGTGCTTAGGTTTTTAAGTTTGCAAAAAGACATCCTAGCTTTTTTGTTCTGCCATAAAAATTTTGAGAGAATACTATAGATATTCTTATAACAGGATTTAGGAATATTGATTGAAATATTGGATAAATAAAATAAAATTATTGGAACTAGCATCATTTTAATAGAGTCTAATCTACCCCACCAGGATAAAAATAATGGATGCCAGCACGTTGTGGAAGTATTTAAGATTAATTGTCAATTTTTCAAATTCAATGCAACCGTTTCTTTAATAGAGGGAGTGAACCATAATACCAGATATTTGATCTTAGTTGGATTCCAATGGAAAGAAGAAGCTAAGAAATCAGCATGAAAGCAATGTTTGTTTAAAGGAAGGAGTTCACATTTGTCAACATTGAGTTTGTAACCTGAAACTAGCGCAAAATCAGATACTTCAGATAAGAATGCCGGTAAGGAATTTTGTGGTTTAGAAATAAATAAGAGAATGTCGTCTGCATATACAGAGAGTTTTAAATGCTTGTCGCCATATGGGAAACCAGTAATATCATTATTCAAACTAATTTTTATTAAAAAGGGCTCCAGGGCAAGAATAAATAAAAGTGGAGAAAGTGGACAACCTTGTCGAACACCTCTAGGAAGAGGAAAAGAAGGAGATACAAGACCATTAGCTAAAATAAAAGACTTGGGAGAAGAATAAAGTAAGGAAACATAAGCAATACATTTGGGACCAAAACCAAACCATACAAGAGTTGAAAAAATAAACTGCCAATTGACCCTGTCGAACCCTCTTTCAGCATCCAACGCAACAGCTGCTAATGAATGCTTATGTGAGTTAGACTTGTTAAGTACATTAAAAAAGAGGCGAGTATTGTCAGATAGGTGTCGTCCCTTAATGAAACCACATTGCTCTTTTCCAATTAATTGTGGTAGGATGTCATCTAGACAAAGGGCAAGAATTTTCGCAAATATCTTATAATCCAAATTAATTAAAGAAATGGGTCTATAATTTTTACACAATGTGTGATCTTTGTTTTCCTTAGGGAGAAGACAGATCAAAGCTTCCTGAAAAGAACCTTCTGATTTCTGGGTTGATATAAAAAATGAATATAACTGATGTAATTTGGGAAGCAGAAGATGAGAAAAATGTGTGTAAAATTCAATTGTAAAGCCATCGGGCCCGGGCGCTTTCCCTTTTTTAAGAGAATGAATGGCATTAAGTATGTCTTTAGTTTGTATATCTTCTTCTAAGGAAGAAAAATCCACCTCATGAGAAGAGGGTGGAGGGATGGAAGATAAATATTGTGAAATAGCAATCGGCTGAGAAGGGGATTCAGGGATATAAAGTTTTTGATAAAAATTAGCAAATTCTAGAAGAATATCTTCATTTTTGTGAACTGTAGTGTTAGATGAGGTTAAGATGGATTCAATTTTGGTGCGCTCTTTTTTAATCTTGAGATAATCAGCAAGAAGATTACCAGATTTATTTTGTGCGCTATAATACTTAGCACTGGATTTAAGTAAGTATAAATTTGCGGATTCAGTTGAAAGTTTATTAAAGGTAAGCTTGGCTTTGATAAGTTCATTCAAATCAGACTGAGATTTTGTAGAATAATATGAATGCCCCAGTCGCTTAATTTGTGCAGCAAGTATTTGTATGGCTTGAGAAGATTTTCTCCGTTTTTGGGCTACAAAAGAAATAATGAAGTCTCTAGAGGCAGCTTTAAAAGTATCCCAAATAAGTTGAGGAGATGTGTGAGGAGATTCATTTTCTGTAAAAAACGTGGTTGCAAAATTTTGAAAAGCAGGTGTAAATTTTGAGTCTAATAAAAGGGAATTATTAAATCTCCATCTCCTAGTACCTTCGATGGGAGGGAGTAAATCTAAGCCTAAAGAGACAGGGGCATGGTCAGAAATTAAAATAGACCCTATATCAGAATGAGAAATGTGTTGAGTAAGGGCTTTGGAAATAAAAATATAGTCTATCCGGGATTGAGAGGAGTGTACTGGTGAGAAATACGTGTATTCTTGAAGAGTAGGGTGACATAGTCTCCAAGAGTCAACAAGGGATCTTTGAGTCATAGTAGAAGTACATTGATTGTGTATGTGAGAAAGAGAAAATTTTGAATTGGAACGTCTATCTATGAAAGGATCCACAACCATGTTACAATCACCACCAAAGATTAAATAATCATCCGTGTAAGTCATCAATGTAGAGAGAATTTGAGGCCAGAACAGTTTATCATGGTTAGTGGGTGCATATACATTAAAAATGGTTAAAGGAAATTTGTTAATTAGTAGAGATACTGAAACCCATCTACCTTCTGAATCATTATCGTGACGTATAAGTTGAATATCTAAACGTTTATGACAAAGAATAGCTCCACCATTTCGCTTCCCTGAACCTGGGGATGCAAAAACATGACCTACCCATTGGCGGCGTAATTTGGCTATCTCAATATTTGTCACATGAATCTCTTGCAGTAAAACAATATCACCTTTTAAACCCGCAATATGCGATAAGACTCGTTGACGTTTGATGGGAGAACCCAAACCCTAAACATTCCAAGATATAATTTTTAACGACATCTAAATATATAGAATAAATAGTAAACTCTGATATAAACAATTGCAAGTATGGAAATATAATGACACATCATATGTCAAATTATCAACTAGGAGAAATTCTGTAGTGAGAAGATAAAAATAGAAAAGGAAGGTTATAAAGTAGGAAGAAAAGTTATAAGGAAGCAAAAAATGAGATATGGTGAAGAAAAAGAAGAGAGACCAGCAAATGGAAAGAGAGAGGAAAATAGGAAAATGAAGAGAGAGGGAAAGATAAAGCAAGTAGAAAAGATAATGGAGGAAACATGAGTTCAAATCAAATCAAATTTCTTTATTTGGTAACAAATAAAGTTGACCATAAAAGTTCATATACACAGATCAAAACAAATTTAAAATTCAGTTTTCTTATATCAGTACAATGTTATAAAAATCATATCGTAATAGATTTGCGATATTTAAAAACATATTTTAAGAATGCAGTAACAGAGGCAATGGTAAATTCATTATCTAACAATTGCAGGAAACGAAATGCTGAGTGGCATTGTCTCAAACCGGATCTTTTTAGTACTGGAATAATCCATGTTCTTCTCGGGTTTGAATAAAATTTGCAGAAGAACATTATATGTATCGTCGATTGTATCGAGACATCATCACACGGACATTTGCTTAAAACTCTTGACCAGTCATTCGGTGCAGGAAAACTTAAGGATCTGTATAAAATGTTCAATCTAAAACAGGTTAACAGAAACCTATCATAATCATTAGTTGTTAATACGATATACGGTTGTATGGCAGTAGTTGCTAGGGTCATGTAACACGTTTGAACCGTAGATTTCTTGAGTTCTAGAGTGTTTCTGATTTCGCCCAGATGATGTATACAACTCGCTTTGAGGTCTTTCCTGGACACGTTGCTCATTGTTTGTGGGTCTTTATAATATTCCGGACGGCCTAATTTAGTCAAGAACATTTTTACGTATTCTAACCATCTTATCCGATTTACTCCGTCCATCGCTAGAGCATCTTTTAGAATATGGCGGTTTAAAGCCGTCTCCTCTGAGATCCAGACTTTGTGCCACAGGAGGACTGGCTGGATCTTAATTATGTCCTCCAAATAAGGCATGCCCAGTTCTTGATGGCATACATAAGTTGATGTACTGTCTGGGACAGCCAGGAGCGACCTGAGAAACTTGTTTTCAGCAGATTGTAGTATATTTACCCCTGCGTAACCCCAGATTCCTGCTCCATAGGTGGCGATAGCCACACTTTTTGCTCTATAAATCTGTAGCATTTTGGCAGGGGGGCGTCTACCTAATTTTCTGCGAAAATTTAGCAAAGCCATCAGTGATTTAGTAAATAAAAGTTTTCTGGCCTTAATCGCCTGGGACCAGGAACCTGATTGGTCGAATAAAATTCCTAAATAGGAAAAGGTTTTAGCACTATCTATTGGCTTAGAATGTATAAAAAGGGTTTTTGTATTCTTTTTTAGTCCGACCCCGCAGTTCATTGTGAAGGTTTTAGAACAGTTAAAAGTAAGTCCCAAACCTGACATAAAATTGACAAACATATTAACTACCTTTTGGAGTGCGATCAGAGTGCGGGCCGTAAGGACCACGTCATCCGCATACATGAGTGCTGGGATAGGACGGGTCGATGCAGTTGGTAGGTCCTTGCACTCCTGGACCAGAATGGTTTCTAAATCGTTTATGTATTGTGAGAAGAGAAACGGGGCTAAAATGCACCCTTGTCTTACGCCCCTCATCACTTTGAAGTGCTTAGAGCACTCTCCCCCCCTTCCATACTGAACCCTGGCCCTCTCCCCCAGGTATAGCTGCCTTAAAAAAGTGACTATTACAGCATCTACTCCCATTCCCTCTAAAACTGACCAAAGCTTCTCGTGGATGACACAATCAAATGCTGCTGTTAAGTCGACAAATGTTAGGTATAAACTTTCCCTTTTAACCTTTGTATACTTATCTATCAGGATGTGTAAGTTTAGACCCTGTTCTGTTGTGCCCATGCCCTTACGGAAGCCATATTGAAGATCGCTTAATATTGACTTCTCTTCCGCCCATAGCTGTAACCTATCTAGCAGGACTCATCCCACGATCTTAACTGTAGAGTCCAGCAATGAAATTGGGCGGTAACAGGCTGGGTTTGCCCTGTCACCTTTTTTAAAAATAGGCACAATTATGGAATCGTACCAAGTCGGTAAGAAGCCTTGTGAGCAGCATGCATTAAAAACCTGCGTTAATAGTGGGCCCCAAAATTCTACATTGGATTTAAAAAGATCTACTGGGATCCCGTCAGGCCCCGCAGCCTTCCCCCCCTGACTTGAGTTGATGGCAGAATTAACCTCGCTAAGGGTAAAATGTAAAGGTAAGTCTCTGAATATTAAAGAGTGGTCAATTTCTACCTCAGTTCCCAGAATAACCTGTTCTTCTTGGACCGGTTTTCTATATAGCCTTGACTAATGTGAGATCCATTCGTGTTCGGCTATTGCTATCTCTATTGTGGCATTGTAAGTCTCCGCCAAAAAAGGGGCGCTAACTGCCTTCCAAAAGGCTGATGGGTCACGGTTAACTGATGCATCATGTAAGGCTTGCCAAGCTTCCTCTTTTAATGCGGACTTTCTTGCCTTTATAACCTTCTTATATTAATTTCTTGCCTTTCTAATATTTTCTTGATCTTTCACATTGGCATGGAGTGTACTTTTAAGATTGGTATAAGCCTTTGTACAATTGTTGTCAAACCACCCTTGTTTAGTGTTTCTGTTCTTTCTTACTTTCACATATAGAGTATCTTTGACAAAATTAGAGATGTCTAAAAAATGTTTTCAATTTCCTGATGTGATGACTTCTCGTTCAAACAGATTAAGAGCTCTTCACTACATTCTTTCACAACTTTGCTCATAAAAATCCCTGGATCCACGTTTGCCCATTTAAGTGCATAACCATTTTGTCTGTTTAGGGTAATATTTTTCACAGAATATGTGGAATTACCTCCAGTCTTTTTAAAATTGTTGTGCACCTTCATTTCCATACTGATAAGAAAATGATCGCTTAGTCCAATCTCGTGTGTCCTAAATTCCTTAATGTGGGTGGAATATTTACATGAGATTAAAACAAAGTCTATTGTTGTGAAGGTGCCTCGCCCATTAAAAGTCGGACGAAAAGGGGCCATGGGGGAACATAAATTGTTGGCAAAGCCTATATCGAGTTCAAACATGATATCATTTAAGAGATCTCCTCGCCTTGTGTGGGGAAAATGGGGGATACTTAAGCCCTTTTCATAAGTTATGCCACAGATCCCTTTATCAGCATGTTGGCATATATAAGAATTAAAGCCCCCCCCAAATAATACAAACTTCATTGGATGAACAAACTTGTAAGTTACGCAATTCCCCACTCAATCGTCTCATGATTCCCTCGAACAGTTCAGGTGCAGCATTATTATAAAAATTCATTAACACAATACAAAATGCTTTATCAATATGCATACTGATGATCTGATAATACTGGTCTGACACATTTAGAACAATCTTTCCTATGTTCAAAAAGTTCGAGACATAAGTACATAATCCACCCTTTGCTCTACCATATGGTGATGGGACTGCTGGGGTGTGGAAAGTTTCATAGCCCGTGATATGAATGGGCTTTTCCGTCCAGGTTTCTTGCAGGCTAAAGATTTCAAACTTACTAACAAAATCATACCACAAGGTATTCGTTACTTTAGAATTTAATCCTGCCACATTCCAGAACAGGAACTGGCAGTTGTTTTCCCTACCTAGGCATTGATTTTTCCCCCTTCCTTCGTCCCAGGTCGTTGATGTGTGGCCAGATTGTGTAGTAGGGGGTGAAATAGGCAAAACTGTCGTATTCAATGCTATGTCTATAATGGCCTCCGCGTTCGTTGTCCTATCATCATGATAAAGATAGATGTTTTCATTAGTGGACAAAGGCAACCTATGTCCCACGCTAAGGGGAGACTCCTCTATACCTAGTGTGTCGCGCTGCCTTGGGGCTACCATTTGCTGTCAATCAACTGCCTCAAGATTAACTAATGCATCAAAACGATTGTGTGCTGGGACGTTAGACCAATGCCTATAGCGCATAGGTGGTGGTGCCTTGTTAGTTGGTGTAATGTTGAATGTTGGCTTATAAAAGTAACCTAACGGAACTATGTTAATACCATACCCTAGAGTAGATTGGCTTCCCATTCTACTGAGAATCAGTTCCACCAAAAAGGGGGTTTTAAAAGTCAGCACCACACAGTCTCCCGGCAAGCTTTTCCGTCTCCTGCCCACCCAGCTCACTCTCCTGGCCATCTTAAATTCATCAAATAACCTCTCGGTGAGACCGGTCCTTTCCCCAAGCCATTGCAACGACTTGTTCCTCAACCTCTCCCATGGTTCATCTCCCTCTTTTTGTAATGTAGGGACATTAGTTAGAACCACCACATATGGTGTTGCCGCTGGCGGTAAATCCAGGCGTGTTAGATGTCTCTCCACCGTGTTTTCTTTCCAATGCCCTGAAACATTAGAGGTCTTAGGGATGGCTGGGACTATGGGGATAGTGGATGAGGGTGCCACGAGTTTTGCGTTAGAGGTGGGTTGGACAGAGTTGTTTGATGCAGGCGGTATTTGGTCGCGGCTGCCGGTGGCAGGCTGGATATATTGACGCCGTTGGTTATTAATAAGGTCGTCCTGATTACCCATTTGAGCTGTGATTACCCCATTGCCGGGAAGCTGTGTGTTGGCTAAACACTTAGACAACAACTCCTCCATCGAACCGATTCTATGTGTCAGATTGTTTAAGCTTTCCCTAAGGAAGGTGTCTAAGGCTTCTACTTTGGTTTTTAACTTTATCACTTCATTCTATGTACGTGTGTTGGCACTATCTGTCAATTTTCCCCTTTAACTAAAAGCTGTTTAGATGGTGGTTTATCCTTTTTATTCGTCTTTTTATAAATTTTAAGGGGTGTCTCCCTATCCGTTAAGTCCGTTTCCCCTATAATGTGTGTGGAAATATCTGGGTTCCTAGCCCGCTTAGTAGGCGGTTGTGTATCAATCTCAAGGTCACTACCTGATATGTTGTCAGAAGTGTTTATAATGCAGCCATTTTCAACTTGAGTACGCCTTGAAACTACGATGGGTAGAACGGCCCCCTCACTTGATGTATGTACTATGGCTATTTCTCCCCTAGTACCTATATGTCCTGGTTTCATTGCCTCTTCTACAGTTCTAATCTGGCGCTCTATAGCCCCCACCGTGCCTGTTAAATAACTGAGCAGGGTCTGACATGGCTGGATCCCTGATTGAGGCCCCTTCTTGTTCGATGCACTCAATGTTTTTCTCTTCCCCATGGTTGTATTTTCCCGGATGACTAGTGATATCTGCCCTCAGAAGAATTTCCTTTCTGATATCGGATAGGTTTAGTTACTATGTGTGTCAACTTATATGTGTTGTAATATGTAATCTACTAAGTATATTACATCAGCACTAGTGATAACAATACTCCCTACTAGTTCTGGTGATACAAGCTAAGGTCAAACTCACAGTCACAGTACCTTTTCGGGGCAAATGTTAGGGCCGTGGCCCAGTCCAGTCTCTTCCGGTCTATGACGGGTGCGGCCCGGGCACGCCCGCGTGCGTCCCGCGCTGCGGGAGGCAAGGACTGCTTAAATTGCGCCTCCAGGCGTGTATCGCGGCGTCACAGGTGGTGTCAGGCTGAGGGGGTTCTGGGAGAGGTAGTTAACAGCGGCCGTTCCCCTCACGGCAGGCAGGCAAGGGCAGATGCACACCACGTTGGCCGTTTCCCTCATGGCGTGATGACGTGCGCGTCTCCGCCACCCGCTCTCCTTGTTAGCGCGTCCCGCGCTGAGGGAGGCAAGGGCTGCTTAAATCGCGCCTCCAGGCGTGTATCGCGGCGTCACAGGTGGTGTCAGGCTGAGGGGGTTCTGGGAGAGGTAGTTAACAGCGGCCGTTCCCCTCACGGCAGGCAGGCAAGGGCAGATGCACACCGCGTTGGCCGTTTCCCTCGTGGCATGATGATGTGCGCATCTCCGCCACCCGCTCTCCTTGTTAGCACGTCCCGCGCTGCGGGAGGCAAGGGCTGCTTAAATCGCGCCTCCAGGTGCGTATCACGGTGTCACAGGTGGTGTCAGGCTGAGGGGGTTCTGGGAGAGGTAGTTAACAGCGGCCGTTCCCCTCACGGCAGGCAGGCAAGGGCAGATGCACACCGCGTTGGCCGTTTCCCTCACGGCGTGATGATGTGCGCGTCTTCGCCACCCGTTCTCCTTGTTAGCGCGTTAACATGAGTTAAAAAAGCATAGAGCAAAAAGAAGAAATAAAAAAATAATATACCACAAAAATACACGGAAACATGGGGATGGTGGAGCCACATAAGGAAAACAGCACGATCAAGCGGGAAAACTCCAAGACGAAAAACGGGAAAGGGAGACATCATCCAGGCGGAAAATGGGATCACATAACCGAGGACCGCGATAAACCGCACCTGACAGTAGAGAAGAAAAATGGTTACAGGAAATATAATAAATAACAATAAAATACAAAATTATGACAGAACAACAAGAAGACATTCAAAACAACGATGAACGAGGAATTCCCATGCTTTCTTCTTTGTAGGTATCCAAGAAATGTTGTAGACGAGCCGGATCTTCATAGGCAGTGGTTCTGTTGTTAAAAGTCACCTTCATAAGACAAGGGTGGAACAACCCATATCTAGCATTCAAACTGCGGAGAGCTGGTCTCATATCCCAAAACTTTTTCCGTCGGTCTGCAGTCGCTTTGGCATAGTCCTGAGCGAAGAAGAGGTTGCACCCTTGCCAGGAGATTTTCCCTTTACTTCTGGCAGCATGAAGAACTTTAAGCAAATCTGTATATTCTAAAAAGTATAGAATAACGCCTCTAGGTTTAGTGGTAGAAGATGCCGATCTTGGAACTTGCCCCAAGCGGTGAGCTCTTTGAATGTTCAATTTTGGAGACTCAGGAAGACCCAGAAGAGTCGGGAGAAACGATTGAAAAAAGGAAAGAGGATCTGAACCCTCAAGTCCCTCCACAAGACCATAAATGCGTAAATTATTACGCCTATTGCGGTTTTCCAAATTTTTCACTTGTTGTTTAAGGTGTGAAATCTCCAAATGCAAAGGAGGAATTTGAATAGTCACGGCTTGAACAGAGTCAACACGTTGCTCGAGGTGTGTAATTTTTTGTTCCATGTGGGACCATTTATCCTCAAGACCTTGGAGACGGATATTTGTTTCTTCCATGTGAGGCTTAAGAGCACGTATTTCTTCAAGAAGTAATTCCATAGATAATGACGTGGAAGAATCAGAAGGCGAAGGTGGATCCTTCTTGACACGTTTAGTTGAAACAGCGGCTGCTGCAGAGGGAATCTTAGATGACTGCTTAGAAATGTTACGAGGCATAATGGGCGTCGCACTACCTGTGTGAGGAAGACTAGAATCTATATCTTCCATGCTTTCTTGTAAGACACTGAAAGGGTTATAGTGTTCCACTGAATTACTGTCCATAGAATTAGCACAATTGCGTGTAGGGCGGGCTTTTGCCATAGAACAATTATATCAGCAGTTTCTGAGTGAAATCAGTGAAGTGAGTAATTCACCTTTGCCCCAAGAGGTCAGAAAATCAATAAAAAATAAAAAATAGTGCTGTCTTTAAATTTCATCCAAATCATATAAGGAGCCAAGATAGAGGAAGATTTACATCATAGGAAAATAGTAGCATATGAACACTTCCCAAATGGCATGACAAGGGTTAAAATTAGTAGAGGCGTTGAAAATTATTCAGTCAGCATGAAATAAAAAATTGAAGCGGGAAAAAAGTGAGGAAAGAAGCCCTGGCGGCGCCAAGGCGAAAAAACAAAATGGCGGCTGCATGAAAACGAGCGCGACTGAAATTGAGGAGAAAAGTAGAGAAAGTGCTCACCCTGGGCTTTTAAAAGCAGGTTAAATTGTAGCGCTGGGCTTCAGGTGGGATTTCCAGCGTTTGCGGGGTCCAAAGAGGTAGAAAACACGCCCGGATGAGAGCCGACCCCTCACGTTGTCACAGAGCTCAGCGCAAGACCGGCCATCTTCTTCGGCTCCGAAGCTACGCCCCCCCAATAACCTACTTCTAAGTACACCTTGTTGCCCACAAGGTAGGGTGCCTAATATTTAAAAGTGCAACGTGTGCAAAATTAAATTTAGCATGTTACTTCATGCCTGAAGCACCTTGAGGCTAATTGGTGTTAGCCTGCCAGGAGCTGCCCAGCCTGTGCTTTACATTAATGAAGTGTGAAAACTGCTCCCACAGCAGAACAATGGCTTAGGCCATGTTGGGCTGGGTGTGGGGCATGTGTTCCCTAACTGCTCAGGAAGGGCAGCTAAGGAGGTTCCAGGAACTTCTTTAACCTGACAGGGACAGAGGTCAAACCTGCCCATTCTTAGTTTAGTGTAGGCAGAGAACTAGGAGGGGGAAAGCCTTTGTTCTACAGGCCCACATGATCCAGGCTGGCACCGAACTAGGTGTGAGGGAAGTTACCATCAGAACCTGTATGAGTGAACACAGGGGAGGGGACTGCTAATTTTTCTGACCATACCTCTGGGTGGACATATATAATCTGCATAAGCAAGGAAGGGTTCCCCCATTTTGGATTTTAGAAATAAAGTGCACTTTGGGATTGTTTACAGTAGGCAAACAGGAACTGCTGAAAAAGTGGGTAAGGTTACCCCTGGGAACCTTTATCCCATTGTGTAAGATGGGCCAGGAGTCACCCCCATGGACTGGCTAGTGCAAACCATAAATGTGACTCCCCAAGGAACCCTCCTCAAAACACTGGCCCACAGAAAATCAAAAGAGGACAGGCCTCTGCTTCCTGTAACCTGAGCACAGCCCTGAGAACTCGATCTGCTCCCTCTTGTAGCCTGGACAAAGAAGTTGAGTCCAAAGGTCAATTGGCTGACTTCATGTGGGGTTACAGGGACACAAAAAGTGGCAAGAGACTTTTTTCCTAAGTGACCAGTTGACCAATAACAACTGGGCTTTGACTGCACCCTGCTGGTTGCCTGTGCTGGAATAAGTGCTGGCCCCTAATTGTTGTCCCTAAGGTCCTGGAGGCCTTAGAAGTGACCGTGAGGAGCTGCTCCTGAAACTCAGAAAAGTTGTGACTTACTAACGTTTTGGACTTCCAAGACCTTATTGTCAACTGGACCTTGAAGCAAAGGTGTCTGATTTCAATCAACTTCAAGCATGCCTCACATATAAGTTTGAGCTCCACAAAAAAAGATTAAGTCACAACGTAAAATCTTTTGCCAGGATGAACCCGCTTGGTGTATCTGACTAGCACTTCATCATGGTTGGCCTTTAACTGCTCATGTATCTAGGTCTACCGCTTCCACAGGCTATCACTGACGCTTAGTGCTTTTTTACTCTATATTTTACTTAGGCTTTAAAAATTCATATCTTCAGTTCTCCTTATTGGATTTTTATTGTTTTAGTGTCCTTTATTTTATTAAAATTTGCTATATTTGTCTCATTTAATTTGGGATTTTCATTGTTAGGTGTCTTAACTTTATTATTATTTTGGTACTGCTTAAATACTTTACACATTGCCCTAAATTAATCCTGTCTGATTTGCGTCTCATCTCCCAATAGGGGGTGAGCTCAGGTTAATTTAGTGATTTAGTGACAATATATGTTTTTATTCCTTGAGATGGGCAATCATCCACTCCAAATAATAATCCACTTTCTAACAATACCCATGAAAATATAAATCCACTTACGGGGTGGCACACAACGATGGGCTACTACACAATGATAAAACTGTACTTTACAGCGATTCTAGGATCCATGTCCTCTGGCCTTGGTGTCTCCTTATCATGCAGCTGTTCCTGAATACATAAGAATCATATGCTGCCAGTAAAAGTCAGGTAAATGGCAAACCCATGTCAAAACTAATAAGAGGATGCTTCATATAAAATTAATTGAATATTTCAACTTATACTTATTCCTTAGACAAATTTCTGAATTTCAGTCTCCAAGAGCAGTTTGTAATTGTGAACTGCGAGTGTGATGCTTTCGGAACTAAAATGATTACACAGACTGCTTTGTTATAATGTTTTGAAAATTGATTATGGTTTTAACCTCATGAGTAATTTTTGTATGGTACATATTTCTACCTATACATATTAGAGTAAAACAACTGAAAACAATCTTAAACTGAGGGGCAATGACTAAGTCAGAATTACTTCTCTTTATAACAGTTACTATAAATAATCCTCCCTTATGGGGTACAAACACTTTTTCATGGTTCCACTTTTTTCATAGTTCATAGAAAGTCAATACACATAAGTGTGAAAAATAAATCTGTATCACATGCCATTTGCATGGTCATGGCATGTTGGCTTTTGCATGTCCCAAGAATAGACTTCCTTGAGGTTGGGTGGTACAGGTGGACATATGTTAAGACTGTGGCACGTATCACATTTTGAAAATGGACTCTGAGATAGTTTTGTGTCTTAGCATTGTTTAAACACTGTCTGCTTGTAAGCAGATGTGGTTCTTCCCCTTTTGCAAATGGCATCTGGAAGCGTGATCGGGATAAAGGAGAAGCCATGTGCTAAGTTGTCAGTGTCATGGAATGAAACAGTGGCGTAAAAGTGACATGCTGGAAGCAACGGTGGGATTGCAATCCTGTTCTGGTTGCACAGTGCGTAGTCAGAGGCTATGATGGACAGGGTATAATTGATAGTGTCCATGTCAAAATAATATGCCTCATAGTCTGCAGTAAAAACGAATGTCTCTATTGGTGAATGTATAACCCTCAGTGACTTCCTGCTCCTTCTCCTCTGGTCACTGCCAAGGTGCCCCTCCTCCTGCTGTTTTGCATGGAACAGTGAAGCAAGGGCAAGGACATATGCAGCAGAAGCGTCCAGGTGCTGGCACTGTATTCACTGATGTAAATCTCAGTTATAATTCAGCTGCATACTTCTGGATGGTGCTAACTTTATGTGATATTTGACTGATTTTGTATTTCAGTTAGGCTTGATTGATAAAAATGCTATCTACTGGACACGGTATTACCAATGCTATCGGTATTACCACTGGTGTAATTTTCCAGAATTACTATTATTTCTGAGCATGTCAATTTGATACATCAGCGCTTTATCACTCTTTCATTTGTTGTTACCACCCTGAGAAAATATATTTCCCTTAGAGAAATATGATTCATTAAAACTACACCAAGCTTAAGGGTTTCCTCCCCTTTCGAACCAGTAGAAACAATTTAATTGTTATAGTGACAGGAATACATTTTCAACTGTTTTCAGAGTGGGAATATACATACAAAAGGTTTGTGAATACCCAGAAACCTGTAATATTCTTTCGTATTCATCACCTTTTGCAGGCGTCTATGCATGGAAACCCCCATAAATTGCTTGTAAAAAAGGTGGGTTATTAATTGGGGTGGATGTGAGTCCACCTCAGGGAATAAGACCACAAACATGTCAGGGTAAAACACAGTTTCAATAATTTAAACCTGGGCTCATACCTCTGGTAACTAATGCACAGGCGGCTTAATTTAGGAAAATAGAAGTAACCAAACAGTTAAAAAGTCAGAACAAAGCACAATAAAAATACCACAAGGAATTTCTAAAACTAGGAAAAATTTGATGAGCAAAATGACACCAAAATAACAATAATCCAATAAGGAGAAACAGAGATATGAATTTTCAAAGACTTAAGGGAAAAAGCAGCAAGAAAAAGTCAAGCGTCAATCAGTAATCACTGTTCACAGTTGATCGGGACCTAGACGTGATTTGCGGCTGACCGTGATGGAGTGCAGATCCGATGCAGCAAGCAGTTTCGTCCTGGTCAACTTTTTTTCCTTCTGACATAGTCTCTGAAATGGAAGTTGGAATCCTCCAGACTGAAGCTGTATCTGACGAAGTGGTGTCAAAGCTGGGTTGCAGTTGTGTGAGGTTCTGCCAATGCAATGGGTTTTGGTGGGAAAAGCTCAGAGTGGGTAGAAATTCAAATTTCATGGCCACCAAAGTCTTCTCATCAGGGGGACACAATTTGTGGCCTCTCTGGGTCAAGATTTCTATCTTCTGACTTAACCTTTTTAATGGAGCTCAAAATTCTCCAGCGGTTCAAGCCTATGCTGTATCAGACAAAGTCTTCTTGACACAGGTAATGTAACACTAAGTATAGCAATTACAGGTTGTATAATTCAATTTACATACCCCAAGTCTCAAGTGCACATAGACTATAGTCAATTGATATAGTTGAAATAATTCATAGAATTGTTCACCAACTCAGTTTCTTGATTAGTGATAAATAAATACAGGCCATGGTCTGTTGTGAAAGCCCAAAACTAACCACCACATGGTATCCTTACCATGAAGAACATGTAGCATCGTCTGAGACCAGGAAAAGAAACCAAGCTCTAAGTGCATTTGCTCTAAATATCACAAACAGCCAATCTCATCAAGGAAAATATCACAAACAAGTTAGGCATATTCTTAATAACAACTGAGATGCTCGAACTTGCACATCTAAACTCACTTTCATGTTTGCTTTGCAACTGATGAGTCACAATTGACGCTGGGCATAAATAATTGGCAGAAGAAACAAGTGCAGTCCTAAAACCAGAGGAAACCTGGGCAGTCAATGGTATCAAAACACAACGTTCACCTGGTATAACCTATATTATGCATTTATATAAATGAGCAAAGTTGTGCTCAGAGCACACAATGAATGCAGAACAAAAAGGCCACAAAAAAAAACTAAACAACAAAAAGACAAAAAAGAAATCAACCAACATTTAGCGTAGGATTTTTTTCTGAGAAAATATAAAATATCTAAAGTAAGTGACAATATACAAGCATACAAATAGTGTAAGACAGATTACATACCAAGGAAATATATTAAAAGTGCAGTGTCCCAGTAAGGAAAATGTACATTGAAGTGAGGGGATTGCATCAATCATTAACAAAGTTTCAGGCATGTATCTCCCAAATACACATATAAATAACTCATGTAAAAAAACTCAATAAATCATTGCAGTTCAATTAGTGTGTTACTCTGTCACACTCTGCAGGAGGGGGCATCATTTTGCATTATATCACCGCTCACACTGGTACACTTCTGGCCTTTCGCAAGGCACATCATTAAACCTGTGTTCACACTGCACATCTCTCACTGTATCCTTTCATAGGCAAACTGCTCACCCTGTACTCCAACCTCTTACCCTGCACTGACACAAGCACACTTCTCACCCAGCCCTCATATGGACTAACCCTGGGCGAAGTGCTACGCTACGCTCGCGTAGTTTGCGAAGTCTGCGCTACTTCGCACAACGCGAATTGCACGTAGCACAGTGCGAACACGCGTAGCGTAGCGTAGCGTAGTGCCGCGGTCATTTTTGCTTGCTCGCGGTCCTCAACGTCAAGTTGGCGACCGCGAGCAAGCAAAATGACATCCCGGCGAGACTTTTTCTCGTTCGCGATCAGCAACATCAAGTTGCCGATCGCGAGCGTGGAAAATAAACCTCCCGGCGAGATTCTCAACGCGGGGAGGTCAGGTTTCTCATTGCGAGTGAGTCGCGTATGCTCGCGACCGCTCGCGATGAGAAACTACCAGTCCGCGTTAGAAAGCTGCCGCTCGAGTAAAAATCTACTCGAGCGGCAGTAAAGACAGCTCGCACTGTGCAAGTTGCCGTTTTCAATGATTGCACAGTGCGGACAAGCATCCGGCACTGTGCAATCATTGCGAACAGTGCGCTACGCAGTTCGCGTAGTGCTACGCGAAGCTTGCGTAGCGCGAACTGCACTTTGCGTAGCTTCGCGAAGCATTACTTCGCGAACTACGCCCACCCTTAATATGGACACAATTCTCCCCTTTCCCTCATACAGACACATCTCTCTCTCTGAACTCATACAAACACACCTTCAACCTGTACTCACAAACACACAGTAAAAAATTGGGTTGTTGGTGGACGGGGATGTGAGCCCTTGCCAAGCAGCGACCACAACCCTTGTCAGGGTGAGGCACAGACCAGCCCTAAATTAACCTGTGCTCAAGCATCTGGTAGCTTGGCACAGAGCAGTCAGACTTAACTTAGAGTAGGCAATGTGTAAAGTATTTGTGCAACACTTCAAACAGTAATAAAGTAAAAACACCACACAAAAAGGATACCACCCCAAGTTAAAAAAGAAAGTTATTTTTAATTAAATAAAACAAGACCAAAATGACAAAACTCCAATGACTAGACCAGAGATATGCAATTTTAAAGATTTCATTGAAAATAGTCACCAATTCAGGCCAACAGCGATGGAGTGAGAGCCGGCTAAAGGGACATATTTATGCCCACTGAACAACTCCTGATTTTGGAGCGTTGTTAGGGTCCGCTTCGAAGATGTGTCAGACAGCCAAAGAAATGCCTCGGTTCTGAGATGCAAGACTGCGGTGTGAGCTCCTGCGTTGTCATTGAAGATCCCGTCAACAAGGGCTGGTGAAGCAAAGTCCAGCGTAGAGGATGTGTCGCGCAATCAAGATGATGCGTCAGTTCCAAGGAGCTGTGAGGCTCGGATGCAGGCTCTGGCATTACCGCCAAGGCAGCAGTCATCGAGGGATGCTGGGGCCTGCACTGAGGATGCATCCGATGAGGTAGCGGGCTGCGGTGCGATGTGGGTCTTTGCGATGGTTGCGATCCAGGCAGTGGTGACGATACATCGGTTCTGCTCAGGGTTGCACCGCGCAGCAGAAGAGATGTCTCAGTTCCGCTGGATCCACAAAGGCTGGCAGAGCACCTTGGGCCCACTTCCAAGGGTCCAGGACTGGGGTGGCACCACTTGGCAGTTTAGACTCCCATACGGCATAGTCCAGGTGCTGGGGTTGAGGTTGTTGGAGCCTTTTCTTACTGAGGCTCAAGTCAGGAGACCAGCCGACAAGTTCTTGGAGCTACTCCGTGGTCTTGGGCTCAGCAGATGCTGGTCTAATCCTTCTTACCCAGGCAACAGAGCAGCAGGCAGCAGTTTAGCACAGCAGGGCAGCAGTCCTTCAGAGCAGCAGTCCAGCAGGGTGGCAATCCTTACAGCAGCACAGCAGTTCTTTGTCCTCGCAGAGAATCCATAGGTCCAGAACTGTACAGAGGAGTTGGTGTCTGAGATCCAATATTTATATCCAGTTCTGCCTTTGAAGTGAGAGAAGCTTCAAGAAGCAGGGCTTTGAAGTGCACTAGTGCCCTGCCTTTCTTGCCCTGGCTCCAGACTAACTACAGGGGGTATGCCATCCTTTGTGTAGAGGCAGGACACAGCCTATTCAAGTTTAAGTGGGGCTGTGTCCAGCTTTTTCCCTCCCATCCTGCCAGTGATTGGCCATTTAGCCATTCATTGTGTGTGGCTGTCTAGGAGGAATACACAAAGCCCATCTGTCAGGTACATCCAGTCATGTGACCCAGAGACAGGCCACAGCACTAAATGGCTAAGGCTAAAAGTGGCATTTTCAAAATTGTAATTTAAAATTTGACTTCATCATGAGAGAGGATTTTTCATTACAATACCAAAGACAGCAAACATGAACTGGTTACCTGTTCCCATTTGGACATTACAGCTTATTTATTAAATGACATAAAGTACCTCCAATGTTATCCCATTGGAGAGGTAGGCCTTGCACTAGTGGAAAACAAATTTAAGAGTGTTTCACTACCAGGAAATGTAAAACTTAAAAGTACATTTCCAGGTCTACCATGTTTTAAGGAGAGAGCACCAGCACTTTAGCAGATGTCGCGCATAATCCTAAAGCCAGCAAAAACAAAGTCAGAAAACAGGAGGGTTGAAAGCAAACAGTTGGGAGAAAACTATGCCAAAGATGCCAGGTCTAACACACACCCTTACCATGCACTGATATAGATATACCCCTGCCCAACCTTACACAGCGACAATCATCACCCTGCACTAATAGAGGCACACTTCTCACTCTGCACTCGCAAATACCCACATCTCACACTGCACTCACTTAGGCACACCACTCTTCCTGCACTAACACACATCCCTCCTCCTGCACTCCAATAGGCAAATGCCTTGTCCGGCACTCACACCGACACACTTCTCACCCTGCATTCATTAAGGCACATTGTTTATCTTTCCCTGCAATGCGAACATCGCTCACCCTGCCCTCAGACAGTCACATTTCTCACACTGACCTCAGACGAACACACCTCTCTCATTGCACTCAGACATATACATTCCTCTTCTGACTTAGATAACAGACTCCTCCCCCTTGTGGCATTTATGTATGCATGTATGGCATATAGATCAGGAATGTACTATGTGGTACTTATGCATGCTTAATGATTGCAGTGCAGTTGTACTACGTATGTTAGATGTATTTATCTGACCATGGAGCAGGTTATGGGGTCTTGCTCTGCAGCATTTTTTATGCTGTTTTATACTGCGCAAACTTAACCCAAAGGTATTGGAGCACTCTAAATGACCACCAGTTAGACTGCACAAGATCACATTCATTTTATGTACTTATTTATTTTTGCAGGCATGGGGAGATTAAGTGATTTGCCCAGAATCACAAGATGTTGAGCAAATGCGGAAACTTGAACCTGGTTCCCCAGTTCCAAAATCGGTAGCTCTGGCTGTAGCGCCACATCCTCTCCTCTCAGCATCAATGCCTGCGGTCTACTTTGTGCAGCAGCATTGTTTTGGCACATCCCATCATGCACCCTCCATGTGAGTATTCTCGGGTTAGAGGTGAGGACAGCAGGTGTTATATGGGGTTATATGGCCCTAAGACACATTGTCAACATTGCTAAGTTAGCATGAGTTTTGCTTGCCGTATGCTGCTGCTTTTGCCCATGCCTCTGCTAAGCGTTTGTTTTCGCGACACTTTGCCTCTGCCCTGTACATGATAACAGATTGTTTTTCATGTTCTCAGCCTTCCCTTCAATTCTGTCTGAACATAATGTGCAAGGTCGGTCAACAATGTCTCTTGTTATTCTGTTATGGTCAGTCCCTATTACCTAGACAAAACATGTAACCAACAGCTGCATGCGGAAGAATCGTGCTTTGATATAACGTTGTTGCATGTTTTTGAAACACACTCGAAGAAAGTCGTTCCATGGAGCTGAACGCTGCTGTTCCTATGATGTAAACCCTTGGGTTTAGACTTTCAGGTAGGGGTCTGCTAATAACGCCTAGAGATCTTCTGTTATATAAAATAACTTCTTACTGCCTTGGGGAGGGTGATTAGGCCCAGTTATTTAGCCTTTTTCACAGTCTTTATAAAATGACGACTCCTTTTATATTCTATGGTATTGTAACAATGCTAATGATTCTTGCTTTATGCATTTTGCTGCTAGTTGTGGTTCGCATACTGTATCATGGATCACTATAGTCAAAATAAACATTTTGAACTTATTTAGTGACTCTGATTATTTTTATTGTGGACAAGTACGTGAGAGCGAAAGAGTGTCTTGTTCCCGGGACTCTGAGGTGAGTCAGGAGTGCTCGTGTTCTGGGTTGTCTAAACATTCGTAGCTTCTTGATATTTGTAGGAGACCGAATGAGACACTATTGCTAGTCGGTTGGGATTTTGGGTACTAAGGTGATAGGAGGTACACCCCTATTTACTGAGGTCCTGTTTTCTTGTGCATAGTTCTGTGTATGAGCAGAATCCCCGCAACATGGCGCCGCCAATGCTTGGCCTGGTTATTATCTGCGAGACGCTTGAATAGTGCTAGTGCTGGTCCACAATACCCTCACTTCTGTTTCCGGTGACAGCTGTGATGGAGTAACCTCCTATATTGACGTTTTTATAGGTTTATTCAAGCTTGAAGTTTTAAAAGGTATTTCTTTTCTTCTGACCCGAGTTTGCGCTGCCTCTCTTTAAGTAGTTCTGCTTTCTTCTCTATAATGGCTGTGGTTGATATTCTGGCTCATAGCAGAGCCGTGCTGAGGGCGCACTTGACTCATTATGCTGTTCCTGATGCTGGGGCCGCACTTATTTTTGTGGTGGAAGCCGATCCGGCTCACCAGTTTGAAGTTTTTTACTCTTGGGTCACATTTCCGGCGGTGGATGACACTGATGATTTGTTTCACACGTATGCTGCCACCGCCGTTCCTCAGCAGTATCAGCCTTATAGAGCGCTTGAGATTCCGCTTACAGCTTGGCAACACCGTATTTGGTTTAATGGCGCCCTTCCTCACCCATTAACGGTGATCCGTTTAGGGCCTTTATCTATAGATGGGGCAACATGGCACATTTTGGCTGGGTTTACCCCACACCCACGTGCTTTTACAACTGCGACTCTTGCAGAGCTCAGCGTCTTACATACATTGTTGGTACGCGTCTATAGAGCTGTAATACAGTACATAACACGCACCGTCCAGGTGGGACCACCTGGCGCTGCGGTGCAACCTGCGGGACCTGGTGGCATAACCATCAGTCCCGTTATTGTTAATTCTGTCATGGGCAAGCGCCCACAGAATAAGGATGAATTTCCTTATTGGCTTGCCGAGAAATTTGGACAGATAGAAGCTGTCTTTCCTAATACCACTCCTGTGGATAAGCACAGGATCTTAACTATTAGTTTACCCAAAGACTTAATTCCCGAATTGGCTGATTGTAACACCTGGGGCAGGGTGTTTGCAGCGGTATATTCTATGTGTTTCGGCACCCCCTCCATGACCGTGCTCCCCTCTGTGATTAAGCGCGTTCAAGATGAACACGGTGCAGAAGCGGCTGTCGAGTTGGGGATGAGACTGGTGGGAGTGTTCGACGTGGTTGCTGATATGATCCTTGTGAATGTCAAGGGCGATGCCGTTAGCTTTCAGGTAGCAAACCGCTTAGAGGCGGTCGCGGAGCCCGACAGGCCACGAGAATTTTCAAAGATTATTGCAAAGGCTTACAAAACCATAGGCCGCAATAGTCTGGGAAATAAGCCTACGACTCAAACACAAACGCAGTCTCAAGTACAACAGAAAGCCCAGCCTGACAAGGATGGGCGCCCTTTCTTTCCTAAAAAGAATTGGCAAAGAAATAAGAAACAGGGTTCCCAACAACAGAAGCAGGGTTCACGTGCCAGTTCACCGGCCCCTGATGCTTCTGAGCGTATTTATGACTTGCGCGATCGCGCTAAAATTAAGTCTCCTGAAAGATTTCAGGTTCCTGATCAGTGTTCTCCTCGTTCTTTACAGGAAACATCAGGCTCATAAGCCGGTGGAGGGGATCGCCAGGATCGGGATAGGAGTCAACCTGCGTCACATCTTCGTGAACAGCCTCAACTGTTTGAAGTCAAGGACAAGCAGGGTGATTCCGCATGAACCCGTCCTCCTTTTCAAAAGAAAAAGGTTGCCGCTTTAACAGCAAGATATGCCACAGACGGTGAGGACGCGACTCCTGGATCGGACTTGGGCAGTGACTCTGCTCGACAGCGTGCTGGAAGTTACCATAGTCAGGGAGGCTCTAAGTCCCCGTCTGGCTGGGACAGCAACTGACACATTTGTTACAATTGAGACTGCCGATACCCGGGTTGCCCCCCCCTCCGGATAGACTATGCGAGGTCCTTTTCCAATTTGAGGGTGATATACTGCGTCCCATTAATGTTGTGTTCTGGGAGAATCTAATCGCTATATATGACATTTTATTGGCGGAGAAAGATTGGCCGCCACCCTTTGTGTTATCCGCTTCTCGGGGGGAAGATGTGATACTTCCGAGTTTTTCACGTTGTGTCCCTGAGGAACAAGCGCAGGCTTTCGCGGAGGAATGGGCTTTGGCCTTAGCCTCAGCGGTGTATCGCAATCAGGTGGGTTGGGACGTTGATTCGCCAGCTCATGAAATACCATTGCGCTCTATGCCACAGCCTCAACCTCAATATCCTATCAAACGTGAAGCGAAGGCTTCGGTTTGTGACATTCTAAGACAATTGGAGTATCAGGGGGTCATTGAGTCATGTGTGTCACCTATGAATAATCCTCTCTTTACTGTCCCTAAACCTGATGGTTCTTTTTGGATTGTATTGGATTATAGAAATTTGAACAGCCATTGCCGCACCTTTGCGGTACAAAACACACACAGTTCAGCGCTGGTGAATAATATTGTTCGTAAAAAATACAAAACGACACTTGACATTTCGAATGGTTTCTACAGTCACAATCTTGACCGTGCGAGTGGTGACCTGACAGCATTCAGTGCCGTCGGAAATCAGAAAAAATTTACATGTTTGCCAATGGGGTATAAGAACAGCCCCGGGGCATTTGCGGCACGCATTGTGTCTTTGTTGCATGACATTGACCCTGAGGCCTTGTCGTATGTTTATGACATCTATTTGACTGACGACGACCTCGCCCTGCATCTTGACCGAGTCGACCACATAATATTGTCTTTTGCCGACTATGGTTACAAATTTAATTTTGCAAAGTCACACATTGCCCATCTGGCAGTGTTCTTTTTGGGCTACGAGCTCAATAATGAGGAAAAAGGTCTAGCACCTCACTTCCTAGAGAAATGTGCACATTTGCAACCACCTTCTTCTTTGAAAAAGTTACAATCCTTGCTGTGTTTTTTAAACTTCGGGAGGACTTACATTCCCGATTATGCCCAGCGTATCAAACCGCTTTATGCGATGATACAACCTAAGTTTTCTTCTGCCAGCTGGCTTCCGGAACATACTTCCGTTCTGCAGTCTTTGCAGGCGGATTTGCTTGCGACTAACTTCTTAATGACTCGTGATAACACCACCAACCTAGTAATACGTATCGTTTCTAGGGCAGTGGGTTTCATGTACTTAACATTCAATGAAGGAGACTCAGTACCTATTGCATACAAATCACACTTGTACACTGCGGCTGAAATGCATTTTTCCTCTGTGGAAAAAATCTTGACGGCAGTGCAGATTGCGATTCTAAAGGAACGCTCACTGGCGCAGGGCAAACGCATTCTTATGGTCACTCCCTTCCCTGCTTTGGAAGCGGTGACTAAAGCTAGTGTGCCTAACTCTAAAGCATTGCACCCACGTAGGATTCAGTGGGCTACTTCTTTGACGTCTTCGGATGTCACATTTGTCTTTGATCCATCTCTTCAGACTCAGGAGTTTTTGCAGTATGAATTTGTTCATCCTCCTCCTTTGTCGCTTCTTCCTCTGTGTGAATACAAATGCATCATTTATACCGATGGCTCGGCGCAACCGGCCACGGGTTCCAAACATCCTTATTCAGCGGCTTGTGCTATTGTGGCTGGCTCCATTGAAGATGGAGAGTTTAAGTCTTCCATTGTGCACACACAGGCACTAGGAGACTGCACTGCGCAATTTGCTGAGCTGCGTGCTCTTGTTCTACCTCTGGAGTTTGCTGATCCTCTTGTGAATACTCTTATTGTGTGTGATTCTTACTATTGTGTCCAGTCGTTCAATGACAACTTATTCTTTTGGTCTCAAACTGATTACCGGGATTCTAAAGGCAGCGCAATTAAGCATAAAACCCTTTGGGTTCGAGTCACAGATCTTAAACAACGTCTGCCTCTCACACATGTTATTCACACTCTAGGCCACCAGCGTATCGGAACACACGCTCTTGGTAATTCTCTGGCTGGTGAAGCGGCCAAGTCTGCGGTAGCCACGTGTTCCGTAGCAGCAGTTACAAGATCTATGACTAAGGTAGATAATGAAATTCTGGCAGCGGTTGCTGCAACTAGGACGGGAGGTAATTATCCTGCG
Organism: Calotriton arnoldi; assembly: GCA_963921515.1. Lineage (NCBI taxonomy): Eukaryota > Metazoa > Chordata > Amphibia > Caudata > Salamandridae > Calotriton > Calotriton arnoldi. The sequence continues at coordinate 2,360,962 of CAWUFW010001157.1, read as the reverse complement.
GGTTTCCCTTCTAAATACTCTTATCATGTAACTCCCGAACAGGTTCCTTATGCTACCATTCCTTCAGTCGGGTATCAGCTGATTCCCAACTCAGACCGCAGACCAGCTTTGATCAAAGCCGCAAACACGAAGGCATTGCTTCTGCACATGCTGGTGTGTCGGCAACAGTCTCTATTCTTCAGCAACGTTACTGGTGGCGTGGTTTATATAAACAGACTCGTAACTATGTTCTTTGCTGTGATGTTTTTCAACAAATCAAGCCTTCTACGGTCACACGTCCACCACAAACACAGCTATTTATTTCTAATTGACCCTTTAGCTGTGTCTATCTTGATCACTGCGGTCCTCTTTCTTCTGATACTGCATACAAGTATATCTTGGTTGCGGTTGATTCGTGCACTCGATTCCTCTGGGTATGGCCACAACGTAGTGCTGACGCTCGAAATGTCATCAGGGATTTGCTGTCTTTATCGGGATGTTTGCAGGTGGTACCTTCCATTCTGACCAAGGTCCAGCGTTTGCCTCTAAGGCTTACAAGGATGCGATGAAGTCGTTGTGGGTACAGGTGCAGTTTTCGTCTCCATACAGGCCTGAGGGCAATTCAGTTGTGGAGCGAATGAACCGTGACTTAAAGCAATCCTTGGCAGCTAGACTCTTAGGTACTGGCAGTGACTGGCTGTCCCACTTGTATGGGGTCCAACGTGCATTAAATAATCTCCCTAGAAGATCTCTGGGTGGGCGGACCCCTTACGAAATGCTCTTTGGCTTTCACATGTTTGTTCCTGACCTTGATGGTCTGGACATTGTGGCGGCTGCCTCTAAGTTTGACGTAGATAATCATTCTGCTATGTTACAGGATCTACAAAAGTCCCGTGATACTCTGGCAACTGAGCATTTACCATCTTCGCCTGCTGATGCACAACTGATTCCTGTTACCGGTTGGCTTCCTAAAGTTGGCGATCTAGTGCGCGAGAAGATTGAAAACAAAAAAGAATTTGGTCCCTCCTATCGTGCTCCGGTTTCTGTACTTGGACTGAAGGGTACTCGTACTGTCATTCTACCACCATTGCCAGGTCGCAAAGACAACAGATACATCTCAGTGGACAATGTCAAGTTACACCGTGTGGCCGATTCTGAATAGTGTGACACCTGCAGTTTCATGCAACGCACTATCCTTAGCACCATAAACTTTGTCATCATCTGCTGCCACACGGATGTCTGCTCATTTGATGGACACTGTAATTGATCTTCAGCCTATGCGACAATCATTTTATGCGATGGATCTTGTGTGTCCTTTTCCGGCTACTGGTTCCGTGTGTGTGATACCATCTAGCCCAAGTGTTCGAATGGAGGATTCAACGCTTTCAACTTTGCTTCCAAGTCCAGTGAGTGCCTGTGAAGGGGGTCCGGCACACCTTTCTTCTGCCTCATCCTCCTCATCATCCAGTTTGCTTGATGTCTAAGTCTAAGTTGCGTATCTTTTACTCCTGGTTCAAAAAGACATACTTCGTTCCCCCATGGACCTACATTTGGTTGGTGCTTATCCTGATATTTCTCTTCATGTCAATTGGATTTGTGACAGTGTTCTTTTTACTTATAAATGGCCATTATCTCTCTGAACGCTCTGCAGTGACAATGGTCAATGAAACTTTGGCTCCTCACATATCGTCCCATATCATGAAACGTGACAAAACTTTTGTGAATATTTCAGCTTTTCCTGTTCATGATGGCATCGTTTGGGACAAAGTAGCTTATAAAATCCATGGCCCGACAGAGGTCCTTAGAGTTCCGTACGTATTTCGCGTCTCATTAGGAGATGTGGTGACACGGGACATACATTCGGATGATTGGGATGTGCAGGCCGTTCATGCATTGTTTTCAGATTTAAAATATTATGCTGCCTTTGATGCTGAAGATTTGTATTTAAATTCTGCCAATTATGGTGATCTTTTTTGCTATCAACATTATGGGCATCATTTTTTACACAAATCGAACACCATAAGACCTGTTTTTAATTTTACCCAATGGGAACACTGTCCAACTCCCTTACAGGGGAGTTCTAAAACGCTTAGGGATGAGTTCACCTATTTTTCTAACTATGATTTGACTAATCCTGAACCCTATTATTTTAGGCTTCAAAAATCCCCTACATCGAAGTACCTGTTATCCCACACTAAACTAATTTATGCCAACTCGTTTAGAATGCAGTTGGCCACACACGGTTATGACCATTGGCAACAGTCTATAGATTTGAAATCAATCTGGGGCACAAAGCCATGGCAGGTTCAGGGCACTGAGGCATTACATCGTGCCTGCCTGATCCCGACTCAATTGCTGTTTTTAAATGAAACCATTTACCAAACATCCTGTTATGGCCTTGCAACTGTCAAAAACCTAAATACCCCCTCAATTCCATCATTAGCTGAATATAATAATTGGCGGTTACATTATAACTACACCATGGAGGCTTTGCAGGCTCTCCTTCAGAATGCCTCCTTTAATGTTTCTGAAATTGATCCATTGGGATGGTTGTTGTGGCAATCTAATGCTAATGCATGCCAGTTGCGTTTCTATAATGTTACACCTGGTTTCTTTCAGACTAAGCCTGATCCTCGTTATCCACCTCATCATTCTGTGACTACATATTCGGTAGGTAAATTGTGCCGGCAGTGGCTAGAACACTCTACCCTTGCATCTGTCAAGCAGCACCTTTCAATCCTATCAAACGATATAGATTTGGCTGATTTTCTCCTAGGCCCACGTAATCCAAGGGCCAAGCGATTTCTTTATGCCTCTTATAATGAAATTTGTAAACTTTCACAGATGGAAGCCGCCTTCCGTCTGCGTCAAATTGACCAGGCAAACTTGGAAAAAGTCCTTGCTGTAGTAGACAACAGCATTAATATGCTTTCTTCACGCATTTATACCCTAGACAATATTGTTTCTTCTGTAATAGATATTGTGCAAAGTGATGTTTCTGTGTTATATCATGGTCAGAATCAGTTACGGTCGGTCATGCAATTTGCTTGGACGTTGCAGACACTAAAAATGGGTAAAGTGCCTTGGGATTATTTGAATGCCACTGCTTTATTCTTGCCTTTTAACCTGGCTGATAAACAGAAGTTTATGTCCTTGAAAGATGCTGTATATACGCTGTAACATATTGAACAATTGGAGCCTTTGCCGTTCTCTGTAGCGGAAACGGACTCTGCTGTTTGGTTAATTCATGGAGTTATCACTTTGCCCTTTTCACTTTTTCAATTTAAATCATGTATGCAACACTTTCCTGTTGGCCGCTTTGAACCGCTTGGCACTGCTTTTCTGCATGAATTATGGGTCCTGCCATTTGCTTATCGGTGTTTGAGGGAGGATAAAGAGGTTTTCCTCACAGGGGAGGAGTGTGATTCAGTACTGGGTCACTCTCTTGTGTGCAAACACGTTAAGTTGCACAGCGAGTGTAACGTGTCTGCGCCCAATCTAGCTTGCTTTTTGAAAGGGACCCCAGTACCATCTGTCACGCCTGTCTTTACATTGCTTACTAATGGCAGCTATCTCATTTTAAACAATGACGACTGCTGTGGTTTGCGGGCGGGTGTCCCATACTTGGTAACTGTTTACCAGCGCGTAACTTGCTGTAGCAATGCCCTTTTCCCGCCCCCGCATGGGAGTTTAGATTCTTCACATTGGCCTTCCATTCCGACATTGAAAACAGAGTTCAACAAGTTGAGCAGGCTCAAAGCCCTTTTATTCCAACAGGAGGTGGCCCTCATTTCCGCCCGTGAAACATTCAGACTGCAGGTGGCTCGGACCTCGAGTGAGATACAGTCGCTTCTTAACACTAACCTCCCACTTCTTTTTGGGGGAATTAATTCACCAAATATTTCATGCATCTGATACGACAGGCCTTGCCCATTTTTTTTAAATGTGTGGGATCTGGCCTGGTCTCTTCCTTTCAAACTATATTCGGGGTAATTCCAGCTTTTATTCATTCTATATTTTCCAGCGTCTTCGGAGGGTTCCCCTTAATATTGGCGCTCGCAGCTGGTGTCCTGCTTCTCCTTCTTGTGTTTCGTAATGGCTGCTCACTTTGTGGCTTGCACAGGCCGAACCAGCTTCATCTGTACCGTAATCACCTGTATGAGGCTTTTGGATGCTTGCCTTTAGCAACGCTTGGCGTCAGTTACAACTTGACATTCCGCTTTGCCTACTTTACTTGCTTGCAACCAGTGCTTTATTGCAAACGGTGTCATTTCTCATGGGCGATGGAACTTTGCTTATCAAACACGTGGTGTCCAATCCCTGATTTCAGCCGGTTGATGGGTCCCTTAGAGGCTCATGACGTGGCTTGTTCTGTGGATGGCCAATGACACGTGGTGCTTTACTTGGAATCTTGGATGAATGGGGTATCTGTGTAGCTGCGCAGACTTTCCTACAACGAAGTTTCATTGAATATCACGCAAGTTTGCCTTTTCTATTTTTGGATGCTCCTGTTTGTGAGGAACATGATTGTTCCTTCAGCTTGCTAAATTGGATGTCATCGTTTTTTTCCACCACTGACAACGATGCACTATTGGAAGGAATTGCATTCCTTTGCACCCAAACCTTCATGGATTAAATACTTGGGTCGTCCCTACTCCACTGTCTGAAATGCAGACTCTTTTGTTTCAAGCTCACCGTGCCTTCAGCTTTTTTCGAACTTTCCCTTTTTTCTCCGATTTGTTTTTTTTAGAAAGTCCCTCACCAATATTTTAAACAATGCCTGACTTCTGAACTCTGTTTTTGTTCTTCTGTCTATGTCCTACTGATTTACCAGGGGGAGGGTGTTATATGGGGTTATATGGCCCTAAGACACATTGTCGACATTGCTAAGTTAGCATGAGTTTTGCTTGCCCTATGCTGCTGCTTTTGCGCACGCCTCTGCTAAGCGTTTGTTTTCGCGACACTTTGCCTCTGCCCTGTACATGATAACAGATTGTTTTTCACGTTCTCAGCCTTCCCTTCAATTCTGTCTGAACATAATGTGCAAGGTCGGTGTGAGAAGTTGGCCTGGCATATGCTGTCCACTAATTATAGTGGGCACCTTGCACAAGTCCAAACAACCCCTTATTGGAGATAGGTTAAAGACAACCTTTATTGAAAGCTATCCTAGTGGTAGCTATGGAGAGCAGCCTTCAGGCTAAGTCTTGAAGGAATGTAAAGCAGCTTGTTTTACCAGTCTATAATCTCTTGAGTGACCAAATGAAAGAGGACCACAGCAGGTATATATTCAAAATATATGTATTTATTACTAAACACACCCCTCTAGTCTCTTTATGAGGCTAGAGTTCGAAGTACATAAATTATAAGTTAGTTATCTACAGTAATAGCACAAATACACGTTTGAGCCACAGGGGCGTACCAAACCATATACCAATAAAGTGGTATAAGAACCACGACTGAGCTAGACACAAGGCCTAGAGCCTGTAGAAGTGCTTGGACCACAAGGAACCACCCAAGGCAGTGACACAGGGGACCCACGGGGGACGCGTGCAGTGTATGAACACAGCCGCGAACCGCCGTTAACTTCTATGGGGAAAGTCGCGATTAGAATTTAAAAGAAAAGGGACACTTAGAGGAGGACTTGGAGCAAACCCTTTGAGAACTAGGCTGTTCTAGTGTCAATACCCACGGGAGCACCGGAGTACTCGAGTTACCTCACCCAGGGGAGCCGGGTGCATAGGTGTCTTTCGGGGCCGGGTTTCGTCGTCGCTTTCAATGGCGATCTGCTGCAAAGTGCTGCTGGCGGCCAAGTCGAAAGCGTTCGGGTGGATCCAAAGGTGGATTGAAGATCTGAAGAACCTGAAAGCAGAGGGGACAGAGTCTGGGTCACTAGCCAGTGACCAGAAAGGCGATGAGCAGATGCCCACCGATGTTGAGTGCTTCAGGTAGGTTGACGGTCATCTTGACTCTTCAGCCACGAGGTCCAGGAGGCGTCGACGACAACCAGGAGCTGGATTCGAGCTGTCCCATGACGTCTGTCGATTGCAGGGGTATCGGCGACTGGATTGGACCCAACAAGCCTTGGCAACGGCAAGTCTCGTGGAAATGGAAGAAGGACGATGTTGCAGACCAGCAAGGTCTGTGGGACTCACCCAGCAAGGATAAGTCAGGGCACACCGGGAGCAACCAGGGAGCCCAAGCAGAAAAAGATTGGCCTTCGGGAGGGCCTACTAGCCAACAGACTAGCGACCGCAAAGGAGCCTCGAGACGATGCACGTGGAGCTGGCTCACAGGACACTCGTGGAGTGGAGACCAGTGATCTTCGGTGCAGTTGATGCTGGAGGCTGGGGCTACTCGGAGCCTAAAGCACGACTTCATGGGACACCCAGAAGAGGATGCACTTGCAAATGCAATTGGTGTCCAGGGGTCATGGTTCCACGTTACCCACGACAGCTAGGGGCCTCAGCTTTGCTGGGGACTCAGGGCAGCCTCGGGGAAGTCTGGAAATCCACCTCTGGTGATGCAAAGACTTTGGCGTCCGACGGGAGCTTCAGCGATGCAGACCGGACAATTGCTTCTTTGGTGCCTGCCAAGCAGGGGAGTCACTCCTTGACCCCAAGGGAGATTCTTCAGTCCTCTAATCTTGAAGTAGAGCGTCGAAGGTCCAGGATTCTGTATCAGAGTTTCGTCCAGGTAAATCTAAAGTCCTAAGGACTGGGGTCCCCTACTTATACTAAGGTAGGGGGTTGTACATACTCTGTGGCCCCACCTATGGGAGGGTCAGGGCAGAGGGGTGGTTACACCCCTTTCCCTTTGTCCAGTTTCGCGCCAGAGCAGGGGCTGGAAGCCCCTGAGCCGGTTTGAACTGGGGTATGCACAGGGACACCAAGTGTGCCCCCAGTGCAGGACTTCAAAGCACCCGAGAGTGCTCCCGCCCAGCCCCAATACACACTATCCTGTCTGGGGAGGTGGTCACACCTCCCTGGGACAGGAAACCTGTTGTCCAGGCCTCCCCTGCCGGAGTTTCGGTCAGCAGCAGGAGGCCAGACTCGTGTCTGTGGCAGCGGCATCCATTTTGTGATGCCAGGGCTCTGGAAAGTCAGTACCGGGTATACCGGTGTGTACATGTCTTTCCCTCTAGAAGGGTGGAATGCTACCCCCGCCGCCAGAACTGGCGGGGGGTAGTATTCCAAGATGTTTGACACCAAACACGACATGTTTCCGTGCAGCCATCCCAAAGGTAGCATTTAACGCGATGTTATAATGCGCTTAAGAGTATATGGTCAGGCTGCACTACAAACAGCATCAGAGACGGGTCTCCGAACGCTGCAGAGGGGCCCTGCTCATGCAGGGGCCCCCTCTCACATAGGAACCACGCACTCTGCCTTCAGGATTGATAAGGCCTGCCATAGGAGTGACTTATAGGTTTATATGTGTGTATGTATGTAGTGATATAGGTAGCCTATATCACAGTAAGGGGTGCATGCCCCACCTTACCCAGGCTGCAGTAGCAGACCTGTGGTGTCAGTTTGGATGGCCTTCCAGGGGTGGCACAATACATGCTGCAGCCCCTGGTAGGCCTCTGAGGTACCTATGCCCTGGGTACAATGTATACCATATACTAGGGACTTATAAGGGCACTCCAGATTCCAATCAGAGATGTGCCTAAGGCACATGGAAACCATTTTAGAGAGGAAGCAGCTAGGCTGGGGTTCTGATTAGCAGGGCCCCAGCCAGACTAAGGTCGAAAAACAGTGAAGCATCAGCAAAAGTGGGGGTACCCATGTGAAGCAGATCCTACTCTCCTACACAACCCCCCAAACATAGGGACATTAAAGTAACCTTGCCCAGTTAAGTCTTCATGTTCTAAGTGGAAGTACCTAGAGAGTCCATCTGCATTGGCATGGTTACTCCCAGGTCTATGTTCCACTGTGAAGTCCATTCCCTGTAGGGAAATGGACCACCTAAGCAGTTTGGGGTTTTCACCCTTCATTTGTTTTAGCAATAAGAGGGGCTTATGGTCTGTTTGAACAAGGAAGTGAGTACCAAACAAGTATGGCCTCAACTTCTTCAGAGCCCAGACCACAGCAAAGGCCTCCCTCTCAATGGCTGACCAACGTTTCTCTCTAGGGGTCAGCCTTCTGCTAATAAAAGCTACTGGCTGATCCTGACCTTCATCATTCAATTGTGACAGTACAGCCCCTACCCCCAATTCAGATGCATCAGTTTGAACAATGAACTTCTTTGAGTAATCAGGACTCTGTAGAATGGGAGCAGTGCACATGGCCTGCTTTAGGTCATCAAATGCCTTTTGACAGCTAACTGTCCACTGAACCTTTTGGGCATTTTCTTGGAAGTTAAGTCATTCAGGGGTGTCACTATTGATCCATACCCCTTGACAAATCTCCTATAGTACCCAGTCAGGCCTAAGAAGGCTCTCACCTGAGTCTGGGTAGTTGGAGCAGTCCAGTCCATGATGGTCTGGATCTTGCTCTGCAGTGGTTGAACCTGGCCTCCACCCACAAGGTGGCCCAGATACACAACCTGACTCTGCCCTATCTGGCACTTGGTGGCCTTGATAGTCAGGCCTGCTTTCTGCAGGGCCTGTAAAACATTTCTGAGGTGGACCAGGTGATCCTCCCAGGTGGAGCTAAAGACAGCAATATCATCTAGATATGATGCACTATAGGCTTCCAGACCTGTAAGGATTGTATTCACCAGCCTCTGAAAAGTGGCAGGTGCATTCTTCAGACCAAAGGGCATCACCACAAATTGATAATGCCCACTAGGGGTTGAGAATGCTGTCTTTGGCTTTGCATCATCAGCTAGTCTGATCTGCCAGTAGCCAGCTGTCAGGTCAAATGTGCTTAGATACTTGGCTGAGGCCAAAGTGTCTATTAGCTCATCTGCCCTTGGTATTGGATGGGCATCAGTCCTAGTGACTGCATTGAGACCCCTGTAGTCCACACAAAACCTCATCTCTCTTTTCCCACCATTGGTGTGAGGTTTTGGCACAAGGACCACTGGACTAGCCCAAGGGCTATCTGAGGGTTCAATAACTCCCAAATCCAACATCTTCTGGACTTCTGTCCTGATACAGTCCCTGACATGGTCAGGTTGCCTATAAATCTTATTTTTAATAGGCAGACTGTCCCCAGTGTCCACTTCATGAGTGCACCAGGTAGTCTGACTGGGTGTCAGTGAGAATATGTGTCTGAACTGATTGAGCACCTGTCTGCAATCAGTCTGCTGCTGGGTAGTGAGGCTGCCTGCCAAGGCTACACCATCCACTGACCCATCACCAGGGTTCTGTGAGAGCAGGTCAGGGAGTGGGTCACTCTCTTCCTCCTGTCCCTCATCAGTAGCCATGAGCAAGCCCATGTCTGCCCTGTCCACATACGGTTTTAACCTGTTGACATGGAGAACCCTGTGGGGACTCCTGGGTGTTCCTAGGTCTACTAAGTAGGTAACCTCACCCTTCTGTTCAACAATGGTATGGGGTCCACTCCATTTGTCTTGGAGAGCTGCTGGGGCCACTGGCTCCAACACCCACACCTTCTGTCCTGGCTGGTAAACAGTCAGTACAGCCTTTTGGTCATGCCAGGCTTTTTGAAGTTCCTGGCTAGCCTCAAGGTTTTTAGTTGCCTTTTTCATATACTCAGCCATCCGGGTGCGGAGACCAAGTACATAGTCCACTATGTCTTGCTTTGGGGGCTTGAGAGGTAACTCCCATCCTTCCTTCACCAAGCACAATGGACCCCTGACAGGGTGACCAAACAAAAGTTCAAAAGGGCTGTAGCCAACCCCATTTTGAGGCACCTCCCTGTATGCAAATAAAAGGCAGGGCAAGAGTATGTCCCATCTTCGCCTAAGTTTTCTGGGAGCCCTTTAATCATGCCCTTCAAGGTTTTGTTGAATCTCTCAACTAAACCATTGCATTGTGGGTGATAGGGTGTGGTGAACTTGTAAGTCACTCCACACTCCTTCCACATTGCTTTTAAGTATCCAGACATAAAGTTTGCATCCCTGTCTGATACAACCTCCTTAGGGAAGCCCACTCTTGAGAAAATTCCCAGGAGGGCCCTTGCCACCACAGGTGCTGTAGTGGTCCTAAGGGGAATAGCCTCTGGGTACCTGGTGGCATGATCCACTACCACCAGGATAAACCTGTGTCAAGATGCTGTTTGGGGATCTATGGGACCAACAATGTCAATCCCCACCCTTTCAAAGGGAACCCCCACCACAGGTAGTGGTATCAGGGGGCCTTTGTAGTGCCACCTGCCTTGCCACTGGCCTGGCAGGTTACACAGGAGCGACAAAACTCCTTGGTGTCTTCAGACATGTGGGGCCAGTGAAAGTGAGGGACAATTCTGTCCCAAGTCTTGTTCTGGTCCAGGTGACCTGCTAAGGGAATATCATGGGCTAGGGTCAATAGGAAGCCCCTGAACTTCAGAGGTATAACCAACCTCCTGGTAGCACCAGGCTTGGGGTCTCTACACTCTGAATACAGGAGTCCATCATCCCAATACACAGTATGGGGACCACTAGCTTTCCCAGCAGCCTCAGCAGCAGCTTGCTGTCTGAGGGGTTCAAGAGAGGGGCAGCTCTGCTGCTCCTGGCTCAGATCTGCCCTGGAAGGGCCCCCTGTCCCCAAGAACTCAACCTGGTCAGGTTCAAGCTCCTCTGGGACAGTTCCTTCCTCAGGACTGAGATCATCCCCCTCTAGGGACTGATCTTCCTTCTGAGCCAAGGGGAAGGCACTGCCTTTACCCTACTACTCCTCTTCTTGGAGGGCACTTGGTCCATTATTCCAGAATCCAAGGCCTGTTCAGTGTTAGACATTTTGGCTTGTGACCTGGTCACAGCAAACACATCTGCAGGGATCCCCAGCATTTCTGCATGGGTCCTGAGTTCCACTTCTGCCCAAGCTGAAGTTTCTAAGTCATTGCCAAGCAAGCATTCAACGGGTAGGTCTGCACTTACCACAACCTTCTTAAGGCCAGTTACCCCTCCCCAGGAGAAGTTAACAACTGCCAGAGTATGGTCTGTTCTGACGTTGCTAGCATTGGTCACTTGGTACATTTCACCAAGTATAATCTGCCCAGGATTCACAAGGTCTTGTGTCACCATGGTGACACTTGCCCCTGTGTCCCTAAATGCCAAAGCCTCTCTTCCATTGATTAAGGGCTGTTGTCTGTACTTGCCCAGATTACTGGGACTCACAGAGGATATGCATATCCATGCCTCCATCACAGACTAGGACAGCCTGAGTGAGTTCTCTGACTAGGTCAGAGCTCATCTCTTTACCCAGGGTCAACCCTACTAAACCCTTGGCTTGTGTAGTCCCACCACCAACTGTAACTGCACTAGGGGAGCAGGTGCCTTAGGGGCATTGGTGGGGGCTGGAGTAGAGTCTTTGGACTTGGTGCAATCACTGGTCCAGTGGGTCTTTTGCTTACAGACCTTGCACCATGGTTTCCTTTGGCCTTTCCCTTTGGTAGACTGTGAATCCCCACCTGAAGAAGATTTTTGGGGGCCTTGTGAAGACTTTTGATCTTTACCCTTCTCCCCACCCTTATCAGAGGTTTTCGAATCTTGCTTCTTAGGGTCACCACCTTGGTTCTGTACCTTCTGCTTCACCCTGGTTCTGACCCATTTGTCTGCCTTCTTTCCCAATTCTTGGGGAGAGGTCAGATCAGAGTCTACCAGGTGCTGATGCAACAGCTGATTTTGACAGTTATTAAGAATCTGCTCCCTCATGATCAGATTGTACAATCCTGTGAAGTCACATACCTTACTGCCCAATAACCAACCTTCCAGAGCCTTGGCAGAACAATCAACAAAGTCCACCCAGTCTTGAGTCTGTGCTTTTTGGGTATCCCTGAACTTTAACCTGTATTGTTCAGTGGTTAGGCCAAACCCATCAATTAGAGCACTCTTCAAGACTTTGTAATTATCAGCATCCTCCTCTCTAACAGTGAGGAGCTTGTCTCTACCTTTGTCTGCAAAGGAGAGCCACAAGATTGCTGCCCACTGCTCCTGAGGGACCCTCTGTACTTTACAGGCCCTCTCTAGAGCAGTTATCCATTTGTGGATGTCATCCCCACTCTGGTAGGGAGGGACAATCTTGCTCAGGTTTCTATGGTCATAAGACCTTTCCCTATCTTTGGGAAACTGCTGCCACCATGGGACTCTAGTCCCAACGTTTGTCTCTCTCTATAGAGATCTAGGGACTCCTGTCTATAGCCAATTGCTGTTTTCTGAGTTCAAGCTGGGCTTGCTCATACTGAATCAGTCTCTTTCTCCTCTCATGAGAGGATTCCCTCCTATGAGAGGAGACAGAGGTCCCTATTGAGGTGTCAGAGTGGTTAGACTCCTGAGAAGGAGACCTAGACCTTCTGGGCACACTCAGAACTCTTCCTGGGGGACAAAGGGGAGGTCATTCTGATCCTCCTCCTCCTCCTCCACAGGAGGAATTGGGTTTTCCAGGACAAGGTCATTTTCACCTTCCTGGCCAGTTTCAGAGGGGGGCTGGGTTTCTTCACCCCTGGCCCCTTCCTCATCTTCTGCCCCACCCTCTTTGCCTACCCCTTCAGACCCTAGGGGCCTGCTGAGATCATCAGCTAGTAACACCTCCCTGAGGTGTTGGGTGCTAGCACTTTTGCCTGCCTTCAACTTCCTAGTATTGCATAATGCTCTCAATTCCAAGAATGGGAGTTTATCATACTTGGAGGAAGAAGCCCACTGGCTTCTGGCAAGGACTCACTGGGTCCTGGCTTTAAAGACATTACTAGTGAGGTGTGGTGTATGCACTACCTACTCTAGTGTGGCCTACTAAACTCTCTTGAGTTGTAGAAAGGGTGTGCTGTCCCTTAACACACAACTCTATGTTCAGTAGAACTTACTGTATTACTAAGCTTGATTTATATGTACCTTAGGTACCCTTAGTGGTTTTCAGTTGATCAATTCAATTGAGATTATCTGGTAAAACAATAGCAAGCTGGAATCCCACACGCTGCACACCAATGTGAGAAGTTGGCCTGGCATATGCTGTCCACTAATTATAGTGGGCACCTTGCACCAGTCCAAACAACCCCTTATTGGAGATAGGTTAAAGACAACCTTTATTGAAAGCTATCCTAGTGGTAGCTATGGAGAGCAGCCTTCAGGCTAAGTCTTGAAGGAATGTAAAGCAGCTTGTTTTACCAGTCTATAATCTCTTGAGTGACCAAATGAAAGAGGACCACACCAGGTATATATTCAAAATATATGTATTTATTACTAAACACACCCCTCTAGTCTCTTTATGAGGCTAGAGTTCGAAATACATAAATTATAAGTTAGTTATCTACAGTAATAGCACAAATACACGTTTGAGCCCCAGGGGCGTACCAAACCATATACCAATAAAGTGGTATAAGAACCACGACTGAGCTAGACACAAGGCCTAGAGCCTGTAGAAGTGCTTGGACCACAAGGAACCACCCAAGGCAGTGACACAGGGGACCCACGGGGGACGCGTGCAGTGTATGAACACAGCCGCGAACCGCCGTTAACTTCTATGGGGAAAGTCGCGATTAGAATTTAAAAGAAAAGGGACACTTAGAGGAGGACTTGGAGCAAACCCTTTGAGAACTAGGCTGTTCTAGTGTCAATACCCACGGGAGCACCGGAGTACTCGAGTTACCTCACCCAGGGAGCCGGGTGCATAGGTGTCTTTCGGGGTCGGGTTTCGTTGTCGCTTTCAATGGCGATCTGCTGCAAAGTGCTGCTGGCGGCCAAGTCGAAAGTGTTCGGGTGGATCCAAAGGTGGATCGAAGATCTGAAGAACCTGAAAGCAGAGGGGACAGAGTCTGGGTCACTAGCCAGTGACCAGGAAGGCGATGAGCAGATGCCCACCGATGTCGAGTGCTTCAGGTAGGTTGACGGTTGTCTTGACTCTTCAGCCACGAGGTCCAGGAGGCGTCGACGATAACCAGGAGCTGGATTCGAGCTGTCCCATGACGTCTGTCGATTGCAGGGGTATCGGCGACCGGATTGGACCCAACAAGCCTTGGCAACGGCAAGTCTCGTAGAAATGGAAGAAGGACGATGTTGCAGACCAGCAAGGTCTGTGGGACTGACCCAGCGAGGATAAGTCAGGGCACACCTGGAGCAATCAGGGAGCTCAAGCAAAAAAAGATTGGCCTTCGGGAGGGCCTACTAGCCAACGGACTAGTGACTGCAAAGGAGCCTCAAGACGATGCACGTGGAGCTGGTTCACAGGACACTCGTGGAGTGGAGGCCAGTGATCTTCGGTGCAGTTGGTGCTGGAGGCTGGAGCTACTCGAAGCCTAAAGCACGACTTCGTGGAAGACCCAGAAGAGGATGCACTTGCAAATGCAATTGGTGTCCAGGGGTCACGGTTCCACGTTACCCACGACAGCTACGGGCCTCAGCTTTGCTGGGGACTCAGGGCAGCCTCGGGGAAGTCTGGAAATCTACCTCTGGTGATGCAAAGACTTCGGCGTCCAACGGGAGCTTCAGCGATGCAGACCGGACAATTGCTTCTTTGGTGCCTGCCAAGCAGGGGAGTCACTCCTTGACCCCAAGGGAGATTCTTCAGTCCTCTAATCTTAAAGTAGAGCGTCGAAGGTCCAGGATTCTGTATCAGAGTTTCGTCCAGGTAAATCTAAAGTCCTAAGGACTGGGGTCCCCTACTTATACTAAGGTAGGGGTTGGACATACTCTGTGGCCCCACCTATGGGAGGGTCAGGGCAGAGGGGTGGTTACACCCCTTTCCCTTTGTCCAGTTTCGTGTCAGAGCAGGGGCTGGAAGCCCCTGAGCCGGTTTGAACTGGGGTATGCACAGGGACACCAAGTGTGCCCCCAGTGCAGGACTTCAAAGCACCCGAGAGTGCTCCCGCCCAGCCCCAATACACACTATCCTGGCTGGGGAGGTGGTCACACCTCCCTGGGACTGGAAACCTATTGTCCAGGCCTCCCCTGCCGGAGTTTCGGTCAGCAGCAGGAGGCCAGACTCGTGTCTGTGGCAGCGGCATCCATTTTGTGATGCCAGGGCTCTGGAAAGTCAGTACCGGGTATACCGGTGTGTACATGTCTTTCCATTCTAGAAGGGTGGAATGCTACCCCCGCCGCCAGAACTGGCGGGGGGTAGTATTCCAAGATGTTTGACACCAAACACGACATGTTTCCGTGCAGCCATCCCAAAGGTAGCATTTAACGCGATGTTATAATGCGCTTAAGAGTATATGGTCAGGCTGCACTACAAACAGCATCAGAGAAGGGTCTCCGAACGCTGCAGAGGGGCCCTGCTCATGCAGGGGCCCCCTCTCACATAGGAACCACGCACTCTGCCTTCAGGATTGATAAGGCCTGCCATAGGAGTGACTTATAGGTTTATATGTGTGTATGTATGTAGTGATATAGGTAGCCTATATCACAGTAAGGGGTGCATGCACCACCTTACCCAGGCTGCAGTAGCAGACCTGTGGTGTCAGTTTGGATGGCCTTCCAGGGGTGGCACAATACATGCTGCAGCCCCTGGTAGGCCTCTGAGGTACCTATGCCCTGGGTACATAGTATACCATATACTAGGGACTTATAAGGGCACTCCAGATTCCAATCAGAGATGTGCCTAAGGCACATGGAAACCATTTTAGAGAGGAAGCAGCTAGGCTGGGGTTCTGATTAGCAGGGCCCCAGCCAGACTAAGGTCGAAAAACAGTGAAGCATCAGCAAAAAGTGGGGGTACCCATGTGAAGCAGATCCTACTCTCCTACAGTCGGTCAACAATGTCTCTTGTTATTCTGTTCTGGTCAGTCCCTATTACCTAGACAAAACATGTAACCCACAGCTGCAATGCGGAAGAATCGTGCTTTGATGTAACGTTGTTGCATGTTTTTGAAACACACTCGAAAAAGCCGTTCCATGGAGCTGAACGCTGCTGTTCCTATGATGTAAACCCTTGGGTTTAGACTTTCAGGTAGGGGTCTGCTAATAACGCCTAGAGATCTTCTGCTATATAAAATAACTTCTTACTGCCCTGGGGAGGGTGATTAGGCCCAGTTATTTAGCCTTTTTCACAGTCTTTATAAAATGATGACTCCTTTTATATTCTATGGTATTGTAACAATGCTAATGATTCTTGCTTTATGCATTTTGCTGCTAGTTGTGGTTCGCATACTGTATCATTGATCACTATAGTCAAAATAAACATTTTGAACTTATTTAGTGACTCTGATTATTTTTATTGTGGACAAGTACGTGATAGCGAAAGAGTGTCTTGTTCCCGCGACTCTGAGGTGAGTCGGGAGTGCTTGTGTTCTGGGTTGTCTAAACATTCGTAGCTTCTTGATATTTGTAGGAGACCGAATGAGACACTATTGCTAGTCGGTTGGGATTTTGGGTACTAAGGTGATAGGAGGAACACCCCTATTTACTGAAGTCCTGTTTTCTTGTGCATAGTTCTGTGTATGAGCAGAATCCCCGCAACACAGGGTTCAGGCAGTTCTCACTGTGGGATAGGCTTTACCCATCTACAGGGAGTTGAGCTAAGGAGTCAGGGATACTGGGGGATGGTTAACAGTACAGAGTCTGGATAGAAGAACGTACACATGGCAGGGTGCAGCAGCCCTGGTTGACCCTGAGGTGAGATATGTCTTCAAGCAGAAAGAAAAGGTGCCCATGGGGTGAGGAAGATGTGCCTCTGAGAGGAGGAGACTAAAGATGAGTCCCAGGATGAGAGAGAGCAGTATCTCCTAGGTAAGGGAGATGAGTCTCTGAACTGGTCACAGCTAAATGTTTTCCTGACCCAGTATTCTAAAATGTGACTTTTCGTTCAGATCGGACAGGTTATGTGACTGTTCCCAAGGACGTGAAGACTTCCTGTCACTACATCTTAAAAAATAATTTCAAAATCCAGCACAGTATCATTCAAAAGGCCAACGCCAACCCAGTTCTCCAGTGTGAGACAGTGGTGACACAACATCAATTCCAAACCCAGCGAACAAAAACGCTCACCTACAGAGAAGCAAGAACCCGGATGCTTCATCTGCTGAACCACTCTTTAACCCCAGGGCCAAGTTACAAAAGTTCACTTCCTTTTCTCTCCAAGATGTTTGCGGACCTCAGCAAGTGGCTTTAAACAGTTTGTTGGTCAAACATGGGGATAATTTACCCAGCAGACACTCTGTGTTGTTTTCTGTATAATTCATGGAAGCAGATTGCAGGCCCACACAGCCCCCGAACCTCCAGCCACAGCCTTCATGGCATTCGTGATGCAAAATCAGCCTGGTAATATGCTCTTTTTTTACTCGAAATTTCCATGTCGTGGGGTCTAGATTGCAATATTTACATAGCCCTTACTACCCCTATGTGGGACGCTGAAGCGTTTGCCTATGTGGGTAGCATGCGTGTTTGAAAGTGTGTTGTCTTTGTTTTGATACTATGTGAGAAGTGTTTCCATGTTGTGCGTGGTGACCATAGAGGTGCGGACATTGTACTCTGGGATGCAGCACTTAGCAGTGCGGTAGATGAAGAGGTGTATGATATAGACATGCAGTTTATGGTTTTCAGTAAGCTGGCAGGTTTGAGCAGCTCTGGAGACCCCTTTCTGGTATTTCTCATGTTTATAGTCTTCTTGACTGGTAACTGGACTGGGTTGTCCATCCTGAGATATTGTGTTTAATGCTTATGGTCCTGAGCAGGCATAGGCTGGAGGGAGAAATGGTGGCGAAATCAGGTAGGATGGACTTAGTTAATATCATCTAATTTGTGATTATTATTGTGAGGTATCAAGAAGCAGTCATGGGACTTGCACTGGTGGACTAAAGTAAAGTTCTTCATGTGCCAGTGGCATGAAGCAGATATCGTCAGGTATTCCATTACTGTTCTGTTGAGATTTGTGGTTTATTTGCTGTGGACTAGTACACTACAGGGTGATGGACATGACCCTTAGCATTTTTGCCAAGAAGTAAAAGGTAATTATTATGTAGCCTGTATGAACTATAATCGATTGCCAACCGCTGAGTTTCATGGTATTAGAATTGGTTATATATTATATTGTATCCTAATTGCATAATTTACCTAGCCCTTACTAGCACTGATGAGGTGTTGTAGCGAATTACGCCAGGAAGCGCCCTGCTCCAGAACCCAGGTTTACAAGTTTTTTTTGGTTATTGTTTATTGGGATTAGTCTTGTGTTTTTTCGGCATTTATGCAATGCATTTACTCCAGTTTCTATGTGGTAGATTAAATTAATAGGAGTAAGATGTGATCTTTGATGGGAGAAGGGGAAAGGTAAATTCATTTACTGTGTGAAGGTATTAAGAGATGACCTACAGGGGATTAGTCATTGCCAGTGGCGGCTCGCCGAGGGAGTGCTGCGGGGCGGTGAGGCGGGGCAGGGTGGGGTGTAGTGGACTCAGACTGACGACGGATAGAACTCCCTCTGAGTTCTGTCCGTCGTATGTCCGAGTCCTCTTCCCCCCCACCCTGCCCTTCCTCCGTCACTGCCACTGGTCATTGCTATTATGCAAAGGGAATTACATTTAAAAGAGAGGTTGTGATCTTTAAAATGAAGGGTGGGGAATTTGCTGAGCTACAATAATAGGGATTAAGACAAACATGCATGTGACTTAGAGTAGGCTGTGCTCAGAGAGAGGAGGCATGGTGAGAGTCGAAAGGAAGAAAAAAGTCATTTGTACAAAAAAGAGAGAATCAACAATCAGAGGTTTTAAGACATAGCCAGGTTTCATGCACGGTCTTTGAACATATTATGGAGGTTTATTGAGATTGCACGCAAAACTGTAGAAAGAAACATTATTTGCATGTGCTGCAATTTCACTGTCAGTCATGAGAGCGCCATTGCGCACACCAACCACCATCACCTACATGCAAAAAGAATTAAAATAAATATGGTATAATTTTTCCATAATTCTGATGGAAGGCAAATGCAAAACAGAATGTTGTATTTAAATGTTTGCGGTAGAGATGCTCTTCCACTTTCCCTCTGCTGATCATGACGAGATGAAGGAGGAATGAGTCGGTTTTAGTGAGTAGGTGAAAATAATGCTTCTATGGGGAGGTAGCAGTGGGGCTGTCTCCAGCTTGGAGCACCCACAGCATAAGCACAATGAGTGTGAGATATTGCTTCTGGCTGTCATTCAACCTTTCTGTGGCAGTAATCAGTCACACAAGAGGAAAGGCCCTGCCTGGAAACTTCCTCAACTGAGCAATAGAAACTGCAGACCCACTCCTCACACTTCCTATCTCCCAAACCTGCAAAGCTCAGGAGAAACAAATATTTAGCAGCCCATTCCTAACATAACTTTCATTGAATTTCTAAGGTGAGCCTGTTGTCCATTCTTTATCACTTCAGTGCCTGGGCTCCACCCGCAAGCCATAGGAATGCAAGCAGTACAATTCCACTGTCTGGGCAGGGGGAGGGGGGTAATTGCATCTGCTACTACAGCAACAAGTGGCTAAGTTCAAGACAAAACCCCACATTTCCTTATCAACATAGGCACTGTGCCCTTTAACCTTCAGCTCCAAATCACTTTTTAGGTTTTGCATGCACAGCGCTTACGCTGTGCTCGTAAAATCTATTGTTTTTATTATAAACTTAAAAGGCGCTTACATCTTGCCTCCTCTCTTTCCTAGCTTTATCATTAGTTCCTGTCTTTGCCTGTCACTTTTCCTCCAACTCTATTGGCTGTAGCATATTTCCCTGCATTTACCAATAATTGTTGCTCATCTGTTTCTCTTATCAGTTTCCCGTAGCCAAAATACTATTAACATCCGCTTTGGTGGAAATATATTTTGTTCCATAATTTTTTGCCTCCAGCTGCTTTTTCATCTTGCAGCACATTTATATAGCACAATTTACCACACCAAGAGATTAAGCGATATGCCCAGAATCACAGGATGTTGCCCCATTGAGACTCGAGCCGGTAACTAGCCATGTGCTGACCTCTGGTTTGTCACGTCCACTCTGAATTTATGAGGCACCAACTTCTTCTTTGGCAGTGAGTAGCCGTTTTGTCTCCTGTACAGTCATCACCGTTTTCAACCTCCTGCATTGTACCTGGTTTTCACTGCCTTTAGCTTTTCTCTGTGTCTGACTATTCCTCTTCTGGCGCTTCTTTGCACCTGGCTATTGCTGCGTCTAATGCTTCTCTGTGCCTGGTTGTTGCTGCCTTGAGCGTTTCTTGTACTGAATGAATGATGGCTCTGTGTTATGTTGTGGAACAGTACCTCTTTCCCCAGCTTTACCAGCAGGTTCCTGGCCGACGATTAGAGAGTTTTTCTGTAGGCCTTAACCTTCTTCAAAAGCCTTGCACTGGCTGGAGTGGCACTTCGACTCAACATAAGCAAACCGTCAATTTTCACTTTAACTGAGGCACACGTGGCATGCATAAGCAGTTTGCTGGGCCTCAGCAAGCTTTCTGGGAGAGCAGTCTCGATTCTTGGGGTTACAGATCCCCTAGCTCAGCGCCAGTTGTAGTGCCCTTCCTGGCCTGGGAGCATGTGAATGAATACGCCAGACACGGAGCTCTGTATTACACGTCTTTATTCTTCAGAGTATAGCCATTAACTGTACACAATGCGTAACGAACTTTGTTAACCACACCCAGACACACCCCATTGATTACGTCATTCTACAACGGAGTCCGTTAGGGACCAGAAGGAACCCACTATCTCTACTCACAAGACATTACAAATGGTACAGTGGCCTGAGAACAAGATGGTACTTGCAGCCACAGAGAGCGAGTTTGATAGTACAGTGAGCAAGAAAATCTAAAGGCTACGGCGAACAAAAAAATTTGTATCTGGAAGAGAATTGAACCACAGGTAAAACCTCTGCTCTCATTTGAAAAATCGGCAAACACACAGCTTAGCAGGTGGTGATGTAAGCACCCCAGGCAGGGCTGGACATAATGGAGTATGTGGTCCCTAAAGTACTCATGCTGCAAGTGTAGAATTGATTTTAACAGGCAAAAGGAGCTCCATGTTCCAGTAGGCAGTGCTGTTGTATTTGAGTTCCAAGACCCAAAGGAGGAGGTACATAGCTTCTTCCCAAGCAGATTGGGTAAACATGTGGATGGAGCCAAGGCCTCTCTCATTGTGATTCTCACATAATTGGCTGAAAACAGTTGTGCTGTCAAGGCAGACCATAAAAAAGGAATGGTATGGATTGGTATGGTATGCCCTGTAGTTGTATGGTATGGTATTGTATGCTTTGGTATGGTATGGTACGGTATGGTATTTTATAGAATGGTATGGTATGGGATGGTCTGTTATTGTATGGTATGATAAGATATGGCCTGTCATTGTATGGTGTGGTATGGCCTGTCATTCTGTGGTATGGTATGGTATGGCTTGTCATTGTATCGAATGGTATGGTATGGTATGGCTTGTCATTTTATAGCATGGTATAGTATGCCCTGTAATCGTATAGGATGGTATGTTATGGTATGGTCTGTTGTTAGAAATTAGGTCTCTAGCTGGCAGAGGTATGCACCCTGTCCAAGTAAGGACCACCACTCTAGTCAGGGTAAGTCAGATACACACTAAAAGATAACCTGTGCTCCCCTGTGATAGCTTGGCAGAGAGCAGTCACGCTTAATTAAAGAGGCAATGTGTTATGTATTTGTGCGACACACCCACACAGTAACACAATCAAAACCCCACAAAAGTACTCCTCACAGGGTTAGAAACATAGATTATATTTCTATGATTAAAACAAGACCTAACCAACAAAAATCCAATAAGTAGAACCGGAGTTATGAATTTTTAAAGAGTAAATCCAAATATAGTGCTTAGAGTCTTAAAGTGCCAACCTGGGATATCTGGTTGCTCTAGACCGGGGTAATTCCAAACTTCAGGCCGACCGCAATGGAGGGCAGGTCGGCTACAGAACTCATGCTGTTCCCACTGAAAAAGTACCTTGTGTGGAGAAAGCGCCGGCATCGAAGAGTCGATGCAAGGAGCGGAGGGGGCAAGGCGTCCGCGTCAATCCCGTGGATGACAGTGATGCATCAGTTCCGATCCGCGCAGTTGATGAAGGCTTTGTCGATTAACCCCTTTGCAGCCACTGTGTCGTTGACGAGCCGCGCAGTTTGTTGTCGTCAAACCACTCAGTCCGTTGAAACTATATGGTCAATCAGCAACTGCCTCTGCATCGATGCGTCGGTTCCGATCAGAACAAAGTCATTGATGCGGCGGTTTTGTTGGATCAGCACAGCAGAAGCTCACTTTCAAGGGCTCAGGACTGGATTGGCACCACTTGGAATGGCAGGACTCACATATGGCAGAGTCCAGATGCTGTTGCAGAGGTGTAGTAAGTCTTTGATAACCCTGAGGCTTCAGAACAGGGGGCAAGCCAGCAAGCCCTTGGAGTCACTCTGGGTTCAAGCGAAATGGATCCAGTCCTTTTCCTCAGCATGGCAGAGGGTAGCAAGTAGCAGGCAACAGGCAGCACATCAGAGCAGAAAAGCAGTTCTTCCAGAGCAGCAGTCCCACAGAGTGGCACTCCTTGCAGCAGCACAGTAGTCCTTCTTCTTAGCAGAGTTCTTCACAGGTCCAGAAGTGTACTGTCTTGGTAGCATCAGAGGCCCATTACTTATACCCAATTGTGCCTTGTAAGTGGGGGGTGACTTAAAAGAAGGGTCTTTGAAGTGCGCATAGGTCCTTTCTTCCCAGTTGTGGCTCCAGATTATGAGTACGGGGTAATCAGCCCTATCTGTTCAGGTAACACAGCACCCTGACCTTAGGGTTACCTAGGGCCTAACTTAGGGGTGAGTTATGTGTAATAAAAGGGAAGTTTAAGGGTTGGCAAAGGGTTTTAAATGATAAGTCGAAGTGGCAGTAAACTGCACACACAGGCCCTGCAATGGCAGGCCTGAGACAGATTTGAAAGGATACTGGTGAGGGTGGCACAATCAGTGCTGCAGGCCCACTAGTAGCATTTATTTACAGGATCTGGGTATATGGTATACCACTTTACAAGGGCATTACAACTAAACTGAATATGCCGATTGTGTATACACCAATGTCACCATGGTTATGGGAGAAACACATGTACTTTAGCACTGGTCAGCAGTGGGAAAGTGCTCAGAGTCCTAAGGCCAATAAAAATAATCAGCAAGGAAGAGGAGGTAAACGGGCTAAAGGTTTGGGGGAAGACCATCCTAAGGATAACAGGTCTAGCACCTGTCATTGTATATGTTACAGTATGGTATGGTATGGCTTGTCATTGTATAATATAGCATGGTAAGGTATGCTTTGACATGGTCTAGTAAAGTATGGTATGGCCTGTCATTGTATAGCGTGGTATGACCTTCCGCTGTATAGCATGGTATGGTATGGTATGGTGTGGTATGGCATGGCCTGTCATTGTATAGTATGGTGTGGTAAGGCCTGTCATAATGTGGCATGGTTTAGTATGGTATGGTATGGTGTGGTGTGGTGTGGTATGGTATGCTATGGTATGCTATGGTACGCTATCCCATGCTATGCTATGCTAAGCTATGACCTGCCCTTGAATAGTATAATATGGGAAACATCCTAAACAACGAAGTTTGAATCACGACTTACCTGAACAACGAAGTCAGAACAACGAGGAATCCCAAACAACGAATTCCTAAACCACGACACTTCTAAACCACGACTCGGACTTCTCCGCCTCTAGGGAAGTAAAACTATTAGATAACAATCCGCTGCACATTGACAAGTTGTGCATTTCACACTGAAATTACGCTTTGTTCTCTGATCTTCAGTTCAGCATCTTGCCAGCTGCTAAGGAAGATTTTAAGGCTTCACAGGAAGGAAGTATTTGTCTTGCACAAGGTACAAGGGAGGGAATTCCACTGCTGATTTCCCAGGAAGGAAGTGTGCCCGTGGTGTCCATAGAAAGCGTTGTGTACGCTATAGTGGACTTTGAAGGAGACTCTATTGTACAACTGTGGGTTTAGAATGCACATATGCTTATAATATTTTTTGAGAGAAATTGATTGCAGCTGAGGTGACAGCTGCTTTGGCCTGCAGATGGATAAAATGACTCGGACTGCTGTCCCCACTTTTGGTTTAATGCCAGACATTAAGTTGAGTCTGCAAAGGCCTGACATTACGTTTTTCTTATCCGCTTCTAGGGAGGCAAAACTATGCTTGGCATCTCTCTGGAAAACGTGGCATGTTATTCTTCTTCGCCCTCCACCCCTCTTTGACCCTTGTAAACGGGAGTGCCTGGTCCTGGAATATTGTGTGGCACCTCATTCTTCTCCGCCCCCACCCCTCTTTGACCCTTGGAAAGGGCAGTTCCGCCAGATGGCTGGCAAGCAACGAGGCTTGCTAATGCCTGACATTGTATTAGGTTTGGTGACCCCAACGTATTACCATGCTGGCAGGATGAAGGCTGTCTGCTTCCCCGCTCTCCTCAGTGCCTGCCTTCCTGGTGATAGTGCCTACCTGACAATGCCAGAGCATTCCCAAAGACGTTGTTCCCTCCACGTGCTACCAAGCAGGATAAAAAATAATTTAATCAATAATATGAAATGGAATTATTATCAAAAATATGTAAAAAATATTTTTATTCAATATTGTTGGTGTTTCGTTTTATTATAAATTTTTATTTTTTAGCATACTATCATTTTCAACACTTTTCATTCATTTGTAGTTAGTCCGGTTTTAAAAAATATGACTATATATTAAAATATACGTTGAATAAATTATCAATGAAATGGGTAATGAGCAATTTAAAATATTCGTGGAAGTATTGTTATTACAACAGTGCCATCTATTGGCCAATCACTAGGTGTTTTTTTTCGTGGATTAGGAAGTCGTTGTATAAAAAGTAGTGGTTTAGCATTGCTCGTTGTTTAGCTTTCGTGGTTCAGGAAGTCGTGGTTTAGGCAGTAGTTGTTTAGTCATACATCCGTATAATATGGTATGGCATGGCTGTTATTTGTATAGAATAGTATAGTATACTATTGTGTGCTATGATATGGTATGTGTAGGAAAGTGCCTCTTTTTGCCTGATGTAATTTTGTACTGTAAGTGCACTGGATCCCTGCTAACCAGGTTCCCAGTGCCATATCTCTTGCCCAAAACTCTGTACCATGATTGGCAGAATTTCAGCTACCCCTATAAGCCCCTAGTAAGTGGCATCCCTGGTACCTAGGGCATGGGTACTGCAGATGGTACACTGGCACTGCAGCACTGGTTATGCCACCCAGGAATCCCTCACCAAGGCTATGCACTCTGCCATTGCAGGCTGCGTGTCTTGGTACAGGAAAATCCAAAGAGCTGACAATGCACACAGCCCTGTACCATGCCAACCATACACTGCATAATATATAGGTAAGTCACCCATACTGCAGGCCTTTAGCCCTAATGTAGGGTGCACTATATCCTATAAGTGGGCATATCAGCAGGAGCAGATATGCCCCTACAATGTCCAGTCCATTCTGTGATGTTGTAAGTGAACAGGAAAGCCATAAAGAGTGCATGGGCTAGATACTTGTCAATACATGTTTCCTAGCTCCACGATGGCTACATTGATTTCTAAGATGTTTGGTACCAAACATCTTGTCTTGATAAATCTTCACTGATGCCAGTGTTAGATTTATGAATATATTCATACAGGAGACCCTTTTAGAGGGTCCCTGAAAATTAACCAAACACTAGTGGGGTCTCTCGCCGGTTTTCACCAGCCTGGCACCACCAGACATGTTTCTGATCTCTTGGGGTGAGAGCCAGAGCTCTCAGAGGACAACAACAATACCTGCTTTAGGCGGGGTTGTTTCACACCTCCTCCAGGACAGTATGGTCTTCCCGGGCAGGAAGCTTCAAAGGCAATGCTGCCTTTGAAATTCTACCCAGGAACCCCCAGTTAGTGAGGGAGGCCAAGCCCCCCTTTCCTGTTCCACTTTTGCCGAGAGGAAAGGTGGAAAAATTCATTAGATGAGGAGGAGGGTTCCCCGCTCAGCCTGCATAACCCCTAGGGCGGGGCAGGCGAGGTGAACCCCTCTCCTGAAATTCCATCATCTTGAGATGGTGGGAACACCTCCAATCAGGGCTAGGGTAGTGTCTCTTTCCACAGGAAGTGGTCACTAATGGGTATAGACACCCTGAAGGTAGATAGCCCACGTGGATGAAATAATGAATTATCTAAAAAATTTACCATCGATCACTCAAGTACAAAATTCGACACAGCCATGGGCAATTTGGGTGAACATGACCACGATACTGATTTCCAAATTTCCATCGCAGAACAGAAAACAAGGGAGCAATCATACCAACAGAGCCCTTAGGCTCTTTAGCAGTGGAAAAAAGGACATTGAACCGAGAAATCAGAAAATTACATAGAAATGCCCTAACAACTAGTGAAGGGGAAAAGCAACAAATATACCAGTTAAGACAGAATTATAAAAAAGAGGTTTGGATGGCAAAGAAAACACGACAAACTGAAATCTGGCTAAAACTACTGGAAACAAGCAAATCAAATAATAACAAAAAATTCTGGGCGGAAATAAATAGCATAGCAAATGGATCCTTTCGTCAACATAACGCAAATATCTTAGCGGCAGACTGGATAGCCCACCTAACCAAAAACCACAAAGACAAGAACACTAATTACCAAAATAAGAATACAGATAACAACGCGGCATATCAACTAAAAAAGGACGACAAAGAAAATCAGTTTGAGGAAAACTGGATTCGATCCAACCAGATTGAAATGATCATAAAAAAATTAAGATCTAACGGAGCGCCAGGTCCAAACGGCCTACCGAATGGACTATTTAAACAAGATAGATCATTCTGGGCAAATTATTTTACACCACTGTTCAATCATGCCTTCCAAACTAACAGCGTGCCAGTATCTTGGAGAGGCAGCATTCTGCATCCAATTTTTAAAGCGGGTGCAAGGTCGGACCCAGCGAACTTCAAATTAATTGCTTTAATCGATGTAGAAGCAAAATTATATGCATCAAACATTCTTATAGCTTTAGAAGATTGGGTCGCTTCTAGCAAGATCATTCCAGTCACACAGACAGGCTTCAGACCCGGTACAAACATGATGTGTAACCTTCTCGCATTGAATCTTTTGGTTGAAAAAGCCAAGCGAAAATCCACCAAACTGTACACCTGCTTTATTGACCTAAAACCTGCATTTGATATGGTTCCCAGACAACTGCTGTGGCAAAAAATGGCGAATTGGGGCGTTCCGCCACTACTACTGTGGGCCATCGTCAATTTGTACACATCCACATGGGTCCAGATAAAACTGGGTAACGGAGAATGTACCACGGCAAGGATTCCTACATACATCGGCCTAAAGCAGGGATGCGTGCTGGCTCCCAGTCTTTTCAACATCTTCACCGCAGACCTGGATAAGAGGCTCTCAGAAGTTCAAAGTGACCCCCCGAAAATCGCTCACTGTAAAACAAGAAGCCTGCAATACGCAGACGACATCATTCTATGCAGCCAGACGCCAGCAGGCCTACAGCACTTGATCACAAAGCTGGTCGAATATACCGAAGACCACGGCTTGTCCTTGAACCTGAACAAAACTAAGGTTATGTGTTTCTCAGCAAAGACAGCACCAAATAGGAAAAAATACCAGTGGTACGCAGCAGGAAACAGAATAGAGCAGTGTGACTCCTACAAATATTTGGGAGTAGTGGTCGACAAAAGGTTCTCTCTCAAAGAACATCTAAACCTCAGAAAAGCTCAAGCAAACAAACTCCGTTTTGCATTAAATACGTTAAAACAGAAACTACAGTGCCCTTCAAACTCGCACCTACTAAAAGTCATTGCTGCCAAGTTTCTCCCGACCCTTACTTACGGCTCTGAATTATTCAAAGGTCAAGACGCCAATTTCCTGAATCTCCAACAATCAGGTTTATTCAAACGAATTTTCCAGATGCCGCAGTTCACGTCACAAGTTCAAGTTCGCTTAGAATTCGGGTTATTAAATCAACATCCTATTAGACAAGGCGCGATAATAAAAATGTGCTGGAAATTAAAAGCAGCGCAAGAGGATTCCTTGTTGGGGTATTGTTGGACAGAAATGAAGAATCAATCCAAAGGAACAAACGTCTGGCACACTGTCCTTGAACACGCACTAACAATGCTAGACATGCACGATGCCTGGGACACTGGCTACAGTTTCACCGCATTTAAAAAAATAGTCAATAACACTGCAAAACAAAAGGCTTGGATAATGGACAAAGCTGCTCTATCAAAGAAAAAACATGGCTGGATGGTCCTATTTACATATGAGACTCGATCGCCCCAGCCATATCTTGTCCAGCATATAACTCATCAATCCAGCATCAGCTACTCTTGGTTAGATTGGGAGCATTTACATCAAAAGACCAGGTTCCAACATGGAAACAATCATGGCCAACCACGCTTTGCAGACTGTGTGGACAGGTGGAAGAATCCCTTATACACCTAGGGCCCGATTCTGATGCGGGTTGGAAAAGCTTCCCGACCGAGGGCCTGATTCTGATGCGGTTAGGAACAAATGTTCCCATTGAAGTCAATGGGAGTTCAACCAAATCGTATCTGGAAGCATCCGGATGCATCCTACTCCGCCGGTCGGACTTTCCCGATCCGAGTGGGTCGGACACCATTTCCCAACCGATTCGGTCGGGAAGCTTTTCCAACCCGCATCAGAATCGGCCCCTTAGTACCAATTATACTTAATGGTAAACACAATACATAAAAATGATCCTCAATAAAAACTAATAGTAAAAACTTTTCTTAACATTTCCAATGGAAATAATCCAAATCAGCAATAATGAAAATGGTAAAAATAAGACATTTATAAAATTGAGTGGAAAGTATGCACCCTCGGTAGCTGTCTTTTGAGGATTTGGATTTGGGTAGAATCTGGGAGGTTTGTTTCAATAATGGAATTTCTCTTCTGGCTTAGAAAGAATGGAATTAAAAAATCTTCACTTTAATCCAGTGAAGGTATGTACTTTGGCTTCCACAAGCCTTGACAGCCTCTATTAAAAGATCTTTGTCAACCAGAACATCTGAGTCAAAAAAGCTTTGACTATGACAAACCTTAAAAGCTGCATTGTGTTTTGCACTCCCATAGCTTTCAATCTTTTTACAGAAGCTCCCAATCAGCCATCAACAACGAGTACAGAGACTTTTATACCAAGCTAGTGCTCGAGCTGAGGCTTGCAGCAGATCTGATAACCTTTGTTTATAGGTTTCCCCTGCTTTGTTTTTAAACAGCTAGGAATGGTGTTCTCCATCACAATATGTTTCCGGAGAAAGAGTGCCGGATGGAGATGGAGGCCATAGAGGCGGAAGTCAGGCAGTTATAACTAGACCTAGAATCAGATGTCACACCCGACAAACTCCACCTCCTCAAACTCAAGCAGCAGTACTATTGAGCACTGGCGACAGACCAGGCTAAGGCCCTGGGGAGAGCGGTGCAGGGACGGTTGTTTGAGGTGGGCGATAAAGCAGGGAAATTACTAGCATGGTTGGACAAAAAAGATTGTGCAAGCAGACTAGTGCCGGAGTTCCTCGGGCAGGGCGGTAGACCCATTACGGACCCGCAAGAAATAGTTGACCTGTTTGCGACCCATTTTGATACAGTCTACTCGTCGGTTGCTCCCTATTCTAAAGAAGATTCCCACCAAATGCTTGCTGACATAGTACTGCCCAGACTGTCAGCGTATGACCATAATCTCATGGAGAGTAACTTGTCTAACGATGAGATAGCAGCAGTGATCGGGTCCCTTGCATCGGGCAAGGCCTCTGGCCCCAATGGGTTGCCGATCGAACTTTACAAACTCAAACCAGACAGATTGGCCCCATATCTAAAGGCAATGTATGAGGACTCTAGAGACTCAGGACACCTACCTCTAGATCAAAGGACAGCCACTATTGTGACTATCCATAAGGAGGGGAAACCTAAAACCGATTGCAAATCATATAGACCGATTTCCCTATTAAACGCAGAACCCAAGATTCTGGCCAAACTCTTGGCCAACCGGCTTTTAACTGTGATTGAGACCTTAGTTCACCTGGATCAATCCAGTTTTATTCCGCATCGTAACACTGCGCTTAACTTGCGCAGGGTGCACTGTGTGTTGGGCAGAGCAGCCACTATCCTGGAGCCGGCAGCCATAGTTTCCTTAGATGCCGCCATGGCTTTTGACACCATTGAATGGCCATACTTGTGGGCGGTGTTGGAGAAAATGGGATTTGGCCCGAAATATATACAATGGGTACAGCTATTATATTCCAAACCCCTGGCCCAGGTTGTGGTCAACAATAAAAAATCAGCCACCTTTGAGTTGGGAAGGGGGACCCGGCAGGGATGCCCCCTATCTCCTCTTTTATTTGCTATGGCACTAGAGCCCTTGGCAGCTTGGGTACGCAGAGACCCGAAAATCCGGGGCATGTGCTGGTCACCGGAATGGGAGGACCGTATCTCCCTTTACGCTGACGATATTCTCCTTTACTTCGCCTACCCGAGGCGCTCCTTGATCATGGTCTTAGATATCCTCACAATCTTTGGTAGATACTCCGGCTACTCCATAAACTGGAACAAGTCCCTCTTGTTTGTAGTGGCAGGAGAGCCGCCGATCCCACCGCGGGACTGCCCTGTACAGATACGCAAAGATGGATTTACATATTTGGGAATCTTTCTCTCCCTAGACCCTTCCCTCCGCTATGCCCGTAACCTGCACCCTCCCTTGCTCAGGCTGCGTAAAGATATTGACAGATGGAAATCGCTCCCCCTTTCCCTTTAAAATGATGTCTCTACCCCGGTTTTTGTATGCTCTGCAAAACTCTTTAGACCCGATACCTGCATCCTATTTTAGAGAAGTGGAGGGCCTCCTACGAGATCTACTATGGAATGGCAAGCCGCGAATCGCTCTCGGTAACCTTTCCCTGAACTGGTATGACGGGGGCATCAGCCTTCCTAATATCAAATTGTACTACTGGGCGGCCCACCTCTCCTCCATCAACCACTGCACCTACGCCCCACCAGGAGACCCGGGTTACAGTATGGATCGATGACTCCTCTCTGGGGGGAACTTCAACAGAGCCCTCTACTCTAAGCCCCAGCGCTCAACACTTACAGGCCCCACTAAACATGCTGTACATGTTTGGCACACTGCCACTAACTGTCTTGGTTGGGGGCGGAGGCTTACACTTGCGACACCATTATGGGATTCTGAACAGTTGGGTAATTTGTGGAAGAGTAAAGGCTTCGACAAATGGGATCTTATAAGCATTTCCCGTATAAGTGACCTGTGGGAAAAGTCGGACATTAAGACATTCGCCGTGTTGCAGCAACAATTCAAGTTGGCCGATTCGGAGCTCTTCCGCTATACACAGGTCAGACACGCTCTCCGCACCCATCTGCAGCCCGGGGCCACGCCACCTGAATCCTCGCCGTTAGAGGATAGAGTATTGGACGGCCATATCCCTGACAGCACCATTTCATTGATATACAAAAAATTGGTTAACAACTTGCCAGATCCCCTCCAGGCCCTTCGTGAGAAATGGTCTAGGGACGGCATTGAGATGGACGATTGAGGATTGGCAGGAGGCTATCTCCTCGCCCAAAGTAGTGGCAATGCCAGCTAGTCTCCGACTTGTCCAACTAAAACTCCTACACAGGGTATACGTGACGGGGCCCCAATTGGTGCGGATGGGGAGGGTTGACGGGGGTATTGTAGGCGAGGATGTGGCCAATTGGGTACCTTTATCCATATAGTTTGGGAATGCACATTGATCCAATCATATTGGCGCAATATCCACGATATTATCAACACTGTTTTATCCACACATCTCCGCGTGGAGGCCCACAGGTGTTTATTAAATATCTGGGAGCCCACAGATTTGAACGTTTGCTTGACACAGTGGGTCACTTTGGGACTAATGCTCGCCAAGAGAAACATTGCCCAGCGATGGGGAGCGCTGCTTCCTCCTACGGTGGGGGATTGGGAAAGAGACTTGGATTGGGCAATGTTTCGGGAAAAGACAGTGTATGTGGCCCGTGGGTGTCCCAAGAAATGGACCCATGTTTGGGGTTTGTGGAATTCTTACCGAGGAGACGTATGCCAACCCCCCCTAGTCTTTAGTAACGAAGATCCCCCTTCACCCTAGACCTTCCACAGTATATTCTGTATAACGTGTATTACCTACGGTTCCCATGAAGCCTGATGTACTACTTCCTCTGAAATGTGATTGTAATGCTGATGTCTGTTTATCAAAAAAAAGTTTTTAATAAAACCAATATGTTTCCGGGTCTTCAGGACAGATCTCTGATGTCCGCATAAAGAAAATGTTGATGGGTGATTGTTAGACCTGGCCCTTTTGACAGGTTTATCCCCAAACCTTTTGCCTTTTGCCTCCTATTTTTCTGATCCTTTTTTCGTTGGCTATAGGATTCTGGGCACTCTACCACTGCAGATCAGTGCTAAAGTGCATATGCTCTCTGTATAAATTATGACAATGATTGGTTATCCATGATTAGCATATTTGATTTACTGGTAAGTCCCTAGTAAAGTGCACGGTGTGTGCCAGGGCCTCTAAATCAAATGCTACTAGTGAGCTTGCAGCACTGGTTGTGCCACCCACATAAGTAGCCCTGTAATGTGTCTCAGACCTACCACTGTAGTGTCTGCGTGCACAGTTGTAAACTGCCATGTTGCTCTGGCAAGTGCACCCACTTGCCAGGCCCAAACCTTCCCTTTCCTTACATGTAAGGCACCCCAGAGGTAGGCCCAAGGTACCCCCATGGGCAGGGTGCAGTGTATGTGGAAGGTAGGACATGTACTGGTGTGTGTTACATGTCCTGATAGTGTTTTTCACTATTGAAAGGTATCTGCCCCATAGGCTTATCATTGGGATTGCACTGTGACATTTTTACATGTGTAGCTTTCCATAAGGACAAGATAGAAAGATGAAGTTTAGGCTCTCTGAACTCAGAATTTATTAACGCACCTTTTGGTGAAGGTGGTTTTTAAATTCGGTGTTTGAAAATTCCACTTTTAGAAAGTCAGCATGTTTCTTACTTTACCATTCTGTGTGCCTCTGGCTGTTTGTGTATTCAGCGTCTGGTGTTTGAGTGACAGGAGCTGGGATGTGTATTCACTCTAGACATTCACTGGGGGGTTGAGGTGTGCCCTGCCTTGCCTGGGTGATTCATCACAGGGCTGAATAGACCTGGTCTGCATATAGAGTAATGGGAGGAGTTTCTCTTCCTCCAGAATAGGCTGTCTCCTTTTTCACAATGCTGTCTCTGCCCACTGTGGTCATGCAGCACCAGGGAGGACAGGACTGGTTTGGAGTGGGTTCAGAGACCCTTACAGCAAAGAGAACAATGGCAAAATGAGATATAAATACTACACCTAAAACTCCAGGAATTTAGATTACTTCCAGGAACAAGAGAACCCTTCCAAGAAAAAGAGCGGAAGGACTGTGTGAGGAGCGCTGGCTTTTTCTGAGTGAGGGGTGGGTTGGCCTGCAGTTACTGCTTCTGTCTATGGTGGGGTAAAAGGACTGACTCTTTTTGCCCTGCTGTGGTATCCTGCTCCAAGGGCCGGTGTGTGCTGGCGTTCTGTTTCAATAGACTCAGGGACATCAAAGTCTTCCTTCTGTTTGTAAAACTTGATTGGGAATTCCTGGTGATGCTTGTTACCTTTCATTTGGAATTCCTGGAGTTTTGCTGGAATTTTCTGGTGCTTGTTACACTTTATTGGGAATTCTTGGTGCTTTGCTGGAATTTCCGGGTGCATCACTGAGCTGGAAATTCCCTTATTGCTGGACGCTGACGGTAATTTCCCTATTGGCTTCAATGCTGAAAATGTCCTATGTTTTGGCCTTTTGTGCTGCTAGCGCCGCCAGCCGTGCCATGTTGTGATGTCCCCGGAGGAGGGAAGACCTCAGAGAAATGAGCGAGACCGGTCTCCAGCTGAGCGAGCCCAGAGGAAGCCCCAGTGTTGCCTAGCAACCCGCGCTGATGCAAGGTGTCCCGCTGTGCCTGGCAATTCCCACGGAAGCTGTGGAGATCCCGCAGCCCCAGCCGCACCAGCTCGCCGTATTTCTGTCACCCTCAGCAAAGGAGAGGGGACTCGTGAGGCAATGCTGGGTCAAACAACCATGAGCGAAGGACCGGGAGATCTCTGTTCATGTCAGCAGGGGGGGGGGGGGCGGGGCCCTGCCTGCAAATAGAAACTGCCCGGCGGCTCAAGAGTGGAGTCCCCGGTGTGGAGCGTTCCCCGGGTGACCAGGGAGGAGCCCAGCCCTCTTTGCCCCAGCCTCACAGGGCCGGCGTGCTGACACCAGGCTGACTGGTGGCTTGCGCCTCCTGCCACTGAGAGCAGCGGGGAGCTGTTGCAGCTGGAGAGAGTCCGCTGAGGGCTGGTGTGAGGACCTGACCTAACGGCTACATTGTGTCTAAAGCAGCTGCACCGCACTTGCGGGCAGCAGCAGTTGGGGGCCGTTCTGCCTACAGGAGACCCAGAGAGGTCTCTCCACCAACGGTGGTGGGGTGTGTCCGCCCCTCCTGTCCTGGGGACATTTTCCTTTTCTTTGGCCCTTGTGTTGGGTCGCAGCTGCACCGAACGGACACGGCCAGCTGCCTTTCCTGTCTCGAGGGGCCAAGTTAACGTACCATACGTAGGGGGGTAGGAGTGCAGGGAAGCTACCTCCTACTGGTTTAAGGTACTACCCAGTAATTCCTGGGTCGTTTCATAAGCTGAGTGCAGTCCTTGCACGGATGTCATGATTTAAGCGTTTTAGGCATTACATCCGATGGATATACTTAGGACCATTGGGGAATTATACACAGCAAAATGTGGTAATTTATGGATTCTGTTCCCCCTCTATCAGCCTGCAATTCATGCCCTGATGGTATGATAAATGTCATCTTATGACCTGATTAAAAATATCCTTCCAGACCCTGCTTATTATGTACAGTGATGATGTATTTTGATGACATGAGCAATCGATAAGTAGTTACTTGATTGCACTAACTGTGATGTTATGGTAATGACAACTGCCTGGTTGGTAAAGTGATTTATGTGAATGTGGTCTAAATGTGCTTTACATACTACAAAGGGATTTATGGTCTATGTGTCTTATATCCAACACAGTAATATTTTTATATAACCTTGTGTGGAGTCTATTCTTGTGGTGTTCCTAGTCTGTCACTGGTGTGTGTGTGTGTGTTGCGCAAACACTTTACACATTGCCTCTGGGATAAGCCTGACTGCTCTGCCAAGCTACCAAGGGGGTGAGCAGGGGTTATCTTGGGTGTGTAACTGCTTTACCCTGACTAGAGTGGTGGGTTCTGCCTGTCTTAGATGCATACCATAGCCAACCAGAAACCCCATTTCTAACATTGGTTGTCAGTGGTGAGGATAGGACTGCATTTACGCAGTACCACAGTGACTCATGGTTGCACTACAAACTCTACACTTAGACCAGTGAGTGGCCACATAGTGTTTTCTTGTTCTTCTATTTTCTTGCGACACTCCTCGAATGTCAGTCATGTCAAACACGGGTGATTTAGCAGTTGTTGTACCAGAAAGTGCGTTTCACATTACAAGTTGTATTATTACACTGTGAGTGACCTAAAGCAGTTCTGCCAGGTTCTTGGTTGTCATGTGAGAAGTTCTGCAAGGAGGGTGGTCAGCCAAAAATTGGAGGGTGGAGCATGATGAGGAGGAACTGTGAGAGGAAAACCAGTTAGGAGGTTTTGTAGCTCTGGATCTGCCTTGGAGGGTAAGGACCTCCAGGCCTGGCAGCATTGTATCCTCTGCAAGTGTGTCGCAGGAGGAGCTGATGGACAGGCAGAGAGCCAGGGATCTGGAGTGGGAGGTAGCAAAACGCGATTAGAGAGAGAAGAAAAGGAGATGATTCTGGCTCATGAGGCGAGAATGAGAGAGCTTGATGAGAAGCTCGAGAGGCTTGAGGCCATGAGTGTCTTAGCCAAGCAAAAGGGAATGTGTGTTGCTCAGGAACGGAGCATGGCTGAGCTGGAGGTAGAGTGCGGTATCCAGCTCAGATGGTGGCAGCAAAAATGTGGTGTCTAGTGCTGAGAGAGAAGTACATACACCCAGAGATGTGGCGCCTGACTTGAAGAAGGGGGTTGACATACACCAGGGAGTTAGAGGTTATGAGGTAGCTCCAGTGGCGCAGTGTCCCTGAGGTTAATTAGGGAACTGGCACAGGGGTTCATAGTCCTAATAGTGGGAGGGACACTCTACTGACTCTAAATGAGAGGTGCAGGGAGAGGGGTTTCCCCATGGTAGAAGTCCTGGTACGTGTGTGTGGAGACCACCCAGAAGAGTGTGGATTAGATGACAAAAACAGTCAGACACTGTCTTGCCAGTCTCAGGAGGTTGATGGGAGGTACATTTCCGAGGCACTGGATGGTGAGGTGAAGGATAGCATGGTTAACACATGTGAGGGGCTGTGTGACTCAATTGTTGGAGAGCATATT
This sequence comes from Calotriton arnoldi, assembly GCA_963921515.1. Lineage (NCBI taxonomy): Eukaryota > Metazoa > Chordata > Amphibia > Caudata > Salamandridae > Calotriton > Calotriton arnoldi. Next base: position 2,324,484 of record CAWUFW010001157.1, on the reverse strand, counting down.
ATAAGTCCCTGATTTCCAGAGCTATGCCAACACCCGGTGGAGTGTGAGTTCTCTGATCCCAGGGAGCTTGCACTGAAGGCAGACCTTTTGGTGGATTCCAGAGAGTCTGATGAGGCTTTTGCAAGTGATCCTAATGGAGGTGGCTCAGGTTTTCCCCAACCAGGTGAGGCAGGGGGAGTTTGGAGTAACCCAGATAGGCCCCTGTGTAGTGGGATGGGTGAGGAGTCCCGTGTCCTGTGTCTGAGTAGAGGGAGTAGGGGTGGACTGAGTCCAAAGATGTCCTAGACCCAGTGCCAGGGCCTGGTTGGTTCCATAAGTGAGCAGCAGGAGTAGAACCTAGTCTGTACCGAGAGGCCATCTCCTGAGGGAGATCCCAAGGTGTCAGGTGAGCTGGGGGAGACTGCTGTAACAAGCTTTCCACACGTTCTGGTGTCTGGCAGGGTATTTAGACAAAACATTGAGTTTGAAATATCGACTGACACAATTATCGAGTTGTAAATATCGTGACACAGAAATATCGACAGCAAGAATATCATGGACAAGAATATCGATTTTAAGGTAAGTAATATTGATTTTTAAAATATAGAAGTCATCAATATTGTTTGCAAAATTATAGTTGTTTAAAATATCGATTTTTAATTAGTGTTATGTATTTTAGTAAATATTTTAAATGTATATGATGTATTTTATTGTATAAGTATTGTTTATGTTTTTCAATATATGTGTTAAACTTTTAGTAGTTATTAATTTAACTTTAATGAAATTTTGCGTTATTTAGTTCCGTAGCTGGTTGTGGGTTTATAGGGAATAGGGTGGGAACTAATTTAATTATATTAAATTAATGATTAGTTGTAAATTAAAATTAGTTAATTAATTGAAAAATAATTATGGTAATTGTGTAAAAGAAAATGCAGGTGCGGGTTGTGGGGTATATAGGGGTAAAGGGTGGGAAGTAATTTAGTTTTAATTAATTAATAATTAGTTGATAATTAATAATTGATCATTAATTTTGTTAATTGTTTAATTACATTTTTTTGGGGCGTGGGTTTTGGGTTTATAAGGGGAAAAAGTGGGAAGTAATTTATTTTTTATTAATTAATAATTATTTGTTAATATTAATTGGTAAATTAAATACGGAAATTGTGTAATTTATTTTAGGTGCGGGTTGTGAGGTTTATAAGGGTAAAGGGTGGGATGTAATTTATTCGAATTAATTGATAATTAATTGATAATCAATATTAATTAATTAATAATTATGTTAATTGTTTAATTAAATTTTATGGGGTGTGGGTTTTGAGTATATGAGGGTTAAAGGTGGGAAAGAAATGTATTTTCAATTAATTAATAAATACTTATAAAGTAATATTAATTAATTGATAATCAATTATTTTAATTGTTAATTACCTTTTTTGTGTGGGGGGTTGGGTTTATAGGGGTAAAGGGTGGGAAGCAAATGAATTTATGAATTTTAATTTGTTTTTAATTAATAATATTTGTTTAATTGACAATTAATTATGTTAATTGTGTAAATATATTTCGTTTTTTTTAGCTTTTAGATGTGGGTTGTGAGTTTTGCGGTGTTATTGGGTAGGAAGTAAATAAACTAAATATATGTAATAATTAATGTTTTGCTAATGAATAATTTCTAAATAAAATATTTATTTGTATGCAAATTATTTTTTTATTTTATTTATTATATTATTTGTAGGTATTTGTGATATGTATTTAACATTATAATATGTTTGTAGTTTTTAAAATGTTTATTATTAAATATATTTTTATTTTTATTTTCAACATATTTATATTTTTTTTTATTTACTTAGTTTTTAAAATATTGTTATTTTGTTGATGATATTTTGTTTGTTTTTAATTTTAAACTGACTGGAGTGGGAATAGTGATTTTTGCCCCTCCGCAATCCAACACTTTCCCTACTGTTGTACTGACTGGAGTAGGAATAGTAAATGTTATCCCTCCGCTATCCAACACTTTCCTTACTGTTGCACTCACTGGAGTGGTAATAGTAATTTTTAACCCTCCGCTGTCCAACTCTTCCCTCCTGTTGCACTCACTGGAGTGGGAATAGTAATTTTTACCTCTCGGCTATCCAACACTTTCCCTACTGTTGCACTCATTGGAGTGTGAATAGTAATTTTTACTTCTCGGCTATCCAACACTTTCCCTACTGTTGCACTCACTGGAGTGGGAATAGCAATTTTTACCCCTCCGGAATCCAACACTTTCCCTAATGTTGTATTGATTGGAATGGCAATAGTACATTTTATCCCTCCGCTATCCAACACTTTCCCTACTGTTGCACTGACTGGAGTGGGAATAGTCATTTTTACCCCTCCTCTATCCAACTCTTTCCTTACTGTTGCACTCATTGGAGTGGGAAAAGTAATTTTTGCCCCTCTGCAATCCAACACTTGCCCTACTGTTGTACTGACTGGAGTGGGAATAGTAAATTGTATCCCTCAGCTATCCAACACTTTCCCTACTGTTGCACTCACTGCAGTGGGAAAAGTAATTTTTACCCCTCCACAATCCAACTCTTTCACTACTGTTGTACTGACTGGAGTGGGAATAGTTAATTTTATCCCTCCGCAATTCAACACTTTCTCAACTGTTATGCTCAGTGGAGTGGGAATAGTAAATGTTACCCCTCTGCTGATTAAGAGTTTCCCTGGTGTTGTATCGGCTGGAATGGGTGCAGTAAATAGTAACTATGTGCAATTTATCACTTTTCGTACTGTTGCATTTATTGGAGGGAGATTTGTAAAAAAAAAAATTATCAAGTTTTAATATTTATGTGTTGCACTAAGTGGGAGTAGTACATTTTTTATATCTTTACTTTAATAGTTTGGTAGTTTTGTTTAAATTGTAGTGGGAATAGTATGTCTATTAAAAGTTATAATTTATTTTTTATGGTTATAATTTACATTATTATGTTTTTTTATTTTAAATTATAGTATTTATAATTATTAATATTTGTATTTGAAAAATATTGTTTACTAAATTTAAAGATTTTTAAATAGTTTAATGTTTTATTTTAATTAGAATGGTTTGTTTTTATAGATTTTATGTTATTGGTATATGTATATATGTACATTTATGTCTTATATTTTTATGTCATTTTTAAATTATTAAATACATTAAATGTATAAGTTTAATAACTGTTTTAAAGTAAATATATGACTATATATATATATATTAATTATTATATGTGTGTGTTTAACTTTTTCAAATTAAGTTTATTTGTTATATTTTTAAGATGTATATTAAATATATATATATTTTAATAATGTTACTATTTAATATACTCAATATTTATCATTTTTATTTTATATATATCTAAAAACGATATTTTGTACAACTATATATTTTTTCGATATTTTTGTACTTACCATTATAAATATAGGATATTAGTATTTTTGACATCGATATTTATGAGACGATATTTTGGTAAGGGGATATTTTAGGTGTTGATATTCTGTCAGTGAACCGTCTGGCAGCACCACTCCAGTTGGGAGGGTGCATTAGTCCAGCGAAAGGGGTGAGAGGGGGAGACAGTCCCAAGTGGAAGGACCAGTGGATCAGGGGTTGCCAGCTATGAGGTCAGAGCACCCCAGGACTGACCCTGGTGAAGCCACTTCTGGCCTGAGGGTCTTCATGCTCTGTCAGGTGGACAGGAGGCTGGAGGCCTGTGCCAGGCAGACTCTGGCACCACTCATGAGGAGTGTGTTTCCCTTGAGGAGGGGTTGGTGTACTCCCCCGGAAGTCCTGGGTTGCCAGGCACAGGTCCAGCCTAATGGTACAGATCCTGGGTTGGAGGATCATGCTCAGGTTGTCCCCCCCTGACCTGGAGGAAGGGGTGACTGCTAGCAGTGGCCCTACCGGTTTGATTTCTGGGGGCACCGCTCCAGGTGGGAGGGTGCAGAGCCTGGCTGCCCTTTGGGTACAGACCATGAGCTGGTGGGTCATTGTCAGGATGCCATCCCTGACCTGACAGAAGGGAGAGTGGTCAAAGGGTTCCATTCACCTGGGGATACCGCCCCCCACTCTCTGATGCCACAGAGGTTAGAGAGCCTAAAGAGGCATGAGGCCTGGCTCTCCTCACTGACAGCTGTCAGTGGCCACTATGGCTTGCTGTCCTGTGGACAGAGTTGTCCCTGGGAGGAGGACAGGAGTCACACCCTGAGGGTGGCTGGGCCACACCACTATGTTGGCCATGTGGATACTGTCTGCCTGCTGGGACATCAGTGAGCAAGGTGAGCTTAGGCACTGCACAGATGGGGTCCGCAGGTGAGGAGAAGGGTACCCAATGGGTTAGCTTAGGGGGTCCTGAGAGTATGGATAGAGGGATCCATCTGGGTTCAGGAAGGCGTGGAACTGGAGTGTGCCCCTGCTATTGCAGGCCCGGGTCCATGTTCTATCGCCCCAATCAGAGAAGTCCATCAAGGTAGTTAATTGGTCTCCCCTGACTTTAGGCTGGTGGGGGGTTGGGTTAGACCTGGCCCTTTTAGCACGTTTATCCCCAAACTTTTTGCCATTTGCCTCCTATTTTTCTGACCCTGTTGTCGTATGCTATAGGATTCTGGGCACTTTACCATTGCTGGTCAGTGCTAAAGTGCATATGCTCTCTGTATGAATTGTGAGACTGATTGGTTATCCATGATTGATATATTTGATTTACTGGTATGTCCTTAGTAATGTGCATGGTGTGTACCAGGGCCTGTAAATCAAATGCTATTAGTGGGCTTGCAGCACTGGTTGTGCCACCCACATAAGTAGCCCTGTAATGTGTCTCAGATCTACAACTGTAGTGTCTGCGCTCACAGTTGTAAACTGCCATGTTGCCTTGGCAAGTACACCCACTTGCCAAGCCCAAACCTTCCCTTTGCTTACAGGTAAGGCACCACTAAGGTAGGCCCAAGGTACCCCCTGGGCAGGGCGCAGTGTATGTGAAAGGTAGGAAATGCACTGGTGTGTTTGACATGCCCTGACCAAGCAGCTACATTGTGTCTAAAGCAGCTGCACCACAAGTGTACATACTACAGAGGGATTTATGGTCTATGTGTCATATATAATACAGTGATATTTTTATATAACCTTGTTTGGAGTCTCTTCTTGTGGTGTTCCTTGTGTGTCACTGATGTGTGAGTTTGTGTTGTGCAAATGCTTTACACATTGCCTCTAGGAGACGCCTGACTGCTCTGTCAAGCTACCCAGGTGAGTGAGCAGGGGTTATCTTGGGTGTGTAACTCCCTTGCCCTGACTAGAGTGCAGTTGCGTGGCAAGGTCAGGTGGTACCCAGTGTGGAAAATTTCTTGTCATCACCGGCTTGACAAAATGGCAAAAATATGTGTTTAAAACACATATTTGTGCCATTTTGTTACCCCCCTCAGTGATGACACCCGGGGCGGCCCGCACCCACTGCACCCCCTTCCTCCGCCACTGCTAGAGTGGTGGGTTCTGCCTGGCTTAGGTGCATACCCTAACCAACCAGAAACCCCATTTCTAACAGTGATTGTTAGAAAATTGGGTTTCTGGTTGGCAGAGGTATGTACCCTGTCCAAGCAGGAACCACAATCCTGGTCATTGTAAGTAAGATACACACCATAAATTACCCTGTGCTCACACTCTGGTAGGTTGGCACAGAGCAGGCAGGCTGAACTTGAGGCAATATCTAAAGTATTTGTGCAACACTTCAAACAGTAACAGTGAAAACACCCCAAAAGACTCCACACCAGTTTATGATTTTATCAATAAAACAAGACCAAAACAACAAAAATCCAATAAGTAGAAGTCAAGATGTGAATTTGTAAAGAATAAAAGTGAAAATAGTGCTTAGAAGCAATATGCGCCTATGGGGGTTATCTGGTCACACTGGGCTGGTGCAAAGTCAAGAGTTCAGGCTGATCACAATGGAGCATGAGCCAGGTACAGGAGCCATGCAGGGCCTGCTGAACAAAACCTGGGCTACATCCTCTCCCCAGTGCACCTGGCCAAATCCTTAAAAGTCCACTGGACGCATTCCAGGCTGGGGACTTCTTGAGAGAGATGGTGCAGATGAGCTCTGTTAACCTGTTGCTTTCAGGGAGTCCACTTCTTAATCCTTTTTTTAAGCAAGGCAAAGTCCCCAGGGCTGTAGTTCCAAGTGTGCAGCAGGAGCAGTCCTTCAGAGTTCAATCCTTTTGGTTGCAGACCAGGGTTCCAGTAGGGCAGTCCTTCTTCTCTGTGTAGTTTCAGGCAGCAGATCCTAGTTGCTATGCAGGTCTCACATATTTATCCAGTGTTCTGGGGAGACAAGCAGGAGGGCACCCCTAACCAATAAAGTGCAGGGTGCCACCTGACATCTTCCTCCAAAGTGTGGCATATTCTTGCCCCACAAAGCGCTGCACTTTAAAATTCAAGATGGAGAATTTCTCTCCTTGGGAGAAATAATTGGCTATGCCAACCTACTGGTGTGGCTCATTTTCCTTAACACTCCCTGTCCAGACCTCCTGCAAATTCCATTCCTGGGGTTCTCATCTGGCTGGGTAGTACAGGAAGAGGGGGTAGGCCTGGCTGGCATTCCTTACTGTCCTGTTCTCTTTGAAGGTCAGTTTGTGTACCCAGCCCTCTTCCTGGCCTTTTCTCTGCAGCTGCATATCTCCCCTCACCAGATAACCTCTGCCTCTGTGCAGGCCACTTATCACCCCATCAATGCAGTTTGGCTTGGCCTGGCAAGGCTGGCCAATCAGGAGAGGCTGCTAGAAGGCTGGATTTTGGCTCACAGAAAAGAAAGTTCTAAAACGTTTTTTCTGTACTAGTATGCTGAATTCAACAGTGGCATGTTGTTGGATTAACCATTACTAATCTTTTAAGTTCTTGAAATGTTATGTTAGCTTCCTCCTGTCAATGGATATACTTTATTAAAGTATTCCTATGTTAGCATATGGAGCTACAATGCTACAATAAGGAAAAACGAAATTGGCAGTCTTTCCCTCACCAGAGCATATAAAACATCTTTTGAAATGTCCCTGCTTATTTTTACACTGCACGCTACTCTGGGGACACATAGGATAGACCTTAGGAGTGACTTATATGTAAAAATAAGTTAGTTTCATACTTTAGAACTACCTTTAAATCCAAATTCAAATTTGCATATAATTTCAGATTAAAAGCAGCTTGCAAAGCAGGGCTGACTTTTAAAATTACAGCAAGCAATACAGCAGTGCACCCTTAAGTGCATGAACTCTGCTGGGCCTCTAAACCTACATGCCCTACCATACACTACGGACTTACAGGTAGGTTGTCAGTACCAATTGTAATTACACCTAATTACCATATACATTTTAAATCAGAGCACTGTCCCTGGGCTTGGTTAGCAGAGCCCAGGGCGCAGTCAGTTACCAACCAGTATCAGTCAAACAATTGGGGTGATCAGGGCAAAACGGATTACTTTCTTACAACTTTCAATTGGGAGTAAGTAGGAATTTTGGGTTTGGTCTCTAAAGAACTGTAATTTAAAACCCTCTTTGATGGTAAAGTTGGATAAGTCACAATTCTGAAAATGACACTTTTAGAAAGTTTGCATTTTCTTTTCCCAACCACTTGGTGCCTGCAGACTATATCCTAGTACATGTGACTAGGTGTAGCTTGCAGTTGGTCTTTGTGTATTGCTCCCAGACAGTGAGACAAAGGGGAGATTGGTGTTGGCAGCATGGGTGTTAGAAATGGGGGTCTCTAGTTGGCAATGGCTGGCCACTGTCCAAGTAGGGACCCTTCTTCCTAAGTCAGAGTGAGAGGGCTACCCTCCTTGATACCCCCGCTCAACCCTGTGGTAACGTAGAACGAGCAGGTAGGCTTATCTCAGAGGCAGTGTGTGAAGCATTTATGACCATACACAGTAACACAGTGAGGAACACTACAAAGGGACACCACACAAGTAGTTATAAAAAAAATAGGTATCTTTATATATAAGTAGACTTATCACAAGACCAATAACTGTAAAAGCCACAATACTGTCAAAAATAGGATTACTGTTGAAGGACTGTCAAAAATAGTTCAAAGGTTGCAGAAATAAGGTTCAAATTCAAAGCAGTGGTCTCTGCGACCCTTTCTCTCACAAAGTACCTGAATTCAGTAGCAAAACCAACAAAATGTCGCAAAGAAGTGGTAGCGATGATTTTCCTCACGCGAGGCCGGCGATGCGTTAAATCCTTGCCGCAAGGGAGGATGATGCGCCGATCTGCTGATGCGTGCGGGGACGATGCGACCAACTTCTGCACGCTAGGCCACCGATGCGATGACTTTCTTGCCGCGAGGGAGAAGTCGATGCGACGATCCTGTTGCGTTGTGCGATTGTGTTGCGATGCGAAGAGATGACGCTCCGCGAGGGAGCGACGAAATCCGGTGCGATGCGATCAAAATGGTGGGCGCACGGCGTCCGTAATGCGATGTCTTGAAGCGATGATTTCTTTAGGGGTTGCGAGCGCGCGGCGACAGCAGCGCGATGAGTTTTCCAGCGCGTCTCGGCTGCAGCGGCTCGCAAAGGGGCGTTAGCGATGGTTTCTTGTTGCGAGCACTCAGCGGCAGCAGCGCGATGATTTTTCCAGCGCTCTCGACTGCAGCGGCTCGCAAACGTGCGTTAGCGACGATTTCCAGCACTCTTTTCTCTGAAGCAAACTAGAGGCCCTGGAACTCACTGGAGTCTCATCAGCAGATAGCAATCCTCGCAGGGAGGAAGCAGGAGGTTGGTGGTGGAGTCTGATGTGCCTGAGACTCCAGCAGGAGGCTAGCTCTTTTCCTAGCCCTTGGGTAATTGCTGTAACAAAGATAAAAGTCTCTCAAAAGTCCTTTTCCCTCTTCTTCAAGTCCAATGGTAACTCCTGCAGGCCAGTCCAAGAAACAGCACACAAGCACAAGGACAGTCACCTCCTGCAGATTCCTTCAGTTACACGGACAGAGGTTCCTCTTCAGATCCAGGGGCAATACAAATTGTAGGAGTTTGAGCACAGATATTTATACCCCAAAAGTCTTTGTTCTCAGAAGCTACAAGTCACTGAACCCAGCCAGAACCAGTTCTGCTCAGTCCTGGAGCACTTTGTTTACCAGGCTGCATCCTTCCTTTCAGAAAGAGGGGGTCTGCTATCAGACACACAGTAGGAGGTGGAGCCAGCATTCACCTTGCCAGGCACAGCCCTATTCAGGTCAAGGAGCCACCCCTCCCCATACTCTAAATGCAGATCTCTCTATTCAACCCAGGTCTGACTCAGCCTGCCCTGTCCCTCCAAATCCAGACAGCCAATACACATAACAACAGAGCACACTGGAAGGCTTAGGCAAGAAAATACCTACTTTCTAAAAGTGGTATTTTCAAACACAGAATATAAAAATAAACTTCACTAAAAGATGTATTTTAATATTCTGAGCTCAGGCATACTAAATTCGTTTTTCTACCATGTTCCTGGGGTCAGTTAGGACTATAGGATGTAATAGTCAAACTGCCCATTCTAGCCTATGAGGAACAGGTAGCCTTACAGTAGTGAAAAACGAAATTGGGTGTAATTCACTACCAGGACATGCTACACACCCCAAGGCATGTCCTATCTTACACATACAATGCACCCTACCATAGGGGTGACTTACATGATGCCAAGGGAAGGTTCAGGGGCTGGGAAGTGGGTGCACTTCACAGCCAAGATGGCAGTTCTGGACTGCACATAGACACTGCAGTGGCAGGTCTGAGACACACTTTACAAGCTGCTTCTGTGGGTGGCACAAATCAGTGCTGCAGGCCCACCAGCAGCCTTTGGTTTACCAGCCCTGGGCACACACAGGCCACACTACTAGGGACTAACAGATAAACCAAATAGGCCAATCAGGGATATACCAATTCACATAGCCATATTTACAAAGGGAGAGCATATGCACTTTAGCACTGATCAGCAGTGATAAAGTGCCCAGAGTCATAAAACCAACAAAAGCAGGTCAGAAAAAATACAGGAGGAAGGCAAAAAGTTTAGGGGTGACCCTGCAAAAAGGGCCATTTCCAACACGACCCCTTCCAGCCAAAATGCAGGGTAGACCAATCACTACCCTGATAGGATTCCCTGCTTTGGGCGATAAAACACGGAACTGGCCCGCAACTGCAGGGGCATATTCCAGGTCTACGCCAATCTGAACCCTGGTGGATCCCTCTGTCCACACTCTCAGGGCCCACCAAGACAACCCATGGGGAACTCTTCCCCTCACCTGTGGACACCACCCGGGCAGCACCTAACCTTAACTGGCCCCCAGGTGTGTCCCAACAGATAGACAACAAGCCACAGTAGCCACTGACAGTAGTCAGGGATGAAACCCAGGCCTTATACCTCTCAGGGCTCTCAAACCTTTGTGGCATCAGAGAGTGGGGGGCAGTAACCCCAGGTGCCTGGCACCTTTTGTCCACTCTCCCTCCTGTCAGGTCAGGCAAGGCACCCTGACACTGACCCACCAGCCCTGGGCCTGTACCCAGCGGCTGGGCCAGAGACTGGGGTGGGCTCTCCCACAACCGGTCCTTCTCTTTGGGGCTCGGTACCCTCCCACCTGGAGCGGTACCCTTTTCCAGAATTGTCAGGGCACCTGTGGCAGGTGTCCTGCACAACTTGCCCACCAGTTCAGGGGTTCTATCCTGCAACTGGTATCCCAGCATAGGGTCTGTAACCTTAGACTGGGCGGAGGTCAGGGGTGAGGCTGCCCTCTCCCCGCCCCCTTTACTGGGGCCTGGCACCCTCCCACCTGGAGAGGTGCCCCTATAACACAAACTGGTAGGGGGACTGTTAGCAGTTGCCCCTGCCTCCAGGTCAGGGGGGACACCCGGAACCTGGCCCCCTAACCCAGGGTCTGTACCCTTAGGCTGGACCTGTGCCTGGCAACCCAGGACTTCTGGGGGAGTACACCAATTCCCCCCAAGGAAAATACACTCTTCCCCTAGTTCAGTGCCTTGTCCCTGCAACTGATCCATCAACCTGGAAAAACCCTCAGGTGGTACTGGGGTCAGAGGCGAGGACTCCCTCCCTCTGCACCCCCTTCCAGCATACTGCACCCTCCCACCTGGAGTGGTGCTTTTAGGAGAAAAAAATGGTCGGGACACTGCTTACAGTTGTCCCTCCCTCCAGGTCAGACAACACCTGGACCTGACTTACCAACCCAGGGACCAACCCCTGTGGTTGAACAACTGCCTGGCCAACCAGGACTTCCTGGGGAGCACACAGGCCCCCCTCAAGGGAAACACACCCCTCCACCAGTTCAGGGCCTGGACCCTGCAACTGACCTACCAACCTGAAAAAACCCTCAGGTTGCACTGGGGTCAGAAGCGAGGACTCCCTCCCTCTGCACCCCCTTCCAGCATACTGCACCCTCCCACCTGGAGTGGTGCTCTTAGAAAAAATGGTCGGGACACTGCTTACAGTTGTCCCTCCCTCCAGGTCAGACAACTTCTGGACCTGACTTACCAACCCAGGGACCAACCCCTGCGGCTGAACAACTGCCTGGCCAACCAGGACTTCCTGAGGGTGACACATACCTAGCGTGTCGTGTGACAGTCTGCCTGGCACAGAGCTCACGACCTCCTGTCCCTCTGACAGTGCGTGAATATGCCCCAGGACAGACGTGGCGTCACCATGGCCAATCCTATGAGGCTCAGACCTTCTGGCTGGCCCCTGACCCACTGGTTCTTCCACTGGGGACTCTTTCCCCCTTTCATCCCTCAGACTGGACTTCTGTACCCTCCCCCTAGGAGTGGCACTGCCAGGCACAAGAACTGATGGAGGCCTGACTACAGGCACTCCCAGCTCACCTAACACGGGGGTACCCCCCACAATGGACGGTCCATCCAGACATCCCCACCTGGTGTTCCCTCATGGAACCATCCAGTCCTGGGGACTGAGGTTGGGGCACTTCGGGACCTATCCCAGTCTCACTTCTGCTCCCACGAGACAGGATGTGAGGCCCTACAACCTCCTCACAACAAGGGGACCCAGCTGTAACACTCCTAACCTTTCCCAGCACTCTGGGTTGGAAAACTTCTGAACCACTTCTCTTAGGGTCATTCCCTAATGCCTCTACAGGGCCTCTGGTACTCACCCAGAGGTCTGCCTCCTGTGCAAGTTCCCTAGGATCAGAGAACTCGCAATCTGACAGGTGTTGGTTTAGCTCTGGAAAACAGGAACTCACAAAATGCTCTCCCACAATTGGATTACACAGCTTCACACAGGTGCTAACCTTCACCTCACAATCCAGTGCCTCACACATGTACCCCACACCACTCTCCTGAAATGGGCGAGACATTAACTGACTGTCTCTATCACTCAACCCACACTCTTCTGGGCGGTCCTCACACTCATACACCAGGACTTCAACCATGGGGGAACCCCTCTCCCTGCACCTCTCATCCAGAGTCGGTAGAGTGTCCCTCCCTTCACTAGGACTATGGGCCCCTGCGCTAGTTCCCCAATCCACCTTAGGGACACTGCACATTAATGGAGCTACCTCATATCCTTGAATCCCCTGGTGTAGATCAACCCCCTCCTTCAAGTCAGGTGCCACATCTCTGGGTGGGTGTACTACACTGTCATCACTATATATCTCAATTTTGCTGCCACCACTGGACCCCACCCGCTTTGGGGAATCCAGACAATTAAAACTGCGCTCCAGGGGTAACCTACCCTCTTGAGCAAACTTCTCTTTTTCTGCTATCTGCGCTAGGTGCGCCTCCAGCTGGGCAATCTCTACTTGGAGCCTCTCTAATTTCAGCTGGTTCTCCCTCTCCCTCTGTCTGTCCAACTCCTCTGGGGACCATGAAGGGGATTGGGCACTACCCTGTGCACTAGACTCAGTAAGGAACTCTCTATCTATGAGATATTCCCTAACACTTTCTTCCTCCTCTTCAGACCCTCCAGAGCCACCCTCAGACCAACTACCCTCTTGGTAGGTGTACTGGGACTCCATGAATCTCCATCTGTCTAGTTGCCAAAGTCTCAGGGATGTCTGCAGGGATAGCTGAGTCTCCTTCCTACTCACTGCTAAGCCCCTCTCCTCACAGAACATCTTTAGCTCCTCTAGACTGTAGGTCAACAGATCTTCTATATAAAAGGTAGGTCTCATTTCAGCAAGACCCATTGTAGCAATAACTGGCAATATCAATCAAAAATAGAAGAAAACTTCTCAACAAAATGTATGCGGGTAACAATCACCGGTAATATCAATAAAAAAAATAGGCTTGTCCGTTGTAACAATCACGGGTAATATCAATAAAAGATAGAAGAAAACTTCTCAAGAAAATGTATGCGGGTAAAAAATCACTGGCAATATCAATCACAATATAGGATCCAAAAACTCTCAAAAATGTATGCGGGTACTATCACCGGCAATATCAATAAAGAATAGGCTTGCCCATTGTAACAATCACGGGCAATATCAATCACAGATAGAATAAAAAAAAAACTTCAAAAATGTATGTGGTTGCGTTATGGTCTGCACTCACTAGTAGTGTACACTATAATTACTGTATGCGATCATAAATGCAAGTCCAGATCCCACCGCTGCCACCAATGTTAGAAATGGGGGTCTCTAGTTGGCAATGGCTGGCCACTGTCCAAGTAGGGACCCTTCTTCCTAAGTCAGAGTGAGAGGGCTACCCTCCTTGATACCCCCGCTCAACCCTGTGGTAACGTAGCACGAGCAGGTAGGCTTATCTCAGCGGCAGTGTGTGAAGCATTTATGACCATACACAGTAACACAGTGAGGAACACTACAAAGGGACACCACACAAGTAGTTATAAAAAAAATAGGTATCTTTATATATAAGTAGACTTATCACAAGACCAATAACTGTAAAAGCCACAATACTGTCAAAAATAGGATTACTGTTGAAGGACTGTCAAAAATAGTTCAAAGGTTGCAGAAATAAGGTTCAAATTCAAAGCAGTGGTCTCTGCGACCCTTTCTCTCACAAAGTACCTGAATTCAGTAGCAAAACCAACAAAATGTCGCAAAGAAGTGGTAGCGATGATTTTCCTCACGCGAGGCCGGCGATGCGTTAAATCCTTGCCGCAAGGGAGGATGATGCGCCGATCTGCTGATGCGTGCGGGGACGATACGACCAACTTCTGCACGCTAGGCCGCCGATGCGATGACTTTCTTGCCGCGAGGGAGAAGTCGATGCGACGATCCTGTTGCGTTGTGCGATTGTGTTGCGATGCGAAGAGATGACGCTCCGCGAGGGAGCGATGAAATCCGGTGCGATGCGATCAAAATGGCGGGCGCACGGCGTCCGCAATGCGATGTCTTGAAGTGATGATTTCTTTAGGGGTTGCGAGCGCGCGGCGACAGCAGCGCGATGAGTTTTCCAGCGCGTCTCGGCTGCAGCGGCTCGCAAAGGGGCGTTAGCGATGGTTTCTTGTTGCGAGCACTTAGCGGCAGCAGCGCGATGATTTTTCCAGCGCTCTCGACTGGACAGTGAAAAATGCCTAGAGGAGCATCCTGTGGTGTCATGTCTGAGACCTTCCCATCTAGACTGGCTTTCTAGACACAACACATTGCATTTTGGTACGTGTAGTTCAGTTTCACATTAGATGTATGGCCTCAAATTTCCCAGCATGCAAGAAGCTGTTGACTAAAAAGTCAAGGCTTCAAGTGTATGTATATGACATGGAGATGGCTGGCAGCAATGAGCGAGAAAGACTTAATGCAAGCCAAGGAATTAGGGGTGCAGTGGCCAGTAAGCACCTCCTCACCTAGATGCCAAGTAGAGCTGTACCACTGCCTCTCCCTAAATATGTCTGCTATGCAACAAGAAATGTGAATCCTTTTAAAGTTTGCTAAGCCCCAGGGCTAGCTTTAGCGCTGGTGGCACCCAGTGAAAAAATAATGTGTGCCCCCCCCCCATGACCACCTCCTCGGATTCCCTCACTACCACCAGGCAAAAGTGCCCCTCATCTCTCCATAGCCTCTCTCTCACATACATTTCATTTGTTATAAAGCACTGGTAAAGGTTGGAATTACTAATAAGAATGTATATCTACCCAAACAAACCCTTTTAGCAACATTATGAATTGATAATAAAAGATAGGGGTGAATATAACGTCCCAACATATTTTATGCAGTTTCCATACAGCACTTTGATGACAGTTCCTAACAGTCACTGTTCTATATTAGGGTTCTATCTTATGAACTGTAGTAACAAAAAGATCTCTGTGATAAAAGCATTATTAATCTACTCAGCTGGCCACATAAAGTAAGGGTCTGTGGGTACGCATTCTTTGCAGCAGGCATATTAATCCTCTGTGCAACTTTATGGAGAGTCAAACATGCCACTAGACAAAACTCCGATCTCTCTCTCTAGTAGGAGCATTAACCCCTTCGCCGCGGCGCGAATTCCGCCGCGGTGCGAGGGGGGGCGGGGTTGGGCGTGGTGCTTCGGTACTCATGACGGCTCCTGGCCGTCATAAATCACGGTGGGGGTGTGCTCATGAGGGCCGGGAGCCGTCTGAACGCCGCCCACTGATTAATTCTCCCGCACAGGCGGGGAATTAACAGCGCATGGGCGGAGCGTCAACGTTCTGACGGCTCCCGGCCGTCATGAGCACACGCCTACCGTGACTCATGACGGCCGGGAGCCGTCATGAGCACCGAAAAGGTTAACTGCAAGAGTTGTCTCGACATTTTTATTGCTGCCTGAAAGCTGGACAAGGAATTAAGCACGCAGGAGTTTTTAAATCTTAACTTATTGCTAAGCACAGCGCCCCTCCTTGCTCCCCCTCCCCCAGTTTGGCAGCACCAGTCGCACCGCCCTAAAGCCGGCTCTGCCAAGCCCTGTTGCTACAAAGAGATATGCACAAAAAAACTCAAGAACAGCGTTTTTTATAGAGCAGGATTGCATTCATATTCCGACCTATTATACAGCACTCTTTGTTTAATCTCAAAAGTTTCTTAATATTGGTGATCTCTTCAGCTTTTGACGCCACTGGCAGGCTACCTCAGTGTTGGCATAAATCCGCTTACAGGAGTTCACCAGTCAGCACTGACAGCCATTTAGCACTGCCTACCACAAACCAGAGGCCCCCATTCCGACTCCAGTGGTAATACCGCACCTGCTCTTACTAATGTCTTGTTACTTACCGGTAATCTTCATTACCCCGATTAGTGTCCTCCTCGTCCCAGTCCTAATACAGTGAGGCAGTCCTGCCTCCAACCAGCCAATCAAAACGCTTCAATTGAAAAATGCCAAAGGTCACAAAAACCCCTCCCACCCACCGGCATGCCTGTTATCAACAAGACCCAGACACAAACACAGCGGGAGGGAGGGAGGGAAGAGGACTGGGACGAGGAGGACCCTAATCGAGGTAATGAAGATTACCAGTAAGCAACAAGACATTAACCCCTCATGGGTCCTCCTCATCCCAGTCCTAATACAGTGAGGAACTCACAAGCAGAGAACCAGGAATAAAAAACGCAGGACACCAGGGATCCATCCAAAACGTACAAATTGTATTCAAATCAAATGATTAATGTACAGCAGCGTTCAAAACGCCAACAGCAAAACTGTCAACAGATGCATGTAAAACATCAAGGCGATAATGCCGAACAAACATGTGATGGGACTGCCAAGTGGCTGCCCTACAGATAACCTGGATAGAGACCCCAGCCGCCTTAGCCCATTAAGCGGAAACAGAACGCGTTGAATGACCCTGCACCTGAGACGGAGGAGGCAGACCCACAGATTTATAGGACCGATACCACTTCCCCAGAAAACGAGGAATTCCCTGCTTATCAACTTCAAGCCATTCCTTAGACAGAATATCCTTCAGGACAGCATGGAAGCGGAGGTCATCCACCACAGATGAACTATACTGGGAGTAAAACCCCTCATCAGACAATGATTTAGGGTCAAAACCCAGCACCTCCCGAATATGGACCAGCATGTCTGAGAAACCCTTGCCCTGAACGTACTTTCCCTTAGGGGATTGTCCATGTCCTCATCATCATCCTTAGATTTCTTTGCCACAGGCTCCAGCAGCGCAGACTGGACAGCAGAATTGATCAACTCCTGCAAATCAGCCCTAGAAATCTGCAAAACGTTATCCTCCTGCAGTTCCTGGACATTATGCTGCTTGGACAAGGCCTTCGCAAGCACCGGAGAGGAAGCCCCATCACTTTATGGCCAGAGCAAAAAAGAGTAAACCACACAGGAAGCTCCAAACACACACAAGGAAGTGCCCAGCAACTCCCATGAAATACTGCCCTCTATCAACCAAGTCCCGTGACACACGATACCTGAAAACCACAAAAGGTCAGCCCTGCCGTCTCCACCCACAGCCACAGATCGAATCAACATGGCCGTGGGGGCCGGACGCTGCCAGAAACCCCCCGCGCCGGAACGACCCGAGGCCAGAACAACAGGAAAGCTCCCCGCCACAGCCCAGCACATGCGCGGGGAGCGTCCTGACCAAGGAGCGCA
Source organism: Calotriton arnoldi (assembly GCA_963921515.1). Lineage (NCBI taxonomy): Eukaryota > Metazoa > Chordata > Amphibia > Caudata > Salamandridae > Calotriton > Calotriton arnoldi. Next base: position 2,306,998 of record CAWUFW010001157.1, on the reverse strand, counting down.
GCCGACCGGAGCACTGGCACGGTCGCGTTCAGAAAATTGCATAAAAAACAAAGTCAATAATGAAACAGGAATTATAAATAGACCAGAAAGCATTTTTAACAAACTCACGATACCGCATACATCCCGCCGAAAATGGCAACAGGAAACACGGAGCACCAGCGTTCCGACCGCTGTCGGAGCAAGAAAAAAACAGGCATGGCGGTTGGTGGGTGGGGTTTATGTGACCTTTGCCATTTTTCAATTGAAGCGTTTTGATTGGCTGGTTGGAGGCAGGACTGCCTCACTGTATTAGGACTGGGACGAGGAGGACCCATGAGGGGGTAATGCAGGCATTACAGTGGGGTTACAACTAATCGCGTGCAGGCCCCCAGGTAATGGGAAATAACTAGCAAAAATCTGCGCTACTGCATCGATTTCCAACGGGGGAAAGCTCTTGCACAAGGTATAAATAGTGCAATATCTTCCTCGAGGATGATGTGATTGAAAATGGAATTGATGTGGAATGTGTCATTTCACAAGCTGCTCTTTTTTACCCTTGTAAGACACCGTGTATTCGGCTGTTAATTTGGCCCCATGATCTTCTACGAAGAGCACCTGAGGTTGGCTTGTTGCTGCTACAATAAAAATGTCTTCTGTACCGTACTCCATGGAGCTATGGCCACACTATAACAAATAAACGTAACAGCCTTTTTTTCCGCATAGTTTTGTGTATTTATTTAAATTCAAGAATCCCTAAGGCTTATAGCGTTTACAGTAATGGCGGTTCCTTTCTATCACAATAAATGGCAGTGGTTACGGTATTTATGGAAAGTGCTCGACTAATAGCAATTAAGTATGTATTGGACTCTGAGGTTACAGGGGGAAATTAAGTGTTTCAAACGCATCCCCCCATCACTGCGCTCTCGTTTCTGAACACCCGTGTTGCTCCCTGCTCCTCGCTGTCAATGATTGCGCAGTAAGAGTTCGAGGCGGCGGAGTACAAGCAGCCAGTGAGATGGATCCACGGCGCCACACCCACAGGTGATGCGCGGGGCCGAGCCGCGCGCACACTGCGCCTTCCTTACTTAATGCCTCGAGACCGGGTGACGGTCTCTAGATAGAGATGATCAAAGAGACGGACTAAAGATACTGCAGCGAGTGAGTTTGGTGCTGAGATTATAAAACAATACTTGCTGCCACTTGACACAAGCCAGCCACTGGACACAGACCACTTAAGCTGAACACAAACAACAGAAGGCGGCTGGCTTCCAGGATGCTGGTCACATGGAAGGAAGATGCGAGAAAAGTCTGAGGTAATGTTTTCATGTTGCCTTACATAAGACATAGAATATACCACGTTGTAAGAAATTGACAGTAAATATGCCTTCGCAGTTTCTCGTTGCTCTTTTTTTCCAGTTTTGAGAGTATGAAGCGAGGAACAATTAACTTTTTGTGCTAGCTCAGAATTTTGAAATTTAGGAGAAAATTCACGAGACTGTCATTGGCCTGCATTTTTGTGTGTTTTGGCTTTGGATAAAAACAACGACGTTTATTTAATATTGTGGATTTTTTAAAAATGTTATTATAACAGGTACATATGTATACTTTTTAGTGGATTGCCTGCCCTAAATTGCGGCTGTCAGTTTGTGAAAAATATGCCATTTTGCATCCTCGGCTTTGTTTTAACGATACATTATGATTTTTAATGACGTGTCTAAAATATACATGCTATGTATTTTATATTCATTGGCTAGGAGTTATGTGATTTGGTATTTTTCAAAGAATGTTTATTCTGTAGCTCCAAAAGTTCAAAGCTGTCATTCTCAAAAGTCACCCACTGATGTCTCTCTTGCTTGCATGTGCTGGGCGCTTGTGATTCTAAAGCTCAATTTGATTTCTCTCGTGCTGTTCTCATCATGTAATCATTTTTGGTAAAACATCACCTTTGTGAAGTACATGTAACCATAGCAACTGAAAATATTGACCACTGAGCATGTAATAAGATCTGGCTAAATAGGAAGTTGTGCTTCGAGCACTTTGTGGTAAACTCGGGCAGACAGCTAAAGTGCCCTCACGAGGATTAGAATCCGATGCGTGGCACATTCATTCTGTGTTGGATGTCGTAGATAGGGTCCACACGTCTGTCAAGCAACCTGCTGTGTGCACGTGGGGCACAGCAACAACTTTTTAATATAGGGTGTCAGGGCAAAATATCAAATCCAAAATATGTGAATAAAATATCGTATCAAGAATATCGTGAAGGTAAATTTATATGGGTATGCAAGGTTTTTATATACTTAACTCCACATATATGTACCTTGATGACATATATACCTTCAAGGTACGTAGATGTGGAGTTAAGAATAGTAAATCTATAGTTTTGCTTTTTTCATTATATAACAGTACTACAAGTCCCAGAATTCAAAGGAGAAACACTGGAGCAGCACATCACACATGATCCTGGGAGACCTGTCAGCTATGGACCTGTATGGCAGAGCACAGTAAAGAAGTATGTGTTCAGCTCACTGAGGTATCCTGTCACCTTCATGTCAAACGTTCTCTAGACCCCCAAAAAGTATAATGTATATGGACCCCTAGCCTCCCCTGAAAGTTTGCTCTTCATCAGGGAGGTAAGTGGTGATACTACTAAGAAAATGACCTACTAGCAATTTAGGACTAGTAAGATTGGGATCACTGACTGAATATCGGAACCAAAAATATTGTGTGGGCGAAATATCGTGTCAAAAATATCGAAGACCAAAATATCGAAAAGGAAATTGCATATAGGTAGGTATAGATTTACAATTCTAACTCCACTTCTACGTACCTTGAATATATATATATCTTCAAGGTACATATATGTGGAGTTATATATAGTAAAAGTTTACTTACCCATAGAAATTTATTTTCACAGGATTTTTGTCCTCGATACAATATTTTGTCCCACGATATTTGGGTTCCGATATTCTGTCGAAACGCATAAGATTGATCAAAACCGGATACTGTTAAGAGACAGCATTCCAGGGGAGGACCTGACAGAATTTAAGGAAGTTTTTCAGACGGCGGGTAGTTGTAGGTGTCCAAGATAGCAAGTCCTGTTGTACAGTCTCCACATTGTAAGTATGTATTATTTAATGCATAAAGGGCTCACTCCACTAACCGAGAAGACATCAGAGCTATGTTTGCTGAACAACAGCTTCATGACCGCTAACAGAAAGTAATGGGAGTCTAAAGAGAGCAATGGGCAAACCCAAAATTATTCCAGGAAGTTAAATCCGGCACTGAGAATGATCGTCATCCTACCCCAGGATGGAAATGAGGAACATTAAAAAGTAAAGGATGAGGCACAAAAGCGATCAAAATGAACCAAAAACAAAAATGACTCCAGCAAAAATGAAAAAAAATATTTTGCCATTTAGGAGTCAAAAAATATTTTTTTGCTCCTACATCTGATAAGGCATTTTGAATTTCTGATTTTTAAGCTCAAGATAGATGCTTGGACACAGGTTCTAAAACATCTCAGTCTCTCAGGAGCAGTGTGAGAATTGCGATTATTCACTTGTTTTAGGTATCCCACTAATTTAAGAATGTAATATTTCACTAATTCAAAACACGGTTTTGCCTAGGAAACCTTGCACAAATGCTGATAGCTATGACACAAGCACTAGGCCTTTCCTTGTAAAAATGTGCGCTTAGTACTAAGCAGCACTAAAATAATGTTTACATTTCAAAAAATAAAACTATACAATAAAATTCCCAAACCAATTTAATACATAGGTACAATTTAGTAAGCAAAATTACACTAAAACATCAGAATCGGATTAAGAAAACGAAAGTTATGAATTTTCAAATCTTTAAGGCAAAAAGCTCCAAGATTCTATAAATGACCATTTAGAATTAATGGTTATGCTTGATTAGGCACAATGGAGCTGGGTGTCAAGGAAACTTAGCGGATCACACTGGGTAAAAGAGTTACATTGGGTTTTAGTCTTTTTTCAGAAAGTCAACCAGGGCAACACTGTAGTGATCAAGCGTGGCTTGAAGTCAGATACGTTGAGTCTGGGTTTACCGCTCAAACCTTCAGTTTTGGCACAAAAAGCTGTGAGGACGACAAAGCTAAATTCTGCAGCTGCCATGGCCAATTTGCTATTGGGGTGACATTGTGGGGCAGGGCAAATCTCTGTAGTCAATGAGGGCCTATACAGGTCAGATACCGCTTTTCGGTGATCCGAGGGTAGCTTTGAACTTCAGTAGAAGAAAAAATCCAACCAATAAAAACTACCAGTTTGTAGCTGTAACGATCACGTATTTAATTTAAAGTCTTGGTGCCTCAACCTGGTCTAAAAAAATGTTCCTCTTTCTATTGGTGCTTGCAACCCTACTTCTGGTCTCTTCTATATTTCCCAGGCTTCTAGGGCTGGCTCATAGGGTTCAGATCTCCATCCAGTCAGGGCTTCCATTGGGTCCAGTGCAGTTTACTCCCGACTGTCAGCTGGTTTTTCAACATACAATGGACACCATTGCCACCTTGTTAGAGCCTTTGGGTAACAGGATCCCAGCCAACCAGCCAAGTAAGCACTTTCAGCCCAAGGGTACAAGTGGAGATCTGCTCATATCTCAGACTTCTTCACAGGCAAGTCCCATCTTCTGACTACTCTTCAGCCGGTCAAGTTGTGTTCTGATGAGCTGGTTTTGGGATGCTGTTTTTGTTATGTCCCCTACCAGGTGATTGTTGGCAATTCTCTATCTAAATACTACCAGAATTCCTCCATTTCTGTCATTCCACATTTTCAGCTGTTCCTGTTTGTCTTGCTACAAACTATCCAAGAGTACCCAACTCTGGTGCCCTTCAGTATGTCAGCCCCACTGTTCATCTATTCAGAGCTCTTAAACGCCATCCCGATCCTGTTGAAATGATGATCCACTTCAGCAAATCCTTTCTCACCTTTCTGATCCTAGGTTTCGCCCACTCACCTTGAACAAGCAACAAGAAGTCTGGGACAGATCCAAGTTCAAAGGCCCTCCTCCCACTAGGTGCCATTTTAAGTCCCATTTGAAGTAAACATGCAATAAGAATCAAACCAAGCTTGTCCCTTTGTAATGCCATCAGGTCACCTGTCCGCTCCGAGCTCCCACATTCCAGGCTAAGTGAACACTGGTCACTCCTTTCAGCCTCCCTGGTCCCAGAGGCCGCCATGTTATCTCTTGGCAGAAAGGTATTTCACACCTGTTCGAAGCTTAATCATTGTCAGCAGGGAAGCCCGGAAGAAATAACTTAATTACTGCTGAAGGCCATCCCGCAGTACCAAGAAGATATTTTTAACAAGTTACATGTACAATGTATTTAGCAAAGTCTACAGTCAAAATTGTACATGATTTTTGATAAATATTACACATAGAATTTAAATAACCTGTGTAGTATTTTTTAATACAATTTGTAGACAATGGATCACAAACAGGCTTTCTTTCTGTTAAAGCTAAAAAAGCAGCCTATTTTGTGAAGTAACTCTTTGTATCAATTTTTAAATACGTGGCATGTTCTGCCTTTATATATTAACCACCCAGTCCTGTGGGCTAAAAGACACATTTAGGGGTGACTTAGGTAATGTAGGTAAATAAGTGTTTCTACATGCCTAAAAAGTTGCCATTGCTGTGTTCTTGCTGTCGCTTAGGCTGCAATCTTTCCAGTCACAACGGAAGGCCTGAAGCCATATTTTAACAATCATACATATGTATTATATAAATATAGCCCACATGTGACGCTTAGCTTGTATGCCATTGGTGCATTTCCTATGTATAGTTACTATGGTCCTACTTAAAAATGAAGATAGTCAATTCGGTTTAGAGTATTTAACACCAGGTATAGGAATCACAACACATGTAGTTGGAGACTGAATGACACCTTGCCAAGAGTCAAAATGCTAAAACGCAAAAAAAACAAAAACTGGGGAGCCAAATCAGAAAGTCGAATTTTTAACATGCCCTCTCTACTGTAAGAAGTTCTCTTTGAGTATTTTCGTGTGCAATCAGATTGCTTGAATTTCTTGCAAAGATCTCTGAGTGCAGAACCAGCTCAGCTTTTCATTGTTCCCAGGTCAATAAAAAGGGTATTGTTAAGCACGGTAATAGTAACACCGATAGCGCACGGTATTTGGAATGACAACCCTGTGGCAGAGAGCAGTATGTATATAATAGCACTGGTAAATTATGTAGACATGAACGTAACATCTTCCCTGCATTTTTGTGGAACTATCAAATAGTATTTGTTCCTATTAAGAGTACAGATTTATACCATCAAAATGGTGAGATGATTTCACCTTAGACATTCCAAACAATGGGAACCATGTGAAGCTGTGTTGCTGTCAGGCTGTGCTTGTCACTCGTCACTCTTGCAAGAAGCAGCTTTTGCAATTTGACTCAAGACACCCCTCCTTATTGCAGTATTCCTAATTAAAGAAGCATATGGGCCTCTGAAGCTGGCAAATATTGATAAACCCAGAAAAGGATCGGTGATCATGCTGCCTTTTCTGGATATTGGATGGATCTCTCAGTCCATAAGATGACTCAGTAGAGGAGTAGGCTAACCCAGGCTTGCTGGCCATTGTGAATGAAGTTCACACCATTCAGGAAGAAATAGCTATTAACTACAACGGTAGAAACTATTGGTGTAGAGTTGGACCTAACAGAACGCAAACTGGATTCTATTGCCAACCGCGGTAGTGCAGCTGAAGGCAGTATTACTGTACTGGATGATATAGTGAATTTTTTGAATGGCGTTGGAAGTACTCGGGTAACATGAGCGAGGCACTAAAAAGTACAGGGAATCAGGAGGAGAGAAGCAGGCAAAATATTTTTCGCATGCTTAAAATGCTGTGGAGATCAGAGAATGTCCTAATGGAACTCTTTGTGGAACAACTGATTCATAAACTTTGAGATGTGTTTAGAGGAAAGGGCAAACAGATTCCTGGGACCCGACTTGTCCTGAGGGCCAATCCTCAGCTGAAAATAGCCAGATCTCTCAGTTACCGTAACAGCAGCAATGGGGCCGATTATGATGTCGGTAGGACTGACACTGTCGTGCCATCGGTCCCACCGACATCTCTAACCGCGGTCAGCCCGCCCCAGTAGGATACGATCGGTCCGACTGCATTGGCCCAGAGACCCACCGACAGCTTCCGACGGGCAGTCGGTTTGATCGCATTCCCCACAATGGACAATGGAGGCGGTGGCTTCTCAGGCACCACTGTGGGGATTACGATCCACCTTTCCGCCAGCCATTTCAGGCCGGTTCTTCCGCTATGAAAAGTCTGGCGGAAAGGCTATTTTGGGGCCCCTAGCAGGGCCCCTGTCCCCGTGGCCCTCCCTGGCGGCACAATTAAATTACTAAAATGAATTTCGTTGCGCGCGCTGCATCACCAAATGCGATGCAGCGCGCGCAACGAAATTCGTTTTAGTAATTTAATTGTCTACTTACCTGCATTCATCCGTATTCCGGTGTTTACTACCCCCCACCCTGCCCCTCCCCGCCCCACGTCACCGCCCGACAAGCACGCCCTGCACGGACCGCTACTGACAAATAGGCATGTTTCCAACTGCCTCCATGGCAGTCAGATCCGAATTTAGCAGGCGGGACCACTGACTACCTGTCAGTCGGTCCCATTCCCGCAACAATGGCGGTCGGATGCTCGTCCGACCACCATCATAATCGGCCCCCATGTCCTAAAGACTTTTAGGGACTAAAATGTACACTTTCAAATACCAAAATTTGAGTTTACCATGGCTTCATTATATCTGTCCAGAGAGTGAGGAGTCTTTTCAACACCACATATGCAAAAGTTACGTCAGGTCGAAAGGTGGCCATAGACTTTGCTAAGAGGAGGTTCCTAGCTAGAACAGCCATGTGAATGAATGAATTAATGAAAGAGGATTTCTAACGTGTGAACAGCCAGGGGTGAAACTAGAGCCAAATTTCGGGGGGGGGGGAGGAGAATATACTTTCAGCAATGTAGAGCCAAGTTTCGGGGGGCGGGGCTAATACTTCCACTAATGTAGAGCCAAATTTAGGGGGGGCTAATACTTCCAGCAGTGAGTCCTTGAATAATGTAACTGGTGCTCATGCAAAGTGCCTCAATACCTTCTTGTGGAGTTCGAGCTATATAAAACTGCAAAAGAGCCAAGCCTAAGGTTACTTTTCAGGAAATCCATTCTCACACGGTGGCAGCAAAAGTAATTTGCAACTTCAAGGAATGGGAAGAGTGGAGATGCAGGGGCTCTAGGAATAGGTGAAAAAACAGCAAAGCCTCGTTATCAAGTAAATGGTCTTTTAAAGACGTGTGAAATACTTGGGTGCGGCTGCGATAAGACTCCAGACCAGCCAGCCCACAGCAGCTCAAGAACTGTCTGTGTGTGTGTGTCCAGGAAGCTGTCTGAGTCGGGGCTGACACACACGACGGAGGGGACCTGAAGCCCTTTGAGCCCTATGGGCGTTGCATGCCTGTGAACAGCTGCTACCAAGGAAGCATCCTGATGCTAAGCGAACAGACATAAACAGCAACCATTACACTCATTAAGCCAATAAGACTTTGCATTCTTCAAATAAAAAAGTTTTCAAATTTGCTTTAAAAACTGATTCTAGTCCTATACCACGAAGCTGGTCAGGCAGAAGGTTTCAAAGGTGAGCGGCCTGAAAAGCAAAAGACCTTCTGCCTTCTCTGGCCTTACATATTCTAGGGACACAAAGAAGATTTTGATTTGCTGAGCTAGGTGCCCTGAGAGGTCTAGATTTTCTTGCTTTCTCCTGGATATAAAGCGGACCTCTTTTATGTATTGACCTATGAGTAATTATTAGTGTTTTAAACTTAGTTCTTTGTTTGATTGTTTGACTGGTAACCAGTGAAGTAACTTTAAACCTTTTCGGACAGACTGTCGATTGGGAATATTCAGGACCAGTCTAGCTGCTGTATTCTGTGCACTTTGCAGTCTATGCAAAAGTTTTTTGGGTGCTCACAGGAACAGTTCATGCATAATCTAGCCTAGAAGTTATTAGAGCATGTACACTGTCTTTTCGAGTAACAACTGGGAGAAAATTTAAAGTCTTTTTAGGAATTTTTCGTTGTGCAAAACAAACCGCTGTGGTAGACTGAACATGTGATTGAAATGAAAATTTAGTGTCCAGTTGTACCCCAAATTTCTGTCTACCGATGTTGGAGTAGGTGACTCCCTCAACTCAGCTGTCCATATTTTCTGTATATCTAATGGAGATACATTCCCATAGACTGAGATTTCAGATTTGTCTGAGTTCAGCTGCAGACAACTGCTAAGCATTCACTTTGCAACAGCTGAGAGACATCTTGAAAACTTACAATTGTATTGTCATCCAATTGTTGGAAGCCCAGCTCAACAGAGTGTCATCTGCATAGGATACTATATTAAAGTCCCAAGGCTGGACTTCTAGAGCCAGTGGAGACATATAATCATTGAACAAGGTGTGGTTAAGGTCCGACCCTTGTGGGACACCACATCTTATTTCTATGAAACAAGAGGTGTGGGGTGGCAAGATACAGCTTTTCCATTTGCCCGGAAAGAGTGAATCTACTGCCAAGCTTGTTCTATGATATCCACCTTTTTCAGTCTTTGCAGTAAAATATCATGGAATGCCGCGTCAAATGCAGCCAAAAAATCAACTAAAAATCTAGGTTACTTCTGATAAATTCTGTAACCTCAAGAAGGGCTGATTCCGTACTAAATCCTGCTTGAAAACTCCATTGAGACTAAAGAAGGATACCATTCTTTTCAATATGCCTAGTAATCTGAGCATTAACTAAAGTTTTCAGCATTTTCCCCATTGCTGGAAGTAACAAAATGGGTCTATATTTGCTCAAGGTTAACGGAGGCACTTTAGCCTTTTTCAAAAGTGGTCGAACAAGTGCCTTTTTCTAGGCAGTTCGAAATTTTCCTTGGTTAAGGGACAGATTGAATAATGTATTAATCAGCACATTAAGCCCGCTTCAAGGTATAAGGAGGGCAAACATCATTTGGAGAGCCTGATTTGACCTTCAAGATAATATGTTCTGAGTCTGCCTAAGATATTGGTTCAGATGCTGTAAGACGAGATCCAGTGTTATTACTGGTGGTATCCAGAGCTTATACTGTTTGAGTGTTCAGTCTTATTGCTTTGAAACTTTAATGTTTTCCACCCTTTTATGGAAAAACCAAGAGAGCTCATCCATCAAGGACTGGGATGCAGGGATCTCTTAGTTTAGAAGTCATTGGATTCAATAAAAAAGATTTCAAAATCTGAAAGATCGTTCTCGAATAATATTCTGCTGCTGCAATTTGTTTTGTAAACAAATCAGATTTTGTTTTCTTGATATTTTTTTTAAATTATTTAGGGTTGTTTTATAGTTTGCCTTATCTTCACTTCTATATTTGCGTCTCCATTCTCTTTCGAACTGTTTGCATCTATGTTTTCAATTTTCAGAGTTGGTGAGAACCAGGCTTGTGTAGGTGAAGTTCTCTTTCTAACTCATTAGGTCGAGCATTCAAGACCTCTTGTATATACTTTAGTATGTACTTATATGTGTATGTACTTTGTGGGCTCTGGAGATCAGCCCTAGAACTTGTCTGCTTCCGCTTAGGTAGTTTTTTTCTGTTCAACTGCCTCTATTTAACTGTCTTGATAGAACACAACCAGTAGTGGTCAGTAAAATACCAGAATTGCTTTCTGCTGTGGGACTTTCTTTTTTAAATTTTTCTGGCAACTGCCTCTATTTAACTTTTTTGATAGAAAACGACCAGCAGAGGTCAGTAAAATGCCAGAATAACTTTAGCATTCTCTAGATTACAGTCCATAGAAATTGTCTTCCACGAGCACCCGCAGACAATAATATTTTTTCCAAATCTTGTATTTTCAGTGATATGATTTTAAAAACAGAACTTTGGACTATACCATTTCCAGCTGAAAGGCAATATTTCTCTCCATGTGTTCCCATACCTGGCGCATCACGCAGTTTAGTGCTTACTTTCCCTCCATGTTAAAGAACAGTAGATGTTTCAGCACCCAGGCTAATGTTCTGCATAGCTAAATACATATAAGGTCCCAAAGGCGAGACCGATTGCATTGCAAATGCTTCTTTTTTTATAGGTGCCTGTTTAATAAAACCTTGAACAAGAGCTGAATTAAATGACTCAGCTGCTGACTCAGTTCCATCAAATGAATTTTTTAAAATTTAATTTTATTGAGCAGAGCTTGCAGGGAAGACAATACAAAATTAAACACCTTAAGTACAGTTAAAAAAAAAAAATCATCCATTGATATGTCTCATTGTACAGTTATTAAACATAATACACTAAGGGGTCGATTCCGATGTCGGCCGGAAGCGCACCTAACAGTATTCGTCCGGAAAAAATACGAGCCGAACGCGTGTTTTCCGACCGACTCGAACACTCCACCGAACGAACAAGTACGATGTGTATAACAGCCCAGATTCCGACCGAGCCGTACTTACCCATTTCAGCTCCTGTTCCCCGCCTGAGCCGGATCCGTAAACGCCGAATCGAGTCGCACGGAACCAAATACACAGCACCTTCCGGCCGGACTAGTACGATGTGTCTTCCGTACGCGCCAAACTCGTCGCTACGTCCGGCACGTTTGAGCATCCGGGAGAGCTGCACATAAGCTCCGATTCGCACCACAAGACGATCCACGGCGACGAGACGAACAAGCCAGTGACGAGTACGAGTCGAAGACACGAGAAACCCGAACGAGACGAACCAACCATGAATCCCATCGCGCAGGTCCTACCAATACTCTACATCTATTACCGGGACCGGTACGGACACGTACGGCGCAGACGGTAAGTCAAACACCCACAACAAAAACAAATGACACGTACCCGAAATATGTCACACACACATAGGGATGCACAAATGACGTACACAAGCAACAGCAGAACCATAGGGGTGGGATGGCCAACACCAATGCCATACACACCCATAGGGGGATGGATGCCTACCACCAACACTACCCGCCAACTACCCCTACTCATGGGTGGCTAGATGCCTGCCACCACCACCCCCCCCCACTCATGGGGGGCTGGATGGCTGCCACAACTACCATCCCCACTCATGGGGGGCTGGATGCCTGTCACTACTGCCATCCCCACTCATGGGGGGATGGATGGCTGCCACTACTACCATCCCCACTCATGGGGGGCTGGATGGCTGCCACTACTACCATCCCCACTCATGGGGGGCTGGATGGCTGCCACTACTACCATCCCCACTCATGGGGAGCTGGATGCCTGTCACTACTGCCATCCCCACTCATGGGGGGATGGATGCCTGCCACTACTACCATCCCCACTCATGGGGGGCTGGATGCCTGTCACTACTGCCATCCCCACTCATGGGGGGATGGATGCCTGCCACTACTGCCATCCACACCCATAGGGGGATGGCTGCCTACCACTAACACCACCCCCACTCATGGGGGGCTGGATGCCTGCCACTACTACCATCCCCACTCATGGGGGGCTGGATGCCTGTCACTACTGCCATCCCCACTCATGGAGGGATGGATGCCTGCCACTACTACCATCCCCACTCATGGGGGACTGGATGCCTGTCACTACTGCCATCCCCAGTCATGGGGGGGTGGATGCCTGCCACTACTGCCATCCCCACCCATAGGGGGATGGATGCCTACCACTAACACCACCCCCACTCATTGGCGTCTGGATGCCTGCCACTGCTACCATCCCCACTCATGGGGGGCTGGATGCCTGTCACTACTGCCATCCTCACTCATGGGGGGCTGGATGCCTACCACTACTGCCATCCCCACCCATAGGGGGATGGATGCCTACCACCAACACCACCCTACAACTACCCCTACTCATGGGTGGCTAGATGCCTGCCACCACCACCACCCCCACTCATGGGGGCTGGATGGCTGCCACTACTACCATCCCCACTCATGGGGGGCTGGATGCCTGTCACTACTGCCATCCCCACTCATGGGGGGCTGGATGCCTACCACTACTGCCATCCCCACCCATAGGGGGATGGATGCCTACCACCAACACCACCCTACAACTACCCCTACTCATGGGTGGCTAGATGCCTGCCACCACCACCACCCCCACTCATGGGGGCTGGATGGCTGCCACTACTACCATCCCCACTCATGGGGGCTGGATGCCTGTCACTACTGCCATCCCCACTCATGGGGGATGGATGCCTGCCACTACTACCATCCCCACTCATGGGGGCTGGATGCCTGTCACTACTGCCATCCCCACTCATGGGGGGATGGATGCCTGCCACTACTGCCATCCCCACCCATAGGGGGATGGATGCCTACCACTACTGCCATCCCGACCGATAGGGGGATGAATGCCTACCACCAACACCACCCTACAACTACCCCTACTCATGGGGGGCTGGATGGCTGCCACTACTACCATCCCCACTCATGGGGGACTGGATGGCTGCCACTACTGCCATCCCCACCCATAGGGGGATGGATGCCTACCACTAACACCACCCCCACTCATGGGGGGCTGGATGCCTGCCACTACTACCATCCCGACTCATGGGGGGCTGGATGCCTACCACTAACACCACCCCCACCCATAGGGGGATGGATGCCTACCACCAACACCACCCTACAACTACCCCTACTCATGGGTGGCTAGATGCCTGCCAGCACCACCACCCCCACTCATGGGGGGCTGGATGGCTGCCACTACTACCATCCCCACTCATAGGGGGCTGGATGGCTGCCACTACTACCATCCCCACTCATGGGGGGCTGGATGGCTGCCACTACTACCATCCCCACTCATGGGGGGCTGGATGCCTACCACTAACACCACCCCCACTCATGGGGGGCTGGATGGCTGCCACTACTACCATCCCCACTCATGGTGGCTGGATGCCTGTCACTACTGCCATCCCCACTCATGGGGGGATGGATGCCTGCCACTACTGCCATCCCCAACCATAGGGGGATGGATGCCTACCACTAACACCACCCCCACTCATGGGGGCTGGATGCCTGCCACTACTACCATCCCCACTCATGGGGGCTGGATGCCTACCACTACTGCCATCCCCACCCATAGGGGGATGGATGCCTACCACCAACACCACCCTACAACTACCCCTACTCATGGGTGGCTAGATGCCTGCCACCACCACCACCCCCACTCATGGGGGGCTGGATGGCTGCCACTACTACCATCCCCACTCATGGGGGATGGATGCCTGCTACTACTGCCATCCCCAACCATAGGGGGATGGATGCCTACCACTAACACCACCTCCACTCATGGGGGCTGGATGGCTGCCACTACTACCATCCCCACTCATGGGGGGCTGGATGCCTGTCACTACTGCCATCCCCACTCATGGGGGATGGATGCCTACCACTACTACCATCCCCACTGATGGGGGCGTGATGCCTGTCACTACTGCCATCCCCACTCATGGGGGCTGGATGCCTACCACTACTGCCATCCCCACCCATAGGGGGATGGATGACTACCACCAATACCACCCTACAACTACCCCTACTCATGGGTGGCTAGATGCCTGCCACCACCACCACCCCCACTCATGGGGGGCTGGATGGCTGCCACTACTTCCATCCCCACTCATGGGGGGCTGGATGCCTGTCACTACTGCCATCCCCACTCATGGGGGGATGGATGCCTGCCACTACTGCCATCTCCACCCATAGGGGGATGGATGCCTGCCACTGCTGCCATCCCCACCCATAGGGGGATGGATGCCTACCACTAACACCACTCCCACTCATGGGGGGCTGGATGCCTGTCACTACTACCATCCCCACTCATGGGGGGCAGGATGCCTGTCACCACAACCACCCCTACTCATAGGACGGGTAATGCATGACACAACTAGCATACTCCCACATAAGGACTGTCTGTAAATTACATCCCACCCCCAACACCATGACAAGCGTGCGTGGTCTGTGTCAAATGCATACAACACTGAACATGACATTGAACATACAATGTGACCCCCTAACACGTGTCACACATAATTGTGTGTGTGGCCTACACAATGCAAGCAGACCATGACCACTGTTGCCCCATCACCACAGTGCCCAAAAGGTAAGTGTGTGTACCATAGCTGAAGCACATTTTGAACAGTGTGGCAATGGGGCTCTAAGCCCCATCACCACAGTGCCCAAAAGGTAAGTGTGTGCACCATAGCTGAAGCACATTTTGAACAGTGTGGCAATGGGGCCCTAAGCCCCATCACCACAGTGCCCAAAAGGTAAGTGTAGTCCTGGTAAATGCTGCTAAACGAAAAATGCGGGGATAATTCCTGGCCACACAACACCAAACACTACAGTGGCATTGTAGTGCTTGTGTCCCATAGCAACATAGATTGTGTGAGGCAAGCAGTGCAGTGCCAATGACACATCGTTCTAGCCATGTGCACACAAACATCAGCCATGGGGGCCCACATTGTCTACATTCACAAATAACACAATGACAGAAGTGAGCATCATAATGCAGACCCACATATCTGCAGCAATGGACACACAAATGTAGATATCCTGTGGAGACTGTAGATGTCATGTGAACAAATACCATACCATGGCAGCAATGGGACATACTAACCATGATCAATGTGCTGACTGATGACCTAGCAGTCCCAGGGCAGCAGGGGAAAGCCAACAAACAACATACAGCCAATGGCAAACTAAAGATATGCCAATGCAGTGGTGCAAATGCACAAACAGGCAGACTCACACTGCATATCATACACAACAGGTGAGGGGGTTGTGTGCCAGTGTCCCCAGGCAAACACACAACACATGAGGAGGCCAGATTCACTAATACACAGATGTCAACACAGTCACATACAAAACTAACTCAGGGATTGGATTCCCCTATGTGGGCAAACAGGCATTGTGAGATGAGAGGGAGCCCAAATTACACATGCCACACAAGCTTGTAGGAACAGCAACAAACACAGCAAGAGACAGAACCACCACAGCACTCCCCCAGGGACCCCACATTGTGGTGACACTAGCCTGCATGACAATCACACTGTGATGGCAAAGGTAGATGTCATCCACACTGTGAACCACAGCCATGTGTCCTGAGCAACAAACTACCATCACATCTATACAAGCACAAAGCACTCAGCATGGCCTGCCAGCCAAGGACAATATGGAGGTAGTGCCCCAGCCGTGAAACAACTCACATTTGCACACACTCAACCCCACACACCTTGAACTCCACCAATGTGCAGCAGTGAAGCTCACATGGACTGCTGACATTGCACATGCACCCATGAAAATCCCAGAGGTGGTGGGGGGAAATAAGGTGCAGAAACCCATCACACATGGCCAGTCAACAATACTTGTGAATGTCTGACACACTGCACAGTATGCCGTACATGGGCATGACGTGAAATCCACCCCAAACAATGGGATCCTGGCCATAGTCACACACCAATGAAGAAGCCAAGCTGACCCACAAAGGACACACATAGACAACTTCCAACATTGCAGCTCTGACCCTGAGGAGTGGCAGCAGTCACACACACAACGTGTCACAATCACTGAAACCATACACAAACAGAAAATCACATTACTCGTGTAACCAACAAGTGCCAAGAGGAATCTTGACCGTGTCCCATCTGCGTTTGCCCACATCCCCAGCCCTGACAACAAAGACAACTAGGGATGACAACCTCATTAACATTAGTTTGCCATGCACCCACATCCCGGAGAAACCAGGTCCAAGATGCTGGATGAACACAGAACAACTCAGCAAGCATCACAAACAGGAACATCCGTAGGGACACAGCCTGTGTAGGAAAAGGAGAAGGGTACACGCACAGACATGCCTACACAACACACAACACGGGCACAGCCTATATCACGGAATCACGCACTGCTATGAGGGCACTCCACTCCTGTGGAAGCTCAGCTGTGCCAAACCTTGTCTGTGCACGACTCAAACATGTCAGCAGAACACTCGGTCAGTGAGTCAACAACTACAACACACTGAAGGCTCTGCTCATATCAGCCTGGGCACAGGAGTGTCACGTCAGTCATCTGCATACACCCAAGACACGTGTCAAGCAACTTGCACTGTGTACACAGATGAGTCCTCCAAATTTGATGTGCTAAACTGCATGTCCATTGGAGACGGGCACACAGTCAGGGTACTAGGAACATTGGACAGTGGTAAGCCCACCAGATGTGCATCATTGTAGGACAAAGATGGTAATCTACAAAAGCTAAACGTACATCCCTGTGTCAAATGCTGAACATTACACCCTCAGACTGCAGCAAAGGATGCTATAGATCAAGACTAGATTAGGACACATATCCCATGGACCACATGGAGCCCATCACAGCAAAACTTCATTTACCTGATCTGAACACTATTACAACAGCAAATGCATGATTCTACACATCTACATCATGGACCTCCAAAGATTAACCACAAGTAAACAAAAAGAGGCTTTATTCAGCAAGTGTGCAACTCAAATCAAAAGTCCAAAATAAACTAAGGCCAATGGCCAGTCCAAATATACAGTCCCAACAGGGTGATGTGTGACAACTTGTCAACAATTGCTTGCCTGCACAGGTACGGACAGGGGACATCCCCTTGGAGGGGCATATGAGGGGCAGGCCAGGCACCGCAGGGACAGGATCAGGGGATGCCAGAAGGAGGCAGTGAAGGGGAGGTGGGTGCAGGAGTGTCACCGGCAACTGCAGTGGAGGTGTCTGACTCAGGGGGGGCTGGCACCACCGCAGGGCTCAAGTCTCATGGTGTTGGTGCTGCAACCACTGCAGTGGGCTGGTCAGATGGAGTGGACTGGGTCCCCAATGCAGTGCCCGAGTCAGACGGGGTTGTTGTGGACTCCACCGCAGTGCATGACTGCAAGGTAGTGGAAGGGGGGCAGAAGAGCTGGGCAGGACAGAGGGGGGACACGGTCTCCACACCAGTGGCACAAACAGGCAGAGTGTCTGGTTTGGGGGTGGAAGAGCAGGTGGCAGGGGGGGAGGGCCTAAGCAGTCTGGGGATGTGGTATCGGTGTGTGGGGGAACCTGGGGCAGGGTGTGGTGGTGGAACCTGTGGAGTGGTGGCCTGGGTGATGGAGGTGAGAGACTGGGTGGTTGACTTGCAGGGCGGTGGCTGGGTCTTGCTCTTCCGGGACCGGGGGACTTGCGGGTGGGGGCTCACTCTGCCTGCACCTGGGGGAGGGTGTCCGGGGGCGAGGGCACTCCCTCTGTGTGGGTGGACTTCCTCTTCCCCCCGTATGCTGGATCAGCAGGATTGGAGGGGAAGAGGCCAAGTTCACACAGGAAGATCTGCTGTGTAGGTGTGGTAGCAGGTGAGGCAAGGGAAGGGGTCTTGGAGGGAGAGGATTTGGAGGACTGCGGAGTTAATGTGGATGCCTGTGTGTGTGTGTGTTGCCCGTCCCCTGTGTCTGTGGTATCAGTCCCCTGAGGATGCTTGTGGGCACGTCTTGCCTTTCTCTTGGGTGTGTCTGTGCTGCTCGTGTCTGTGTGTTTGGGTGACTGTGCAGGTGTGCATGTGCTTTGGACAGGTAGGGGGGCAGGAAGTGTGGATGGGGCAGAGGTGGGAGGGGTGAGGGACTGTTGGAGGAGGGACACTGCTGCCGTCAGGGAGGAGTCCATGGACTTATTGCTCCTCTGTAGGGCAGACATACCCGTCGAGATGCCCTCCATGAACGACACCAGCTGTGTCAACAGAGTGGTGAGTGCATGGAGGACACTCAGCATTGCTGTCTGCCCTACATGGAGCTGCCGAAGGAGGTACACAGACTCCTCACTCAGGGCAGCAGGGGACACAGGGGCAGGGGCTGCGGTGCCTGGCACGAAGGAGACACACTCCCGAGTACGGAAGCCTCCACGGACCTCAGGAATGGGAGACAATGGGAGGGCGGTGGTGGTGGTGGTGGTGGCGGGGCCAGACAGACTAGCTGGCCTTTGGTGGCTGCTGACACCCGCCTCCACAAGGGAGTCATCCTCCGAGCTGCTGTGGTCCTCAGCTGAGGTGGATGGTGCTGAGGACTCCTCGGTGTGGCTCCCCTCGCCCTCCGTGCCACTGGGTCCCTCTGACCACTCGTCCAATGCTGAACCAGTCTGGCTCCGCTGCTCCTCCTGGTCCGTGGAGCTGTCCCCTCCTGTGGCCGTGGATGTATCTGCAAACAATTAGGGAAACAGACAAACATCAGTCACCTGCACTGACCGCACACACCACAGTAAGTACAGCACATTACAGAGCAAGCCCTGGCATCCTTAGTTGAACATTGCCTAAAGTCCTCACACAGATTCGGGAAGCCAATTGTCAGTCTGATGGTCAACCATGGGACTCACACCCCTCCTGCCCTTGCACCCATCTGTCTGGTGCCTGTCTGATGGTAAGACCCCAGTGTGGACACATGCACCACCTACACAGTTGTTGGACATTGCAGGGAACACGGTGAAGTATGTGAACATGCACACATCACATCTCTTGCCACTGAGTCAGTGCAGGTGTCCGGATTAAGGGATGGCCAGAGTCTAAATAGAAATGCATGTGATGCATACCAGCACCAGACACCATGATGCACCCATGTCCGTATAGTCAATGGCACAATGGAGTGCATGTTGCACATGTCACTCCCCTGCAGGATCAGTCTCAGGAAGTTTAATGCCATGACACAGGAATGCGTGCAAAGTCATACATTTACTGTCTCAAGTCACATGGCCATGGCAGCCAGCCAACAACAGTCTGCACTGTGTCACAATCCGAGGGCATGGGGAATGCAAGGTATGTGACTGACAAGTGCACATGTCCATCCCCAAAATACCACATCATCTGTACTACTATTTGTCCACGTCATACCAACTGGACATATGGGGGACATGAAACACAACTCTCTGAACATGAGCACCTCACAGTGTGCTGTGAATGACAATACAGCTGCCTGAAAGTCACAGTCGCAAACACCTGTGTGCACAGTCAAGTGATCAGACACCTATGAGTCACAGAAGTATCGTCTATCATGGTCACATCTCAGATGACATGCTGAGCCCTAACCGATAAACATACCAGTAGTCCTGACAACGAAGACACAGCACAATGAGACAGAGCCAGACACCTGAGGGTACATTACACTGATCACAACATGCCAGATGATACACGGGAGTGGGAGTACAGAGTGCATTGCATGACCTGGAGTAGGCATTTCTGTCCAGCTCCACCTGTAAGAGGGATGAGTCCTGGACAGTAGGCAGGTGGCTAAGCATGTGTGACACACTGGATAAATGAAAGTATACAGATATGCTGTTCCTGATGGTTGTCAACACAAGGGAAGTGACACCGACCTGATCCAAATTTGGTTCAAGGTGGGAAGTCCAATTATTGGATTGTAATGCCCTCACACACCCAAAGGGTGTCATGCTTCATCATCTGGGCTGCTCCTCGTCGGGTCGGCGGTGCAATACCCAACGGGCTCCCTATAGTAGGGGCTCTTTATCGGAGATCTTCTTCCAATAGCCGTATGGTGAAGTGGGGGTATGGGGCCAGAGTGATAATGTGATGCTCCGGTAGATGTGGGTAGGTCGCTTGGAGATGTGCTATTGACACAGAACAATTGAGGAACTCCTCTTGTTTGTATCCCTACCGGGCACTGATGACGCCTGGTTATACTCACTTTATGGGGTAGGATCAGGGATTGACAGGTATACTTACGTAGGTAATGAATCGGCTGCGGTGAGTATTTGGCCACCGCACCGTGTGTATGTGTAGATAGTCTACCTTTTATAGAGGTCCTGACGAATCGCATGTAGATCTTGACAACAAGCGTGAAACATGTTGACCTTCCTTTAAGAATGATGATGCCTTACTTGAGACATAATACTCACTTTTGAGCATCACATTATCACTCTTTTAATTAGGGTAGGAGACCATTTGAATAAATCACATTTAATGGAACTCCCAACTCTATTTTAGATCACACATTCAACTTTACACATCTACACAATTCTGGCCCCATACCCCCACTTCACCATACGGCTATTGGAAGAAGATCTCCGATAAAGAGCCCCTACTATAGGGAGCCCGTTGGGTATTGCACCGCCGACCCGACGAGGAGCAGCCCAGATGATGAAGCATGACACCCTTTGGGTGTGTGAGGGCATTACAATCCAATAATTGGACTTCCCACCTTGAACCAAATTTGGATCAGGTCGGTGTCACTTCCCTTGTGTTGACAACCATCAGGAACAGCATATCTGTATACTTTCATTAGTTCACTCAGGGCGTTTATGCTGGACCTTCCTCCATTCCGATAGGAGGAGAAAGCCCGTCGGTCCCCCCCCCTTTTTGTTTCCTGACACACTGGATACACATACTCCTGAGGCCCAAACATTGTACCCACCAGCAGCATGGGTGTGTGCCAAATTCCCCAGGGACATGTGGTGAGTCAGAGCAGCAAGCGGACCACATATCAAAGTTACACCCAGATTACATGTCAGAACTTAGGCATTGTGTAAGCAATTGACCCACCCATGAATCACACAACATAGTCACGGGAACAAATGCTGTCCCCCAGCTTGAGCAAAGCTAAATGCAATGACACAGTCCCCAAATGACACAATTTCCTGACTATAAGGGTCACACATATGCGTATCAGAGGAGAAATGGGCATGTCACAAATGAGGGACATGGGTCCTGGACCACATGACTGATGTACTGTGGAAGTTTAACCAGGCCAGAGGAGGGCACATAGCATGTCAGACAAAGTGCACAGTGCAGTCATGGACTCACCCCCTCCTTGCTGCTGTCTGTCCTTCAGCTGCCCATCCAGGTCAGGGAAGACCACCACCAGGATCCAGAGCCTGTGGGGGGTCAGGGTCCGGTGTCCGCCCCTCCTGCGAGGAGGCGACAGCTTCAGCTGGACCCTTGCGATCCTCCGGGTCCAGCCACGAAGGTCCTGCCACCTCTTCTGGCAGTTGCGGAACCTGCGCCTGTAGACCCCCACGGATCTTACTTTCCGGGCGATGGTCAGCCATATTTCCTGCTTCTGGTGGGCATCAACCTGTGAGGATGACAAAGTGAAAAGGCCATTACTACACATGCAACATATACGTGCATCACACAGTTGGATATACATGTCTCAATCACAGGGGCATATGATGTACACAGGCAGTGCAACAATGGCTATGAACAGTTTGCCAGCAGTCACTACATGGTATCATTGCATGGGAAGTAAACCTAGTTGGAATGCACTGTTACTGCACTGTACCAGTTCAGTGCATGTAACTACACACTTTGGGGTGTGACAACTACTCAGTGGGCATGCTAGCCAGTGGTGTGCACACTGAAAGTCCTGCTAGTCAGACAACATGCACAATTAGTGAGGCAGTGGACAGCACACTCACCTGCTCCCCTGGTTTCCCATACAGCTTGCTGTACTGTGGAAGGAGGCTGTCCAGCAGGGCCTGGTTCTCCTCAGTGCTGAAGGCTGGGGCTCTCGCCACAGTACGTGCCATTGCAGGAGCCAGAGGATGCATAAACAGCAGCAGTGTTGGTGGCAGATGTCGTCCTGGAGCATGTAGTGCAGGCAAGTGAGCTCTCAGGGGAACAGCCAGCATTATATGTGTGCTGCAGAGACAGATACTGTCCCATGTGTCCAACGTGATAGGTCCAAGTCGTTTGCATCTTCTGAATCTGACCAATCCATGGAATAGCAGCACTAATACACGCCCAAAGCATCCTTAAAATCTTCAACTTCATGACACCCATGATTTCGCAACATTGTTGTGGCTGGCCAACTGAATTCACTGCATCAGACTCGTTGGAGCTTCGAAAACGCGTCCGTTGCCATGCCAGGCCCCAGCCAATGTGTGCACACCGATCGGTCCATTGCTGTACAACGCGTACCCGGGATACAACGCGTACCCGCTCACATACAATGCAATGGGCCGGCCGGACACACCGATCGGCCCATTGCTCTACAACGCGTACCCGCTCACATACAATGCAATGGGCCGGCCGGGCACACCGATCGGTCCATTGCTGTACAACGCGTACCCGGGATACAACGCGTACCCGCTCACATACAATGCAATGGGCCGGCCGGGCACACCGATCGGTCCATTACTGTACAACGCGTACCTGGGATACAACACGTACCCGCTCACATACAATGCAATGGGCCGGCTGGACACACCGATCGGTCCATTGCTCTACAACGCGTACCCGCTCACATACAATGCAATGGGCCGGCCGGGCATACCGATCGGTCCATTGCTGTACAACGCGTACCTGGGATACAACGCGTACCCGCTCACATGCAATGGGCCGGCCGGGCACACCGATCGGTCCATTGCTGTACAACGCGTACCCGGGATACAACGCGTACCCGCCCACATACAATGCAATGTTCCGGCCGGGCACACCGATCGGTCCATTGCTGTACAACGCGTACCCGGGATACAACGCGTACCCGCTCACATACAATGCAATGGGCCGGCCGGACACAACGATCGGCCCATTGCTCTACAACGCGTACCCGCTCACATACAATGCAATGGGCCGGCCGGGCACACCGATCGGTCCATTTCTGTACAACGCGTACCCGGGATACAACGTGTACCCGCTCACATACAAAGCAATGGGCCGGCCGGGCACACCGATCGGTCCATTGCTGTACAACGCGTACCCGGGATACAACGCGTACCCGCTCACATACAATGCAATGGGCCGGCCGGACACACCGATCGGTCCATTGCTCTACAACGCGTACCCGCTCACATACAATGCAATGGGCCGGCCGGGCACACCGATCGGCCCATTGCTCTACAACGCGTACCCGCTCACATACAATGCAATGGGCCGGCCGGGCATACCGATCGGCCCATTGCTCTACAACGCGTCCCTGGACAGGTCACACGCATATGTCACCATGCTGGTCACTGGTGAACCTATGCCAGCCACATTTACTTTCCATGGACTCAGGGGCACACCTACAACACCACACCCAGTCCACACTGTATCTAAGGCATGTGTGGCAGCATTACCTTATCTGTGTATGGGGGTGAACATGTGGTTTTTGGGGTGGCACTTGGGGGCAGACACACCCAAACTGTGCACGTGTTCATGGGGACAGGGTCCTTTGTGTGTTGTGCACCTGACCACTGTGATGTGCAACTTTTCACTTCTGAGCATGTGTCATGGTCACATTTCCAGGTTGTGTATGTGTATGACATGTCACATACCCCCAGGCTCACATGTGGAAAGGCATGTACGTCACAGGGTGGCCCATTCCAACAATAGTGATGTGCCACCACAGTCTGTGTGCATGTTGTGTATCACATGTCTCTGACTCCATGTGCACAATGGGAGACAGTCTCCACATCCACGTGGTTTGTGCATGAACTTTGATGTGTGTGTGTGTGTGTCACAGACGTCCATGTCTGTCCTGCAGAGGCTACAGGGGCCACTACCTGTGGGTGTCATGTTTGTTTTTCTGATGTGTACATGATACGCCATGTCATGCCAGTGTCCATGTGGCAAGACAGGGTCCCTGGGAATCTACCTGTCGATGAGCTGTGATGCCTGTGGAGCATCTGTCCAGACATGTCACTGTGGTATGTGTGTGGAACGTGAGAGCAGTAAATGGGTACTGTGACACAGCCTAATGGTTTCCCATAGCACACCCTGGAACCTGTTGTCAACACTTGTTGAACAGAGATGTTAGATGATGTCCATGTAGGTGCCATATATTTCCAAACGGAACGACACACACATCAAGTACTTGTGTTTGTTAATGATGTATCATGTGAAATTGAGTATGGTGAACGGCACATAGGTGGTGTGACTGACAATCTTGCTTTCTTCAGCTATGCACTGCAGGGCTCCTGCTGTCCATCGACCATTCCCAGACCTGGCAACGATGGTGGAACGTGACAGCATCCGACGGTACCGCTTCACCAGGCAACTGATTGAGGATTTGGCAGTGCGGTTGGACCCACATTTGCAGCCTGGCCGGCCGTATCCTACAGCGCTGACCCCCAAGGTGAAGGTGATGGCAGCCCTACACTTCTTTGCCACCGGTACCTTTCAACTCACTGTGGCAACTACTGGTGGGATGTCACAGACTATGTTCAGCCGTGTGCTACGCGATGTATTGGGGGCAATGTTGAGATACCTGAACCAGTACATCTATTTCCCAACACATCAATGACGTCAAGAGTGACTTCTATGCCCTGGGGAGGATGCCACATGTAATTGGCTCCATTGATGGGACACATGTGGCTTTGATACCACCACAGGCACATGAGCAGGCATACCGGAACCGTAAACATTACCATTCGATCAATGCTCTGGTGGTATGTCTTGCAGATATGACCATCACATGTGTGTGTGCCCGTTTCCCCGGTTCAGTACACAATGCCTACGTGATGAGGAGTAGTCGCATCCCGAGGATGATGTCACAGATGCCGAACCAGCGTGCCTGGCTTGTTGGTGTGTACTGACTTTGTACCATTGTGTGTGTTCTGCTACGTTGTTTTCCGCACACATTTTCAAATCGGCTAATGTGCAATTGTCTGTCTGTAGGTGACTCAGGATACCCCAACATGCCGTGGTTGCTGACACCCCTCAGGAACCCTGTGACACCAGCCCAGATGCGCTTCAATGAGGCACATGGTCGGACGAGGAGGGTGATTGAGCGGACCTTTGGTCTCCTGAAGAGCCGCTTCCGCTGCCTGGACAAGACGGGAGGGGCCCTCCCATATGCCCCAGCAAAGGTGTGCAAGATTGTCATCATCTGCTGCATGCTACACAACCTGGCAGTGCGGAAGGAGTTGCCTCTCATCCTGGATGACGATGACCAACGTCCCCCACCTGTGGAAGATCCTGGCCTGGGTCACGATGCCAGTGAAGATGATGATGATGATGATGGTGATGATGGTGATGTCCGCACACAGCTCATCACCAACTTCTTCAGCTGAATGTGAGTCTCCAGAGGGTTGTAATGCCAATGATTTGAGTTTGCATGATATGTGTGTGTGGTGCTCTGGTGCTGTTTGAGTGTGGCCATGTGCTACTTGACTGCATTCATGCAGCGATGTGTCCTTGCAGGTGGTCTGTACTGCCCAACAGTGTTGACATGCTAACTTGGTTTTGTTTAGTTATCTCGTGACATGTATTAGACATGAGTATTGCCGTTCTGTGCTGTTCTTCAGTGGTTTTGACTGTGTGTCATGTCTGTCCTTCACAGGGTGCTGCTGGAGTTGTCTGATCAACTTGGATCCCCCGAATCCATGATTCAACTTCCAAGGTGGAAGCAGTCGTTTCCCTACAGGTGATGTGCCACACACCCCTGGACTTTCTATCTTCTGCACTTTTTGACTTTGTGGCCACAGCCAGGTTGGATTAGCTTGCATTTGTAGTGGAAACAACATGTTGCAAATGTGTAATAAACCTGTGCTTCACTTTGGGATGTGCGTTGTCTGTAGTCACACATCTGACTGACATTTGCTTACTGCACCTGTAGTCTAGTTGACAGTGACTGTGAATAGGTGGCGTGTCTGTGCATTCCACTGTATTTCGTTGCAACATCAGTATAGGTGATGAGTCTGATGGCCCTGGTGTGTATGTGTTTTGTGGCCCTAGTGGTGTGTCTCCCGCATATGTGTCACGTTGCCATGACTGACATGACAGTGTTGGACTTGCTGTAGCAGTTAGCATGCACAGTGTCATTTAGCAGATCACCATCTACATGACAAAAACCACGTTGGAATCACAACAGAGGCAGATATGGTGTATTGGTGAGTTTATTTACATACAGGTGTGAGGATGGTGCACAGGATGGTGGGTGCTGTACATAGAAATTGGAATCCAAAGTTCCCATGTGAATTGGAAGTCTTGGTAGCTGAAATGTCCAGAGTAAAGTCCACAGTCATCTGATACATTTGGTCAACTAGAGCTCCCCATGTCATGTGGGAGAGTTGGGTTGGCTTCAACAGGGCATGCAGTTTGCACACAGAGGAAAAGTTCCAGAACAGGTGTTGGCTTCCTGGGGGATGTAGATGGCCATCGGCCTCTCAGTTTGGCCTCCTCGGACTGCCCCTCTTCTTGGGGGGGACCCTCAGGTGCAGGCTGCGGCGGTGCAGGGGACTCTCTGCCAGAGTCCTCCTCCCTCCCTGTGGCATTTGCAGTTGTTTCAGCAGCAGATGTTGTGGGCACACAGGGAGGTGAGGCCATGTTGGTGCTGATCTGGCGGAGGCATGTCAGTATGTCCCTATGCACCCCTGTCAGTTGTTCCAATGTGTCCCACTTGGACTCCATGCCAGACATGTGTGTCTCAACACGTGACATGTGTTTCTCGACACGGGACATGTGGGAGTCCAAGCGGGCATGATGGGCAGCCTGCTGC
This sequence comes from Calotriton arnoldi, assembly GCA_963921515.1. Lineage (NCBI taxonomy): Eukaryota > Metazoa > Chordata > Amphibia > Caudata > Salamandridae > Calotriton > Calotriton arnoldi. The sequence goes on along the minus strand of CAWUFW010001157.1, from coordinate 2,279,563 downwards.
TGTTGTATGTCCTTGAGGATCCCCACTACCTGGCTGACCTCTCCGGTGCTAGTCTGGTACGCATCCGCGATGCGTGCCAGTTGTGGGTCATCATGCAGTCCAGACCCCTCTGCAAGGAGTGACCTATGTCTACCACCCCTCCCACCACCCCTGGCGACACGTGCAGGACCTGCAGTGGCACGCACAGGTGACCGTGGGCCCACTTGGGTGTTGTTCCTGGGCTCGTTGTCACCAGCTCCAGTTTGGACCTGGGTCCCTGCGCTGTTGTCATCTGTGGTCCTTGGTGTGTCCGTGTTGGTAGGGGTGGCCTGTGTGTTGGCAGTTGTTGGAGGGGTGGGTGCAGATGTTGGTCCTGCTGGTGCTGCATGATGACTCACACCGGAGGGTCCAGCTTGTTCTTCGCCATCCGAGGAGTGCAGAGGCTGATCCACACCAGTGAGCTCAGTGTTCCCTGGAGCCTGGGACAGGGACTCCTCCTGGTCTGCTGCTGTGTCCCCATCATCACCTGTTTTGGGGAGAGACACAGATTGTATGTTATGTTTCTACTGGCATCAATTGTTCAAACACCTGACAGTTGTGACTGTACCTCTGGATGTGGGCCAGGACATTGCATTCTCCTAAATTGTGACAGTCAGAGAGTGATATTGATGTAGCACATTGTCCTGTCAACCTGTGGCATGTCAATGTGAATGTTGAGGTGTGTGCATGACCAGCATTGGTGGTATTTGGTTACCATCCAGGCCTCCTTCTCCCCCCAGCCCAGTTATCCCACCATGAAGCGTGCTTCCATTGCAGGGAGTGCAAGTTGTCTTTCAGGATGTCAGTCAGTGGTGTCCTGCTGTTGGTTGTTGCACAGTTCCCAGCAGGGCCTTGTGCTCCCCACAGCAGTAGCCAGTGTCAGCCATCTTGTCAGTTGTTTTCCACTCCCTGTGATGTGAGCATGGTTCAGAGTGGTGTTGATGGGCCAATTGTGAGGGTGAGCAATACCTGTGACTACCACTCCCATCATGCTATTGGCTACACTGACTTGACCAGCATACACAGAATTCCTTCCTTTCAGTGAGCTTCCCTGTGAGGTGGTGTTCTAGTGGTGGGTAAATATATGGGAGTGTTTGTTGGTTCTATTTATGCCACTGCCTTGCTGTATTTGTTTTTAGGTTTGTAGATGTCATGACACAGTTACATATCACTATGAGATGGCAGGTATTGTGTTTGTCTGACTAGCATTCACATCTTGGGATGAATATCTTTTGGTTGCTGTGTATTTGCTAAGTGTGTATGGTTTGCCTGTCCCCTTGACTGTGATGTGTGTGTGTTGTCACACCATATTGTGTATATTAGTTGTGTACTCACCAGGCTCTGGGATGTCTGTTAGTCCGTATACGCTCACTGGTGGTAGGATGGCCTGCACCTTCTCCTCCCAGGGCCTGAGGTATACTGGTTTTGCAGGAGGGCCACTGCCGGTGTGCTGGCTGAGGAGGTAGTCCTTTTTGAGTAGGTCCCGGACCCTCCTGCGCACATCATACCACCTGTTCTGGATGTCTTCCTTTGTGCGCAAACATGGTGATTGTGCGTTCACCCTGTCGACAATCCTCGCCCACATCTTGGTTTTCTGCGACATGGGGGTCTGTTGTACCAATGTACCAAACAACTGTGGCTCTACCCTCAGGATCTCGTCTACCAGGACTTCCAATTCACAATCTAGGAACTTATGGTTCTTCTTTGGGGGCATGGTGATGGGTGGTGGTGGTGATTGATGTGTGTGTGTGTGTGCAAGTGGGGGGTGTGAGTGTAGGTTTAGCTGGGTGTGTGTGAGGGTGCTATTTGTAGGTGTGGTAATGGTGTGTGGCTTGTGTGATGTATGAGCTGTGAGTGTGTCTGTGGTTGCTGTGTGATGGTGTTCTGTCTGGCAGGTCAGTGGAATTTGCAAAGGATCATGGTAGGGATTTGTGGCCTTTATGTAGGTGGAGTTGGAGGTGTGTCCTTGTTCCATTTTTTTCCCTCCCTGTAGTTATTGGCTTTGTGGTTGCTTGTTTGGCCCTTTTTTTCCTAATTTTTCCTTGGTGTTTTTGGTGCATGTAGGAGTCGTTCTTGTGTCCGAGTAGGACGCTGCAGTTGTCTGGTGCGATCTTGTCCGACTCGTTCCCGCTGTGTGTCAGCAAGGTTTCATATGCGGCGTACGAGTCGGTCGCGTAGTATTGGGTTGCTTTGGCTGGGTTTTGTATGCGTGTCAGTCGTACTTCTTGTGCTCCGGGCGAGTCGGTCGTATTTTGCAACCACAGCATTGTACTACGCGGGTCGGAGTTAGCAGGTACGTTTCGTTCGGGTTCAATCCGAGTGCGTGTCGGTCGGTTCGTTTCGCGTGATTTCCCGGCCGGATGGCTTGTTTCCGTCCGGCTCGGTCGGTCGTTTTGTATTCCGTCCGAGTCGGTCGGATTTCACATGCATTTCATCGTACTACCTGGGTCGTACGGCGCCGGTCCGAGTCGGTCGGACTAAATTCCCGTACCGAGTCGGTCGGTATTTTTTCCGGCCCGAATCGGAATCGGCCCCTAAGTTTATAAACCAGAATTCTAATCCTTAACCAGTCAATATAGCTAGTGTCATCCTTTAACCATGAATTTAAGTTTCGCAATCTGCAAGATATTTCCAAGTCGCGGAGAATTTTTTAATTGCCCCCACACGTTTAGCATAAGCTTCTTCAAACTTTTTAGTACGCTTCATCTTATTAAGCCATTTCTCATACAAAGGTGCTTCCGCCAATCTCCAGTTTTGTAAAATTAAAGAGCGAGCCACCAACATTGATATAGCTAAAAAATACCCTTCAGATTTAGACAGCGTAACCCCTCGACTTGTTATACCAAAAAGGGCAGCCTCCGCTATTGGAGCATACGGTTTCTGGATTGCCCGACTAAAATCCCCCCCAAAAATTTCCCAGAACAACCCCAATTTTGGACAAGTAAAAAATATATGCCTCCATCCCCCTTCAATTGGGGTAAGACAACGAAAACACCTATTTTCCACCTCTGGATAAATTCTGTTTAGGGCCTTCGGTGTCTAATAGGCCATCCAATGAGAGAGAAAGGCCATTCTCTTAAAATTGGCAGCTCTCAGGGCCCTATTTCCTGTAATAGATACAATTTACCATTCTTGACTAGAGAAAGAGCATTGGGTTTCTAAAGCAACTTTCTCCAGAAACTTTTCCACCAAAGGATATTCGTTTTGGGCTCGTAACAGACGGTACCAGTTTCCAACCCCTCTAACATTTGCGGAGTATAAGGCGGTGGCTGCCTTATACCACCACTTAGTAGTAAATTATATTTCATTAAAAAATAAACTATTTGTAAGTATTCAAAAAACAGTGGCTTATTCCGATCATATTACCTGGTCTGAACTTCTTCCCAAGTGATCATCCTTTCCCGAATAAAAAACTGACTTACTTCCTCCAAACCAGAATTCTGCCAAGTTCTAAGATGGGCGGAATGGATATGAAGACCCAGGTCTTTACACTCACTTAATTTTAAAGTGTAGAGCCCAGAAAACCCGCTCTGTTTAAAAAAAATATTCCAGTCTACTTGACAGGTCCAGAAGCGTTTTATACCTAGTTTTTTGGGGAAGTTTAGAGCTTTTAAGAAATGTGGGGATTTGAGTTCCCGCTTCTTGGATCATCTTATTAATAAAAAAATTATCTACACTGCGTGTATTAGACAATAAACAAGCTACCAAATCCAAAAATGCTGACTCATAATATGTACGTATATGTGGTAATGCTAACCCACCCAGGTTTGTGTCCAATTGTAAAACCGAAAGTTTAACTCTAGAAACCTTCTTATTCCAGATAAATGATCTTATCATCGAGTCGAGCCCTTTAAAATAACTAGCATTGATCTTAATAGTGATGTTAGAAAAAAGAAAAATTAAAAGGGGTAATATGGACGCCACTCGACCAATCAGAGTTAACGGAAGACTTGCCCATTTTTTGAGTAGCCTCTGAATTTTAATACTGGTTGCCTCGTAGTTCAATTTAACGAGCTGGCCATATTGACCTGTAACAAAGATCCCAAGATAGCGTATAGGATTTGTGTTAAGCACCTGCTGTTTCAAATTATCTGGCAAAAACTCGGCTCCAGTATTTAATATTATAATCTCTGTTTTCATTGGATTAATTCTGTATCCGCCAATTAGTTCATATTGCCTAAACTCGGCCAGAGTCCGGTCTATGTTCGGTTTTTCGGGACAAAGATATAAAATGGCGTCGTTGGCAAAGAGCTTTAATTTTGAAATACCTGGAATTGGGGCTTGAATATTCATATTAGCTCTTATTTCAATCGCTAAGGGTTGTATAAAAAAGGTAAATAATAAGGGTGATAAGGGACAGCCTTGCCTGGTCCCCCGATTAATATCCACTGACCCTATTTGATTACCATTGATAACAAGCTGAGCCAGAGCCCCGCAATAGATGTTTTGTAACATGGAAATAACTTGAACCGGAACCCCGAACCTTTCGAACCCAAAAAATAAAGCATCCCAGTTGACTAGGTCGAAGGCTTTTTCCGCATCGACCATCATGATGCAGGCTGGTGTCTTGTTAACATTAAAATAATCTAGTGCTTGAATAAGATACCCAGTATTAGATGACATAGTCCGACCCGCAACAAAACCCGTTTGGTCGACATGAATTACTTCCTGAGCCAAAGGGGTAAATCGCTGTGCCCATACCTTCATCAAGATCTTATAATCGGCGTTAAAGAGGCTAATCGGTCTGTATGAGTTCACGTTATTGGGTTCCTTACCCTTTTTCGTAAAACTGATCACGATCGCCCTCTTAAACTCCGAAGGAACATCACCTCCAGTTCTTATATAATTGAATAATTTCTTCAGAAATGGTGTCAGCTCTTTAGCAAAGATTTTGTAAAATTCGATGGGTAGTCCGTCTTCCCCACAGGCTTTTGCCCCAGCCATGGACTTTATAACTACCCCAATCTCAGATGATACTATTTCGTTTTGTAGCTGAACAACTGAATTCATGGATACCCTAGGAAGTTCTACTTCTGCGAAATATTCATGAATTGCTTCCCGAGTGATCATATATTTAGAGGTGTAAAGCTGTTGATAATGTTCAGCAAAGACCCGGGTAATATCTGCTCTGTCAGTTACTGTTGCATTAGACTTAGGATCTGTTACCTCCAAAATACAGGCTGATTCCTGTCGTGCTTTTGTCAACCAAGCTAGCATTTTCCCCACCATTTGGCTTTCTTCATACACCCGCTGTAAGTAGGTCTGAGAACTATTAATCTCCTCAAGAATAAAAAAGTCTATCAACGTCTTCTTTGCTTCTTCCCACTGACCCCGTAATGGGGAATTACGTAATCTAGAGGTGCTTTCAAGAGATAGCTGGAGTTCTGCAATTTTTTCTAAGCGTTTTCTCACATTTCCTGCGGATACTGCAATCATTTGGCCCCGGGCCGCGGCTTTAAATCCACCCCAAACAGAGAAAATTTGGGCTGTTCCTTCATTAGTGTTAAAAAAATCTAATATCCGGACCTTGAATCTGTCAACCCACAAAGGATCTTGGAGAAGGAGGCGATCCATCTGCCACCTGGACCTCCTCCTCCTCACATCCCCAATTTCTAATTCGACTTGAACACAAGAATGATCCGAAAAAGCATTCACCCCAGTTTCTGCAGCAGTAAGTACCAGAGAACGTGATATCAATAAAAAATCAATGCGTGAGGCGGTATGAAATTGGCGAGAATAGCAAGTGTATTCCTGAGCGGCCTGATTAACCCTTCGCCAGACATCATGTAATTGCAGATCCTGAGTCAAAGCATCAAAAACTTGTTTTGTCTTGGGCTTCAGCTGTTTCTTATTCCTGTTTGAGGTATCTGTTCTCAAATCTTGTATAAAATTAAAGTCCCCACCTAAAATAATTTGACCAGAAACCCCAATAAGAAGCCTATGTATTGTTGATAATGTGGATGTATCATCCGTAATAGGCCCATAGAAGTTAATAAAATTCAGTAAGTTACCATTAATTTTAACCAGAACCCAAATCCACCTGCCCTGGGGATCTCGCTTTTCTTGTTTAAATTCCCAATCCATTTCTCTAGAAAAAAAAATTGCTACCCCTCTCATCGCGACCCCAGCTGAAGCAAAAAAGGCTCTAGAAAATATGCCCGGGATAAAGAGTTTTGGTAAGTTAGTTTTGAGATGAGTTTCTTGAATAAAAAGAATTTGAGGTTTTAATGTGGCAAGCCATCTTATCAACCCCCCATACTCTTGTCTATTCAATATGCCATTAACATTTAGCGAAATAATACAACATCTACTAGTTGTAATCATATTCCCAGTATTGAAAAAAATTCTTAGCATTCCATTTTCTTTTCTGTACTTTTTTCTCCTGTTTGCTACTGCTCTTTTTTTAAATTATTTCGCCCATCCCTCTACCACAAACCCCGTGAACTCGCCCCCTAGAAATGTGGCCTCCCCGCTATCCGCATTTCACCCCCTGCTAAACTTTATGGTGCCCTGGTGCTGCACCATGGGTGACCTGCCCCCTCAGATAATGCTGTCCCCCAAACATAAACAAAAACGACAAAAGAAAGAAAGAAGAGAAAAAAAGCAAAGTCTGTTTCACTTCACAACAGAGATTACTTTCAGTAGTTCCTGCGCCTCCTCAATTCGTGTAAACATATGAAACTTCCCCTGCACAAGGACTTTAAGTTTGAATTGCTGCTCAATAGAGGCTTGCGCTCCTTGGGCTTTAAAAAGATACAAAAGTTTTACGAACTCCTTACGTCTTCGTGCAACCGCTACAGACATATCAGCAAAGATTCTACATTTAGTCCCTTCATTAATATCGAATTGTCTCAGCTGGATTGCCTTGGTCAAAATGTTCTCCTTCACACTAAAGTCCGCAAAGTTGGTTAGAATAGTGCGGGGGAACTTCATGTTGGGTGGGAGATGAGCTGGAACGCGATGTGCCCTGGGGAATGTTAAATTTCCAGAGAATTGTGGAATCACCTTTTGCTTGATGAATGACTCCACCCATTGCAGCATATTGGCTCCCTCACGCCCCTCCAGGACCCCCACAATCCACAAGTTTGAGCGGCGTGAATGATTTTCTAGTTCTTCAATTTTGTTCTCCAAGGTTATTTTATCTTGTGCCGCTGAATTAACTTGCTGGAGCATGGCATTCATTTGGTCCTCTAATTGGGATATCCTCGATTCGGCTTCTTGGATTCTGATGGGAAAACTCGCAACTGCCTCTTCAATTTTCCCCAATCAGAGGTGAAGTGCCGCTATCTCGATTTCTTGAGATTTCTTCACATCTCAAATCTCCTCTAGTATTAGATTTAGCATAGTCTTGATATCAATCTGGTGCATGTTGGCCAAATCATTTTGGGTTTCAGACTCAGATTCTTCAAGTTTTGACTGGATCACAAATTTATCTTTTTGCGCAGGTAGCTCTGGTGACTCTAAGCTGCCCTTGTCTTTAGTCGAAACTGATGAAGTTTTCTGGGCCTGAAGACAGCCCTCAAGCTGATGTTGTATTGCAGTTTCACTGATGGGGAGGTGCGGGAGCCAGGCTGCTAAAATCAGTGGACTTATTTAAGCGCGAACAGGGCAAACTTCTTCAGTCAATGTCTCCTCTGCTCTCATAGCCTGAGCTAAAACACCTGAGAGGGACGGCGGCGGCGGTGACAGAGACATTAGTGGTGATGATAATGTATTGTAGAACAGTGTTACATTTTCAGATGGCTCAAGTGTTGTCTCCCATGGCGAGCCTTGACTTGGCTTCGCAAGTACTTGAGGGTGATAGGTAGGAGGTTCTTTTTTACGAAAAGAGGAAAGTCTCTGGGATTTTTCAATTCTTGATTTTTCAACCCTGAAAGAGCCCCTAACGTTGTTTCCTGCTCCTTGTCCTTCCCCTACATTTCTGAACCCTTGATTATAATTGACTCATTAGGGTCGTCCAGTCCCTGCTGTGGTTCAGAGCCATCTATCTCCGAGCTTTCAGGACTAGAGCTCATCTCTACACGAAGAGTTTTATTCCCCGCTTTGGTCGATGGCTGATTAAGTCTGGCTTGAACTAGGCGTTTTTTAGCCTTCGCTGCAGCAGCAGCGTCCATTTTGGCAGCTGATGACGCAAGTTTTAAATCCTTTTTTTCTACATACATCGGCCTGCAGACACTTTGTCACCTTTCTCCTGATTTCCCTGCTACAATATTGCAATGTCACACTGTTGCAGCGCTTCCACCGCTTACCCAGTTTCAACTGGTCACAAATTGCCGCTCACCTGCTTCTATCAGTCGGCTATTACGACGACGCCACCTCGCCTCCTCCTCCTTTCCTTAACATGGAAATGGCAGCTGCTTTCTGAATCGCTCCACGCTCCATGAAAAACCTGCTCCGTGCAAAACCTGGAAGTGAGCGCCTGGCATTCAGCATCCGGGAACCCGCCTTTCGCTGCTCTGCTTCCCCAAGATTCGCTGCGTTTTTCGCCAGAGTCCAGACTCGCCAGAAGAATTATACCCCACGCCAGCAGGCTGCCCTTAGTTTTCTACTCGCATTCACACGAGGAAACTGCTCGGCGTACGAACTCTCAGCTCTCCTGACTAGCATGTCCGGCATGCTCCATTACCGAGGGGAGGAGCAGCGGTCACCTGAGGCTAAGTGGAGGCGGGGTTCTCCACTGCCATAGCCTCCCCCCTCCATCAAATGAATTGATACCGATATGTGAAAAATATTGTTCTAAATTTGCATCTGAAATATAATGCCAAAGGCAAAAAACATTGGTTTGCCTAGTAACCTTTTACTGAATATCGTGGTTGTCCATAGAAAAGGAATTAAAAAGTGGTCTGACCAAATTAATGGGAAATGTTTTTCCACAGCTAAAGAGTGGATACTAGTAAATAGTAAACCAAGTGTATGGCCACCTTTGTGTGTAGGACCTTCAACCATTTGTAGTAGGTTAAAGTCAGACATGGTATCTACTAATAGTGCTGCATCCTTGCAATTAGAGTCATCAACATGCAAGTAAAAATTCCCATTGCATGACCCCAGGAAAACGGCATAAAATTGGGCTATTAAACTCAGACAGATGATGGAACTGCTCATCTGAGGTTGGTGACCCGCTCTTACTGGGAAGACATTAACAGAACCATAAACAATATCCTCCACTGTAAGGTTACTCTGGACCCAGTCCTAATTTGCTTAGCCCCCTGGATTCTTTCTGATCCTCCATCACTCAACAAAACAGAACTCCTACTATTCGACTTACTTCTCACACTAGGAGTCAAAATGATACTTTGCAATTGGAAAGACTTCAAATCTGTCTCTCACCACACATGGTGGGCCTGGGTATGCTTCCTTAGAAGCGCGGACAACACTATCCTCAATCAAAACTTCAACCATAATAAATCTAGACTGCTCTGGCTACCCCTAAATGTTTACATGCAGACCAACACTCCCGCCGATAAGGGTACCGAGCTGCTGAATCCCATAAAACTACCATCTTCCCTTAACTACATACTTGGGATATGCCCCCTTTTCTTATAATGTCTATTCCTCCCTCCACTACTGTCTCTCACTCTTATCTATTCTTCTCTCTCCACTCCTCTTCTTATGAGAAGTAGACCCTCATCTAACCATGTGAGCTATTGTGGCAGTCATAACAACCATTGAATTCCGACGACTGACCTCATCTAATGAATTATACTGTGCTTTTAAGGTTTCGCCTGCACAGCGCTTGCACTACACTTGTGAAATCCATTGTTTTCAATATAAATCTGAAAAGGGGCTTACATCCTTCCCCGTTGCTTTTCATTTGTTCCTGTGCTTGCCACTTACTTTTCCTCAATTTCTATTGGCTGTAGCATACTATTTACTGTTACTGCTCATGTGTTTGCTCTTATCAATGTCCCAAGGCCCAAGTACTGTTTTCATCCGCTTTTGTTGAACTTTTTTATGTTTAGCACAGTTTCGCTCTCCCTTGTTCTTATTCACTTTGGCCAATGTCTCAAGTGCAGCAGAACCGTATCGCTTGCTTTTAATACACCCACTACTACATATGCAGAGTTCTTCCCTTTTGGTCTGTAAACCGGGACGTTATCTTATCCTCACCGAATCCTGACTACAACTCCCATCAGCCCCTGGCAGCACGCTTTTGAAGTGTTCTTGTTGGCAATTTATGTCTAACTTTAGTCATTCAACCAATGGTTCCCCTCAAAAGGCAGCTTTCATTAATTTAAACAGACGAAACACCAAGGCTTGTTATTACATTCCTGCTAGTTTTGATATTTGTTTTGTGTAAGGACGATCACTTAGGGCGAGTGGGCATCGATTTTACAGCCGCCATTTCTTGTACTGCAACTTAATTGAGTTGTGACATATTCTCTTTGCAACCATAAATAGGACCTTTTTTACATACTTTACTATACTGTATATATGTATGTATATATATATTCACTGAAAAAACCATAGGTTTCAGGCACGTTATAGTTAGAAATTAGCATTTAAAAAACCTTAGAAATTCACTGAAAAAACCATAAGGTTTTAGGGACAGTTATAGTTAGTTGGACATTGCACTCGTACAAAACCCGTGAAATTCCCCCGTTATAGTTAGTTCAGGTAACTATAACTCGCGCCCCGCAATGCACTGCTGATGACGTCACATATTACATCACTCATGACATGGTCAGAGAAATCACTGATGACATCACTGATGACATCTCAAATGACATCACTGATGACATCACTGATGACATCATCCAGTGACTGTGTGTTTCTGTAAAGTTTAAATATGTTTAATATATATAGGGAAAGGCGTATTGAAGAATGAGTGGGTGTAGAAGCGCCTGAATGGATGATTTAGTAGGTGCGTGACTGAGTCTATAAGTGAGTGATTAAACGTATTGTTAGATTTGGGGGTCTCTAGTTGGCAGAGGTAGGTACCTTTGTCCAAATAGGGACCCTTGAGTCTAGTCAGGGAAAGTAGGTACACTCCCGAAATAACCCCTGCTCACCCTCTTGGTAGCTTGGCACGAGCAGACAGGCTTAGTTCAGAGGCAGTGTGTAAAGCATTTGTGAACACATACAGTAATCAAGTGACAACACTACAAATGGACACCACACAGGTTATATATTTATAAAAATAGGTATACTTTATATAGATTTATCACAAGACCATAAACGACAAAAATAATCCACAATACTGTTAAGAATACTTAGTTCTGATCAAAAAGGCTTCATTCAAGGTTCTGTGCGAGTCGGTAGCCTCCTCCGGCTACGGCGATGTCGAGAACAAACAGAGTCTAACAAATCCAGCTGACCGCGTCGAGACGGGCCAACACAGCATAGACAGACTCGGTCACAGTACCTTTTACTTGAAGCGGCAGGCACGGGCGTGCGAGCCGGATGGCTGTTCGTCGCGGTCGCGATGCAAAAATGGAAGCGTTGCAGGACGCGTTGTCCCTCGATGCGGTGCAGGCAGCGGCTCGTTGACGTCGTCGAGACGGAGTCGGTGAGACCAGGGCCGTGCGTTGCAGGGCGAGACGGTGCTTCGATGCGGTGCTGGCAGGTTGCGGTGCGGCGACGGAGCCGGATTCAGGAGCTGGCGTCGATCAGTCCGGACAGCGGTGCGAGTCGGGCGGTGCGTCGCAAAGCGTGCGAGCGGTGCCCAACTCCGGTGCGGTCACAGGACTCGAACTCAGCAGCAGTGACCGTGTCGGTCGGACCAGTTCGATTCGGCGTAGCGAAGCGTTGCAGGACGCGTTGTCCCTCGATGCGGTGCAGGCAGCGGCTCGTTGACGGAGTCGGTGAGACCAGGGCCGTGCGTTGCAGGGCGAGACGGTGCTTCGATGCGGTGCTTGCAGGACACCGAGTCGGTCGTGAGAGTCGGTCACAGCTCCCTACCTCTGTAGCCACTGAAACAGAGTTTCCAGCAGCAATTCACAAAGGGGGTGAAGTCCAATGGTCCTGGGACTTCGGTCAGGGGGCAAGCTCTCTTCCAAGCCCTTGGAGATCCTTCACAAGTTGATGAAAGTCACAGCAAAGCAAAAGTTCCTTTCTCCTCTCTTTGGCAGTCAGGCAAACCACTGCAGGCCAATCCCCCAAGCAGCACTTCAGGCTTAGGGATAGTCTCTCCTCAGTTTCTTCTTGGTTCCGCTCCTCAGCAAAGGTTTCTTCTTGTTCCCAAAAGTGATCTAATTTTCCTGGGGTCTGGGTGCCCCTCTTATACCCTGATTCTCTTTGTTCTCTGGAGGCAGAGAGGCCTCTGCCTAGTCCAAAACCAGTTCTGGTCAGTCCTGGAGCACTTTGTTTTTCTGACTCCTTCTTTCCTTTCAGAATGTGGGGCAGAGTGCTCAGCCGCCCGGCAGGAGGTGGAGCCAGCATTGTGGAAGGCAGGCACAGCCCTATTCAGACCCAGGTGCAACTCCTCCCTCCACTCTGGATGCAGATCTTTCTATTCAGCCCTGCGCTGACTCACCCTGTCTCTGGTAGCCACCCCCAGCCCCTGTCACTCAATCTCCAGACAAGGAATACACAACCTAGCAGAGGCAGGCTTGGATAGTTAGGCAAGAAAATACCCACTTTCTAAAAGTGGTATTTTCGAACACAGAATGTTAAAACCAACTTCACTAAAAGATGTATTTTATCATCCTGAGTTCAGGCATACTAAATTCGTTTTTCTACCATGTTCCCTGGGTCAGTTCTGACTATAAGGTGTAATAGTCAGTCTGCCCATTCTGGCCTATGGGGAGCAGGTAGCCTTGCAATAGTGAAGAACGAAAATGGCTGTAATTCACTATTAGGACATGCCACACACACCAGGGCATGTCCTACCTTATACTTACAATGCACCCTGCCCTAGGGCCTACTTTAGGGGTGACCAACATGCAGTAAAGGGAAGGTTTAGGGACTGGTAAGTGGGTGTACTCACCAAGTCGACATGGCAGCCCGAGGCTGCACACAGGCTCTGCGATGGCAGGCCTGAGACACATTTTACAAGCCGCTTCTGTGGGTGGCACAACCAGTGCTGCAAGCCCACCAGCGGCATTGGATTTACAAGCCCTGGGCACACTGAGTGCGCTGTACTAGGGACTGACAAGTAAACCAATCATCCAATCATGGAGTCACTAATACATGTATCAATTAACGATAGGGAGCACTTGCACTTTGGCACTGATTAGCAGCGGCAAAGTGCCCATGAGCATCTAGTCCAGCAAAAACATATCGGCAACCGTGGAGGCATTACGAAAAAATGGAAGGGAGACCCACGCCAAGGATGCCAGGTCTAACACGTATCTTACTGGATGCATGGGTGAGTGACTAAACTGTGTGAATGTCTGTATCCGTCTGTCTGTTGTTGTGTAAGCAACTGCATGGGTTTCTGACTAGCTAAATGAGTGTCTATATGGGTTATGGATTGGTTCTCTGAGTATCTGTATGGGTGCCTCAGTGTTTGTGTGGGTGGGGTGTGTGTGACTCTGTGCATAGATGTGTGAGTGGGTGATTCACTGGGTGCATGGTTTCAAGAGTGCGTCTGTGATGGACTGTATGGGTGGGTGAGTGTGTGTATGGGTGTGTTAGTGATTGAATGTATATCTCAGTGATACATGTGTGAGTAACTACATATGTGAAAGGCAGTATATATGTGTGTTGGAGTATATAAATGGCTATAAGTGAGAGTGTGTGATTGTGAGAGTGGCTATATGGATGAGTGTGTGCTTGCATCAGTGATTGCATAGGAGCGTAAGAATGTGCTAGTATTTTTATGAGTAAGTGAGCTGGTGTGTATAACTGTATAGGTGAGTAAATTGGAGTGTGATTAATTATTTGCATGACTGACTAGGTGTGTGAGTACCTCTATGGATGAGTTGCGTTGTGTGAGTGTTTATATAGGTGTATGAGTGCATATGATAGTCCTGTACTGAGTGACTGTAAGTATGAGTGACTGTACGGGTGAGTGAGTAGATGTGTGTGTGTAGACCTAAGAATCAGTGAGTGGGTATGTACTTATTGGTATTGGAGTGTGTATGGTTTTGAGAATGGCAGTCTGTAATGTAGAGTGGGTGTATCAAAACTTATATTAGGGTGTGAGAAGATGCATTAAATTCTCACATGGATGATGTCATCAGTGATGTCATCGGTGATGTCATTTGAGATGTCATCAGTGATGTCATCAGTGATGTCACTGACCATGTCATGAGTGATGTAATATGTGACGTCATCAGCAGTGCATTGCGGGGCGCGAGTTATAGTTACCTGAACTAACTATAACGGGGGAATTTCACGGGTTTTGTACGAGTGCAATGTCCAACTAACTATAACTGTCCCTAAAACCTTATGGTTTTTTCAGTGAATTTCAAAGGTTTTTTAAATGCTAATTTCTAACTATAACGTGTCTGAAACCTATGGTTTTTTCAGTGAATTTCAAAGGTTTTTTAAATGCTAATTCCTAACTATAACATGTCTGAAACCTACGGTTTTTTCAGTGAATTTCAAAGGTTTTGTAAATGACAATTTTTAAATGTATTAATTGTTATATTTATTTTTTTCATACTGATTTACTACATTTTTAGAAACATTTTTTTTTACATATTTTATTTTTTAAATTACATTGTAATTACATTATACATTACAAAAAATACTTTCTCAGAATGAATTACTTTAGTTTAAATACTTTGCACATAGGCAATAGACTTTTAAGTACAGTAGTTACAGTTGTTGCAATGGGCAACACATTTTCAAACACAATGCAACATTCAGCTCAATGTGAATTTCTAGTTAAATGCAATTAGTTACTTTATGGATTACTTTTCTAACCACAGGACTGGATCCTAGATTCAGTCCTGGGACATCTCCTGTAAACAGTTGAGAAAAAGCGTTTTGGTTACAGTAGTGATTTTTAAGGAATATTATTGTATTTTAAAAGTTGACACTTAGAAACTTTTTCTCATAGAATCACCAATGTTATCCTATGGAAGGAAATTCACTTAGCAGGTAAAAACTGTTATCGTTACTTTTTCTTACTCAGTGTTGGATCCTGGATCCAGCACTGGTGCATCTCCTGTAAACAGTTGAAAGAATGCGTTTAAGTCATACAGGCGATTTTTAAGGAATATTTGTAGTTTGTGAAAATCGACACTTTGAAACTTTTCTGCTGAAAACCAGACAATGGATTCCTATGGAAGAAAATATAAGTTACTGGTAAGTACGGTTAAAATTACTTTTCAGGGTCAGTGCTGGGCTAAAAGATGCAGCACTGAGGTCTCTCCTGATAACAGGTGAGTAAATCGGAATTCGTATTTCGGCTGATTTTAGAGGAATATTTTAAAGTTCCAAAACTCCACACTTAGAAGAATTTCCAAGTGAAACCAGTCAATGTTAGCCTAAGGAAGGAAATTCAAGTTACTGGTAAGTACGGTTAAAATTACTTTTCAGGACCAGTACTGGGCTGAAAGATACAGCACTGAGGTCTCTCCTGATAACAGGTGAGTAAATCGGAATTCGTATTTCGGCTGATTTTAGAGGAATATTTGTATGTTTCAAAAATCAACACTTAGAAACTTTTTCAGCAAAAAGCAGGCAATGATATCCTATGGAAGGAAATTCAAGTTACTGGTAAGTACGGTTAAAATTACTTTTGAGGATCAGTACTGGGCTGAAAGATGCAGCACTGAGGTCTCTCCTGATAACAGGTGAGTAAATCGGAATTCGTATTTCGGCTGATTTTAGAGGAATATTTTAAAGTTCCAAAACTCCACACTTAGAAGAATTTCCAAGTGAAACCAGTCAATGTTAGCCTATGGAAGGAAATTCAAGTTACTGGTAAGTACGGTTAAAATTACTTTTCAGGACCAGTACTGGGCTGAAAGATACAGCACTGAGTTCTCTCCTGATAACAGGTGAGTAAATCGGAATTCGTATTTCGGCTGATTTTAGAGGAATATTTGTATGTTTCAAAAATCAACACTTAGAAACTTTTTCAGCAAAAAGCAGGCAATGATATCCTATGGAAGGAAATTCAAGTTACTGGTAAGTACGGTTAAAATTACTTTTCAGGATTAGTACTGGGCTGAAAGATGCAGCACTGAGGTCTCTCCTGATAACAGGTGAGTAAATCAGAATTCGTAGTTCGGCAGATTTTAGAGGAATATTTGCACAATGGTGAAGGGAGGGGCGGGGCCTGAGGTGACATCTGTGCAAACGCGCCCCGTGGCGCGTTTTAAGTTGGGGGATTAAGTCCCCTTGAATCATGAGGGTCCCTAGGGGCCAACTAGCCCACCAGGAACCTCCAGTATGCGCCAGGGGCTGCGTTGCAGAGACGTGTAGAGAGGCCACACCCTTTTTACACCTCTCTGCAACGCAGCTCTGTGGCGCTTTCTGGATGTACCTGTTGGGCTAGTTGGCCCCAGGAACCCTCAGGATTGAAGGGGATTTAATTCCCCATTTAAAACGCGCCATGGGGCCTGTTTGCACACATGTCACCTCAGGCCCCGCCCTCCCTTCACCACTGTGCAAACGCGCCCCGTGGCGCGTTTTAAGTCAGGGGATTAACTCCCTTGAATCCTGAGGGTCCCTGGGGTGCAACTAGCCCACCAGCTACCTCCATTAAGCGCCACAGAGCTGCGTTGCAGAGAGGTGTAAAAGGGGCGTGGCCTCTGTACACCTCTCTGCAAGGCAGCCTCTGGCGCATACTGGAGGTTCCTGGTGGGCTAGTTGGCCCCCAGGGACCCCAGTATTCAAGGGGAATTACTTCCCCTTCTTAAAACGCGCCAGGGGGTGCGTTTGCAGAGTACTGCAGGGAGGGGGCGGGGCCTCCGGCACGATGCCGTTTTTTTTTTTTTTTTTTTTATGGGAGGGGGCTGCGTGGCCCCCTTCCTCGGCCACTTTTGGCCCCGGGGACCCCATCCCCGGGGCCTGGGCATTTTTTTTGTTTTATTTAAAAAAATAAAATAAAAACGGGAAGGGGGCCGCGTGGCCCCCCTTCCCTGGGCCTCTATTGGCCCCGGGGACCCCATCCCCGGGGCATGCCCTCTTTTAAATAAAAATATGGAGGGGGCTGCGTGGCCCCCTCCTCAGGCCATTTAATGCCCCGGGGACCCCATCCCCGGGGACGACCTTGCCCTTATTTTTTTTATTTTTTTATTTGGGGAGGGGGGCTGCGTGGCCCCCCTCCCGGGCCACTTATGGCCCCGGGGACCCCATCCCCTGGGGCCTGGCCTCTGGTTGGGGACTGTGGGGGTCCCCAAACCCCCCACAGTCCCGCCGGCTCCCCGTGTCCTACGGGAGCCGGCATTCCTTTTCCACATGGGGAGCAGCTAACATGCTGCTCCCCGTGTGGAAAGCAATTAGTTTGCATTTTGAAAGAGAGAGCAGGTTTCCTGCTCTCTCTTCAAAATGCAAACTAAGTTTAGCTATGACAGGACGGGAGCCGCGAGGCTCCCGTCCTGTCATACCAAACTACAGTGTCCCGGGGATAGGCACCCCGGGACACTGCAGGAGCCGGCCCTGGGGGGTGGCGGTCCCCAGGGCCATCAAGGGCTCCAGGAGGGGCCGCGCGGCCCCGCTCCCTACATTTTGAAAGCCCCGGGAGGTGGTGGTTCCCGGAGCTTGGGGGTCCAAAACGGACCCCCATTTTCAATTTTCTTAGTGCCCCGGGAGGTGGTGGTCCCCGGGCGTGTGGGGGCTGGAGCCCCCCACACAGGTTAAAAAAAAAAGCCCCGGGGAGGTGGCGGTCCTCGGGCTGCGGGAGGGCTCAGAGCCCTCCCGCACCATTAATGATAAAGCCCCGGGGGTGGCGGTCCCCGGGCTTGGAGGCCCTTAGAGGCCCCCATGCATAAAATAAACCCCCCAGCATGCCCCCGAGACTTGGCCCACCCGGGGCAAGTCACATCGAAGCGCGGGAGACCGCGCTTCGATTTTCTTTTCGGCAGGATCCGCGCTCCCTGAGCGCATCCTGCCGATTTTTTTTTTTTTTTTTTTTAAATGCTTTTTTGCCCAGGGGTCCTTGTGGGACCCCTGAGCAGACCTAGGGGTCAGGGTGTTTCTACCCTGCCCCCTTTTGCGCTTTGCGCACTTGTTTCTGTCCCTCGGTTCTACCGAGGGACAAAATGGCTGCCAACACTTCCTGATTTGGAGTGTTGACAGCCAATTAGCATGCAGCTCGTGATCGGGAGGGTACGCGGAGCCGACGCGCCCATAGATATATATGTGATTTTAATTGTGAATTTCTCAGGAACTACTGAACGGATTTACACCATTTTAGCAAAAGGCACCAGTCTGAACCAAGGGCTACCTCCTTGTCAAATTTGGGGTAATTCCGTTCAGCAGTTCGGGCTGTAGCTGCGACTAAAGGTTCCTATGGAAAAATGAATGGGGAAAACGCGTTTTGGGACCCCCCTTTTTTCTCGGCCCCCGCTTGATGTATCACCCCGAGACTTTCAGGGTAGGAGCGGACCGGAGCGCCCCAACAAGTTGGAAGCTTTGCGAAGATTCGTCAACCGGCGCCAACGTTATTGCAAATAGAATGTCGCGGATTTCCTATGGATAATAGGTCCTAACTATAATTATCTACTGGCGACCGCCAGTAGATAATATTTGTATATATATATATATATATATATATATATATATATATATATATATATATATATATATATATATATATATATATATATATATATATATATATATATATATATATGTATATATATATATATATATATGTATATATAGTTCATTTATTGGTGCCACTAGGCTAATACGATCTCATATTTTTAAGTTAAACAGGTGAGAGACGTCTGTTGTGTGTGTGTTTGTGTGTGTGTGTGTATGTTTTTTACGTGTGTGTCCTTTTTACTCTTGCTCTATTATTGCAACATTTGATGCTACATAAAAGATTTACATGACATTCAGTGTGGAATGCATGAGTCAACTGCCTAACACCCGTTATTTGAGACCAGTGGGCATCTTCAAAGTTTGTGGCAGGAGAGGAGCATGGTGTCAAAAGTGGTACAAGAGCAGATAAAGTTCTCTTTCATGGCTTTAGAACATGGAGAATTAATTCAGATTCTCTTTGAGCTGTGTTTTACCTCCCTTCTCTTTTTACAACAATGGTTCTATGGGCATGTCCTATTCGGTAACAGGGAATACTTTTAAGGCATTCACTTGAGGGTTGCATGTTAGAATATGGTGCTTAAAAGTATACTACTACAAAAATATTGGTGTAAGAACACTGTTAAAGTATTGTGAATATAAGTATAAACAGTTAAGTGTATATTTACTGTTCTTAACTCCACATCTACATGCCTTAAAGATGCATATATCAGGGTACATATATGTTGAACTAAGTATAGTAAACCTATGCTTACTGATATATGATATATATTTTTTTTGCAGTTAAGATTCTGGCTACAATATTTCTGTAGCACTGATACAGCAATTCTTCAAATCTGTGTAGATGATGCTTTCTTCATCCTGGATAAAAGAGACTCCCTAGTAGTCCGCATTCATATGGAACGCTTAGTGGCGTTAGATACAGTCAACCAGGCCATGCTCCTGAAAATCCTAAATAAAAATATGGAAAGTAAGGGCATGGTCCCAGATGGTTCACTTCCTACCTTGAAAATCACTTCCAATGCATAACAAATTTCTAATTCCCTCCCCACCCTCTTCTCTCTTTACATGGAGCAACAAGAAGTGCTTCTAAAAAGTTTAATATTTCATACCAATTCTGTGTTCGTGACATGCAGCTATACCCTAAATAGCTCCTCATGAAGTCATTACTGTCTTGTAGAGATCCTGAAATAAAATCCAATCCTAAATGACCCTCTACAACCAGAAATTAAATCCTCGAAAACAGAATTTCTATGTACCTCCTCTTCCAACCGCTGTACCCCAGTGAAATCCTTGATGAAGGCTTCCAACTTCATAGACTGCAATCCATCCATCCATTGACTATTGAGTGCACTAAATCACTAGGATTTATTCTTGACAAATGCCTTAACTTCCAATCCTAATTATTTTTCACTCAAAGGAGCAAAATTTCAAAGTAGGCTTCTAAGTGGTGTACAATATTTTATACCTGATGCTGATTTCAAACAAGTGGTACAATCTCTAGTGTTGTTGAGGCCAGACTAGGGAAACACTCTTCAGGCTGCTGTACCAAAAATCCTTCTCATGCCCCTTAAAGGAGCACTTCATGCCATAGACAGGTTGGTCTGTGAAAGAAGGAAATTTGACCACATCACTCCAATCTTCATCTCATTAAATTGGCTTCCAATCAAACAAGATGCATGCTGAAATTAGCTTGCATATTTCACAAATCCCTCCATTCTGAACCTCCCAAATATCTATCCAAAAAACGAGCCATCTCATGAAGAAACCAGAAGTTATGCAGCTCTGACACTCTTTTCTTGAGCTACTGATTTGCACAAGAAAATGGACACTCAAACAATCATTCTCTGGGAGTTCGACGAAGCACTGGAACTCCATATCATAGGTCATCAGAAAAAACCTTTCTCACAAAACCTTCAAGAGTGAAATGAAAAAACTCCTTTGAAATACTCCTGTACCTGCTTAGATGACTTGGGTAGTTCTTTTGGGAAGAAGACCACAACCATCACCCTAAAAGAAAGCATTGCCTTCCAAAATCCACATAGATCAATAGATACTATTCTTTCAGTTTTTAGTGCAGGAACTAAGGGCACGATTTATATGTTAGTGGAAAGGGTACTCCGTCGCAACAGTAGCAGAGTACCCTTCCAGCAAACATAATGGTCGGATTCAAAAGCGGGCGAGCTTTGGTGTAATCACGGCGTAGACTGCCCTGTGTCCACTGTGGTTAAACACCTCCGACGATCTGACGGACTAAGGGCCGTCAGAGGTTGACCTGTATGTCACCCATCTAATTTAGGTCAGTGGACATACAGGTCAGTTTTACTGCCGGGAAAATCCGGCAGTAAGGGGCAGTAGAAACTGTAAAATGCCCTCCTTGCCATGTGAGATAACGCCCATGGCAAGGGGCGCTATATTTTTTTTATTTTCTAAAATAGAATCCCGATTTAGGTTTTGTTTTTGAAAATAATTTTTTTTTAACTTTGCCGTACCACTCCACCACGTTTGATGGCGCTGTACAGCAAACTTACAATGAATTGATACGAATTGCCCTGACGCTGGTTGCTGTCAATGCATTAAATGTCCGCCGGCCTGACAGACATAAATTTGGCAGTCAAGACTTCCATCAGTGCAACGGAGTACAATAATACTCCGCCCTGCCAGAGGACGGCTTGACCACCAATATATAAATGGGGTCCTAATTCTTTAGGATTTCCTTCAGTAAGCATCTACATCTGGATTGCTCTACATACATCACTATGAGAATCACACTTTTATCATACATGGTAATTTTATGCTGCCCTTTCAGTCTTTGAAGCCCTCTAACATCCCAGGTTCTCTTCAACGCTATACAAAACCACAAATAAGAAAATACATAAACAAACAAACAAATAAATACATAATCATTATTACCGTTGTATGCCTCACCTGGGGAATCTGTTTCCCTTAAGTGTGGCATGTTGTGCTCCTTAAGTACAAACATAGCTAGGACTGAAACATCAGTATCAAACTACTAACAAGCCACATATGCTAGGGATAGGGAGTTGAAGGATGCATTTGATGTGGCTACTGCCAGTGAGGTAAAACTTATGACTATGAGCACCATAGCTAGAGAGTATGATCAAGAGGACCTGAAGCTGAGAATCAACATTATTGAGTCCATTATTGATTCATTATTTGAGAAAGAGGGTTCCCCGCAGGGGTAAGTTGGACAAAAATGCTGAATTTAAAGGCCTGACATGAAGTCAATCAATGTCTGTGCCGATGAAAGTGTAATGTACTTGGCTGGAGTAGACCTTACATGCCTTAATCCAGAGGAGGTTCATGCATTCAGACCTTTATAAAAGCTAAGGAAATTGTAGCTTCAAGGTTCTAGGCCAGGACCATTTCAAAGACTATGCTGCGATATAGGTGCCAAATTACTAGAGGTTTATAATAATGCTACATTTTGAACTGCTTATGGCCCCCTTAGATGCAATGATCAGGAGGGTCAAAGAGGAACCAAAATGTATTGTCAGTGGGGTGGAATTTGTGGTTTCCCTCTATGTTAACAACATGCTCCTTTGCTTGGTATTTCCAAGGGATAATCTTAACATATTAATTTGGGATGGTCTCACATCTCACCATTAAATTGGCCAGTGGCAGATTGGTGTGAACATTGACCTCCCACGCTGGGGATGTTAATATGTGTGCTGCTCAGGTGCTTTGCCTGCGATCTGTATTGTGACTTCTAGCTGATGGATTAGAGGTAGATTTTCCCTCCCGGCATACACAGGACAGTGGCGTAACGAAAGTTAAGGGGACCCCCCTACAAAGTACACGGAGGGGCCCATCCTCCAGAGGCTGCCAGGAGCTCTCAGGCCATGGTACTGTGCTGAGGGGGCTCCCTCGAGCTTGGGGCCCCCCGCACCGCAGGGGCTGTGGGGGCCTATGTTACGCCACTGACAAAGGAGTATGCTTAGCATTACATCGTTTAACGTCTTGTACCCTAAACAGGTACTTTGTGACTGCGGAATGGATTGGGGGAAGACCCTGTTTACCAGGGATGTTTTTGGGTTATTACTCCTATATTATACTGGTCATGTATGCATTCTGCATGTATATTTTGCAAAATATAACCAAAGGTTTCAAGTAAAAATTCAAATAACTTATTGAAAACCAAGACGAAAAGCTGAGAAGCATTTGACATATCACAGACATGTGTGATAATCCGCCTTTGAGAAGAAGAACAGCATCTGCAGGTATACACACCGTATGATCTAATATGGAGTTCTCCAGCCTTATTTGTTCCCACAGCAGCAATTCTGAGTATATTATACTGCTTCTTAATGGCTCACTCGTATCTCATGGAGCGCCTCGGTGGATAACATGGTCTGCAAGTATAGACCATAGCAGTTATTTATTAGGGTCTACTTCATATGAATTACAAAGCTCACAGAAATCTCACAGAAAGCAGATGGTGAGAGTAATGTACCTGCAGTGGGAACCTATAACATCTTTCAGGCAGCCACGTTCTACTCTATCTAGAGCTTCCTAACCAGCCTACGCAAACATACTTCGTTTTGTGAACCCCCATAGCACAATGTGTCGACGCAAAAACAGGAGCGGTAAGAGAGGTGGGGCACGGTGAGGGGGGTGGGAGGATACCCGACATATGTTGAGGGAAAATGAAAGATTTATTTCATTTTTTTCCCTCGACGTTGTCTGTCGAGTCTCCCCCCCCCCTTACTCCGCCCCACCGCTCTTACCTGCATGGGTCGCTCCTGCACAAAACCATGAACTAACGATCCTAGGTCAAGACACAGCAAATGAGGGTTAATCCCTCAGGGATTACAGAGTTGACAGAGCTAAAATTTACCATGGCTGCAGCTGCGCAGTAGGGGTGCTGTGGGTCTTACTGCAAGAAAGTATACAGACTCCCCGCCTCCTGATTTGTTTGTGAAAAACTTCCACGAATTTGGGTGCAGTTGGCCCCTCACATCCCTTAGACCCAATATCACTGCACCAGCTGCACCATCGCTTGCTCAACCCCTGCATGACTCCAGTCCACAAATACTTCAAATTCAGTGATTTCCATGAAATTTTAGCTAATTTACCGACCTTTCATTCAAGCCCGCCCGGGCTTTAGCTTGAAGTAACTTTTGTAGAGTCCTTATGTCTTCAACCTTGAAATCTCACAGGATGTGATAACAAATGGAAGAGCACAGACCTGCTCATTGGCTGCATTATGCATTATGAATTGAAAACATGGCTATTTGTCCCTAACCCGTAGCCGCTCCAATCTCCCGTTGCATTAATCAATGGTAGTTAGCGCTAAGACGCCACGGAAAACACGCTCTCTACAAAAACCCTCATTTCATTTCATGCGAGACAGTGTAAAAGGTCACTTACAGACACATTCAATAACATCTGTGGCAGACATTCAAGAACATCTCTTATCAACAAGTAGGATTACCATCCTGTTGGGCACCTAACTGAGTAATGTGTGTACTTTTAAGAGACAGTGCAATAGCGCCGTCGTGATAGATAAGCCATGAAACAACATTGTAAACTGTCCAACATACTAATGTGGAATATATTTGGTAGTAACTTGTCTAAATATTACTACTGTGTATCGCCTTACCTCTTCTACAAATCAAACAGTGCATATGCTTTGCTCGATTTTGATTTAGATTTGAGAATAACACGTTCATCATTATATGATTTTTATATTATGAGTTGAGATCTATACATTTTACGGCCCCGATTCCTAAATAATGCATACATCTATGCATCTTAACCGTATACATTCAGGGGCTTATTTACAAGAGGCCTGCACCGCCAGAGTGTCACTTTTTTGACACTCCGATGGCGCAGGTCTCTCAAACTTATATATGAGGCTGCGTGGCTTTGCATGGCGTCAAAGATATGGAGTAAGGTAAGGCAGGGCAAAGCGTTGGCTTGCCTTAATCTGCGTCAAGGAGGTGTTCCATGGGCATTGCGGTGGGTGTTCCCACACAATACCCATGGATTTTGACACTGCCCCAGATTTACAAAATCATGTAAACCTGTGGCAGCGCCTAAACCTTACATCCCCCCAGAGCAGGTGTAATGAGGAGAAATGTTTTCATTCTTCAGCACACTTAGAACGAGGAAAACACCTTCATGGACTGTTTTTGTGCAGGAAGGTATCCCTTCCTGCACAAAAACAATCCTGCCAACAACTCAGACACCCTTGCACCACTTGCACCATGGAGCAAGGGTGACTGCGTTGGCACTAGGCACCAAATTGTGCACCTGCACTGGCTGAAAGGACAGGAATACACTGTATCTCGTAAATATGGTGCATTCCTGCCCTTTCAAATTGGCGTAGGGCAGAACAGCAAAAAGACTTGCGGTGCTGCCCTACGCCAAATTTTTGTAAATAAGGCACTTCATTTGCAGTCAGTTGGCTGAAGGAATTTATCTGAAAATCTATGAAAATCTCAGAATTCAAGGTGTACAATGCACATGATTATGCATGAAAATACGCAAAAACATTTTTGCGAAGCTTTTCTACACTTGAAAATCCCTTTTGCCTCGTAGAGAACTCCTTCCTTTTCACCCTCGTGAAGTCTAGGGATGCAGCGTTTGTTTTGACTTCTTTAAAGACATTTACTCAATATAACATTTGCACTCTTTTCTAGGTTGATACAGTCCTCGGAAGATATTTGTAAATGCCTATAGTGTTGATGCCTGTGATACATATAACATTTCCAGTCTATCAGCACTCATCACATGTTGCATGGACTCTCTCCGAAAATGTTCACTCCAGCACCCTACGGTTACAACTGCAGACAACCAGCTGCCTTGTTATATGATCCTGTTTGTATATGAACTGACACAGATTCGGTGAACCAGAGAGTGTCCACCCTTCAATATATTTCTATGGGTAGGGGATACTTTTGATGGTCCTAAGTGTAGTAGAGAGTATGTATGCAATTAGCTAAATTAGTCAAGGGAATGGGAAAGGCAGGCTGACTACTTGGCCACCGCAGAGAAGGACTGTAGACTTTATAAGCGTGTGCAGACCTGGGTTTGGTTGCAGGCTCTCAGTTAAGAATTCCACTCAGCCTATTTCTCAGTTATCCTCACTCACTTACCTCCATAGTTAGAGAACATTTTCACCATGAGCATCTTTTACTTACAGTGCGCTAGTGCCAGCCTTGCACTGCATTTTGCAACTGTTTGGAACAATTAGCAAACCAAAACATATTGAACAACCTAACGCAGATAGAGTTGAGGCCTGAAATATTGTTGCAACAGAGGTATTTACCACACATTTCACTCATGTGAGGGATATCAATACTGAGCTCTTTCATAATAGGAGAAATCATGCTGTCCCTGTTAATGGTGTTAGAGAAGTAATTGATATAAATGACGGCTTAAAGGTGCAATGGTTAATTGTAAAAGTAGCAGCTCATAGCAAATGAGGCCAAGGATTTGACTGTCATATATTTCAGTGAATACTTAGCGAATGGGTCAATACACAACAATGAACGACAACACTTTGTACGTGGAAGAGTGCCCCTTCGAAGATGTGCTATCTAAGAAAAAAAACAAGCAAGAGTCCTTCTTCAGGGCCTGCCTGGATATTGGTAGTTTGGCCCTTTATCTAGAAGGTCCGCCCTGTGTGGAGTGCAATGACTGCTTTTTAAATGCATTTGCTGAATTATAAATGGCCATCTGAGCCATGGATTAAAGTGATATTGGAAACTGCAATTAGGATCCAAAGACTGAGAAGATGAATGAGTCGACTGGCTGTTCGGGTTAATATCTCCACAGGACGTAAAATGGGAACACCTATTCCAAAGCCCTCTTAACACTAAGTTGTGCTTCCTGATTTGTTGTGATATATTCCTTGAAACCACCTTGCTAAAGTGTGTTATCATTCACATCATAAAAATGAGTAGGCTATCTGAATTTATTGTAGATTACCTTTGTTGAGTGATTTTCCATACCACTCTAGAGACTAGTTGAGGTAGGGAGGAGGGAGAAATGCTGCTAAAATATTAGCATACATTGGTGCATTTTGGACTTTGGCTGTACATAAATGTGTGGTCAGTGACTTCCTTAAATCAAAGTTGCAGAGGTACGGAATTGACATCTCACACATAGGCTACTGGGGACATGATAGGGATAGATATTACATGACCTTCGGTTGTTTGCAAGTGGATTATTTGTTTGTGTTTGATAACGTTATATGTGTCGCAGGCATTGGCACATCTTCACACAGTCTAGTTTGTGCCTAGAAGGGGCTTGGATGTGGGCATTACACTGCCAGCCCTGATAAAGCCCTTTCCCATTTGAAGCTTAGCAGCTTCATTTCTGATTTACCTCATCTGGTTCATAGGTGCTCAATTAACAGACATATTGATTTTATCCCGTGTAGCAAATGCGAGATTCACACATTGACACCCCTCCCTCCCCCCCCTTGCTTCATAAGCCTTAATGTTAGTGAATGATACAAAAGATCCTAAAATTGGAGCGTGGGAGCAATCCCATTGTTTGCTGAAAATCGAAGTTCTGATTTTAGGTTTAGTGCCATTTATGTATCCTGGGGGCAATCCGTGATTCAGCAAACAATGAGCTAAATTAACGCACCCAGCTGATATCCAGCTGACTATAACATAGGAAGAGAATTAGACTAATGGGTTAAGGATGTGTGGACGAAGATGAAAAATATTTGGGGTGTCTCTAGCTGTCTTGCTTAACTAATGTTTAGTTGCTGTGATATTTATGATTGTGATCACAATTCATGTGCACATGCTTTGCACAAGAATAAAATATAATCAGTTCTAAAACTTTATAAAGTACCATTTTCTGTGTGTATGTACTAATATGTGGTTCGATGTGGCTCTATGATGCCACCTGTAGACGTAAGAGAGTCTCTGACAGGTCTCTTTGACTCCTGTCTCCCTTACTTTTCACGTGTTTTACACAGTGGAAGTGGTGAGACACACTTGCCAGTGCTCCTCTCCTTCAAAAAGATCATAAATGACTTTTGGGGTTCAGGAAAACTACTGGAAGTGACCTTAAAAATCTCTGGGTGGATGACACTTGTGTATTTATCTGTAGTAAAAGGTTAGTGCATGCCACTGGCCTCCAAGCAGAGTCCCTCTGCCTTGTGCTCCCTGGGTCTGTGAATAGAGAATGCCCTCGCTAGGGCACATGGTAAGTGTTGCAGACGTGGCTTCCAATATGGAACTGACTTCAGCCTTGACTCAGTCACTGTCCTTTCACAATTACAGGTCCAAGCACTGCTGAGACCAGAGGAGCTGCCCATTTGTTATCAGTGTATCTCATAATCTATCCGAATTGTGGAGCATCTGACACCCCAGGGTGGTGCTAGCTGGTAAACTGTTGACTTCAAAAGCTCTCTAAAGATTCTTCACCTTTAAGTAAAAAAAGAAAATGTAGCTTTACTGGAAAATTACTCATAATGTATTTCTTAACAATTGCATTGATTCTGCAAAATAAATGTAATTCCTGCATAACTTTAATCCAGCTTTCAGTGCAATATATATCCAAGCCTTCCAAGTCTGTTGCGCTGGTCTTTGTATTAAATCGTAGATATTCTGGCCCAACTGGCCTTATTGTTGGCAAAGAAACGGGTGGCCATTGTCTGGATGGGGGTAAGGGCCCGATGCTAACACATTGGTTAAGGGACACGTTAGAATGGGGGGGGGGGGCAGAGGAACAACATATGCGGCTGTCACGTAGAGATGAGGGGGCGTCTGAGGCTATGATGCAATGGGCCCAATTATTGGGTATGTTTCACAAAGATAATGATCATTCTAGTGAGGATGAGTCCGAGACAGAAGGTTGAATTAAAAACTGGGTACCTGCACTTGATGTTTCCCAGATGACCAAGTGGGCAATGATGTTTATGGTATAGTATTTGCATTACGTCTTGGTTCATATATTGTTGATTTGAAGGGACCTCGGACCAATGGATATGTCTGCGTATGTCTTTGATTGTATTATGCAACCATGTATGGTCCCAGGAAACATTATATGACGCTCCTGTTAATACAGTTATGATGCACTGTATGGTTTGTCGTTTTTCATTAAAAATCAATAAAATACATTTTTTTTTTTAAAGTGATAGTTATTCAGATTTTGCCCTGAGTTGAGACTAAAGTTTATTTAAATTGTTTCCTTTCTATCTGTAAAATGATTTTACTTTTCTTCATCTAACCTAAACTGACGGTGCCTTGTACAGGTTATCCGTAAATGTGTACTGCCACTTATGGTTTCTGCAGTACATGGTGCATGGTACAATTCATCTCCTAATGAGTCCTGCATTGATTCCTTGCACAAAGCTCAATCAGGGGTGTATGCCTACGGCTAACCAAGCTCTGGTTACCTGTTCTGTCAGAAAAATAGATGGGTTGTTCCTCAGTGCCTCCAGCCCCGTTTTGTTGCACTGCAACAAGGCATCTGTAATACAACCTAGAGTTCTCCCGCTTCCCAGGAGCCAGGACTCCATCACAAAATTAAAGATTTGCCACAATTCCTAGCTTCTCATTTGACATCTACATTGGTCTCTACACAATATATTTGAAAATTATTTTTATAACTCCAAGTGCCAACGGAAAGGTGCCAAATAATTATTAGTCATGGTTCCATATATAGGTGTGTAACATTCAAAGTTCGTCCTGGAAGTCTGCACACTTTGGCCTTATTTAGGGATTGGTGGACAGGATTCTTCTTCAAAACGTGATGGTTATGCCCCCTTTTTTTATTCTATAATCATGCTGCATGCAGAACATTGGGAATGCAGTACAGCACTGGTTCTTAACCTTTTGAATTCTATGGGCCCCACTTAATCACTGTTGGGACGCAGGGACCCTTAGTAAATTATTATTGGAATCAGTGGACCTCCACTGAGTCATTACTGCAAACCGGGAGATCCCCAGGCCTAACCATTTTTCGATGATTTGAACCGCAAAAAATGCAAAACAAATACAGAAACAAGCATTTGTCAAACAAATACATAAATGATAAAACATCTTATTTATCTTGCAAACAAATATAAAAAAATCTAAATTTTAATGAAAAGTTTGAAGCTTTTCTAAATTCAATTGCGGTTACACATTTTCCAAATTATATTCTGTTTGATACACTTGCCCTGCTCCCACAAATGAATCTAAGGATACTAATTTAATTTTTAGCCTTCAATTTCAAATTCCTTCACGTTTACAGAATGTTTTAAAATTTTAAATTGTACATTTTTTCTTTCTTTATATACACTTTATTAATTTGTTAATATTATTTAATTTTCTAAGCAGCTGCGTCCCCCGGAGTAGGGTGTGCGCACCCCTAGGGCTTCCCAAGCCACAGGTTAAGAGCCAGTGCTGTACAGCATTGCTAGAAATCACTGGCAAGCCAATAGGTCCCAAAGGCAGGGCTTTAAGTGGGATTAAAAAACTGGGGGGTCTCATAAAGGGGCGTGGCCAATGTAACTAAGGGCGTGGCTTAAAACACCTAACCTAAAAATCTGTGTTTAGCATAGTGTGCCGCCTGACTTGTATTTTGCTGTTTCTGTCATTGCATCCAGATATGATACAAGTAACATCATACCTACAAGTCAGGACTATTGGCTTTGTCAATGGTTGTTATCTGCATAAGATAAATAAGCAGCAACTATGGTTTGTATATAATATTGAAAAAGCTTCCACTTACAGCCATGGTGACACCACGACAATGTTGCTGCTCCTGAGTTTCAAAAAGAAAAGGGAAATCCTAAGAGAAAATGACTCTCTTTAAAGTATTTCCCTTCCCTTACAACGCTCACCTGGAATGACGTAACTTCTCCACTAGTGAGAAGTGAGCAGTGTGAGCAGCGCACATCGATGTGCCTGCTGTCACTGCAGTCCAGAAAAAAATGGACCGCCTGTGCCAGGGCACAAAACAGAGCCCGATAGAGACCCATTTCGAGCACCCCTTTAAAAAACTGCCGGTGCTCAGCACCGGAGAGACCCGGCCCACTTAAAGCCCTGCCCAAAGGTGCCCAATTATGGTCGCAATAGAATATAAAGCACTTAAAATATGGTGGATGGGACATCTGCCATGTTCATAATGGAGTGTCAAGTCTTCCAAACTCTAAATAAGGTTCTTTCCTTTTAGGACGAACCTACTAGACCCCCGCTGTCTGGTTGCAAAAGACACATTGTGGGCTTACCAAGAGCATAGAGGCACTTGCATCCCGCCTGTTGTTACCATTGACTGCCTTAACTGTCACTCTCATTTGCCTACTTCTAATTTGATGGCTTGCCTTGTTCATCTGTTGCTTGTCCCTCCCCTGGATGATTGCCAATTTACTTGTACCCGTACACTGCTCACTTTTAGGGAGCTACTTTTTTCTTTTGTCCTAACCCCCCCAAAGAGTGCATGTGCTTTTCAACTGTATCCCTAGTGTGCTTCTCTTTCCACACTTTATGTTGTTCTCTCTCGCCTGTGTGCTCCTGCCCACTACCTCCCTGATGCACTCGCCTTTGCGTGTTCCGCTCCTCCGAGCTACTTTGTCGCCCATGTTCTTCTTCCCCCATCTTCACGTTTTACTCTAGCTCACTCGTTTGCTTTTCTTCCCCTCTGCTTCATTACTCTCTCTCACCTGTTTGCTTTTCTCTGCCCCCAACCACACACTCTGTGTTGCTTCCCCACCCACACCCCTCAAGTTACTTCTGGCCCCCATCATGCTTAGCACCACCCACTTAAAAAAAAAAAAATGTGCACGCGTTTTTCTTTTTAATGACCGATCCAATTGCAGGTGCGCCCATGTGTGGTGCCCTCAGCTACAAAATGATACAGGCGGCCGCCTCATAGGATTTTTTTTATTCAAGGCATGTACAGAAGCGCAATACATTAACACCTAATTAAATAAATACATGCATCTCGCAGTTTAAATAGAGCATTAGCTTTTAAAAGTGAGATGGGATGTAATTTGGAAGTAATTAAGTAATTAAACTGATGTCGATCCCTGTTTAGAGATATTTGTGTTACTTACTGTAAACTCGCTCGTGGATCAGGACATGTGTAGAAACAGTTCACAAGCCCGAAGGCTCGACATGTTTTCATTACTTTTTTCACACATTGCAACAAATAAAGTCTTTCTGACCCAGCACATTTCAGCAACTAGACCCGTGGAAAGAGCAATGCTACGTGACTTGTACAACAGCAGGGCTTTCGTTTGTTGTTTTCTTTCTTTCAATGTGTTTTTTTCTTCTTTCGAAAGCCCCTTTGGGATATTTTGACATTTATTACTTATGTGGAGATTGTCTTTCATGGCACCGACCTGTAGACAATAAGTAGTCAACCTGTGGTCAGAACCAAGACAATATTTATCATCATTACCGTTGAAAATGAGGATACGTTGAAATAACCTTTATTGTATGGATCCCTGGAGCTCCCTTTACACTCGGAGGCTTTGCATACATTCCTAGAAGCCCAGCAGATATGTCTCGCCTGTGCAGGGAGGGGCGTTCATCATCCTGCGCTTCTCACCGGGTTCACTCAGGACAGCGTGTGCCTCAGTTCCACCCCCGCCCCTCCCCCCACATCCCTCCGACCCATCACCCATCCCCCACCCACTGCTTGTCCATCGCTGCCCCCCTGCGCGTCTAATTGGTGCTTGAAAGAAGTAATAAAGCTCGGGGCACGGACGCTACCAATCAGTTCGATGTGACGAGCTCCGCTGACGAGGAGCACACGAGGAGACAGATAGCCCGAGGGCACGGACGTGAATTGGCGTATCCACTCTTCCCGTGACGGACAGTGTGTGCCCGATATGGGCCACTTCTGAATGGACTGTTGGGCGTGGAGGGCCAACGTTTTGGTGCGGAAGGGAAGCTTTTTTCCACACTTCTGAAGGAATATGTGAAGTTTCTCAAGCAGACAGGTACAGTAAACACCTTGTACTTTCTTTGGCCACGCGAGGTTGATTAGTTACAGGGCAGACGGAGCGCTTGCAGGCTCTTAGCAAATCTAATTATCTGGGAAAAATACCGCGTGGTCGATTGATTTACCGCCATGAAGTAGAAATGTTATGTTTAAGTGTTTATTGCAGTGTCATTCAGTGACCGCTTCACTGTCCCGTTACAGCTGCTCAGGTAGTTTTCATAAAGCAGCATGTTATGAAAACGGCGCTGTACACTTTAAACTACGAATGGTGAGTGAGGCACACTGATTTAAAGACGGATGAATACATTGCTGTACAAATGAGTATTGAGCCTGATAAAACGGACAGATAGATTAAAATATGCCTTGATGGGTGGATGGATGGATGGATGGATAGATAGATAGACCTGAAGGAGCTACATATATAGACATAGCTACAGAGCATATGTAAATATGTTATCTGTGTATCTTTATAGCACATCTTTGTTCATTTACATGGCTTCTTGGCGCTGTGTGTGCAGGCAGCTTTCAGTTCACAGCGGCATTTCCCCCTGGTGGGGGGCTCCTCTGAGGTGGTCGTATATTACTACCTTCCCAAACAGCTGTGTGAGTGTGCTCTGGTTTCCCTGTCAGTGTTTAATTCTGTCTGTCCCAGTGTTTCCGGTTCCACTGGTAAGGCCCAGATTCTCAAAGGTTTAGGGTCAGGTTAGCGTTACTCTTTTAATGCAAACCCGATGCTAAACCTGTTTTAGGATAAACAAACCAACGCAAATTGGTATTTGCGTTGGTTTGTATGGAAAAGTATCGCAAAGCAGCGCGAAACACTGTTTTGCATTACTTTGAATTACATGGGTGGTACAACCACTCATGCTTTTTGACGCTAAATCCTGTCTACTAACATTGGCAGACAGGGTTTAGTGCCAAAAATGAACGCCGCTGGAAGCAGGTGTTAAAAGGGGAAATTTTGTCACTTCTCCTTGCTTTTCCAACTTTGCATGCGTGCTGCACTGTGCAACACGCATACAAAGTAGCAAAAGCTTTGAAGTGTGTCTACGCATAGTATTTTGTACAGGAAGGTTACCCTTCCAGTACAAAACCTATGATAGACTCTGACATGCACCATAAGGCTATGGTGCTAAGGTGTGTGCCTTGCGTACAGCAGCTGAATTCAGCGGCGGCACTAGGGAGAGGGGAGGAGAGTGCCATATCTCTGAATATGGTGCTCTCCTGCTCTCCACCTGTCATGCCAGACAGCGCAGCCTCTTTGGGTGCTACGCTGCGTTGCCTGACAGCTACGAGAATCTGGACCTAGGTGTCCCAGTATGATCCTCAGGACACTATTCACTCGGCCACCCTCAAATATTTTGGCAGGGTATATGTTTAAGATGCTGACAATGGAATCTTTAGACCTGAGTTTTAATTCAGGCTTCTTCGCCTCACCAGGGTGCCCATTCCTGGGTACATCACTTCATCCTTCTCCGCCTCAGATCCCTTCTCTGGAATACTTAGAAACACCGACAAATGGGCTAAGTTCGGGCGGGAAGAACGTTATCACAAAATGAACAAAATAAAATTACTTTTCAACTATAGTGCTAAACATTCTTATTCGTTTCCTACGAATTATGGTAAAACAAAAATATTTTCAGGACAGTTTAAACTTGTCTTTTCGAGGTTCTAATGTTGATCTTGCTATATAGATTGTAGACGAGCAGGACCATTCAAAATGTTAACAAATGTGCAAAAAACTTTTTCTTGTTTTCTCACAATGAACATATGGTAATAAATAACTGTAGGAAAGTGGCTCTGTATATACTGTACCCAAGTAAGGTTCAGGGTGTACAGAGTCCACAGTCCCCAGAGGGTTGACAGAGGCTAAAGTTAGATATAACCTTACTCTCCAAAGTGGTAGCTTGGTCGAGCAGTAAGGCAGTATCAGAGGACAGTGTAAAGCATTTGTTGTACACACTCAGTCAGCAAATGAAGCCACACACTCAAGAACTGAACTCTAGGCCAATGGTTTGTATATAAAAAATATATGCTTGTTTTATTTTAGAACCAACAATAGGATCAAAATATACTTTCTCAGTATGAGATGCTTTAGTTATTCACCTTACAGATAGGCAGTAGACTTTTTTGATAGTGGTTATCACAGTTGGTGCAAGAGGCAACACAGGGTCAAATTCAATGCAACATTGAGCTCAATAGAAAATTATGCTTAATTACAATTGATTACTTTGCAGAGCACTTTTCTAACCACAGGACTGGATCCTGGATTCAGTCCTGGGACACTTCCTGTAAACAGGTAAGAAAAAGCGTTTTGGTTATTGTAGTGATTTTTGAAGAATATTACTATATTTCAAAAGCTGACACTTAGAAACTTTTCTGGGTAAAATTACCAATGTTATCCTATGAAAGGAAATACAGTGTGCAAGCAAAGTATGTTTACGTTACTTTTGTAATCCAGTGCTGGACTCCTAGGTTCAGCACTGGGACATTTACTTAAAACAGGTAAGTAATTACGTTTTTGTAGTTTGTTCGATTTTTAAAGAATATTTGTAAAATACAGAAATCGACACTTAGAAGAAATTTCACAGAAAACCAGTCAATGGATCCCTATGAAAGAAAAGTGAGTTAGCGGTAAGTAACGTTGCGATTACTTTTTAGGGCCAGTGTTGGGCACTCGGGTCCAGCACTGAGGCCCCTTCTAATACTAGGTGAGTATTTTCGTTTTCGTGACTCGGTTGATTTTTGGTGAATATTCTAAAGTTTCAGAACTCCACACTTAGAAGAAATTTCGCAGAAAATCAGTCAATGGAACCCTATGGAAGAAAAGTGAGTTATCGGATTTCGGGTAAGTACTTGACTGGCAGGGTTAAGGTTCTGGGTAAGACTCAGGGGTCCCCCAGGATCAGGTAAGTACAGTTTTTACACCCTCAGCGGCGCAGGGGCGGCCGGGTGCAGAGTGAGAAGGCCCAATGTTATCCTATGGCAGGCGGGGGGCCCCGGGTTGGTGGCTGCTGGCAAGCAGGCCACGCGACTGTGGTAGCTGGGCTCCTGGTCACTTGCTCAGGGCAAGTAGGGAAGTAGGTTAGGATAGAGGTTGCACTTCCAGGGGCACTCGGGCGGCTGGGTGCAGGGTGCTTTGAGCCGTCGGGCGCTCAATGTTAAACAATAGAGGTCGTGAAAGGTGAAGAAAGGCTGCAGGCTCGGGGACGGTGATTCTTCAGGGACGACCAACGCTTCAGGAGGTAAGTTGGGGTCTTGGAGGATAGGTAGACACCCAGGAGTTGGGCACAGGGGGCCGTGGGGCGCCGGGTGCAGGGGTGTCTTTTGAGGTCGGGAAATCTTACCCCCTGCTGGTCGCGGTTGGAGGGGTCCCTTGTCCTGAGGCTGCAGGCGTCGTCTGGGTCGTCGAGGAGGGTCCTTGGCCACTGGATTCCAGGTCAGAATCGCCGGGGGACGTCCTCGAGGTCTTTGGTCACTCAGGCACAGGCTGGACTCGGCGGGTGCAGAGTGTGCAGGTTTCGCGGCTCCGTGCCAGGGCCGGGTCTTTGGTAGGTTTTCTTTTGAGCAGTACCACTGCTCGTGGGAGTCCCTGGGTCGAAGGCTGTAGCACAGAAGTCAGGTCCTCCGGGGTTTGTGAGGTTGCTGAGGCCGGGATTCCGCAGGAGCAGGTTCAGAGGTCGACAGGCCGGTAGGGCTGGGGCCAAGTCAGTTGTTGTCGCCTCCTTTTTAGCAGCTGCACGGCTGGTCTTCTTGCTTCGTCTTCTCTTCTTGTTTTCGGATTTGGGAACTCCCGAAGGAAGGTTCAGGGAGCCCCTAAATACTAAATTTAGGGGTGGTTACAGGTAGGTAAGGGCAGGGACCAATGGGTCCCTTCCCTGGGGTGGGTACACCCCTATTCTGTTCCTCTCCAGTGGGAGGGGGCAGGAGCCTGTCCCTGGTTGGCCAGGTCCCCCATCCTCAAGATGGCGGGGACTCGAGTTTGTGCTTCACCTCGCCTCCCCCACCTTAGGGGTGGAGTTGGCAGAGGTGGGCACAACCCATTTCCTGCTTCTGGTTTTCCCGCCGGTTCTCCCGCCAGGAGTGGGGGTAGAACCAGTGGGGACCAGTTTGCTGGAAGCAGCAAATGGTCTGGGGAAACTCCAAAGGCGGCAGGCCTTTGAAGCTCCCCCTGCCCATCCTGGGGGAGGAGGCTTTGGCACCTCGTCCCGGGATGTGCATTGTTTCAGGCCCCTGAGAGCAGAGGCTCTCGACCCAGGGGTCCAGAAACATGTCTGGTGGTGGCAGCCTGGGCAGCCACTCAGTCCGGACACTGGAGGTCGGGTTGGTTTCAGGGGGCATCTCTAAGATTTGTTTTACAAAGAGTGCGTTTTACATTAAATCCCACACTGGCATCAGTGGGGGTTTAATGTGCTGAGAAGTTTGATACCAAACTTCTTAGTCTTCAGTGGGGCCATTATGGTGCTGTGGAGTTCGTAATGACAGACTCCCAGCACCATATACTCTTAATGGCAGCACTGCACTTACAATGCCCAAGAATGGACTTGGGCACTGTAGGGGCACAGGGCTCATGCCTCTATGCCCTCACCACTGGCATAGTGCACCCAGCTAGAGGGGTGGCTGACCTAGGCCAGGGCAG
The DNA here is from genome assembly GCA_963921515.1 of Calotriton arnoldi. Taxonomy (NCBI): domain Eukaryota; kingdom Metazoa; phylum Chordata; class Amphibia; order Caudata; family Salamandridae; genus Calotriton; species Calotriton arnoldi. The sequence continues at coordinate 2,242,377 of CAWUFW010001157.1, read as the reverse complement.
TGGCTTGTAGGCATGGCACACAGGGATGTGAGCCATGTCGACTCTTCACTTTTGTTCTGCACCAAGACACGCAGCCTGCAAAGGCAGTGTGTGTGTGTAAAGGTGCAGGGTCCCTAAGGGTGGCACAACAAGTGCTGCAGCCCTTAGGGGCCTTCCCTGGTCACAGTGCCCTGGGTACCCATGGTACCATTTACCAGGGGCTGACCTGTGGCCAGGGATGTCAATTGGGTGTAGGTATCAATGCAATTTTAGGGAAGGAACACAGGCCCTGGGTACCTGGTTGGCAGGAGCCCAGGGCACACTCAGTCAAAGTACATCAGCCATTCAGCAAAAAGTGGGGGCATACCATGTAAGAAAGATGGCACTTTCTCACACAACTCCCCCAAACGAAAGATGATGAGACTAACCTTGCCCTATGGAGTCTTCATTGTCTAAGTGGAAGAACCTGGAAAGGCCATCTGCATTGGCATGGGCAGTGCCAGGTCTGTGTTCCACTTCAAAGTCCATTCCCTGTAGGGAGATGGACCACCTCAACAGTTTTGGGTTTTCTCCTTTCATTTGCATTAGCCACCTGAGAGGTCTGTGGTCAGTTTGAACTAGGAAGTGAGTTCCAAACAGGTAGGGCCTCAGCTTCTTCAGGGACCAGACCACAGCAAAGGCCTCCCTCTCAATGGCACTCCAACGCTGCTCCCTGGGGAGAAGCCTTCTGCTTATAAAAGCAACAGGTTGGTCTTGGCCTTCATCATTGGTCTGGGATAGGACCGCTCCTATCCCTAGCTCAGAGGCATCAGTCTGCACAATGAACTGCTTGGCATAATCTGGTGCTTTTAGAATTGGTGCTGAGCACATTGCTTCTTTCAGAGTGTCAAAAGCCTTTTGGCAACAGACTGTCCAGTTTACTTTCTTTGGCATCTTCTTGGAGGTGAGTTCTGTGAGGGGAGTCACAATGGACCCATATCCCTTCACAAACCTCCTGTAGTACCCAGTCAAGCCAAGGAATGCCCTAACTTGGGTCTGAGTTGTTGGAGCTACCCAGTCCAGGATAGCCTGGATCTTGGGCTGTAAGGGTTGTACCTGGCCTCCACCAACCAGGTGGCCCAAGTACACCACAGTGCCCTGCCCTATCTGGCATTTGGATGCCTTGATAGTTAGGCCTGCAGTTTGCAGGGCCTTTAAAACCTTCCCAAGGTGGACCAGGTGATCCTGCCAGGTGGAGCTGAAGACAGCAATATCATCAAGATAAGCTGCACTAAAGGACTCCAACCCAGCAAGGACTTGATTCACCAACCTCTGGAAGGTGGCAGGGGCATTCTTTAAACCAAAGGGCATAACAGTGAACTGAAAATGCCCATCAGGTGTGGAGAATGCTGTTGTCTGTTTGGCTCCTGGGGCCATGCCAATCTGCCAGTACCCTGCAGTTAAGTCAAAGGTACTCAGGTATTTGGCTGCACCCAATCTGTCTATCAGTTCATCAGCTCTTGGGATAGGGTGTGCATCTGTCTTGGTGACAGAGTTGAGACCCCTATAGTCCACACAAAACCTCATCTCTCTCTTTTCACCCTTTTGATGAGGTTTGGGGACCAGAACCACTGGGCTAGCCCAGGGGCTCTCAGAGGGCTCAATAACCCCTAGCTCCAGCATCTTGCTGACTTCAGCTCTGATGCTTTCCTTAACTTGGTCTGACTGACGATAGATCTTGTTTTTGACAGGTGCACTGTCACCAGTGTCCACATCATGGGTACACCAGTTTGTCAGACCAGGGGTCAAGGAAAAGAGCCCAGCATACTGCTGCAAGACTTGCTTGCAGTCAGTCTGCTGTTGGGCAGTGAGGGTGTCTGAAAAGACAACTCCATCTACTGACCCATCTTTTGGGCTGTGGGAGAGGAGATCAGGGAGAGGTTCACTCTCAGCTTCCTGTTCCTCATCTGTCACCATCAGCATGGTGATGTCAGCCCTGTCATTGTAGAGTTTTAGGCGGTTCACATGGATAACCCTTTTGGGTGTCCTGCTGGTGCCCAGGTCAACCAGGTAGGTGACCTCACTCTTTTCTCTAGGATAGGGTAAGGGCCACTCCATCTGTCCTGGAGGGCCCTTGGTGCCACTGGCTCCAAAACCCATACCTGTTGCCCAGGTTGGAATTCAACCAGTGCAGCTTTTGGTCATACCAGTGCTTCTGAAGCTCCTGGCTGGCCTCAAGGTTCTTGGATGCCTTTTCCATGTACTCAGCCATTCTGGACCTTAGGCCAAGCACATAGTCCACTATATCTTGTTTGGGTTCTTGGAGAGGTCTCTCCCAGCCCTCCTTTACAAGACAGAGTGGTCCCCTCACAGGATGGCCAAACAGAAGTTCAAAGGGTGAGAAACCTACCCCCTTCTGTGGCACTTCTCTGTAAGCGAAAAGCAGGCATGGTAGTAGGACATCCCATCTCCTTTTGAGTTTTTCAGGGAGCCCCATGATCATGCCTTTCAATGTCTTGTTGAACCTCTCAACAAGGCCATTGGTTTGTGGATGGTAGGGTGTAGTAAACTTGTACTGCACCCCACACATGTGGGTCAGGTAAGCAGACATGAAGTTGGAACCTCTGTCTGAAACCACCTCCTTAGGAAACCCTACCCTGGTGAAGACACCAATGAGGGCTTTGGCTACTGCAGGAGCTGTAGTAGTCCTAAGGGGAATAGCCTCAGGATACCTAGTGGCATGATCCACTACCACCAGTATGAATTTGTTCCCTGAGGCTGTGGGAGGTTCCAGTGGACCCACTATGTCCACACCTACCCTTTCAAAGGGAACCCCCACCACAGGTAGTGGTATTAGGGGGCCTTTGGATGGCCACCTGTCTTGCCACTGGCTTGACAGGTAACACAGGAGCTGACAAACTCCTTCACCTTTTGGTGCATCTGGGGCCAGTAGAAGTGGCTAACTAGCCTTTCCCAAGTTTTGGTTTGGCCCAGATGTCCAGCTAGGGGGATGTCATGAGCCAAAGTTAGGAGGAACTCCCTGTACTTCTGGGGCACTACCACTCTCCTGGTGGTTCCAGGGTTGGGGTCTTTTGCCTCAGTGTACAGTAATCCCTCTTCCCAATAGACTCTGTGGGTACCACTGACATCTCCCTTGGCTTCTGAAACAGCTTGCTGCCTCAGGCTTTCAAGAGTGGGACAGTCTTGCTGTCCCTGGCACAGCTCTTCCCTAGAGGGTCCCCCTGGGCCCAAGAGTTCAACCTGGTAAGGGTCAAGCTCTAGGGGCTCAGTTCCCTCTGGGGCTTCCAGGTTCTCTCCCTGAGGAGAGGGGTCCTGCTCTTGTGACTGTGTAGAAGCTGGTCCGCCAGTCTTCTTTCCTTTTCTCTTGGTAGGCTGGGCCATCATTTCAGGCTCCAACACTATTTCTTCACCCTGCCTTTTGCTCTGTGCTCTTGTTTTTACACACACCAATTCAGGGATGCCCAGCATGGCTGCATGGGCTTTTAGCTCCACCTCTGCCCAGGCTGAGGTTTCCAGATCATTTCCTAGCAGACATGCAGCTGGTAACTTCGGAGAGACCACTACCTGCTTCAGGCCAGTAACCCCCCCAGCCTAATGTCACCAGGGCCATGGGATGACTAGTGGTGACACTGTCAGCATTGGTGACTGGGTAAGTTTTCCCAATCAAGTATTGCTCAGGGGAAACCAGTGTGTCCCTCACCATAGTGACACTGGCACCTGTATCCCTCAGAGCCTCTACTCTAGTTCCATTCACCCAGGGGTATTGCAAATACTTCTTTAAGTTGGGTGGCCACACAGCTACAGTGGCAAATTCCACTTCCCCTAGGGAGACCAGACTTGCCTCAGTGGGTTCCCAGATTTGCTCAGGGTACACTTCTGATCCCATCTGTAAACTTGCTGCCCCAGGAGTAGCTGTACTGGGTGCCTTAGGGGCTTTGTTGTGGGGGCAAGTTTTGTCTACAGTGAGGTGTCCTGACTTCTTACAGTTATTACACCAGGCCTTCAAGGGATCAAAGTTCTTCCCCCTATAGGGTTGAGGCACATAGGGAGTAGTTTCGGACCCACCCCCTGAACAGGTTTTTGGGGCCCTTTGGAAGACTCAGACTTTTTATCTTGGGGATTCTCACCACCTTTCCCCTGGGGGTTTGGTGACCACCTTCTTTTGGTCACCCCCAGTGGTTGTCCTTGTCACCCTAGTCTTGACCCAGTGGTCTGCCTTCTTTCCCAATTCTTGGGGAGAAATTAGACCTAGGTCTACCAAATGCTGATGCAACTTTTCATTTGTGCAATTACTTAGTATGTGTTCCTTCATAAACAAATTGTAAAGTCCAGAAAAATCATGCACATTATGTCCAGCTAACCAGCCATCCAGTGTCTTTACTGAGTAGTCCACGAAGTCAATCCAGGACTGGGTCTGGGTTTTGTGAGCCCCCTGAATCTAATCCTATACTCCTCAGTAGTGAGCCCAAATCCCTCAATCAGAGTACTCTTCATGAGGTCATAGGACCCTGCATCTGGCCCAGAGAGGGTCAGAAGCCTGTCTCTGCAGTTACCAGAGAACAGTTCCCACAGGAGTGCCCCCACAGAGGTTTCTTTACTCTTCTTATTTCACAAGCCCTCTCAAAGGCTGTGAACCATTTGGTGATGTCATCACCTTCCTCAAACTTAGGGACAATTCCTTTTGGGATTTTAGGTTCAGAAGTTTCCTCCCTATCCTTATTTTTAGTATTGCTGCCACCATTGATGGGTGCTAAACCCATCTCCTGTCTTTCCTTCTCTAGAGCCAGGAGTCTGGTCTCTAGGTCCAGTCGTTTGGCCAACCTTGCTAACAAGTTGTCCTCCTCACTGAGGGTATCCTCAGTGTCCTCTCTGGGACCAGGACCACCTAGGTGGCCCCTAGGTCCCCAGAGGTCTATTCTTGGAGTTAAGGGTGCAGGGACCCTATCTTCCCTAGGAAGTGATGGAGGTGGGTTACCATCCCCATCCTCCTCATTCCTTTCCTCCTCTGTTGGGTCATCACCATGCTCAGAGGGGTGGGCTTTAGCATACTCAGCCAGGAGCTCCTGGATCCCTTGTTTGGTTGGATGCTGGCCCATTGGTATATCTTTAAGTTTGCATAAGGACCTTATCTCTTTGAAAGACAAATGAAGATAAGGGGTGAGGTCGAGCTCCTCAACCAGTTCCTGTATGTCATTATTATCTTCACTAGTAGCTGGGTTCTTGTCTTGAGACATTTTAAAAAAAAAATCTAACCCCTCTAACCTTGGCTATAGTGACTTTTTATTTTCTAAGATGCTACAGGGACTTAAGCAAGGCCCTAACAAGACTTTTAGTAATTTGGTAAAAAAATGCCAATTAAAAAAATCAGAATTCTAAAGGCAATTTAAGAGTTCTGTCGTGTGATCAGATGGTAACCAAGTAGTCCAACAAATGCAAGTTTGTATCCCACCGCTGATCCACCAATGTAGGAAAGTGGCTCTGTATATACTGTATCCAAGTAAGGTTCAGGGTGTACAGAGTCCACAGTCCCCAGAGGGTTGACAGAGGCTAAAGTTAGATATAACCTTACTCTCCAAAGTGGTAGCTTGGTCGAGCAGTAAGGCAGTATCAGAGGACAGTGTAAAGCATTTGTTGTACACACTCAGTCAGCAAATGAAGCCACACACTCAAGAACTGAACTCCAGGCCAATGGTTTGTATATAAAAAAATATATGCTTGTTTTATTTTAGAACCAACAATAGGATCAAAATATACTTTCTCAGTATGAGATGCTTTAGTTATTCACCTTACAGATAGGCAGTAGACTTTTTTGATAGTGGTTATCACAGTTGGTGCAAGAGGCAACACAGGGTCAAATTCAATGCAACATTGAGCTCAATAGAAAATTATGCTTAATTACAATTGATTACTTTGCAGAGCACTTTTCTAACCACAGGACTGGATCCTGGATTCAGTCCTGGGACACTTCCTGTAAACAGGTAAGAAAAAGCGTTTTGGTTATTGTAGTGATTTTTGAAGAATATTACTATATTTCAAAAGCTGACACTTAGAAACTTTTCTGGGTAAAATTACCAATGTTATCCTATGAAAGGAAATACAGTGTGCAAGCAAAGTATGTTTACGTTACTTTTGTAATCCAGTGCTGGACTCCTAGGTTCAGCACTGGGACATTTACTTAAAACAGGTAAGTAATTACGTTTTTGTAGTTTGTTCGATTTTTAAAGAATATTTGTAAAATACAGAAATCGACACTTAGAAGAAATTTCACAGAAAACCAGTCAATGGATCCCTATGAAAGAAAAGTGAGTTAGCGGTAAGTAACGTTGCGATTACTTTTTAGGGCCAGTGTTGGGCACTCGGGTCCAGCACTGAGGCCCCTTCTAATACTAGGTGAGTATTTTCGTTTTCGTGACTCGGTTGATTTTTGGTGAATATTCTAAAGTTTCAGAACTCCACACTTAGAAGAAATTTCGCAGAAAATCAGTCAATGGAACCCTATGGAAGAAAAGTGAGTTATCGGATTTCGGGTAAGTACTTGACTGGCAGGGTTAAGGTTCTGGGTAAGACTCAGGGGTCCCCCAGGATCAGGTAAGTACAGTTTTTACACCCTCAGCGGCGCAGGGGCGGCCGGGTGCAGAGTGAGAAGGCCCAATGTTATCCTATGGCAGGCGGGGGGCCCCGGGTTGGTGGCTGCTGGCACGCAGGCCACGCGACTGTGGGAGCTGGGCTCCTGGTCACTTGCTCAGGGCAAGTAGGGAAGTAGGTTAGGATAGAGGTTGCACTTCCAGGGGCACTCGGGCGGCTGGGTGCAGGGTGCTTTGAGCCGTCGGGCGCTCAATGTTAAACAATAGAGGTCGTGAAAGGTGAAGAAAGGCTGCAGGCTCGGGGACGGTGATTCTTCAGGGACGACCAACGCTTCAGGAGGTAAGTTGGGGTCTTGGAGGATAGGTAGACACCCAGGAGTTGGGCACAGGGGGCCGTGGGGCGCCGGGTGCAGGGGTGTCTTTGAGGTCGGGAAATCTTACCCCCTGCTGGTCGCGGTTGGAGGGGTCCCTTGTCCTGAGGCTGCAGGCGTCGTCTGGGTCGTCGAGGAGGGTCCTTGGCCACTGGATTCCAGGTCAGAATCGCCGGGGGACGTCCTCGAGGTCTTTGGTCACTCAGGCACAGGCTGGACTCGGCGGGTGCAGAGTGTGCAGGTTTCGCGGCTCCGTGCCAGGGCCGGGTCTTTGGTAGGTTTTCTTTTGAGCAGTACCACTGCTCGTGGGAGTCCCTGGGTCGAAGGCTGTAGCACAGAAGTCAGGTCCTCCGGGGTTTGTGAGGTTGCTGAGGCCGGGATTCCGCAGGAGCAGGTTCAGAGGTCGACAGGCCGGTAGGGCTGGGGCCAAGTCAGTTGTTGTCGCCTCCTTTTTAGCAGCTGCACGGCTGGTCTTCTTGCTTCGTCTTCTCTTCTTGTTTTCGGATTTGGGAACTCCCGAAGGAAGGTTCAGGGAGCCCCTAAATACTAAATTTAGGGGTGGTTACAGGTAGGTAAGGGCAGGGACCAATGGGTCCCTTCCCTGGGGTGGGTACACCCCTATTCTGTTCCTCTCCAGTGGGAGGGGGCAGGAGCCTGTCCCTGGTTGGCCAGGTCCCCCCATCCTCAAGATGGCGGGGACTCGAGTTTGTGCTTCACCTCGCCTCCCCCACCTTAGGGGTGGAGTTGGCAGAGGTGGGCACAACCCATTTCCTGCTTCTGGTTTTCCCGCCGGTTCTCCCGCCAGGAGTGGGGGTAGAACCAGTGGGGACCAGTTTGCTGGAAGCAGCAAATGGTCTGGGGAAACTCCAAAGGCGGCAGGCCTTTGAAGCTCCCCTGCCCATCCTGGGGGAGGAGGCTTTGGCACCTCGTCCCGGGATGTGCATTGTTTCAGGCCCCTGAGAGCAGAGGCTCTCGACCCAGGGGTCCAGAAACATGTCTGGTGGTGGCAGCCTGGGCAGCCACTCAGTCCGGACACTGGAGGTCGGGTTGGTTTCAGGGGGCATCTCTAAGATTTGTTTTACAAAGAGTGCGTTTTACATTAAATCCCACACTGGCATCAGTGGGGGTTTAATGTGCTGAGAAGTTTGATACCAAACTTCTTAGTCTTCAGTGGGGCCATTATGGTGCTGTGGAGTTCGTAATGACAGACTCCCAGCACCATATACTCTTAATGGCAGCACTGCACTTACAATGCCCAAGAATGGACTTGGGCACTGTAGGGGCACAGGGCTCATGCCTCTATGCCCTCACCACTGGCATAGTGCACCCAGCTAGAGGGGTGGCTGACCTAGGCCAGGGCAGTGGCTTGTAGGCATGGCACACAGGGATGTGAGCCATGTCGACTCTTCACTTTTGTTCTGCACCAAGACACGCAGCCTGCAAAGGCAGTGTGTGTGTGTAAAGGTGCAGGGTCCCTAAGGGTGGCACAACAAGTGCTGCAGCCCTTAGGGGCCTTCCCTGGTCACAGTGCCCTGGGTACCCATGGTACCATTTACCAGGGGCTGACCTGTGGCCAGGGATGTCAATTGGGTGTAGGTATCAATGCAATTTTAGGGAAGGAACACAGGCCCTGGGTACCTGGTTGGCAGGAGCCCAGGGCACACTCAGTCAAAGTACATCAGCCATTCAGCAAAAAGTGGGGGCATACCATGTAAGAAAGATGGCACTTTCTCACAATAACATATTACACTCTGTGCATCTGCACACACACAGCTCCTTTCCTTAGAGGCTTTGATGGCACAAGTGTCCGGCAAGTAGTTCTTCTCACATCTGGTACGTTTTGAATATTTTATTGTGATTCCAGTTAAACCAGAAGCATATTAAAACAAAATCTCCAATCTCTTTATATATATATATATATATATATATATATATATATATATATATATATATATATATATATATATACAGACACACATATATATATTTGTTTTCCTGAAAAGACCAAGTGACCTAACTATCACTTGAGGTCCTGCTGTGCACTGCTTATGACCTAAAGTATTACATCACTCATAACTTGCTAAATGACCACATTGATGACATCACTGATGACATAATCCAAACTACTGCTCCTAAAATTACTCTATAAACTTCTAAATCATTTTGGAAAACAAAGTAGGAAGGTAAAGGGCCCACAGACATATTCCCTATATGTACTTGTGTCTGTGTGTGAAATAGAAATTGTATAGTACTGGAGACAAGTTTGATTTAGTGTGGTAAAACTTTTATGATGCATACATTAGCCATCAGTAACATTAAGTGCAACCAATACTTCATTTGAACAAGGCAGAGACTGAGAGCAACTGCAAATGTACATTACAAATAGGTTGTGGCTTAAATAAAGTCCTGTTGCCAAAATATGTGAGAAAAACTAAGGCTTATCCTTACAATCTATTAATCTCTTGTGGATTGTTGTGCACATGCTGACATTAAAGAGTTGTCAGGTAGTGCTAGCTGCAATTTCTAAAGAAACTGGAGATTTATAAGGTGCAGATATTTATTTCCAGAAGTTCAATGAAAATTCTAAGACATTAAACATTGTTGAAGAATGTATATCATATCAGTGACTCACTTTATTAACTGTTTAAGTCATACGTGTATAAGGGTTGTTCTAATGGTGTATGCTATTCTGCTAATTTCAGGAATATGTTTAAGGTATTTTTACAAACGCAAGGAGGGTTGTGAATAACACTTAGTTGTGCATGCCTTATTAGTGGTAAATACACAGATGTGAAGATGGAAACTTAAAATTGAATTCCATATTCAGTGTTTAACAATAGTTTTTATTTATGTAAATAATGATTATACATTCTTTTGAGTGGTATCCAGAGTTTAATCAGTTGCTGATTTCATTGATGTCTACGGAGACATTATGTTTCTCATGCACCCGAATACCAGTAAAGAAAGCATAATATATACTAAATGTGAGTGATTTCACAGACATGCTTTATGTCCTGCATGTCGCAAAAGGTTATGTCCATTAGCACTACTGAGACTATAGAAATTTGGGTCTAGGTGTAGCTTGCTGAATAACTTCCAGTCTGAAAAGCATAAAACAAACTCCTATAATCATTGGATGATGTAATCAGTGATGTCATCGATGACGTAATCGATGACGTAATTAGAGACGTCATCAGTGATGTCATCAATGATGTCATTTAACATGTCATGAGAGATGTAATACGTGTGATCATCAGCAGCCTATATCGGAGGTGTAAGTTATAGTTAGTTCATTGAACTATAGCTGGCGATTGTCAGTGTTTTTTTTAATGTTAGTTTTAACTTATTTCAACACCTAACTATAACTTTACATTGTTCTTTGTTTTTTTCAGTGAATTTCTAGGGTTATTTTTAAATTACAAGCTAGGATCTTATTACCATACCTAACTATAACTCCAGTTTAACCTTTGGTTGTTTAATTGAATTTTTCTCTTTTTTTAATAACTATAACATCTCTTTAAAAAAAAATCAGTTAATCTTTGGGGTTTTATAAATATAAGGGAAGATCACATTACCATACCTAACTATAACATCTCAGTCTCTGTCTTTCTATATATATCTAGAATGTGAAAATACCCAGATTTGGTGCCCCAGCAGGAGAATTTCTTCTATCTTGATGTGTAGGGCTTAAAAGGGGGTAGAGAAGGCTTGCTCAGCATCTTTTGCCCCATCACTTGTGCTTATAAAATTATTTCCAGAGTCACTAGCCCTTATTAATGTCTTATAACTAGGTGTTTGCGATGGGTAGGTATTATACTCCTATTTTAATTTGTTGCAATGTTCTTATGCTATTGTTGTTGTTAAAGTTGTTTTCATGGACTCATCTGTGGTGAAATCTATGTAGTGATAATATATAAAGAACATCTGTCCCCAGTTTGCAGGCTAGTGTTGTGCGGCATGGGTGCTTTTAGGCATTGAACAGCAAGTTTTGACCTCCTAGTCTTGCGGAAGAGTGGAGGTCTAGGCTGGGAACCACAAGCCTACTCCCCCAATGAGTATGGAGGGCTTGACAGCTTTGTGGACCACTCTCCACATTACTGCTTTATTGATAAATTAGATCTTAGAACTATCGTACGGTCATGAAAGTATTATCTGATGATAGAAAATATACCGCTGTGTGGGACTTTCGGGAGGTAACATGATGGCTTGTTGGACCCCAGTGACTCTCTGGATCCAAAGGGACTTAATCCCCCAACCGGCAGTGTGCCAGGAGACGCGTTTTCAGAATGGTGGTGAAGGGGGCATAGCCTTCGGCGACTTGCCGGAGGCTTTTTTCTTCTCTTTTTGTTCATTATTTTAAGGGAGGGGGCTGCGTGGCCCCCCTTCCCTGAGTCATTTTTGACACAGGGGACACCAACCTCCCGGGGCTAGGCCTTTTTTTAATGGGTGAGGGGGGCCACACGGCTCCTCCTCCCTGAGCCGATTTCAGCAATGGGCATCCCATCCCCCAGGGCCCGGGCCTTTTTTTTTTCTTTTATAATTTATAAAGAGGAGGGCCGAGTTGCCCCTTCTGGGCTGATTTTGGCCCTGGGGAAACTATCCCCTGAGGCCCGGCCTTTTTATTTATTTTTATTTTTTCAAATAACGGGAGGGGGTCGCACGGCCTCCCTCCCAGGCCGATTTCAGTCCTGGGGACCCCATCCCCTGGGGCGTGCCCCTTTTTTCTTTTTTTTAAACAAAAAAGGAAGTGGAGCTACACAGCCCCCATAACCGGGCCTATTTCAGCCCCAGGGACCCCATTCCTGAGGCCTAACCTCTCCGTTGGGGACTGCGATGGGTCCTGAAGGCCCCCACGATCCCTGCCGGCTCCCTGCCTCCTACGGGAGCTGGCATTGCTTTTGGACAGAGGGAGCTGCAAACATGCAGTTCCCTATGTCCAAAAGAAATTCTGCTCCACTACGTGGAAGCGAGAGCATTGTACATGCTGTCACTTGGATGAAGCAGAGCAGAGTTTGCTGTGGCTGGGCGGGAGTACCGCAAGCTGCAATATCCCGGGAGTGGGCACCCCAGGACATTGCTGGAGCCGGCCCGGGGTGTGTCAGTCCCCAGGGCTATCTAGGGCTCCAGGAGCAGGGGCATGTGGCCTTCCTCCTTTGTTTGTATTTTCCCAGTAGAGGTTGTGGTCCCCGGGGCTGCCGGGGGGGTGGCTGTGTGCCCACCCCCAGTCAATCTAAAAAAAGACCCAGGGAGATGGCGTTCCCCGGGGCTGCGAGGGGGTCCATGCGGCCCCCAAATATTTTTAAAAATAAAACCCCCAGGGAGGTGGTGGCTCCTGGTGCTGCAGGAGGGTCTGCATGGCCCCCTGCACTTATTTGTATTAAAGCCCAGGGAGGTGGTGGTCCCCAGGACTGCGTGGGAGGTCATACGGGCCTCCCCTGCATTAATGTTTAAAGTAGCCCCGGGTAGGTGATGGACCCCGGGGCATAATAAACTCCAGGAGGACGAGTCTTTGTGCCCCCCCTCCTAAAAATGCCCCAGGGACCTGGCCCACCCAGGGGACGATAATAAACGAAGCGCAGGAGGCCGCGTCTTGTATTTTTGTTCAGTCGGATCCGCGGATCCCAATGAAAATGTTTAAAAAAATGATTTTTTACCCCTGCAGGGTCCCCTCCAGAGGCCTTGGGGTTCAGGGTGTTTCTACCCTGCCCCCCTTTTTTTTCTTACATTTTTTGTGGGACTCGGTTCAAAAGAGTCCCAAGATGACTGCCAACACTTCCTGGTTGAAGTGTTGGCAGCCAATCAAATTTCACTAGGGTTTCAGTAGGATTTTGGGCTCCCAGATATCTATATTTTTTAAACTTAAATATCTCTGAAACTACTGAACGGATTTACACCAAATTACAAAAAGCACACTTTCTGGTCAAACATCTAGGTTTCTGCCAAATTTGGTGTAAATATGTTCAGTAGTTCGGGCTGTAGTCGTATTCAAAAAATGAAAAATCCCCATATACATAACATGGGTAAAACACATTTTGGGAACCCCCTTTCTTGTCGGCCACGCCTGACGGATCACCCCAAAACTTTCAACACAGCAGCTGAACCAGACAGGTGAAGTTTTTTGAAAATTTCGTGAAGATCCGTAAAGCGTCACCAAAGTTATTGGCAAAACAAAAATCGCTTTTTCTATGGAAACATTGGTTCTAACTATAACTACCCTCTGGACACCACCAGTAGGTAATATATATATGTGTGTATATATATATATCTTGACATGAAATAAACTTTCCTTTTGCATCCATTTTGGAGTCTGTGCCCGTGTTTGACCCGGCGTGGTCTTTCCTTGGGAACCTGGATATATATATATATATATATATATCAAAACCACGCTGCATTCTTTTAAAAAAACAGCTGCTGAGGACAACAAATTGCTTTTCAAAAGCGGTATTTTATTCCGTAATCAGACCAGCTCGCCGCGTTTCGGGACAACTCCCTTGTTCACGAGTGAACAAGGGAGTTGTCCCGAAATGCGTGGTTTTGGTGTTTAGAGGCTTGCCCCCTCGCTGAGGACCGCCGTTGAAAGTGGAAGGAGAAAGGCTACGGCAGTGCGGCTGCACTGCTTAGCGGTTATATATATATATATATATATATATATATATATATATATATATATATTCCACAGATCAGCAAATAATAGCGCGCTCTCAGATAAAGTTTGGAAAGTAATGTTGATTTATTTCCTCAGAATGTTACGCGTTTTGAAAGTTACACTTCCTTGATCACACACTGAGCATTGTGACGAGGAGCTATACATACATGCTTAAGGTACTTGGCATAGAAAAGGGACTCGAAGTAAAAGTCACTATTGGTTCTATGCCACTTGGTGCTAGTATTCTGTTCCTGCACTTAATACGACACAGGCCTGGGACAAGTGAGCGTAATGATTAGGCACTTGGAATTGATGTGAGAGTGTTATACAAAGTCTCGCCACAATACAGATATTGAGCGCGCACCTCCGGGCATCTTGTATCCGGTAAATTAGAGAATTATCCTTCCTGTTAGCAGGGATACACCCTCAGGGGAGGCAAAACGCAGTTTCCAAGGCAGCAATTAAGCCACTTGGCGCAAGTATTGTGAGTATCAGTTTCAAGCGGTCCGGCAATGAGGCCGGAGGGAGACGTAACCACTTTGGTTACATTAGACTGTGTTACTCTAATCTGTTCATAACATAGTTCACTGTCATAGTACAGATAGATTAATGCCGAGTCACGGTCGTGCTAGATGCAGATAACATGGTATCTGACAGTACTACTGTATTTGTGAGTGGCGACTGGCAAAACATGAAGAAACCTTTACTCAGTTTTCTTTTTCTTTTTCTGTTTCTGTTTCTTTTCCTTTTATTATTTTCCTGTGGAAATGTAAATACATGTTTGTGTAAATAAGGTTTGAAACAAGCTCCTTTTACAAGCAGGCACATGTGACATTAACATTGCCGAAAATGTATGTGTAAATTGTTCCAATATGGCCGCCACAGGTGGAGTGCAGTCTAGGGTGACTTTTACTTCGAGTCCCTTTTCTATGCCAAGTACCTTAAGCATGTATGTATAGCACCTCGTCACAATGCTCAGTGTGTGATCAAGGAAGTGTAACTTTCGAAACGCGTAACATTCTGAGGAAATAAATCAACATTGCTTTCCAAACTTTATCTGAGAGCGCGCTATTATTTGCTGATCTGTGGAATACGTTTGCCGGCTTGATCTCTACCGGCTCAGCGCGCCACCAAACAACGGGCGGATCTCCCGGGAGGAGCTTTTCGTATCAGAAATATATATATATGTATATATTATGCTTGTGCACTGTCATCAAATAAAGCCGCTTTTCAAGTCCCCCGGAGCAGTGTCACACTCTTTTCCAGGAGGTGGGAGAGAGACTGGTAGCTATGTGTATGCCAGCTAGCAGGAGCTGGCTTTGTGACCTACCTCTCGGTCTGGTGCTACGCGACCTTCCTGTGGACTCTTTGGTTTTTTGCTGCAAACAGCAGTCGCGTCGCCCCCCCGGTGCTGGAAACGGCGCATATGGAGAGATTAGGCAGAACTGTCTGCCTGATAAGGGGGACTTGGGAGAACTTTGTTACCTGTTTTCGCACTGCAGCGGCTGTGGAACGCCGACCAGCGGTAGTTGGAAGCATCACTTGGTGTTCAGTGGGTACCTTCACTGTATGGTCCCTGCGGCGAACTACGATGTCCAGCATGCAGTGGAGAAGCAGGCACAGCACAAGGAGCTTCGCACCTGTGAGGCAGAGGAGGGGCGTGATCACATGACAGGGAGTGGTCACAGCAGTTAAAACACCACTGCAAAGGACCCCTCACAAGGATACAACTGAAACGGGCACTGAGGAATCCATTTGAAGGATGAAACGCGTCTGCCGAGCGTTTCAGGGACCCTTTTTTATGCTTGTGCACTGTCATCAAATAAAGCCGCTTTTCAAGTCCCCCGGAGCAGTGTCACACTCTTTTCCAGGAGGTGGGAGAGGGACTGGTATATATATATATATATATATATATATATATATATATATATATATATATATATATATATATATATATATATACTGATACTGAAAAAACCATAGGTTTCAGGGACGTTATAGTTAGAAATTAGCATTTAAAAAACCTTAGAAATTCACTGAAAAAATCACAGGTTTAAGGAACGTTATAGTTAGTTGGACATTTCACTCGTACAAAATCAGAGAAATTTGACCGTTATAGTTAGTTCAGCTAACTATAACTCGCGCCCCCGCAATGCACTGCTGATGACATCACATATTACATCACTCATGACATGCTCAGTGACATCACTGATGACATCTCAAATGACCACTCATGACATCACTCATGACATCATCCAGTGACTGAGTGTTTCTAAAAAGTTTAAATATGTTTTATATATATATATACGCCAAGGTGTATTGAAGAATGAGTGGGTGTATGAGTGACTGAATGGATGATTTACTAGGTGCATGGCTGACTGTATAAGTGAGTGATTGAAAGTGTCTTACTAATACATGGGTGACTGACTAATCTGTATGAATGATTGTATTAGTCTGTCAGTTGGTGTGTAAGTGGCTGCTTGGGTTGGTGACTAGCTACATGAGTGTCTATATGGGTTATTGATTGGTTGTCTGAGTACCTATATAGGTGCCTGAGTGTCTGCATGGGTGGGTGGGGAGTGACTCCCTGCACAGATGTGTAAGTGGGTGATTCACTGGGTGTATGGGTTTATGAGTGCATGTGTTAGGGACTGTATGGGTCAGTGAGTGTACGTATAGCTGTGTTGGTGAGTGAATGGATGTCTCAGTGGTATTTGTGTAAGTAACTACACATGTGAAAGGCAGTATATGTGACTGTTGGAGTATATAAGTGAGTATATGTGACAGTGAGTGATTGTGACAGTGGCTGCATGGATAAGTGTGTGCTTATGTCAGTAATTGTTGAAGAGAGTACGTATATGGTACTATCTGTATGAATAAGTGAGGTGGTGTGTGTGTATAACTGTATAGGTGAGTAAATGGCAGTGTAATTAATTGGGTGTGTGTCTGTGTGGGTGTGTGGGGTGTGTGTATGGCTGTCTTGGTGAGTGAATGGATGTCTCAGTGGTACATGTGTGAGTAACTACATATGTGAAAGGCAGTATATGTGAGAACTCCATCCTGGACCCCTCCCAATCCGGATTCCGCAGCAACCACAGCACCAAAACCGCCATACTCGCAGCCACAGACGACATCCGCACCATCCTCGACCAAGGACACACCGCAGCCCTGATCCTACTCGACCTCTCTGCAGCATTTGACACCGTCTCCCACCACACACTCACCGCCAGACTCCATGAACTGGCATACAAAGGAACCACCCTCGACTGGATCCGCACATTCCTCACCGGCAGAACCCAAAGAGTCAGACTACCACCCTTCCTCTCCGAACCCACGGAAATCAACTTTAGAGTGCCCCAGGATCATTGCTCAGCCCCACGCACTTCAACATCTACTTGGCCCCCCTCGCCGCCATCGTCAGAAAGCACGGACTCAGCATAGTATCCTACGCCGACGACACCCAGCTCATCCTCGCCCTCACCAAGGACCCAATCACCACCAGACTCAACTTCCAAGAAGGAATGAAGGACGTCGCATCCTGGATGAGCAGAAACTGCTCGAAGCTCAACTCGGAGACAGACCTCATCCTCCGACCCTCCCCCTCGGCATGGGACAACACCTGGTGGCCTACCACCCTCGGCAGCCCCCCCCACACCCATGAACCACGCCCGAAACCTCGGCATTGTACTCGACTCCTCCCTTTCCATGACCCGACAAGTCAACGCCGTCGCCTCCAGCTGCTTCAACACACTCCGAATCCTCCGAAAGACCTTCAAGTGGACCCCCACGAACCAAGGAAGGCCGTCACCCACGCGCTCGTCACCAGCAGACTGGACTATGGCAACGCCCTCTATGCCGGGATCAACAAGTCTCTTATCCGCAAGCTCCAGACCCTCCAGAACACCGCAGCCAGACTCATCCTCGACATTGCTCGACACGAGCACACCACCCAACACCTACGGAACCTCCACTGGCTCCCTGTTGAGAAGAGAGTCACTTTCAAGATACTCACCCGCACCTACAAATGCATCCACAACACCGGACCGCAATACCTCAACGAGAGAATCTCCCTCCACGTACCCAAGAGAAACCTCAGATCAGCCGCTCTCGCCAAAATCCCACGCATCCGCAGAGCCAGAACAGGTGGAAGAACCTTCTCCTACATCACATCCAAGACCTGGAACGAGCTCCAGCTCAACATCAGACGCGCCCCCTCCCTGAACACCTTCAGGAAGACGCTCAAGACCTGTCTCTTTGACTAAACAGAGCTGTTTACCCCCCCAGCGCCTTGAGACCCTCACGGGTAAGTAGCGCGCTTACAATTCCCCTGATTGATTGATTGATTTAAATGATTATATGTGAGAGTGAGTGATTGTGAGTGGCTGTATGGATGAGTGTGTGCTTGTGTCAGTGATTGTATAAGAGAGTAAGTGTGTGATAGTATCTGTATAAATAAGTGAGGTGGTGTGTGTATAACTATGTAGGTGAGTAAATGGTAGTGTGATTGATTCTTTGCATGCCTGACTAGCTGTGTGAGTAACTCTATGGGTGAGTGGCGGTGTGTGAGTGTCTGTATGGGTGTATGAGTGCATATGATAGTGGCTGTATTGATGAGTGACTCCATGCATGAGTGACTGTATGGATGAGTGAGTAGATGTGTGTGTGTGTAGACCTAGGAATCAGTGAGTGGGTATGTAGTAACTGGTATTGGTGTGTCTATGGTTGGAAGAATGGCAGTCTGTATTTTAGAGTGGGTGTATCAAAGGTTATATTAGGCTGTGAGGAGATGCATCAGATTATCACGTGGATGATGTCATCAGTGATGTCATTTGAGATGTCAGTGATGTCATAAGTGATGTCACTGACCATGTCATGAGTGATGTAATATGTGATGTCATCAGCAGTGCATTGCGGGGGCGCGAGTTATAGTTAGCTGAACTAACTATAACAGCCGAATTTCTCTGGTTTTATACGAGTGAAATGTCCAACTAACTATAACGTCCCTGAAACCTATGGTTTTTTCAGTGAATTTCAAAGGCTTTTCAATGCTAATTTCTAACTATAACGTGCCTGAAACCTATGTTTTTTTCAGTGAATTTCTAAGGTTTTTTAAATGCTAATTTCTAACTATGCCTACATAGGTAGGACATGTGCAGAAAGAGGAAGAAAGGTGCAGAAAGAAGCAAGAGAAGTGCAGAAAGAAGCAACAGAAATGCAGAAAGAGGCAAGAGAGGCGCAGAAAAAGCAAGAGTGGCTTGCACACCATTAGTACCAATTTAACACCCACATTTAGCAATAAATAAGAGGTGACCATTCTAGGTTGCGTGGGGCAACAGCTGAGTGCCCTACAACCCCGGGCCTACACATTCTATATGCCTGACCTTAAGATGGCTGTCCTGGCCTGTCCCCTGGAAGCATTGCTATCGAGAGCATATCAACCCTACAGTAAGTCTTAGCTCCCAGTAATTCCGGGATGGGTGCTGCCAATTGATCTATGACGACGCCCCCCGGACTGAAACCTTGAACATTGTACTCACCTTGGAGCCGGATCAACATGGCCCATGCCTGGTGGAACTTTGATAGAACTTTCGATGGACCTTTGACGATGCCCCCTGGGCGGATTCCTAAACTGTTTGTACTTACCTCGGTGCACGAGCAACCTTGGCCGATGCCCGGTGGAGCTGTCATATGCAGCTATAGAGGAGCCTGGCCCTGGTTTCACCTCATCGGCCGTCACCTACCCAGCTGGTCATCTGACATTGTTTTCCTAGTTTCCCCGTTGTGTTTCCTTCCCTCCCCCTCCTCCCTCCGTGATTCATTGATTTAATTGATGCAACTATGTAACCTGTAACTCTGGGCGGATACCAAAGCTGTTTGTACTTACCTCGGTGCACGAGCAACCTTGGCCGATGCCCGGTGGAGCTGTCATATGCAGCTATAGAGGAGTCTGGCCCTGGTTTCACCCCCTCGGCCATCACCTACCCAGCCAGTCATCTGACATTGTTTTTTCTCGTTTCCCCGCTGTGTTTCCTTTTCTCCCCCTCCTCCTCCCTCCTTGATTCTTTGATTTAATTGATGTAACTATGTAACCTGTAACTCGCTGATCCTCCTGTAAAGCGCTCTCATACCTCCGGGTCTAGCCAGCGCTATATAAAACTTTTCAAATAAATAAATAAATAGGTTTGCAAAGGGCCTTCCACCACGCTGTAACCCTTGTCGCTGCATTTTTGGTAACGTTTGAGCCGTTTGAGCTAGAAACAAGGCTTTTTTTGTTCAAATCTGCAGATTATGCAGCAGATGTTGGATTATGTGGCAAATGCGGAAAATGTATAATAGTGCGAAAGTCGGTGCAGCCAGTCGCATAATTCCAGTGGCCCTGCTCATACCTCTGACTAGGTCCAAAAGTGCTCCTCAGTGGTTCCTTCTTTTTTTTGTCTCATTGAGTTTATAGTTTTGCTTCTATGGAAACGAGGAAGACTAAACCTGAGCTTACCACTCCACAACACAGACTACCATACCACATAATTACTCTCCATAACACATAATCTCACTCTACATAATTCCTATACACTAAATACCACATACTTTCTATCCACATAATTTCACTGCACAACATACCACATAATTTCACTACACACAACATACATCCACTCCACTCCAAAAACTTTAGTAGAAAACTTTTACATTTACAACGCCAATAACTCTAACTCTCGCAAATGCGAGACCTATTACATTGCAAATGCTTCTTTAACTAGTAGTCGCATTTGCAGAGTGGTGGAGAAAGGGGGCTGGGCCTCCGACCAGCGCTTAAGATTTCCTCTGCATAGGACTTACAGGAGGTACCAGGAGGGCTTCTTGGCCCCCAAAGTCTCTCATGAGTAAAGTGGACTTCATCCCCCAACCCGTAGTCTGCCACGACGGGCGTTTGCAGAGTGGTGGAGAAAGGGGGGGCGTGGCCTCCGAAGACCTCTTAGCAATCCCACTGCGTGAGACTTACTGGAGGTAACAGGAGGGGTAGTTGCCCCCCAAGGACATCCTTGGGGGGCAACTACCCCTCCTATTACCTCCAGTAACTCCCACAAAGCAGGATTGCTAAGTTCTCATAGCAGGCCACGCCCCCTTTGCCCACCACTCTGCAAATGCGCTCCCTGGCACGCTCCTGGATGGGGAGTAAAGTCCCCTTTGCTGCTGGGGGTCCTTAGGGGTCAACTAGCCTACCTGTAACCTCCAGTAAGCCCCACACAGTGGATTGCTGAGAGGTGGACACAGGCCACACCCCCTTTCTCCACCACTCTGCAAACGCGCCTCCTGGCGCACTCTTGGTTGGAGGATGAAGTCCCCTTGCCTCCTGAGGGTCCCTGGGGGCCAACTAGCCCTCTTGTTACCTCTAAAAAGCCCCACACAGCTGGATTGCTGAGAGTGGTCAGAGGCCTTGCCCCCTTTTTACACCACTCTGCAAACGCACGTCCTGGCGCACTACTGCTTGGGGGATGAAGTCCACTTTAGTCCTGAGGTCCTCAGGACACAAGAGGATCTCATCACCCCACCAGCAGTGCGCCAAGAAGTGCGTTTGCAGAGTGGTGTAAAAAGGGGCGTGACCTCGTACCACCTTTCAGCAATCCCACTGTGTGGGGCTTACTGGAGGTCCCTGGTGGCCTAGTTGGCCCCCAGGGACCCTCAGTAGCGATGAGGACTTTATACCCCAACCCAGAGCGCGCCAGGAGGCCCGTTTGCAGGGGGTGGGGCCTCCCCGAGTTGCCGGTTTCTTTTTTTTTAAACTTTTTTTATTTCATGGGAGGGGGGCCGTGCGGCCCCCCTTCCACGGGCCACTTTTGGCCCCGGGGACCTCATCCCTCGGGGCACACCCAGCCTCTTTTCTTTTATTTTATTTTGGAGGGGGCCCCCGTGGCCCCCCTCCTGAGGCCAATTTGGGCCCCGGGGACCTGATCCCCCGGGGCCAGGCCTTCATTTTTTTTTTTGTTTAAATTAAATTAAAAAAGGGAGGGGGCAGCGTGGCCCCCCTGCCGGGCCATTTTTGGCCCTGGGAACCCCATCCCCCGGGGCTTGGACTCATGTTGGAGACCGCAAGGGTTAGCCGCTATGCCCGGCGGTCCCAGCCGGTTCCCCGCCTCCTGCGGGAGCCGGCATTGCTTTTGGACAAGGGGAGCTGCTGACATGCAGGTCCCCTTGTTCAAAAGCAATCTGCTTTGCCTCTTGGAAGCGAGAGCAGGTTTCCTGCTCTCGCTTCCAAGAAGCAAAGCAGTGTTTGCTATGGCAGGGCGGGAGCCGTGCTCCTGCCCTGCCATAGCAAACGGCAATGTCCCGGGGGTGGGCACCCAGGGACATTGCAGGAGCTGGCCCTGGGGGGTGGTGGTCCCCAGGGCCATCTGGGGCTCAAGGAGGGGGGCAGCGGGGCCCCCCTACCAACTGTTTAAAGCCCCGGGGAGGTGGTGGTCCCCGGGGCAGTGTGGGGGGGCTCGAGCCCCCCCACACTTTGTTTTTCAAAGTAGCCCCAGGGAGGTGGCAGTCCCCGTGGCTGCGGGGGGCCGCATGGCCCCCCGCATTTAAATCATATAGCCCCAGGGAGGTGGTGGTCCCCGGGGCTTGGGGGGCCAGCGAGGCCCCCCCGACCTAAATAAATTATAGCCACAGGGAGGTGGCGGTCCCCAGGGCTTGGGGGGGCCCGTGATGCCCCTCCACCCTAAAATAACTTAATGCCCCGGGTAGGTGGCGGTCCCCGGGGCTGCGGGGGGCCGCGTGCCCCCCACATGTGATAAACTAAGCCCCGGGGAGGTGGCGGTCCCTGGGGCTGAGGGCAGCCTCTACATAATTTGGTATTGCCCCCAGGACCTGGCCCACCCGGGGGCTTATAGAAATGCTTCGTTTTTAAAAAAATTTGGGCGGGATTCGCACACCCAGCGCGAATTCTGCCGATTATTATTATTTTTTTATTTTTTTTGTTAAATGCTTTTTTTGGCCCTGGGTGTCCTTGTGGGACCCCCTGAGCAGGCCTAGGGGGTTAGGCTATTTCAACCCTGCCCCTTTTTCTTGATTTCTATCTTTTTTTACTGTTTTCTTGTGACTCGGTTTTACCGAGTCACAAGATGGCTGCCAACACTTTTTGGTTTGGAATGTTGGCAGCCAATCAGAATGAAGCTCGTGCTCGGGAGGGTTCGCGAATCCTCCTCGGCCCTCAGATATCGATATTTTTATTTTTTGAATTTCTCAGGAACTACTGAACGGATTTACACGATGTTTAAAAAATCACGCTTTCTGGACCAAGACCTACCTTTATTCCAAATGTGGTGTAATTCCGTTCAGCAGTTTGGGCTGTAGCTTTGTCTAAAGTTCCTATGGAAATTAACATGGAGAAAACGCTTTTGGGACCCCCCTTTTTTCTTGGCCCCCGCTTAACGAATCACCCTGAAACTTTCAAGACAGGAGCTGACCTGAGTGAACCATTAGTTGAAAATTTCGCAAAGATTCGTCAAACGGCGTCGAAGATATTGGCAAAAGAAAAAATGCTTTTTGAATAGAAACAAGGTCCTAACTATTACTACATACTGGCGACCGCCAGTAGGTAATAAATATATATATATATATATATATATATATATATATATATATATATGATCATGTGATCAAGGGCATCCCATTGCCCGAAACGCGTCATACGGCTATTCTAAAATAAAGAACGGTTTCTGCCACGAATTTTGGGTCCGTGACTCTCTTTCCAACCAACAGGAAGCAGGAGGGAGTCTATACTCTGATCGGATATATCTATATATATATATATATATATATATATATATATATATATATATATATTTCACAATCCCGGATGCTCCTCCTGGGAAATCCGCCCGTCGTTCGGTGGCGCGAAATGCCGGCAGAGCAGAACCATCGATAATATTCCCAACCAGATTCCAATAATACGCGCTCTCAGGATTCAAAGAAAAGGATACATTTATTGCTCAGAGTGACGCGTTTCGAAAGAAAGCTTTCTTTTCTTTGAATCCTGAGAGCGCGTATTATTTATATATATATATATATATATATATATATATATATTCACTGAAAAAACCATAGGTTTTAGGGACAGTTATAGTTAGTTGGACATTGCACTCATACAAAACCCGTGAAATTCCCCCGTTATAGTTAGTTCAGCTAACTATAACTCGCGCCCCGCAATGCACTGCTGATGACGTCACATATTACATCACTCATGACATGGTCAGTGACATCACTGATGACATCACTGATGACATCTCAAATGACATCACTGATGACATCATCCAGTGACTGTGTGTTTCTGTAAAGTTTAAATATTTTTAATATATATAGGGAAAGGCGTATTGAAGAATGAGTGGGTGTATAAGTGTGTGTATGGATGATTTAGTAGGTGCGTGACTAATTCTATAAGTGAGTGATTAAACGTATCTTACTGAATGCATGGGTTAGTGACTAAACTGGGTTAATGTCTGTATCTGTCTGTTGCTGTGTAAGTGGCTGCATGGGTTTGTGAATAGCTACATGAGTGTCTATAAGAGTTATTGATTTGTTGTCTGAGTATCTGTATGGGTGCCTGAGTGTTTGTGTGGATGGGGTGTGTGCGACTGTGCATAGATGTGTGAGTGGGTGATTCACTGGGTGGATGGTTTCAAGAGTGCATCTGTGATAGACTGTATGGGTGGGTAAGTGTGTGTAAGAGTGTGTTAGTGAGTGAATGTATGTCCCAGTGGTACATGTGTGAGTAACTACATATGTGAAAGGCAGTATATATGTGTATTGGAGTATATAAATAGCTATAAGCGAGAGTGAGTGATTGTGATAGTGGCTGTATGGATGAGTGTGTGCTTGTATCAGTGATTGTATAAGAGCGTAACAATGTGCTAGTATTTGTATGATTAAGTGAGCTGGTGTGTGTATAACTGTATAGGTGAGTAAATGGCAGTGTGTTTAATTATTTGCATGACTGACTAGGTGTGTGAGTACCTCTATGGATGAGTGGCGGTGTTTGAGTGTCTATATAGGAGTAAGAGTGCATATGATTGTCCTGTACTGAGTGACCATAAGTATGAGTGACTGTACGGGTGAGTGAGTGGATGTGTGTGTGTAGACCTAAGAATCAGTGAGTGGGTATGTAGTTATTGGTGTTGGAGTGTCTATGGTTTTGCGAATGGCAGTCTGTAATTTAGATTGGGTGTATCAAAGGTTATATTAGGGTGTGAGGAGGTGCATCAGATCATCACGTGGATGATGTCATCAGTGATGTCATTTGAGATGTCATCAGTGATGTCATCAGTGATGTCACTGACCATGTCATGAGTGATGTAATATGTGACGTCATCAGCAGTGCATTGCGGGGCGCGAGTTATAGTTAGCTGAACTAACTATAACGGGGGAATTTCACGGGTTTTGTACGAGTGCAATGTCCAACTAACTATAACTGTCCCTAAAACCTATGGTTTTTTCAGTGAATTTCAAAGGTTTTTTAAATGCTAATTTCTAACTATAACTTATCTGAAACCTATGGTTTTTTCAGTGAATTTCAAAGGTTTTTTAAATGCTAATTCCTAACTATAACATGTCTGAAACCTACGTTTTTTTCAGTGAATTTCAAAGGTTTTGTAAATGACAATTTTTAAATGTATTAATTGTTATATTAATTTTTTTCATACTGATTTATTACATTTTTAGATTTTTTTTTACATATTTTATTTTTTAAATTACATTGTAATTACATTATACATTACATTACAAAAAATACTTTCTCAGAATGAATTACTTTAGTTTAAATACTTTGCACATAGGCAATAGACTTTTAAGTACAGTAGTTACAGTTGTTGCAATGGGCACCACATTTTCAAACACAATGCAACATTCAGCTCAATGTGAATTTCTAGTTAAATGCAATTAGTTACTTTATGGATTACTTTTCTAACCACAGGACTGGATCCTAGATTCAGTCCTGGTACATCTCCTGTAAACAGTTGAGTAAAAGCGTTTTGGTTACAGTCGTGATTTTTAAGGAATATTATTGTATTTTAAAAGTTGACAGAAACTTTTTCTCATAGAATCACCAATGTTATCCTATGGAAGGAAATTCACTTAGCAGGTAAAAACTGTTATCGTTACTTTTTCTTACTCAGTGTTGGATCCTGGATCCAGCACTGGTGCATCTCCTGTAAACAGTTGAAAGAATGCGTTTAAGTCATACAGGCGATTTTTAAGGAATATTTGTAGTTTGTGAAAATCGACACTTTGAAACTTTTCTGCTGAAAACCAGACAATGGATTCCTATGGAAGAAAATATAAGTTACTGGTAAGTACGGTTAAAATTACTTTTCAGGACCAGTACTGGGCTGAAAGATGCAGCACTGAGGTCTCTCCTGATAACAGGTGAGTAAATCGAAATTCGTATTTCGGCTGATTTTAGAGGAATATTTGTATGTTTCAAAAATCAACACTTAGAAACTTTTTCAGCAAAAAGCAGGCAATGATATCCTATGGAAGGAAATTCAAGTTACTGGTAAGTACGGTTAAAATTACTTTTGAGGATCAGTACTGGGCTGAAAGATGCAGCACTGAGGTCTCTCCTGATAACAGGTGAGTAAATCGGAATTCGTATTTCGGCTGATTTTAGAGGAATATTTTAAAGTTCCAAAACTCCACACTTAGAAGAATTTCCAAGTGAAACCAGTCAATGTTAGCCTATGGAAGGAAATTCAAGTTACTGGTAAGTACGGTTAAAATTACTTTTCAGGACCAGTACTGGGCTGAAAGATACAGCACTGAGGTCTCTCCTTATAACAGGTGAGTAAATCGGAATTCGTATTTCGGCTGATTTTAGAGGAATATTTGTATGTTTCAAAAATCAACACTTAGAAACTTTTTCAGCAAAAAGCAGGCAATTATATCCTATGGAAGGAAATTCAAGTTACTGGTAAGTACGGTTAAAATTACTTTTGAGGATCAGTACTGGGCTGAAAGATGCAGCACTGAGGTCTCTCCTGATAACAGGTGAGTAAATCGGAATTCGTATTTCGGCTGATTTTAGAGGAATATTTTAAAGTTCCAAAACTCCACACTTAGAAGAATTTCCAAGTGAAACCAGTCAATGTTAGCCTATGGAAGGAAATTCAAGTTACTGGTAAGTACGGTTAAAATTACTTTTCAGGACCAGTACTGGGCTGAAAGATACAGCACTGAGGTCTCTCCTGATAACAGGTGAGTAAATCGGAATTCGTATTTCGGCTGATTTTAGAGGAATATTTTAAAGTTCCAAAACTCCACACTTAGAAGAATTTCCAAGTGAAACCAGTCAATGTTAGCCTATGGAAGGAAATTCAAGTTACTGGTAAGTACGGTTAAAATTACTTTTCAGGATTAGTACTGGGCTGAAAGATGCAGCACTGAGGTCTCTCCTGATAACAGGTGAGTAAATCAGAATTCGTATTTCGGCTGATTTTAGAGGAATATTTGCACAATGGTGAAGGGAGGGGGCGGGGCCTGAGGTGACATCTGTGCAAACGCGCCCCATGGCGCGTATTAAGTTGGGGGATTAAGTCCCCTTGAATCATGAGGGTCCCTACGGGCCAACTAGCCCACCAGGAACCTCCAGTATGCGCCAGGGGGCTGCGTTGCAGAGACATGTACAGAGGCCACACCCCTTTTACACCTCTCTGCAACGCAGCTCTGTGGCGCTTTCTGGACGTACCTGTTGGGCTAGTTGGCCCCCAGGGACCCTCAGGATTGAAGGGGATTTAATTCCCCATCTTTAAACGCGCCACGGGGCCTGTTTGCACACATGTCACCTGAAGCCCCGCCCCTCCCTTCACCACTGTGCAAACGCGCCCGTGGCGCGTTTTAAGTCGGGGGATTAACTCCCTTGAATCCTGAGGGTCCCTGGGGTGCAACTAGCCCACCATATACCTCCAAAAGCGCCACAGAGCTGCGTTGCAGAGAGGTGTAAAAGGGCATGGCCTCTGTACACCTCTCTGCAAGGCAGCCCCTGGCGCATACTGGAGGTTCCTGGTGGGCTAGTTGGCCCCCAGGGACCCCCAGTATTCAAGGGGAATTCGTCCCCCTCTGCAAATGCGCCAGGGGCGCGTTTGCAGAGTGGTGAAGGAAGGGGCGGGGCCTGCGGGCCCGATCGTTTTTTTTTGTTGTTTTTTTTCCCCCTGAAGGGGGCTGTGTGGCCCCCTTCCTTTTCCCTATTTTTAGGCCCTGGGGACCCCATCCCCCAGGGCCTTACCCCTTTTTTTTTTTTTTAAATTAAAATTTAAAAAAAAAAACGGGAAGGGGGCCGCGTGGCCTCCCTTCCATGGGCCTGTATTAGCCCCGGGGACCCCATCCCCCGGGGCATGGCCTCTTTTTTTTATTTGGAGGGGGCTGCATGGCCCCCTCCTCAGGCCATTTAAGGCCCCGGGGACCCCATCCCCGGGGCCGGCCTTGCACTTTTTTTTTTTTTTAAACTTTTTTTTACCTTTGGCGAGGGGGGCTGCATGGCCCCCCTCCTCAGGCCATTTAAGGCCCCGGGGACCCCATCCCCCGGGGTGTGGCCTCTCGTTGGGGACTGTGGGGGGGTCCCCAAACCCCCCACAGTCCCGCCGGCTCCCCGTGTCCTACGGGAGCCGGCATTAGCTTACACATGGGGAGCAGCTAACATGCTGCTCCCCATGTGGAAAGCAATCAGCTTTGGATATTGGAAGAGAGAGCAGGTTTCCTGCTCTCTCTTCCAATATCCAAAGCAGTTTGCAATGACAGGACGGGAGCCGCGAGGCTCCCGTCCTGTCATTGCAAACAGCAGTGTCCCGGGTAGGCACCCCGGGACACTGCAGGAGCCGGCTCCTGGGGGTGGCGGTCCCCAGGGCCACCACAGGCTCCAGGAGGGGGGCCGCGCGGCCCCCTCCTTACATTTTGAAAGCCCCGGGGAGGTGGTGGTCCCCGGGGCTTGGGAGTCCAAACGGACCCCCATTGTAATTTTTCTTAGTGCCCCGGGAGGTGGTGGTCCCCGGGGCGTGTGGGGGGGGCTGGAGCCCCCCCACACAGGTTTTTCAAAAATAAAAAAAGAAGCCCCGGGGAGGTGGCGGTCCCCGGGGCTGCGGGAGGGCTCAGAGCCCTCCCGCACCATTATACATAAAGCCCCGGGGGGTGGTGGTCCCCGGGGCTTGGGGGGCCCTTAGAGGCCCCCCACACATAAAATTAACCCCCCCCCAGCATGCCCCCGGGACTTGGGCCACCCGGGGGCCAATTACTATCGAAGCGCGGGAGACCGCGCTTCGATTTTTTTTTTTTCGGCAGGATTCGCGCACCCTGAGCGCATCCTGCCGATTTAAAAAAAAAAAAAATAATAATTTTTGCCCAGGGGGTCCTTGTGGGACCCCTGAGCAGACCCTAGGGGGTCAGGGTGTTTCTACCCTGCCCCCTTTGTGCACTTTGCGCACCTGTTTCTGTCCCTCGGTTCTACCGAGGACAAAATGGCTGCCAACACTTCCTGATTTGCAGTGTTGACAGCCAATTAGCATGCAGCTCGTGATCGGGAGGGTGCGCGAATCCGACGCGGCCATAGATATATCTATCTTTTTACTTTTGATTTTCTCAGCAACTACTGAACGGATTTACACCATTTAACAAAAGGGTTCTTTCTGAACCAAGAACTACCTCTTTGCCAAATTTGGTGTAATTCCGTTCAGCAGTTCGAGCTGTAGCCGTGTCTAAAGTTTCCTATGGAAAATTGCATGGGGAAAACACGTTTTGGGACCCCCTTTTTCTCGGCCCCCGCTTGACGAATCCCCCGAGACTTTCAGGGTAGGAGTGGACCGGAGCGCCCCACAAAGTTTGAAAATTTTGCGAAGATACGTCAACCGGCGAGAGAGTTATTTCAAATAGAATGTCGCGGATTTCCTATGGATAATAGGTTGTAACTATAACTATCTACTGGCGACCTCCAGTAGATAATATATAAAAATATATATATATATTCACTGAAAAAACCATAGGTTTTAGGGACAGTTATAGTTAGTTGGACATTGCACTCGTACAAAACCCGTGAAATTCCCCTGTTATAGTTAGTTCAGCTAACTATAACTCGCGCCCCGCAATGCACTGCTGATGACGTCACATATTACATCACTCATGACATGGTCAGTGACATCACTGATGACATCACTGATGACATCTCAAGTGACATCACTGATGACATCACTGATGACATCATCCAGTGACTGTGTGTTTCTGTAAAGTTTAAATATGTTTAATATATATAGGGAAAGGCGTATTGAAGAATGAGTGGGTGTATAAGTGTCTGAATGGATGATTTAGTACGTGAGTGACTGACTCTACAAGTGAGTGATTAAACGTATCTTACTGAATGCATGGGTTAGTGACTAAACTGTGTGAATGTCTGTATCCGTCTGTTTGTTGGTGTGTAAGTGGATGCATGGATTTGCGAATAGCTACATGAGTGTCTATATGGGTTATTGATTGGTTCTCTGAGTATCTGTATGGCTGCCTGAGTGTTTGTGTGGGTGGGGTGTGTGTGACTCTATACATAGATGTGTGAGTGGGTGATTCACTGGGTGCATGATTTCAAGAGTGCATCTGTGATGGACTGCTTGGGTGGGTGAGTGTGTGTATGGGTGTGTTAGTGAGTGAATGTATATCTCAGTGGTACATGTGCGAGTAACTACATATGTAAAAGGCAGTATATATGTGTGTTAGAGTATTTAAATGGCTATAAGTGAGAGTGTGTTATTGTGAGAGTGGCTGTATGGATGCGTGTGTGCTTGTATCAGTTATTGTATAAGAGCGTAAGAATGTGCTAGTATTTGTATGAGTAAGTGAGCTGGTGTGTGTATAACTGTATAGGTGAGTAAATGGGTGTGTGATTAATTTTTTGCATGACTGACTAGGTGTGTGAGTACCTCTATGGATGAGTGGCGGTGTGTGAGTGTTTATATAGGTGTATGAGTGCATATAATAGTCCTGTACTGAGTGACTGTAAGTATGAGTGACTGTACAGGTGAGTGAGTGGATGTGTGTGTAGACCTAAGAATCAGTGAGTGGGTATGTAGTTTTTGGTGTTGGAGTGTCTATGGTTTTGAGAATGGCAGTCTGTAATTTAGAGTGGGTGTATCAAAAGTTATATTAGGGTGTGAGAAGATGCATGAAATTATCACATGGATGATGTCATCAGTGATGTCATTTGAGATGTCATCAGTGATGTCATCAGTGATGTCACTGACCATGTCATGAGTGATGTAATATGTGACGTCATCAGCAGTGCATTGCGGGGCGCGAGTTATAGTTAGCTGAACTAACTATAACAGGGGAATTTCACGGGTTTTGTACGAGTGCAATGTCCAACTAACTATAACTGTCCCTAAAACCTATGGTTTTTTCAGTGAATTTCAAAGGTTTTTTAAATGCTAATTTCTAACTATAACGTGCCTGAAACCTATGGTTTTTTCAGTGAATTTCAAAGGTTTTTTAAATGCTAATTTCTAACTATAACGTGACTGAAACCTATGGTTTTTTTCAGTGAATTTCAAAGGTTTTTTAAATGCTAATTTCTAACTATAACGTGACTGAAACCTATGGTTTTTTTCAGTGAATTTCAAAGGTTTTTTAAATGCTAGTTTCTAACTATGCCAACAGAGGTAGAACATGTGAAGAAAGAAGAAATAACGCACAGAAAGAAGCAAAAGATGTGCAGAAAGAACCAACAGAGGAGCAGAAAGAGGCCTTGTTGCAAAATCATCCTGTGCCCACAACTTTTTCAGACGGGTACTGGTGGTAACTGACTCTGACTAACCAGAGCCAGTGCGCGTTTGCACAGTGGTGAAGGGAGGGGGGGCCTGAGGTGACATGTGTGCAAACGCGCCCCGTGGCGCGTTTTAAGTTGCGGGATTAAGTCCCCTTGAATCCTGAGGGTCCCTGGGGCCCAACTAGCCCCCCAGGTACCTACAGTTAGGACCACAGAGCTGAGTTGCAGAGAGGCGTTCCGAGGCCACGCACCTTTTTCACCTCTCTGCAACGCAACTCTGTTGTGCTTACTGAAGGTACCTGGTGGGCTAGTTGGCCCCCAGGATTCAAAGGGAATTAACTCCCCAACTTAAAGCGCACCACAGGGCGTGTTTGCGCACATGTCACCTGAGGCCCCGCCCCTCCCTTCACCACTGTGTAAACGCGCCCCGTGGCGCATTTTAAGTTGGGGGATTAGGTCACCTTGAATCCTGAGAGTCCCTGGGGCCCAACTAGCCCACCAGGTACTTCCAGTAAGCACCACAGGCCTGCGTTGCAACGCCTGTAACAAATTGTGCAGTTGTGTTTAGGTAGTGAAGAGGGTCGTGCTGGGGGTAGTGTTTTAGGGTTTAGGGTAGTGCAGTGGTGTTTGTGTAGTGTAGGGGGTCATGCTGGGGGTAGATTTAGGGTTTAGGGTAGTGCAGTGGTGTTTGGGTAGTGTAGGGAGTCGTGCTGGGGGAGTGTTTTAGGGTTTAGGGTAGTACAGTGGTGTTTGGGTAGTGTAGGGGGTCGTGCTGGGATTAGTGTTTTAGGGTTTTAGGGTTTAGGGTAGTGCAGTGGTATTTGGGTAGTGTAGGGGATACTGCTGGGGGTAGTGTTTTAGGGTTTAGGGTAGTGCAATGGTGTTTGGGTAGTGTAGGGGGTACTGCTGGGGGTAGTGTTTTAGGGTTTAGGGTAGTGCAGTGGTGTTTGGGTAGCATAGGGGTACTGCTGGGGTAGTGTTTTATGGTTTAGGGTAGTGCAGTGGTGTTTGGGTAGTGTAGGGGTTCGTGCTGGGGGTAGTTTTTTAGGGTTTAGGGTAGTGCAGGGGTGTTTGTGTAGTGTAGGAGGTCGTGTTTTAGGGTTTAGGGTAGTGCAGTGGTCTTTGGGTAGTGTAGGGAGTCGTGCGGGGGTATTGTTTTAGAGTTTAGGGTAGTGCAGTGGTCTTTGGGTAGTGTAGGGGTTGTGCGGGGGTAGTGTTTTAGGGATTAGGGTAGTGCATTGGTATTTGGGTAGTGTAGGGGTCATGCGGGGGGTAGTGTTTTAGGGTTTAGGGCAGTGCAGTGGTGTTTAGGTAGTGTAGGGGTCGTGCTGGGGGAGTGTTTTAGGGTTTAGGGCAGTGCAGTGGTGTTCGGGTAGTGTAGGGGGTCGTGCTGGGGGAGTGTTTTAGGGTTTAGGGCAGTGCAGTCGTGTTCGGGTAGTGTAGGGGGTCGTGCTGGGGGAGTATTTTAGGGTTTAGGGTAGTGCAGTGGTGTTCGGGTAGTGTAGGGGTCATGCTGGGGGTAGTGTTCTAGGGTTTAGGGCAGTGCAGTGGTATTCGGGCAGTGTAGGGGGTCGTGCAGGGGTGGTGTTTCAGGGTTTAGGGCAGTGGTGTTCGGGCAGTGTAGGGGGTCATGCTGGAAGTGGTGTTTCAGGGTTTGGGGCAGTGCAGTGGTGTTCGAGCAGTAAAGGGGGTCATGCTGGGGGTGGTGTTTCAGGGTTTAGGGCAGTGCAGTGGTGTTCGGGCAGTGTAGGGGCGGTGCAGGGGGTGGTGTTTCAGGGTTTAGGGCAGTGCAGTGGTGTTCGGGCAGTGTAGGGGGTGGTGCAGGGGGTGGTGTTTCAGGGTTTAGGGCAGTGCAGTGGTGTTCGGGCAGTGTAGGGGGTCGTGCAGGGGGTGGTGTTTCAGGGTTTAGGGCAGTGCAGTGGTGTTCGGGCAGTGTAGGGGGCGGTGCAGGGGGTGGTGTTTCAGGGTTTAGGGCAGTACAGTGGTGTTCGGGCATTGTAGGGGGTGGTGCTGGGGCTGGTGTTTCAGGGTTTAGGGCAGTGCAGTGGTGTTCGGGCAGTGTAGGGGGTCGTGCTGGGGCTGGTGTTTCAGGGTTTAGGGCAGTGCAGTGGTGTTCGGGCAGTGTAGGGGGTCGTGCTGGGGCTGGTGTTTCAGGGTTTAGGGCAGTGCAGTGGTGTTCGGGCAGTGTAGGGGGTCATGCTGGGGCTGGTGTTTCAGGGTTTAGGGCAGTGCAGTGGTGTTCGGGCAGTGTAGGGGGTCTTGCTGGGGCTGGTGTTTCAGAGTCTAGGGCAATGCAGTGGTGTTCGGGCAGTGTAGGGGTCTTGCTGGGGCTGGTGTTTCAGGTTTTAGGGCAGTGCAGTGGTGTTCGGGCAGTGTAGGGGGTCGTGCTGGGGGTGGTGTTTCAGGGTTTAGGGCAGTGCAGTGGTGTTCGGGCAGTGTAGGGGGTCATGCTGTGGCTAGTGTTTCAGGGTTTAGGGCAGAGCAATGATGCTCAGGCAGTGTAGGGGTTGTGCTGGGGGTGATGTTTCAGGGTTTAGGGCAGTGCAGTGGTGTTAGGGCAGTGTAGGGGGTCGTGCTGGGGGTGGTGTTTCAGGGTTTAGGGCAGTGCAGTGGTGTTCCGGCAGTGTAGGGGGTCGTGCAGGGGGTGGTGTTTCAGGGTTTAGTGCAGTGGTGTTCGGGCAGTGTAGGGGGTCGTGCTGGGGTGGTGTTTCAGGGTTTAGGGCAGTGCAGTGGTGTTCGGGCAGTGTAGGGTGTCATGCTGAGGGGTGGTGTTTCAGGGTTTAGGGCAGTGCAGTGGTGTTTGGGCAGTGTAGGGGGTCGTGCTGGGGGTGGTGTTTCAGGGTTTAGGGCAGTGCAATGGTGTTCGGGCAGTGTAGGGGGTCGTGCTGGGGCTGGTGTTTCAGGGTTTAGGGCAGTGCAGTGGTGTTCGGGCAGTATAGGGGGTCATGCTGGGGCTGGTGTTTCAGGGTTTTGGGCAGAGCAGTGGTGTTCGGGCAGTATAGGGGGTCGAGCTGGGGGTGGTGTTTAAGGGTTTAGGGCAGTGCAGTGGTGTTCGGGCAGTGTAGGGGTCTTGCTGGGGGTGGTGTTTCAGGGTTTAGGGCAGTGCAGTGGTGTTCGGGCAGTGTAGGGGGTCTTGCTTGGGGTGGTGTTTCAGGGTTTAGGGCAGTGGTGTTCGGGCAGTGTAGGGGGTCTTGCTGGGGGTGATGTTATAGGGTTTAGGGCAGTGCAGTGGTGTTCGGGCAGTGTAGGGGGTCTTGCTGGGGTAGTGTTTCAGGGTTTAGGGTAGTGCAGTGGTGTTTGTGTAGTGTAGGGGGTCATGCTGGGGGTAGATTTAGGGTTTAGGGTAGTGCAGTGGTGTTTGGGTAGTGTAGGGAGTCGTGCTGGGGGAGTGTTTTAGGGTTTAGGGTAGTACAGTGGTGTTTGGGTAGTGTAGGGGGTCGTGCTGGGATTAGTGTTTTAGGGTTTTAGGGTTTAGGGTAGTGCAGTGGTATTTGGGTAGTGTAGGGGATACTGCTGGGGGTAGTGTTTTAGGGTTTAGGGTAGTGCAATGGTGTTTGGGTAGTGTAGGGGGTACTGCTGGGGGTAGTGTTTTAGGGTTTAGGGTAGTGCAGTGGTGTTTGGGTAGCATAGGGGTACTGCTGGGGTAGTGTTTTATGGTTTAGGGTAGTGCAGTGGTGTTTGGGTAGTGTAGGGGTTCGTGCTGGGGGTAGTTTTTAGGGTTTAGGGTAGTGCAGGGGTGTTTGTGTAGTGTAGGAGGTCGTGTTTTAGGGTTTAGGGTAGTGCAGTGGTCTTTGGGTAGTGTAGGGAGTCGTGCGGGGGTATTGTTTTAGAGTTTAGGGTAGTGCAGTGGTCTTTGGGTAGTGTAGGGGGTTGTGCGGGGGTAGTGTTTTAGGGATTAGGGTAGTGCATTGGTATTTGGGTAGTGTAGGGGGTCATGCGGGGGTAGTGTTTTAGGGTTTAGGGCAGTGCAGTGGTGTTTAGGTAGTGTAGGGGGTCGTGCTGGGGGAGTGTTTTAGGGTTTAGGGCAGTGCAGTGGTGTTCGGGTAGTGTAGGGGGTCGTGCTGGGGGAGTGTTTTAGGGTTTAGGGCAGTGCAGTCGTGTTCGGGTAGTGTAGGGGGTCGTGCTGGGGGAGTATTTTAGGGTTTAGGGTAGTGCAGTGGTGTTCGGGTAGTGTAGGGGGTCATGCTGGGGGTAGTGTTCTAGGGTTTAGGGCAGTGCAGTGGTATTCGGGCAGTGTAGGGGGTCGTGCTGGGGGTGGTGTTTTAGGGTTTAGGGCAGTGCAGTGGTGTTCGGGCAGTGTAGGGGGTCGTGCTGGGGGTGGTGTTTCAGGGTTTAGGGCAGTGCAGTGGTGTTCGGGCAGTGTAGGGGGTAGTGCAGGGGGTGGTGTTTCAGGGTTTAGGGCAGTGCAGTGGTGTTCGGGCAGTGTAGGGGGTCGTGCAGGGGTGGTGTTTCAGGGTTAGGGCAGTGGTGTTCGGGCAGTGTAGGGGGTCATGCTGGAAGTGGTGTTTCAGGGTTTGGGGCAGTGCAGTGGTGTTCGAGCAGTAAAGGGGGTCATGCTGGGGGTGGTGTTTCAGGGTTTAGGGCAGTGCAGTGGTGTTCGGGCAGTGTAGGGGGCGGTGCAGGGGGTGGTGTTTCAGGGTTTAGGGCAGTGCAGTGGTGTTCGGGCAGTGTAGGG
The DNA here is from genome assembly GCA_963921515.1 of Calotriton arnoldi. Classification (NCBI taxonomy): domain Eukaryota; kingdom Metazoa; phylum Chordata; class Amphibia; order Caudata; family Salamandridae; genus Calotriton; species Calotriton arnoldi. The sequence continues at coordinate 2,206,352 of CAWUFW010001157.1, read as the reverse complement.
GGTGGTGCAGGGGGTGGTGTTTCAGGGTTTAGGGCAGTGCAGTGGTGTTCGGGCAGTGTAGGGGGTCGTGCAGGGGGTGGTGTTTCAGGGTTTAGGGCAGTGCAGTGGTGTTCGGGCAGTGTAGGGGGCGGTGCAGGGGGTGGTGTTTCAGGGTTTAGGGCAGTACAGTGGTGTTCGGGCATTGTAGGGGGTGGTGCTGGGGCTGGTGTTTCAGGGTTTAGGGCAGTGCAGTGGTGTTCGGGCAGTGTAGGGGGTCGTGCTGGGGCTGGTGTTTCAGGGTTTAGGGCAGTGCAGTGGTGTTTGGGCAGTGTAGGGGTCGTGCTGGGGCTGGTGTTTCAGGGTTTAGGGCAGTGCAGTGGTGTTCGGGCAGTGTAGGGGGTCATGCTGGGGCTGGTGTTTCAGGGTTTAGGGCAGTGCAGTGGTGTTCGGGCAGTGTAGGGGGTCTTGCTGGGGCTGGTGTTTCAGAGTCTAGGGCAATGCAGTGGTGTTCGGGCAGTGTAGGGGTCTTGCTGGGGCTGGTGTTTCAGGGTTTAGGGCAGTGCAGTGGTGTTCGGGCAGTGTAGGGGGTCGTGCTGGGGGTGGTGTTTCAGGGTTTAGGGCAGTGCAGTGGTGTTCGGGCAGTGTAGGGGGTCGTGCTGTGGCTAGTGTTTCAGGGTTTAGGGCAGAGCAATGATGCTCAGGCAGTGTAGGGGGTTGTGCTGGGGGTGATGTTTCAGGGTTTAGGGCAGTGCAGTGGTGTTAGGGCAGTGTAGGGGGTCGTGCTGGGGGTGGTGTTTCAGGGTTTAGGGCAGTGCAGTGGTGTTCCGGTAGTGTAGGGGGTCGTGCAGGGGGTGGTGTTTCAGGGTTTAGTGCAGTGGTGTTCGGGCAGTGTAGGGGGTCGTGCTGGGGTGGTGTTTCAGGGTTTAGGGCAGTGCAGTGGTGTTCGGGCAGTGTAGGGTGTCGTGCTGAGGGGTGGTGTTTCAGGGTTTAGGGCAGTGCAGTAGTGTTTGGGCAGTGTAGGGGGTTGTGCAGGGGGTGGTGTTTCAGGGTTTAGGGCAGTGCAGTGGTGTTCGTCCAGTGTAGGTAGTCTTGCTGGGGGTGGTGTTTCAGGGTTTAGGGCAGTGCAGTGGTGTTTGGGCAGTGTAGGGGGTCGTGCTGGGGGTGGTGTTTCAGGGTTTAGGGCAGTGCAATGGTGTTCGGGCAGTGTAGGGGGTCGTGCTGGGGCTGGTGTTTCAGGGTTTAGGGCAGTGCAGTGGTGTTCGGGCAGTATAGGGGTCATGCTGGGGCTGGTGTTTCAGGGTTTTGGGCAGAGCAGTGGTGTTCGGGCAGTATAGGGGGTCGAGCTGGGGGTGGTGTTTAAGGGTTTAGGGCAGTGCAGTGGTGTTCGGGCAGTGTAGGGGGTCTTGCTGGGGGTGGTGTTTCAGGGTTTAGGGCAGTACAGTGGTGTTCGGGCAGTGTAGGGGGTCTTGCTTGGGGTGGTGTTTCAGGGTTTAGGGCAGTGGTGTTCGGGCAGTGTAGGGGGTCTTGCTGGGGGTGATGTTATAGGGTTTAGGGCAGTGCAGTGGTGTTCGGGCAGTGTAGGGGGTCTTGCTGGGGTAGTGTTTCAGGGTTTAGGGCGGTGCAGTGGTGTTCGTGCAGTGTAGGGGGTCGTGCTGGGGGTGGTGTTTCAGGGTTTAGGGCAGTGCAGTAGTGTTCGGGCAGTGTAGGGGGTCGTGCAGGGGGTGGTGTTTCAGGGTTTAGGGCAGTGCAGTGGTGTTCTGGCAGTGTAGGGGGTCATGCTGGGGGTGGGGTTTCAGGGTTTAGGGCAGTACAGTGGTGTTCGGGCAGTGTAGGGGGTCGTGCAGGGGGTGGTGTTTCAGGGTTTAGGGCAGAGCAGTGGTGTTCGGGTAGTGTAGGGGGTCGTGCTGGGGCTGGTGTTTCAGGGTTTAGGGCAGTTCAGTGGTGTTCGGGCAGTGTAGGGGTCTTGCTGGGGGTGGTGTTTCAGGGTTTAGGGCAGTGGTGTTCGGGCAGTGTAGGGGGTCTTGCTGGGGGTGATGTTTCAGGGTTTAGGGCAGTGCAGTGGTGTTCGGGCAGTGTAGGGGTCTTGCTGGGGGTAGTGTTTCAGGGTTTAGGGCAGTGCAGTGGTGTTCGTGCAGTATAGGGGGTCGTGCTGGGGATGGTGTTTCTGGGTTTAGGGCAGTGCAGTAGTGTTTGAGCAGTGTAGGGGGTTGTGCAGGGGGTGGTGTTTCAGGGTTTAGGGCAGTGCAGTGGTGTTCGGTCAGTGTAGGGGTCGCGCTGGGGGTTGTGTTTCAGGGTTTAGGGCAGTGCAGTGGTGTTCGGGCAGTGTAGGGGGTCATGCACGGGGTGGTGTTTCAGGGTTTAGGGCAGTGCAGTGGTGTTCGGGCAGTGTAGGGTGTTGTGCTGGGGCTGGTGTTTCAGGGTTCAGGCAGTGCAGTGGTGTTCAGGCAGTGTAGGGGGTCGTGCTGAGGCTGGTGTTTCACGGTTTAGGGCAGTGCAGTGGTGTTCGGGCAGAGTAGGGGGTCGTGCTGGGGCTGGTGTTTCAGGGTTTAGGGCAGTGCAGTGGTGTTCGGGCAGTGTAGGCGGTCGTGCTGGGGCTGGTGTTTCAGGGTTTAGGGCAGTGCAGTGGTGTTCGGGCAGTGTAGGGGGTCATGCTGGGGGTGATGTTTCAGGGTTTAGGGTAGTGCAGTGGTGTTCGGGCAGTGTAGGGGGTCATGCAGGGGCTGGTGTTTCAAGGTTTAGGGCAGTGCAGTGGTGTTCGGGCAGTGTAGGGGGTCGTGCTGGGGCTGGTGTTTCAGGGTTTTGGGCAGAGCAGTGGTGTTTGGGCAGTGTAGGAGGTCATGCTGGGGGTAGTGTTTCAGGGTTTAGGGCAGGTCAGTGGTGTTCGGGCAGTGTAGGGGGTCGTGCTGGGGGTGGTGTTTCAGGGTTTAGGTCAGTGGTGTTCGGGCAGTGTAGGGGGTCTTGCTGGGGCTGATGTTTCAGGGTTTAGGGTAGTGCAGTGGTGTTCGGGCAGTGTAGGGGGTCTTGCTGGGGGTAGTGTTTCAGGGTTTAGGGAAGTGCAGTGGTGTTCGGGCAGTGTAGGGGGTCATGCTGGGGGTGGTGTTTCAGGGTTTAGGGCAGTGCAGTGGTGTTCGGGCAGTGTAGGGGGTCGTGAAGGGGTGGTGTTTCAGGGTTTAGGGCAGTGCAGTGGTGTTCGGGCTGTGTAGGGGGTCGTGCTAGGGGTGGTGTTTCAGGGTTTAGGGCAGTGCAGTGGTGTTCGGGCAGTGTAGGGGGTCATGCAGGGGCTGGTGTTTCAGGGTTTAGGGCAGTGCAGTGGTGTTCGGGCAGTGTAGGGGGTCGTGCTGGGGGTAGTGTTTTAGGGTTTAGGGTAGTGCAGTGGTGCTTGTGTAGTATAGGGGGTCGTGCTGGGGGTAGTGTTTTAGGGTTTAGGGTAGTGCAGTGGTGTTTGTGTAGTGTAGGGGGTCATGTTTTAGGGTAGTGCAGTGGTGTTTGGGTAGTGTAGGGGGTCGTGCTGGGGTAGTGTTTTAGGATTTAGGTTAGTGCAGTGGTGTTTGGGTAGTGTAGGGGGTCGTGCTGGGGGTAGTGTTTTAGCGTTTAGGGTAGTGCAGTGGTGTTTGTGTAGTGTAGGGGGTCGTGCTGGGGGTAGTGTTTTAGGGTTTAGGGTAGTGCAGTGGTGCTTGTGTAGTGTAGGGGGTCGTGCTGGGGGTAGTGTTTTAGGGTTTAGGGTAGTGCAGTGGTGTTTGTGTAGTGTAGGGGGTCATGTTTTGGGGTAGTGCAGTGGTGTTTGGGTAGTGTAGGGGGTCGTGCTGGTGGTAGTGTTTTAGGATTTAGGTTAGTGCAGTGGTGTTTGGGTAGTGTAGGGGGTGGTGCTGGGGGTAGTGTTTTAGGGTTTAGGATAGTGCAGTGGTGCTTGTGTAGTGTAGGGGGTCGTGCTGGGGGTAGTGTTTTAGGGTTTAAGGTAGTGCAGTGGTGTTTTTGTAGTGTAGGGGGTCATGTTTTAAGATGCAATGCTCCAATACCTGACCAGTCTGCACTACATAAAACTGCAAAAAAACTAAAAATAAAAAGTGTTTTGCACACTTTTGTCATTGGGCTATATGTGGGCTACATCTGGGTAATATTTGTGCTACATTTGGGCTCTTTTTTCACTGGTGGCCATTTTGGAAGACTTCTTTGTTATGAAGTTTCCTAATTTCTTCATTTACTGCAGTCTCCTCAGTAGGAAATGCTTTCAGTTTTTTACTTTGATTCCATCAAGAAGGCATTCAGATGTGTCTCACATCTGCCATAAATTCAGAATGTTAGCACTCTAGTTGCTCATTAGATCACTGGAGTAAAGCTACTGCTAGTCTGGTAGTCTGCTGCTGGTATTGAAAGTGATTGTTTCAGTCTGCATGTCAGAATGTTTCAGTCTGCATGTCAGAATTTTCTAATGAAATAGAAGAGGATTTGAGATCTCACTTAAAACATGCCCTAATTTTTCTTTCTGCAGCACTAACCATAATTTCTATTTCAAAAAGATCCCCTCATTTTGTTCCTTTTTAAATTAAATGTTTTAAGTGTTACCGGTTTATTCCAATCAAGATGGCTTCAGGTGTGCCATACTTTTGTCATAAGTAAGGCTGTTAGCGCTCTAGTTGTTCTTTAGAACACTCTGGGAAGCTGCAGTAGAACACAAAGGCATCAACTGGCAGGCTGCTCCTGTTGAAATATAACAGGAAGATATTTGAGATCACACTTGAAATATGTCCTAATTTTTCTTTCTACAGCACTAACCATAATTTCTATGACAAAATGAACCCCATCATTTTGTTCCTTTTTAAATTAAATTGTTTAAGTGTTACCAGTTTATTCCAATCAAGATGGCTTCAGGTGTGCCATACTTTTGTCATAAGTAAGGCTGTTAGCACTCTAGTTGTTCTTTAGAACACTCTGGGAAGCTGCAGTAGAACACAAAGGAATCAACTGACAGTCTCTGCCCTTGTTGGATGTACATGTTTTACTGAGAATGTCAGACTTCATTCTCACATGACTGAGAAAGATAATGTGAATTTACAGAAAATATGCTCTCATTTTAGCTTCTGGAGCACCTTCCAAACCTCCATGGGACAAGCATGTGAAAATAGTGTTCTCTCAAACATGATTCATGATATCCCAGCAGAAGGTTTTTCACATGGTAAAATCACCTTAGAATACACCACAATTCCTAAAATTAGTATGGTACCATCAACAAATAAATTCTAATGTAACTAAAGCCTGTTATCACCCTTTATAGTTCTCCTTTTGGTGACCCTCAAAATCTTCTATTCAGTACAATGCATTTCAATGAGGTACTATCATTTATATTGGTCCCAAGATGGCTGCCAGCAATTCCAGGATGAAGTGCTGACAGCCAATCAAATCTCACGATGACATGTGTGGTTAGGCTCCGCCCAGATATATATGTGAGTTTACTTTTGATTTTCTCAGGAACTACTGAAGGGATTTACACCATTTAAGCAAAAGGCACGACACTGAACCAAGGGCTACCTCTTTGCCAAGTTTGGTGTAATTCCGTTCAGCAGTTCGGGCTGTAGCTGCGACTAAAGGTTCCTATGGAAAAATGAATGGGGAAAACGCGTTTTGGGACCCCCCTTTTTTCTCGGCCCCCGCTTGACGTATCACCCCGAGACTTTCAGGATAGGAGCGGACCGGAGCGCCCCAACAAGTTGGAAACTTTCGCGAAGATTCGTCAACCGGCGCCAACGTTATTTCAAATAGAATGTCGCGGATTTCCTATGGATAATAGGTTTTAACTATAACTATCTACTGGCGACCGCCAGTAGATAATATATACATATATATATATATATACACACACATACCACGGAACGTTCTAACAACCACAAAGAACGTGAGGGACACAACGGGGAATTCGGGAAAGGATTTATTTTCACTGCAAAAGCTTAAGGCATGACGCGTTTCGGAGCAATTCCTTTTTCAAATGCCAGCTTCAACAAAGCACTCCCGCCAGTTCTTTGAAATAATCCCAGTCGTTCTGCCATTGGTGGCCATCCAGGTGGGCTGGGTCAAAGTTCCAAACGGACCTGCAGACGTGTTGGCTGACTGCACGTCCCAACATGCTAGTTTCAGACTAACTTTGGATAGAGGGAAACAGGGGAGCGAGGAATGAGGCAGGAGGTAGGCAGGGGACGAAAGATAGGGGTTGGGAAGAAGGATTAGTTAGAACAATGTTGGGGAAGTTTGTTGTGGGGAATTGTTTAAGGGCAGAGGGGGGTGATAGAATATGACTCTGTATTAGTGAGGCCTTATTTGCATATCTGTATTACATGTAACTGCTTACCTGTTCAATAAAGCAGCCTTTTACCCCATTTTGGTCTGTGGAAGTGCTTATTGCCCGATGCTGTGCTGTTTGAGTTATAGTGTGGAGGAGACAGGTGTTGCTACTAGGAACGTGATCCCATCCTCTACTGCTCCTCAAAAAAACAAACACAGAGGTATGCGAACACTAAAACAGGCACAACTGCAAAACACATACACAGGCGCCGATAGGAAAACACACTATTAGATATCCAGAGGTACAAAACTGCAAACAGATGTACCCATGCTTGCACATTGACAAAAGTACACTGAAGCACAAACACATATACAAAAACACACTCACACCATGCAAACACAAGCAATAACATGATTAAACTCAGTTGCAAACACATAACTTTACAGACATGCAGATACTCGCACACACACTCTACAAATCCCACAAACATAGGCAGTGTCAGTTACACACACAATCACACCCATTCAGACACGTCCAAGCGCAAATGTATACTTTAACAACTGCATACATACAGTCAAATAAACAAATACAAACACTTAAGCTCCACATCCACTACTGTCACAGCAAAATGTTACATACCACACAAAGCAGCTAAGAAAATATAGTGCAGGAGTGGATTGTCTGAGTGGCCGTTAGCAGGGACAAAAGTGCCCACAAATCTGCCACTACTGTCAGCAGTGGACCGGTTACATACAGCATAAAGTGGTTAAGACAATGTTTTGCAGGAGGTAATTGTCTGAGAGAACGTTGGGGGCTGTGGAGTGTAGAGTTCCCTTTGCAAAAAGTGTTAGCACCTGGAACAGGTCTTAAACTGTTTCGACGTGCCTTGAAAGCCATACAAGCGAGCCAATTTGTGCGTTCATCGCACTTCGGTCATTGGTTCTAAATGATGAGATTGAAATGCTCAGCGTGGTTTATGTGACCATGCACCCTTGTACTATGACTGCAGTCCATTATCACCAACACATAAAAAGGCCACGTGGTTTGTTGTTTGACATTAATAGTACCAAGACATGGTGTGTTTTGGTGTTGTGGCGTCATGTGGGAGTTTGTGTGTGGTAATGCCTGTAGGTGAAGGCAGTGTGTCTTATATGTGTGGGGTACATGGGTCTGGGGCATGGGTACTTGAAAACATTTTCCCAGGTGCCAAAAAGTTTAGTGTGTGGTGTGACCGAGGGCCGCAGGGTGGTGGACGGTGGGGGGAGGGGTTTATGTAAGGTGGGCGTAGGGGAGCGAAGTACGTACAACTAGTGGCTGAATTACACAATGTGAAACCAGAAAACCTAGAATCAATCCTGGCTTCTCCACTTGACCAAATTGTTTGATCCTAGGCAATTGTTTTATTTTACTTTGCTTCCTTTTTCTTCATCATCCCATATAAGAGGACCTTGAAATACATGACTTCAGGATATGAGCTATACACAATCGCTTGTGTTTGAGTTAATAAACTATAATGTTGGCTATCTAGAAAAGCAACCCCAGCCACCCAGAGGGTGTGCATAACAACCGACTTGCCTCTTAGTTCACTATTGGCATTATCATCAGAGTGGGGGGAAGCATGTATGTTTCTAAATTCCTGTTTGAAACCTATCACTTAAAAAGATATATATATATTTAAAAAAATCTGATGTACTAATGTGAAATGCTTCTGCATGTCAATGAAATGCACTTTTGAAATTTTGAAGAGACTTTATCATATTTTACATGTGAATGAAGGTACATTTAATGTTAAGGGGTGCAGGACACCTCAATAACTTCCATTCTTTAACTTCAGTAACATGTAAATAAATGCTTGTCCGTTTATTTAACATTTTTAGGTCTCGCCTAGCGTTGCAGCGTATGCGCTGCTCACTCGGCGAGACCTAAAGTGAGAGAAGAGATTTCAGAAGGGGACTTGAAGCCCCACCCATCCTTTTCATTGGGTCGCGTCAGCGTTTATGCTAAATGCTGGCTTCCCATTGAAAAGGATGCTTTTGGGCCACTGCCCTTTCTCCCTTTTGGACGGCCCATCCGGACTGGGTCGTCTGCTTCACGGCTGTCGTGAAGCACTTTCTTATCTTTAGGGGGGGGGGCATCTGTTTCTAATTAGCATGGCCTTAGCACGGCCATGCTAATTAGAAACAGATGGCCCCCCCTAAAGATAAGAAAGTCTGCATCCCCAGCTATTCTAACGTCCTCGGTCCCTCGGAAGTGACAACATTGGCCAACAAATATGGCGGCGGGGAAGGTCCAAGGCGCATAGTTTACTATAGCGCAAACTCGACCCAAACGTATTGTAGCGCTTTACATGAGCATCAAGTTCATTGCACAAGGACGCATTTTTTTGTAGGCACGGGGAGATTAAGTGATTGGCCCAGAATCACTGGCTGTTTATTAGCCTATGCCGAGACTCGAACCGGGCTTTCCAGCGCCTAGGTGCAGTGACGTAATATAGAAAGGAGCATCCCTCACATATGACACCAGAACGCTTCTCACATAGGCCGAAAAGTAACACTCTTCCAGCTAAGCATACCCCCACAGTGTTGCGTTCTCACCTGTCTGCTAATGCTCGTTGATGCCTAGTCAGGGTTATGAAGCGCTATACAAAGACAATTAAAATCCAATTGACTCCCTTAAGTAGGGTACCCTACTGGGAGGGAGGTGGCTCTTGGCTCATTGCAGCGCTGCAGCTTACTCTTGTGCACAGGATTAATGCTAAAGCCCAATGAAAGGACGCCCTCCCCCCCAAAAAAGGAAAACCAGTTCGAACTCAAATATGGCTCATAAATTGTTATGGCTCTCTATACGGCTCATTCAATGTCTTTGTGATCGGGCTCCAGACAATACAATCTGTTTACGCAAACGCAGGGGAGGTTAGCCATTTTGCTATTTGAGTTACGAGGATTTAATAAAAATTTACTGCGTGTTCAACAGGAATTTGTTGTCCACGGATTTTAGATAAATATTCATACTATACTCTGTTAGCGCAGGATGAAAAGCTAATATTTCACATAAACGTTTGTCTTTTAAATTCATCTGCTATTTTTCGCGAACGACTTAATGTTAAGGGACATATATAATGTGATAAATAACCTAGTCTCACTTGGAATGTTCCAGCCCTAAGCCCAGAGGCAATAAAATATTTCATAAAATGGCGGGCGAAGACAGAAACCTCTATTGACGTACTTGTCCTCTGGCACGAATCGCTTTACTTCTTCTCCCCTTTCATATTAATTTTATGACGAGGATCTCTGAGCTGTGACATGCGGCTGTTTCCTTGTGAGCTTCCAAGGACGGGTTGGGAAAAATGTAATCTTATGACTCTTTCATCCCTCCGTATTTTATTACAGTTTTATATAGCGCGAGCTTGGCCCAAGGGCATTACAGCGCTTTAAATGAGAACAAGATTTTATTTCATTTTTTTAAAATCACGAGCACATTAACCAGAGCATTCCCCGAAAAGATGTGCATGCTGTGCGGTTTTGCCTTCCCTGGCTACACCTCAATATACCCGCTCCACAGGAAGCAGAGATACCGCTGCCTAAGGTCAGAGAGACCTGCGCAGTCATAATAGAGTTGATGATATGAGGAGCATGGTTGATAGGCAGCTGCCAGTCCTCTCTGGCGCGCCTGGCGCAGACGTGCTGTCTCCCCTCGGCTGCCTCCGGAGCAGGGTGTCTCGGCTGCACTGGAGGCGAAGGGCCAGGTCTGAAGGAGGGGTCTTTGTAATCCGCAGACAGCGCTCGGGTTTCAGGCATTCCTCCCATTGTGGCGGGCAGGGGTAAGTCTATTAACATGGAAATGCATGGGTTTGGAGGGCTTCATTAAAGCTGATTTAATAATGAGGAGTATTTGGAGAGGAGGGTTTGGATCACTGCTTTATCGTGACACAGGATTTGGCAGCCCTCGCTAATTGCTTTGCCTTTGGTCCCCTCCACTATAGCTGGGGCCTGGGGCCCCCGTCGGTGTGCTCTCAGGAGGCATCCCGGACCCGCTCCGTGTGGGAGTGCCCTCACTTGTGCCTAAGTGGACACTCGAACTTTCAGTGCATGAACACACACACACACACACACACACACACACCGCACCCATAAAACACACAGAGAAACTGCGCACGACACACACAAACTGCACACGACACACAATACGTATAACATATACACACACAGAAACACCATCTACACACGTAATACACGTGACAGAGTGCACGCACGCGCATGTTCCACACGCTTAAACACACAAACTAAACACAACACAGGCAACTGTCATATCAGATAAATTACACAACACACTTCATACGGACATGCTTCACAACATACGTACATGCCAGCTAAACGACTTTCCTCTACTTCAAATGCTTCTAATTGGCACCCCCTGCTCACTTTTAAGGGGACGCCCTACAGTCGCTTGCCAGAGGTGGCCCTTCCACCCAGAATAACTAATACGTGCCGCTATTTTCATTTTAGGGGAGGGGACGTTTAAGGCAGTGTAGAGCGCCCCCTTCCGGGAGGTACAGCAGACACCAAGCAGGGGCGCCTTGCCACATCCCCAGCTATTCTAATGTCCTCGGTCCCTCGGAAGTGACAACATTGGCCAACAAATATGGATGCGGGGAAGGTCCGAGGCGCAGAGGGCTGATCCCAGTCACTGCTCCTGCATAGCTTGACACTACTTATTTCACCATTGTAAGTGCATTCCTAGAATAGTGATGTGGGCGTACTGGATCAGGGTCTTAGGCTGGGTGAAAACCCATTAACGATGGAAAATAAGTCCATCAACTCGGGGATGAGAGCGTGAATCCAAGAGAAGGGCCCAGCCTTGTCTGGCCGTGGACCTTGGGTACCACCTTCCCCGACCAAGTTACATAATTCTGTGCACGTTGTCACCCTACACCCCACTCCGCACCAGTGGTGGTATTTAACCCTGTTACGTTGAAACTACGTACCCTGCAGCTCTCACCTGCACAGCACCATCCCTACTTACGAGATATGGTCAGTAACGGACACGCGCTATGCAATGCAATAGGTGTTGCTTTTGGTATTGTAAATAACAATGGCTTTTAATTTTTTAAAAGGCATTGCCATTTACAATGCCAATAGCTCCAAAATTCGCAGTTGCGAGACCCATTGCATTGTAAATGCTTGTTTTGAATGTTATTGCCTAGTCAAGTAAACAGCAGTCAGGCGCTGCTGTTGACCAGGGGGCAGCATGTAAAGGTCAGGAGGGCTGCAAGTGGCCCCAGGCCATACCTTCAATAACCCTGATCTGGGGTATGGTGGGGGGCTTTTATTTGAACCTACTAGCGGTCCATTTGGATCCACCCACAGGGCTATGGAAGTCGGGGTGTACCTACCCTGCCCTCTTATGGGCTTATGACAAAATATTTTCAGGACCTATAATGATGGCCACAGCAATTTTGTTTCTCGCTGTTGCCAGCCAATCAAATCTTCATGTGAAATACAGATTTCATCATCATAAAGACAGCCCATAAACTATTCTGCAGAGTTTTACAAGTGTAAGGGCTACTAGCAATATGTGGTATAGACGACTATATTATTAGGCTATGTTTTCTAAATTATGCAGCACATTCTCTAACAATTTTAATTTCAGTCATTTCAGCTACAAATAGTATTTTTGTGAAACCTGTGAATGATAAAATTATGTGGCAAAAATATATGCACTTGTGCTAAATCCAAAATTATGTGGTAAAAGATGGAGCTACAGAATTGCATAAATCAACTGACCCTCGACATTGTCGATTGTTTTCTGAACAATTTGTTTGTGAGAGGTAAACAAAACCAGAACATTCTAATTCTAATCATGGCCCATTTGTAGCCACACTTAGAAGAAAACATCTTTTTCAGGCTTATACCCAAAATAAACATATAATATACAATGCATAGTAGGTAACGTGTAATATGTCCAGTAGTGCTATCTAAATGCCTTCTTTGGTGACATTTACAAAAGGCTTAGACTTTGGCTGAGTGGTTTATGATGTTACTAGAACCCCTCACTTCCAATATGGGACCATGCTACTCTACCCCCCTCAAGCAGGTTTTTTAATCACATGGCTGCATTTTTTGCCCATAAATTTCGTTTATAATAAAGCCCATATCTGTGACCTTAAATGTGTCAGACGCTTTTCAAAGACCTCCCAAATGCCATATTTATAAAAGATAAGTGCATGGATTCAAAGGCTTCTTTAGGAGCATGCTGTGGCTGCCAAATTCTGAGGCTCCCTAGGCTTGATCACAATGCATGCCACTTTCTTTCACTACCCTACACTTCCTTCTTGTCTATCTTTCTCTTACAGTCACTTGTTTTTCTATTTTTCTTTTAGCAAATGAGTACACCCATTTAATCTCCCCCGATTTTTTGCTTTTTGACTACCTGGTTTTGGACTTTTATTGTGAGTGAGTTTCACTAACTGAGTCTCACTCATGATAAATTCTGTGGAAATGGACTGAGACTGCTAACTGACAGTCTGTGCCTTTTAAGATAAGACCGCTGCTGCATAGAGCTAGGGTAAGAGGCTCTGGGCTGCTTACATGTGAACATGTGTTCACACACATGTGCACAGGTGTGCGTGCTAAGCGGGTGAAACACCATCCACCTCAGCTCGGTGTCAGCACAGTGGTAGCCTGTCGCAGAAGGATCCCTTCAAGGGTTGGTGCTAAACTAGTGTAGGCTTTGTAATATGAGTGCACATGAATAATGTGCATCTGTATTGTTTACTGAAAAGCCCGTGTGCTCTAATGATTAACACATTATCGGTGAATTTTGCACCACAGCACAGTTTTGCCCTATTAAGGCCTAGAGATACCAGTTGGGTATCAATCTTAGGGTAAATATTAGGGGTGGGCGGAATTTGCGTAGTCGCGCTACACAAAGCTCCGCGAAACGGTAAAAAATCTCCACGAGCACGCAAAAGTTTGCTTTTTTCCTGTTCGCGAACGCTGTTTGCGTGCTCGGGGAGAAATATCTCGCGAACACGCATTTTGAAAGCGCGAACAAGCAAAAAATTCCGCGAAGTTGCGGATCGCGGAATTTTGGGCAATTTCGCGTTCTCCGCGGAACCCGTAATTACCCAAATTCCACAAATTCCGCGAGCGGAACGGAATTTACCGCCCAGGCCTAGTAAATATGTGCCCCAAGTGCAGACCCACTGTCAGTTTTGTGATTACTCTACTCCTTATGGACCTTGGAGAGTTGGCATATTTCCCTGGCTCAACTCATAATTAGATTCCAGGCCCCTGTTCCCGAATCTGGGCCAATTTATTTAATCTAAAGCAGGAGGAGCACAATAAAGCCATTTGACAGCGCTTGCCCTGTTCATAAGAAAGGAAGACGTAGGGAGGAAGTCTGCATGTGCTAGCTAACTCTTCACACTGCACCTGGCCTGGGCAAGCCAAAGACAACAGAAATAAAGGAGGAAAGCCAGACGTCTGGAATCAAACTCAGGAGGGGGCTCCCCCTTGAAGTTTTGGTGGCGGGATCAGGAAGATGTGTCAATTGGAGGAGGGGATGAAGCATACAGGCTAATCTTTCCAGAGACCACTTAAAGCCACCATGTTTAAATGTCCCAGAAGGCTGTGCAGAAGGGTTAGGGGTCTGGAAAGTGTGATAATTTAGCAGCCTAAGATTGAGCATAGGTGACATGTTATGATTATCATGTCTTTTCTAGTTATTCCCCTTATATGTGACACATGTTAAACATTCAGAAATAAACATGTGTGACTGTAATGGAATGCACATTTATTTTATGTATTTTCTTTTTTTGCAACGTGATAATCAAGTCTAATAAAATATATTTATAGTATTTAATTAGTGCTGATCGCATTATTATCTTCTAAGTAATTGAAATATGGAAAGCGGATAACTGTATATTTTGTTTGTTGTCGTTATTCAAAGAAATATTTGCAGAGCGAAAATACGTATTAGGACATCAGGCAATTTCCTGTCAGTTGTTTATTCTAAAAGGTTCAACAATATTTAAATAATGTTATAAAATCCAGGCATAGGGTGTGAAGGGTTAGAGAGAAACCTTTGTGCTAGGAAACAATGAGAGAGCCCATGCAGAATCGTATCTCCCGCTACCTGATAGGCATTCGCCCATTGCTTGCTGAACTTATCAGCACAACTGGCCTTGCACAATGAGAATAGCAGGATCTGCAATTTTATTGAACATAAAACTTATTGTTCCGACAGGTATGCAGGTGTGAACATCTCTGAAACTCAAATTAGGTTCAATTTTCTTTTTTATGCTAAATTTAGTTTAGTGAATAGAAGTAGAAGCATGAGGGTAGGATTGCTATAAATACTGCACAGTAAATATTTTGTTTTTTTACTGTTGTTTATGCTTTTACCAAACATTGCAGCTGCCATTCTATTTGTCTTTATTATAGTTACTATTTATATTGTGTGCACTAGGGTAGGATTTTTATTTTGAAAATAAATCTTTAAAATGGATTACTTGTATCATAGTGCTTTTGAGTATGTTATTCGTTAATGAAAGAGGACATAGGGTGGCACTGATTTTCTCTATAAGGTCTCATAAGATTGATTTTTACCTGAAACAAACTTTACTGAAGTATTGCTCAGTGTGTGGTGGGGTTGTTGCAGCAGAACTGTTTTTAGGTCGAGCATTCGAGACCTCTTGTATATACTTTAGTATATACTTATATGTGTATGTACTTTGTGGCCTCTGGAGATCAGCCCTAGGACTTGTCTGCTTCCGCTTAGGGATTTTCTATTCTGTTCAACTGCCTCTATTTAACTGTCTTGATAGAAAACGACCAGTAGAGGTCAGTAAAATACCAGAATTGCTTTCTGCTTGTTCAACTGCCTCTAATTAACTGTCTTGATAGAAAATGACCAGTAGAGGTCAGTAAAATACCAGAATTGCTTTCTGCTGAGGGACTTTCTATTTATAATTTTTCTGGCAACTGCCTCTATTTAACTTTCTTGATAGAAAACGACCAGCAGAGGTCAGTAAAATACCAGAATCACTATAGCATTCTCTAGATTCCAGTCCATAGAAATTGACTTCCACGAGCACCTGTAGACAAAAATATTTTTTTCAAATCTTGTATTTTTAGTGATATGACCACCGAAGGCTCTGATTTTATATTAAAAACAGAGCTTTGGACTAACCTATTTCCCGCTGACAGGCAATATTTCTCTCCATGTGTTCCCATACCTGGCGTGTCACGCAATTTGGTGCTTACTTTCCCCTCCATGTTAAAGAACAGTAGATGTTTCAGCACCCAGGCTAATGTGCTGCATAGCTAAATACATATAAGGTCCCAAAGGCGAGACCGATTGCATTGCAAATGCTTGTTCTGTCTTGGGTTGGCACATTGACGGAGTCCTTAGGGCAGGGGCACTAGAAAAATTAACTGTGTATTGTAGAGTAAGTTAGAACGTGTATCATTTGGCACCCAGCCATAGGGCACACTTTTTCTAGATCCTTGAATAATTTTGCATGTCATACTCCAGAAACAAAGTATTATATTTAGCAGAGATGTCTGTTGTAGTATTGGGTACCTACTTCTGTTCAATAGGTACTTCCTCTTGGCTGTAGGTTTGCATTGTACTTGACTTATAACAGGTTTTTCACCATTTTGATTTCTGTTGTTTGAATCTCATTTTTACTGAATCTGTTGAAAATGGTGCAAGCTCCTGTTTTTATAGGGAGAAATTTCAGGGCACCAGTCACATGACATCTTTGTGCGTGGGGAGTACCTAATACAGGGGTTGGACTAACATTTTTTGTAAATGCACATGATGTATACGCCTTTGAAATATTTTACTAATGTGTGGTGTTTGATTATGTAGATCCCAAAAATAGAAACTTTCATGCAGACCAGCAGTAGTACGAATTATAACCTCTTTCTCTACTTAGAATTTCCAATAGGATATCAAGAACACCAAGCATGGTTAGGCGGTCAGCTATCCCATGTACTGCAAAACATCAGAACGGGCCCCTTAAGTAATGAGTGGGCCACTTGGCCGGTACTGCCTAGTTATGCACCATATTCTGACACAGAAAATCGGACACTTGCAGAAGTAAGACAGTTACTAACTTAGATTGTCATGCACATTTAATTCCTGAAGCAAGGGTGCACCGAAACATTGTACCATGCTTTCGCTGCACAGGAGCGCATGTGGTAGTGCCAATTCCCTTTGATCTCAAAATGGGACATCCATTGCAGCGCAGAAAAAATAAAATCACAGTCCCGACAATCAGAAACGGGACCACCTGAAGACCTCTAAAAACGCTTCCAAGCACAGAGTGACTTAATGATGGAATGACTCGGAAGACTGGAAGGTACCAACTAAACCAGAGCCTAAGCTTCTACCTCCATATTATGAGACCTGTTAAAAATGCGGTGCACCAATTCTCCAAAATGTTATGGGAAATGAGTGCGGAGTACCAACCGAATTTCAGAAGAAGACCTTTCAAGTAGAAGATTAAACGTCTCCTTTGCAGATATTAAGGCCACATCTTTCTGAAACAGTAGGGCCTTCAGTTTGCTCAGGGCATCAAAGTGCACATTTGAAAGCTTTATCGAAGACCAAAGCATCACCTCCCCAACTGTACGGGCAGGTGGAAACAATACTTGTATACAGCAAGTGACCAAAGAAGAAACCATGACATGATAGGCTATGCCCAATCTCATTTCGCAGCAACCGTGATCATTAAACATCAAACAACTCCCATTCAAGAGTAATCTGAAAGCCGGATGAATCATGGCTGCTGGGGACCCTTTCAAGAAGCAAGATAAGTTTGCTATGGATGCATTACAAGCCCCATGGAGCGAAAGTTCCTTGCACACTCAAGAACCACGTTAATGCACTCTTCCAGCCGGAACTGCTGAGAAAAACAATAGTTTCCTTATTCCAACAATGGAATTTGAAACGTAATTCCCAATACTCATGTATATACCCTTGCTCTAACACTTCATATCTGCCCACTTGATAGTGTTCTAAGCAGTATTGGAAATAAATCAGCAGAGTAATGAACCTGTGGATTGTCCAATCTGCGGAAGGTGTTCCAGCAACACTGAACAGCAGCCTTTCTAATTTCTCTATGACTAACATAGTGTATGTTGCATCTTTGCGTGCCATGAGTACTTGCTTTTATGCCAGTTGGTAGGGTAAAAACACACTTGTGGCATTAATATGTTACCATGGTACACGACCAGAACGAAGCGTCTGAAGTGTCCAACTTTATACCAGGATGGATCTAAGTTGTGACTGCCCATGTTGTAATGCAGACATGTCATGTTGTGTAATGTCTATTGCTGACAACACTATGTTACCCAGGGAGTACATTCTAGAGGACAAACTAGTCATGCCATTGTCAACCACTGCTAGAGCCTTTTCTAGATTAGCCCTGTCAATCTTGCGCAGTCTTTCAGCAGCTTCCCACTGAGACACTTTCCATATTTTATTTAATATTTCACACAAGACGTGTTTAAGATGTGGTTTTCGAAGACCTAGTGTGACATTGCACTTCACTCTGTGTTCCAAATGGAACTCCTCTAACCCATGACATCATTGTTTGTTGTAGAATCTAAATGAGAATAAGATTCTGTCGCTGGCAGTTAGATGCGAGCAGTTGATGGCTGGGGTGAATAAATTGGACCTGTGTCTTACCTGAAGTGTTCCTGAGTCTTCTTTATGCGGAGAACACCACATTTACTTGGCGACGAGCGTGGTCTCACCCCAACATCAGAAGAAGCCTCCCTCCGTCTCTTCACTTTCGAAAAGAGAGAAGTAGTGTCCTACACTTCTCCAGCGGCAGTACGATTGCGGATTGGATAGGTGTTGAGAAGCTTCCCCGTGCTTCTCCAGCGGCTGTTAAGTAAAAGTTGTGAGGCGTCGTGAATTCCCTCACTCTTGTGCCGGTGAGGAGTTTGGAGGGAGGGGCGAAGAGTGAAACGCGTTTGCGTTTCAGTTACGTGACCAGGCCTCTACTCAGCGAGAGTGAGGCTTGGAACGCATTTGCGTGTCAGCTGACGAGACGGTGTACGTCGTCACGGCGTGGTGGCCATCTTGAATTGGGAGGTTACCCAGAGGATTTACCTGGAGTAACGATCTTGTGCAGTATCCAGCACGAACAATAAAGAAAAAAAAAATACACGTTCTACGTTGCTGCCGCTCCGCGGGGTTTGGGTGTCTCTAAATTCAGCGAGGAAGGCTGGGAGTTTCGCATTTTGTGTTGCCTAGCAACATAATGAGAGGAGCGTTTTAAGGCACGCGAAGAAAAGCGAACATCTGTGCCAGTCCGGGAAAAGAAGTTTGTGTTTCTCTTCAAAGGTCTTCGGTGATTGGCACACCTCTGTTTGTCGTGTGGCAGTTACAGTCAATGTGTTGATTCGACGGTGATTAACACACCTTAAGAAAGTGGTTCTACTTCAAAGGTCTTCGGTGGTTGGCACACCCCTGGTATTCGATATTGGCAGTCACAGTCAATGTGTTGATTCGACGGTGATTAACACACCTTAAGATTGTGTTTCGACTTCAAAAGTTTTCGATGGTTGGCACACCTCTGGTAATTGATATTGACAGTCACAGTCAATGTGTTGATTTGACGGTAATTAACACACCTCATTAATGTGTTTAGGAAGTTAATGGAGAATGGTGAAGGCATGTTTAGTACACCATGTTAATTGAGAATCTGATTGGTTATTTGTAGTTTGTTTTTTACAAAAATTATTTTTTTGTTTTTTTTTGAGAAAAAGTGTTACTAGCATAATTACTATGCAGAACGTCACACAACCACAGTTTTTTTTAACAAGTCCAGGTAAACCCACAGTAAAGTGGATGAAGTGGAAGAAAATTTTCACTAACTACGCAAGAGTTTGTGGTACTAATTTGAGTGCGGAACGCAAGCTTTCTTTATTGCTTCATTGTCTTGGAGGTGAAGGGCAAGAGGTTCTTGAGCATTTGCCGGAACTCAGTACCGCTGATCAGAGAACGTTAAATGAATACGAAATTTGCATACTACAGTTGGACAGACACTATCTGCCCAGGTTAAGCACCATTATGGAGAGGTATCATTTTGGTTTACGAGAACAAAAAACAGATGAGTCAGTGGAGGAGTTTGTTACTGCTTTAAGAAAACTTGCGGCATCCTGCAAGTTTGGTGGTGCTCTGGAAGAAAGAATAAGAGACCAATTTGTTTTAAAATGTGCCCATGACAAAATTAGGGAGGAGTTATGGTTAAAGGATGAACCCCCTTTGGATGAGGTGTTGGGTATCGCTAAACGTGTTGAACACATGATGAAATGTGTAAATGAATTAAGTAGTGCAAAAACAAAGCAAATACTACGAATACGAATGTAGATGAGGTTGTTTGTTTGGTGAAGAGTAAGTCATCCAATGACACAGATAATGGGAAGTTTACACGACCTGTAGAAAGCAATTTCGCTCAAGATGGAAGGTCTACATGTTTTAGGTGTGGCAGATCGGGTCACAGAGCAAACGCTTCTTTCTGCCCAGCTCTTCAATTTTCCTGTAATGCATGTGGGAGGAAGGGTCATTTCGCTAAGTTTTGCAAAAATAGGGTTAAAAGGAGAGACAATTCCATGGTCAAAGAACAACCACAGGTAAGGGAGATTATCTATCAAATTGATGACTCTAAAGGAAAACATCCCTCACATGTGGTTGTGATTGAAGGGGTTGAGCTTGAGATGAAGTTTGACTCTTGCTCACATCTTACTATGCTCAGCAAAGACATCTTTGAAAAACACTTTAATGCCAAGGTTACCCTTTTGAAAAGTGATGTCTCTCCTATGGGTTATGGTGGTAGGCCCATAAACATTTTAGGATATTTTGTAGCCTCTATTGAGTTGAGTGGACGTATAACAGCAGGGAAGATATATGTTGCCAAAAAAGGGGACGCACTTTTGGGGTGGCCTCATCAACGTTTGTTGGGTGTCTCCCTGAATCCAAATGCTGTACCTCAAGTACAGGTTGTTGATAACCCTGCAGAAGTTCTAGCTGAACGTTTCTCTGATGTGTTTGATGACAAGTTGGGATGTCTGAGAGGTTATAAACACCGCATAAAATTAAAGGAGGGTGCGGTACCCGTTGTTGCCAAGGTCAGGAGGGTGCCTTTGAACGAGCAACCCAGTGTAGAGAAAGAGATCCAACGTTTGATTGATGTAGGAGTTATTGAGGCGGTAGAGGCAACTGAGTGGTTGTCCCCCATTGTCGTTGCTAAGAAGGCTAGTGGAGAGATTAGACTTTGCATTGATTTGCGTGCTCTCAATAAGGAGGTAATTGTTGACAGGTTTCCCTTGCCCAATATTGATGAAATTGTCAGCACTTTGGCGGGTGCCAAATACTTCACCACTCTTGATCTAGCGTCCGCCTATCATCAGGTGGAGCTAGACAAGACCTCTCAGGACTTAACGGCCTTTGTAACCCCCATAGGTACGTTTAAATTTCTTAGAATGCCTTTTGGTCTGGTTTCAGCGGCCTCTGTTTTCCAACGGATCATGTTTAATGTACTCAAAGGGCTCCCAGGTGTTAGGTGTTATCAAGATGATCTTTTGATTTACGGTAGTAATAAGGCTGAACATTTCTCGAGAGTGTGTGCAGTCTTAGAAAGTTTAAGGAAAGCTGGTCTGACACTGAAAAAGACAAGTGTAAGTTTGCAGTAGAGGAGGTTAATTATCTAGGTCATAGTATCACCGGTCAGGGTGTATTTCCTAAAAAAGAACTGGTCAATACTATTGTGAATATAAGTGAACCTTGCAACAAGGAGGAGTTGTTGTCATTTTTAGGCATGGTTGAGTTTTACTGCAAGTTTATTTCTGGTTATTCAGACAAGACGCAAAATTTAAGAAGGTTAACAGGCAAAAATGTGGTTTTTGAGTGGAGTGATGAGTGTGCTAGAGAGTTTATCTCCATTAAGGAGGATTTGAGGAAAGCTCCGTCTTTGCAGGCATTTGTGCCGGGTCATCAGACATACATTTTGACGGATGCCAGCGCAAAAGGATTGGGAGCGGTTCTTCTTCAAAAAGATTGTGCAGTAGAACGATTGATTGCCTGTGCTTCAAGGTGTTTGAGGGGCTCTGAACTGAACTACTCGGTTATCGAGAAGGAGTCATTGGCCATCTTTTGGGCTTTGAGGAAATTTAAGAATTTGATATGGGGTACGAAGGTAAAGGTTCTCTCGGACCATAAGCCTTTAAAGGAAGTTTTTTCAAAAAAAGGACTTGATGCCATCTCATCTAGAATAAGGAAGTGGATAATTTCTTTGCAAGAGTTTGATTTTGATATAGATTATATCCCAGGTGCCATCAATCACTCTGCGGATTGTCTATCACGGTTAGTAGACTGCAAAGGAATTGACATGGAGGAGGGTTGTCTGTTGGATGATGATGTGAATGTCTGTGAGGTTACGCTAGGTGCGATTGATGAGACTGAATGGAAATCAGAACTTGCCAAAGATCAAGAAATTAAAATTGTTATTGATTTACTGGAGTCAGGCAGGAATAAACTTCTTGGTAAACCTTGGCTATCAGTCAGTGACGAGTTATCTGTGATGGATGGCCTGCTTGTCCGTGGGACTAGACTTATTCCACCAAGTGGTGTTCGTACTAAACTTCTCAATCTTGCGCACGTTGGTCACTTAGGTATTGTAAAAACTAAGGAATACTTAAGAATGTAATTCTGGTGGCCAGGGATGGACAAGGAAGTTGAAAGGATGGTTCGTGATTGCATGGAGTGTTGTGCCAGTGACAAGATTCTAAAAACAAAGCAGTTACCCATGGTGTGTAGAGAATTACCTAAACATCCCTGGGATGAGATTGCTATCGATATTGTGGGTCCCCTGCATGGTGTGAGTGATACTCCCTATTTAATTGTTGTCCTGGATCTGTACTCAAGATGGGTTGAAGTGAATTCCGTAAGAGATATCTCTTCGGCCAGTGTGATTAAGTTCTTGGAAGAAATATTCAAGAGAGAAAGTTATCCCAATTGTATTCTTTCAGACAATGGGCCACAGTTTTGTTCCACTGAAATGCAGTTATATTTGAGAGAATGTGGCATAGCCCACAAAAGGAGCTCTGTTTATCATCCCGAAACCAATGGGGCTGTGGAGAGAGTTAATAAAACTCTCAAGGAAAGTATTCAGTTGGCCAGGGCTAGTAACTTAAATTGGAAAATTGTCCTGCAAGATAGGATCACAGCTTATAGCATGTCTCCTCACACTTCCACCGGGAGATCTCCCTTTGAATTATTCAAGGGTAGGGCTTCTAATTCTAAGTTGTGTCCAGGATGGATGAGGCTTAACAAAGGTTTGAGAGATAACCAGGCAGGGGATTGGAGGCTCAGGGAGATTGATAAACAATGGGCAAGAAAAGCCTATTTTGACAAGAAAAAGTGTGTTCAGTTAAATGATGTAAAAGAGGGTGACTTTGTAAAAATTAAAGCACCTGTTGGTTGTCAGCCTTGGTCAAAGTATACGGGTGTTAGACAAGTTGTTAAGATTTTTAAGAATGCTGTGAAAACCGAAGATGGTAGAATATGGAATAAGAGTAGAGTTGTTGTGGTCAGTTCCACTGATGAGCCGGTTTTGGATTTTCAAACAAAATCGGTGTTGGATGAAAAGGATCACACCCGCTCTTATCAATCGAGTCAGAGAATACGAAGACAACCTCTGTATATGAAAGACTATGTTTGTTAAGTTTTCTAGTTTCTCATTTTGGTTGTTTTTCTCTTTCTACACCTTTTTCCTCTTTGCTTGTTCTCTTGTTTTCTTCTTTTATCATCTTCCTTTGTTGTAAAGAGGGAAGGTGTGTGACATTGCACTTCACTCTGTGTTCCAAATGGAACTCCTCTAACCCATGACATCATTGTTGGTTGTAGAATCTAAATGAGAATAAGATTCTGTCGCTGGCAGTTAGATGCGAGCAGTTGATGGCTGGGGTGAATAAATTGGACCTGTGTCTTACCTGAAGTGTTCCTGAGTCTTCTTGCTAGGTGTGGTGTTCTCCGCATAAAGAAGTCCCATAGTTCCAGGTCATCAGAAAGAAGATACAAGTGTTGTTTCACCTAGGTCAATGTTGAGGTTTTCAGCCAATCAATGCACAACTTCCCAATACTATAAGTTGTCACCACCCAAGTGTTCTGTCTGCACATAAGGCAGGTCAGGCCTGCTGATCTTAAAGCCCTCTCTATTATCCATGAACCGTGCTTGACATCTGTTAGTATCTAATGGCCAAACTAACCATCCTCTCCAATTGGTGTCTGATGATTTGTACGTGCCATTGCATAGCATGATGTTCAGTGTTTCCTCCTTGTATTTTGTAAACTGCTGCCAGTTTTCAAAACATGCGAATGTGGGAGTGCATTCAAATCTTTTATCTTAGCTAAACCAAGACATGACATTTGTTGCACAGTTGCTTAAAGGAAAATCATTTGTTGTGGTATAAGGCATGCCCTAAACAAAACCTAATTCCCCTGAGCTTGCCAAACTTTTGGCCCACAAATTGATTTGACATCAATCGTGTCCCTCCAAAAGTCGAACCCTTGTGTGGACTGCTGGAAGAGAAAGGAAGCAGAATAAATCAGCATGGTGTTTGTTAGCATATTTTTTTTTGTAGGTGATGAACCAAGTTTATAATATTAAGACACTTGGTCTAATGTATCATAACCAGAAAAATAAGCAAACTTCTGAGCAAATGTTTTTGAACAAGCCTATGGTGGTGCAGGGCAATGTTCCCATTGTGTGTAATTAAAAACAGTACTTGCTTTATGCAAAAAATGATGACCGTAATGTTGAAAACAGAACATTTCATCATATAGATGTGCCTTCATACAGTGCATCAGATGAAATAACAGTAGAATGCCCTAGATTTTCTAGCATTTCATGCTCTGTGTTAACATACCAAACATCAGAGATAGTGCTAGGGGTGACAATGTCATTCAAAGATATTTTGAACAAATATGGAATTTGTAAATGTTCTGTGGGGCCATACACATCATACGATACACTATCCCAAACAATCCCTTCAGGAACTGGAACAGCCGAAATCTTCACCAGGGAAAAGTCTCTTCATTTTTTGTGTGATGACGAGTGTGGTTTTAGAACCAAGTTCAGCGGCAACAAATACCTAGACCATTATTTGCCCTCCGTAGAAATAAGAACTTGAGGGATCATGTAGTACTGTCCAGACTGAAACCAGGGGGAGGTTTTACACAAAAAACCATTGATAGCAGCAACCCTATAGTGGGTACTTTCAAATGTACATTGTGCAAAGCATGTGACAAAGTCCTTGGTCTGTTTGTAGAGACCTGGCAACCAGCAGTATTGCTGCAATCGTGAAATTGTAGCAGTCACCCCCACTTGTGCAGATGCAAGACCCTCATGTGCATCTAGAATACAACCTAACCTATGGTCTAAATTGGGTATTACACTATCCCCCACTCCTGGAATGTGAGCAAACGTTATGTTTTGTGCATCTAACTTATAGGAGTACTTAGGTGGAAAACCTTTCAGCAAGTGGATGTCATTGCGTGCAGCATTGACAGCAATCGTGATGTCAGTGTCTATTCTCGTACTTGAACAAGTAATTTCAGCGACTGAAGCAGTTTGCACTGTTGCTTTTATGGCTTCATCAGCCATAGCATTCCCAGCAAAGTGCACGCCGACTTGCTTATGACTCAATGTGTGGATTACATGTCCGTAGCAAGCAATCTTTCAGCTTTGTCACCTGTTTGCAAAGCATCTTGTGCTTGATTGTGCACATTTGTGAATCTCTGAATCCATTCTGACTCCACTAATATAGATTCTCATTGTAGGACTGGAAACAAAAACACAAATCGCACACTATAAGTGTGGGGAATCCAGGAATTTTATTCTCTAGTGCTAGTACCAGAGCCCTAAGTTCAGCCAACTGCGCAGTGCAGTCACTAAGTGACTGCATGCAGGTTTTCTTGGGATGGAATTCTCCATCTTGCATGCACCCCTTTACGGCAGCGCACGCTGCTGAGTATTGGTGCTTTGTCCCTACTGCGGGCGGGACAGCACTATCCGTATATATGATGTAATCGTACTGATCTAGAAGCATTATTTGATTAGGCATAGGATATTCTTGTTTGTATTGCAGAAAGGCTGGTGTTTTTAGTGTAAAGTCAAATCTGTAGTCCACAGCTGTTGCAGTGAATGAGTTAGCCCATTGTATCCAACGTGGATGTAATGCTTTTGCATTTGGAACACTTACTCTTGTGACAGCCTCCAAGGTCAGCACTGGGGTCACAACAATAATTTGTTTTCCCTGAGCCAGTGCTCTCTCCCTCAACACAGCAGTCTGTACCGCAGTCATTATTTTTTCTGTCAGTGCAACACGCATCTCGACATTGGTGTATAAATGCGATTTCTATGCAGTGAATACTGTGTCACCTTCAGTGAAGATAAATTAGGTATACCCTGATGCCCCTTCAATTATACAGATCATCAGGTTTGTGGTATTCATATGTGTGTGAAAGCATTTTGAAGCTAGCATGGCAACTTGTACTGAATGTAGTATGTTTGTATGTTCAGTGGTCCAGTGTATACTTGAAAAGTCTGGACGAATCAAGTCGTAGACAGGTTTAACCCATTCTGCGTAATCTGGACTGTAAATTCTGCCAAAATTTAGGAATCCCAAAATAAACTGTAACCTCTTCAACGTAGTTGGAGGTTGTATTAGTGCACACTTCTCCAAGAAAGTGAAGGATTTTGCCTTCACTTGACAGCTCATATCCCAGAAACAAGACATTGAGATGGGCAATCTTTGATTTTTTTAAATTAAATTTGTAGTCCATATGAGCAAATCCCCCAATAATGTGATCTACTCTTTTTATGTGTCCTGAAAGGTCATCACCCGTCAAATATATTTCATCGACATAGGACAATGTCTGGTTACCATAATTTTCTAGAAGTTCTGTTACCCAGGCTGAAAACAGCCAAGGGCTATTCTTGTACCCTGGTGGCAATCAACGGAACTGTTTTTGAGAACCCAGCGTGTTGAATGCGGTAACATATCTACTTTCAGGTGCTATATTTTGGCAGGAAAATCCATTTGAGATGTCTAGTGGGGTTTTGTATTTTTCCTCACTATGTTGTTCTTTAGTGCTCGCTGTGCGCGTTCTGTACTGGAAATGTGCATTTAGCTGTGTTTAAATGTCTGTAATCTAATACTAGACAATATGAATGGTGTGGTTTCATTCAGGGAAACAAGTAATTATTCATTGAAGAGGTGCAGCTTTCTATTAAACCCTGGTTTTCAAGTTGTTCTAGAATTTCCCTAACTTATGTTTTGGCCTGATTTTTAATGGGGTATTGCCTTTGAGGTTTTGTGGTCAACCTCAGTGGTATTTCATGATAAGGGGAACCGTCATCTCACACCACATGGTTGCAGTATAATGCAGGAACTTGTGCTAATGCCCACTCCTTGGCATATGAATGTTTCACATGTTTTGGAACGAGTTTGGAGAAAGCAGGATAAAAACATATTTCTATCTTTGGGCATTCTATGATGAACTCTGGTGGCCAGTCCTTTTTGGTCATGAGAATGTAGTACCTGCATGACAGGTTCTCACAAAAAAGAACATTAACGGGTCTTTGTATGTCCCTCCCCTACCTGAAGTTGCATCTCCCATAGGCGATGCAGGATACTCACCTTCATATCTAGTGTTTCTAGCTGGATATAGTCACTCAGCGCTACTGCCACTAGACAAACCATCAGGTTCTGGTGAACTATTGTGACATCTGCTGCACTGTCCAGCATGGTTAGAGCCCACTCCCCGCTCAGAAGCAGTGTCCTTAATAGCCTTGGCATGCCTGAACTTGAGTCCAGCTACCTTCTTCTTAAATTGAGGTTTTGAAATTTAGTTTTATCTTCCGGTTTAATGATGTAGTCAGATGAGAGTTGTGACTCCTTCTTCGATTCCACGTAGTCCTCCGATCTGCGCTCTGACCATCCACCTCTCGTCGAACATCTTTCGGATGACTCCTGAAAGGAACGAGATGAACGCATAACAGTATCCTGATACCTGTCAGGCGGTCAAATATTATCACAGTTACACAGGTTATAGCACTACTCAATGGCTTCCTGTTGAGGAGACCCACCCCGCGATTTAGTTTTGTCTTTGTTTTTCCTATTATCCCACTTCTTCTTTGTAGAAGATCTAAGGTGCTTGCTTAGAGTTATCCTTTTCATGATTTCTCTAAAGTTAGGGTTTATCAGGTCTGGCTCCCAAATTATCTCTACCCAGCGTAGCATAGGTTTCTTCGATAATTTTAGCTAATTCACGCACCTGTTGTCCTGGAGAATAATCCCTTAGACGCTGGCGTATAGCCAACGCTGCTGCTTCCCCTTTTGTTGCCTAACATAATGTTGGATACTGCGGCAAAATTGCCCAAATCCAGGGCAGGTGCTGCCCTGTACAAATTCTGGATCTGTTTAAGCACTTCTGACAAAACAGCTAATGAAGGGGTACCATGTGTTCTGGTATATACTGCAGCAAAAACTGTACCCCAAGTGGTGCAGTCTTCCACAAGGGGAGCCATCCCCATCGGCAAGCGGATTGTTAATAACCTTTGTTTTTCCTGCGGTACTGTATGGGGAAACACTGCTTCAAGCTGACTTCTTTTTGTTCAATCCAGAACGCAATCTCCTCCCATCTGATGGGAACCTTACACATGACTGCATTTAGTGTTTGTGGGCTGATGCCCGGTGTAGCCAATTGTGGTTGAGCAGCTTGAGCAGTCAGGATTCAGTGTTAATGTCTCCATAACAAACTGTGTCAAACATCTGTATATTGTCACTAAGTGTTTGTATGGGCTACGCAATTGTACTGCTGATAAATTATCAGCATCAGGATGTGGTGTGTAACCTGTGAAGACTGGCAATGTTGCTCCCTCATTGCTAAGGGGACCTAGTCTAGCGTTCTCTGTTGTGTGTGTTAGGGCACCATCAAACCAATTTCTGCGTTCTTGATAAGTTAAAGGTATTCTATTTCTTCATATGGTGTGTAGTTGTTTGGAACTTCAAATGCACATAAAGAGGAGGACCCCCTGCAACAATAAAGAGTTCCTGAGGCAGGAACCGAAGCAATTATAGTGTAAATCCTCAGGCAACCGTTGCAGGCATAATAACACATGATTGCACAATAAACAGAGCTCATGCACCACTAAATTGTATAAAAAGTATAACAATTATTTTATTATCAAAATATAACTCAGACAAAACATGACAAATACATAAATATGCATTAGAAAAAGGCTCTAAAAACAAATTTCAATCCAAGCAACCACATCTTTCATAACTCATGCACATTCATAAAATTCATACAGAAAGTCCAATACATTGATGATACAATATCTTCTTAAATGCTAACAAATACAAAAGATGCTCGTTCAAGCAGTGTATCACAGATTACTGTATAAACTTAGAAATAGCACATGGCAGGCAAATTCAGACACCCAATCATTATCTATTTGATAAATGCGTAATGGCTGGAGTGCGACCTGCACCCAACAGATCTCTCTGCGTGCATTTCGGCACACAGGCCTTCATCGGGAGAGCCAATCTTCATAAAATCGAATATTCCCTAAAGATATATAATCAATATTATAAGAGCTCTGAAACGTAAACAAGATAAAAGATACTGTGTGTATAATCATTAACCATGATCCTGTAGTGTGTCTGTGGCACCTGTCAATCAAGACCCCTTCACCACAAGCACATTTGCATGCATCATCCGAGTGCACCAAACATTAAAGAGCTTGTGACCTACTAACTTAGCCCGTGATATGTGCAGGAAAGAAGAATAAGAGGATAGCATTCTACAAAAGAAATATAAAAACAGATATAACGCAAACCTATAACACAACATGCATGGCCATTGAAACACTCATAGCACAGCACAAATGCAATCCTGAATGGTTTCTCACCAACCTGATTCCTGCTCAGATGTGTGTCTACATGACTAGGTCGATACCACCAGTCTGTCCCATAAACGGCGCCTACTTGTCCTAAAGAGGAACCAACAAACAGATTGGTGTGTTTTTCAGGATATGCGATCTCCTTTATGTGCGTGCAACCAGCTATGAGTGTACGCTACACATACCTCAGATGTACAAATGTCTTTGCTCCAGATCACCAATCGGTGACAAAATCTAGAGAACGCTGACTAGAGGGTGAAGAGCTGCTAAACATCAAAAGGGGACTGTGTACGGGCCAGAGGAAATTCCTGGTCTACTGTGTTAAGATCACAATCCCCATCCATGAATGATAATTCCTTATATATTTTAATCCAAAAGGGCTGTCAGACTTTAGATGGATACAAATGACAGTAATAAGTTTGGGGTCGCCATTGAGCTCTGAGCTACAAAGTTCAGCCTGCTACACTGTCAAAAACAAATGTATCGAATTACATTAATGGTACGAACCCGAGTTGTTCAGTTCTGCAAAATTCCCGAGTATGCTACGACCCTCATTGAGGCTCAAGTGCTAAACAAAAGCAGGTAGGAAAAGATAAAAATAAAATACACTCTAAACTCTATAATGTAATTTTAAACAAGCCTACAGAGACAAGCATATTTGCCTGGTTCACATTGTTAAGGTAATTAGATCCGTTTGTGAAGGCAAGGCATGTAGGTCCCCGCCTGGGTCACAAGTTGAACATCCTTCCTCACAGAGGGTAAACAAAAATCAGCAGGGCTAAGACTCCGACACATCAACAACCTTGCAGTGACAGCAAAGTGCTCCTCTGAATTGAGCATGGAAATGCATGTGTATTTATAATAACATCATCCATACTTACTTGTTGATGCTTCAGCCAGGCTGACGTTGTTTATTGTCTTTGTGATAGCCGAGTCCCCTCATGGATGAATAACAAACAACATTTGCACAATGTGTAACTAGGCCTTATGCTAAATGTTCAAGGTGTTCTGATAGTGTACTTATGAAGTGGAATTGTAAGCAAAGCAGTTTCAGAGAAACTAATCCTGCACTGTCACGCAAGCAAATGTGTGTCAAAAGTCATCATGTAGAAAAGAAGACAACTTAATAAACGTGCACATGTAAAATGGCAGTGTTTCTTCCCGGGCCTAACCTAGCCATGTGACATCTCGGAATTGAGGGAGGTAAGCACAGAAAACAGCAGAAGGCATTGTCTCTCTTCCAATTGCATAACACAGGTATTAGCATAACCCCTGGATTCTAGCACCTTAAATAGCTACCGGCACACATTGCCTCTTATACATTTCTAACTGGGAGAAGCAGCTTGCTTGCAGTCATTGAGGATATGTTAAATACAGCATCCATAGACTGCCTACATTTTCGACTTCTGGTAGATAATTTGTTGCCCCAGGTATTTGCGGAATCAAAAACAATTCCAAGATAGGGAAATTGATGGACATTCAGCAATTTATTGCCTTTATTGGTAGGGGCTCTAGAGGAGGAGCCTCATGGCCCACATGCCATAATTTATTGCCTAAATGCCACAATTCTGTGATTTTAAAAAATTAGTCTCCAGATCAAGCTCAGCCATAAAATCTGAGAATGCAGCGACCAACTGCTCCAAGCTTCTTAAGTGTGTATACTAACAGTACAGCATCATCGGCATGTAATACAGCTGAGGTCAGGGTTGAATTAATTTTGGGCACATTGAATCAGTCGCTTATTCAAAATGCTTTATAAAGAGTAAACAAAATAGGTGCCAGGTCACAACACTGCCACACTCCACATTCAAGTTTAAAAAGGGGGGATTTCTCACCACTCGGACCAAAGAGCACTTTAGCCTCCAGATCCATGTGTAGGGGAGAGGATGTGGCCTAACGGCTAGCGCAGTCAGCCCTGAAGTTGGGGAACCTGGTTTGAGTCTCAGCAGGGATGCTCAACATCCTGTGATTCTGGTCAGTCCTGATTATCTAGACAGATTAGGGAAAGAATCGATTTTGTGCGGCAATCGCACTCTTAGCTGAATAGATTGCTGGAAAAGACCACTCTAACATTATGCATATCTCTCGAGGGCCTATAGAAGTAACCAAGAGGCAAGACCTCAGTACATGAGTTTGACTCATGGGGATGCCAGCACTGTGCAAGTAGATTGCACACTAAATTAGACCTTCTGAAATTAATAGCCACACACTCACTCTTCCAATATTTACAAGAGGGACCCACCCAAGACACTCTTATGTTGATGAGGATTTCATTGGGATCAATATACATTGAAGTTTAAATGCCCAAATAACCAATGCACAACTTCATGTGTTAGCGGCTACTCATTTTCAATTTGCTGAGCAGACAAAACAGGAACTTTTGCCAAAATGAGTGCAAATGGGCAGACTTCGGGTGGAAGCCTTAAAATGAGGTTATTGAAGTCATCTACTCTATTTTCTGTTCAATCCCTTTCTTTTTTCACGCTCATCATTTGTGTTTTAAATAACAATAAAATAACAATAACAATAAAATTACCCGAGGTTGCATGGTGAGCAATGGTGAACCTTCTTGCTATCTTCTTCAATGTTCTTCAGTAGAATGTAGTAGTGTTTGATTTGTGTCTTTACTTACACATGTGCAGCTGTTAAGAGCTAAACCTGACAATACATGTCAAATATAATAAAATACTTTCTACAGTAGTATCAACAGAACAGCGTCATGTGGTGAGTAAAATGGTACCTGTTCATAGACAGGCATCGAGGACATGTAAAGTGGTCATACTGATGTTTGACTGTTAGGGCATAAGAACAGATTCAAGTTTACTGCATTTTAAAAAAATTTGATTGTTGCAAGTAATTGTACCTTTCCAAATAGCATTTACTATACAGTAGTTCTCTTACTTACGAAAATTCAGTGCACATGTGTAGTGGCAAATATTATTAGCATACACTAAAGGTTTAACACTATGTGGTCAATAATAGTCAAGGCACATTTGAGTATGACTCAATAAAGAGAGAGGGACCCAATACACCAAAGGAAGTGGGTACCAATAAAGACTATAAGTAAAAAAAGACCTTCCTCCGGGACACAAAACACTGAAAACTGGTGTGCCCCAACATATAAATATCACTCATTCACCAGTATGTTAATAATCTCAAACATTACCCAACTCACCAAATTAAGATGTACATAAATCTTTATTTACTCACTTCACAAATGCCTCTTTCAAATAGGAATTTAAAAACACATTAATTCAAAAACACAGTAAAAACAGTACTGTACATAAATTTCATAAGGAGCAAGATATCATATACATTTCATATACATCAATACACAATAAAAACAAGGATTAAGAGATTAATATAAAAGGACAGATTAAGAAGGAGAACGGGAGATAGAACAATGGAATTGATAGCAAATCCTAAAAAAGAATCAAAGCAGCACTGGCACTGAACATGAATCCTTGATTGGCTTTAGAACATCAGAGAACGTAATTTGCATGAATTCAATTCCTCTTTATGACTAAATAGTTCCCACAGTATATACAGTGATCTTCTTTAAAAGAAAAAAAGGGCGTTGACGCGTTTCGGTGGGTCCTTTGGTTGTATGACCAACACCTTCCTCAGTACAAATTAGTTACTCCCTGTATCGCTATAGCTAAAAAAACAGTATGTCTTTTCACAGGCTCAACAGATCATGAGCCTTCATCCAAACCAGCGCAATCATCGATGGCAGGTCACAGTTATATTCCACCAGGTCCTTCAGTTATCAACAAATATCCTTGGAGGTACGGAGGTAGAGACCCCGTCCCTGAAAGACTTATACCCTATTGAGGAGATATTTGGATATACGAACTGCATGGAATTTGAAGAGCTCTTCTTGAGCATAGATAACTACTGAAGTGTTATATGTGCTGGGTTGCCACTGACAATGTTGGAGTGCAACGCAGATTGTTGATAACTGAAGGACCTGGTGAAATATAACTGTGACCTGCCATCGATGATTGCGCTGGTTTGGATGAAGGCTCATGATCTGTTGAGCCTGTGAAAAGACATACTGTTTTTTTTAGCTATAGTGATACGGGGAGTAACTAATTTGTCCTGAGGAAGGTGTTGGTCATACAACCAAAGGACCCACCGAAACGCGTCGACGCCCATTTTGTCTTTTAAAGAAGATCACTGTATATACTGTGGGAACTATTTAGTCATAAAGAGGAATTGAATTTATGCAAATTACGTTCTCTGATGTTCTAAAGCCAATCAAGGATTCCTGTTCAGTGCCAGTGCTGCTTTGATTCTTTTTTAGGATTTGCTATCAATTCCATTGTTCTATCTCCCGTACTCCTTATTAATCTGTCCTTTTATCTTAATCTCTTAATCCTTGTTTCTATTGTGTATTGATGTATATGAAATGTATATGCTATCTTGCTCCTTATGAAATTTATGTACAGTACTGTTTTTTACTGTGTTTTTGAATTAATGTGTTTTTAAATTCTTATTTGAAAGAGGCATTTGTGAATTGAGTAAATAAAGATTTATGTACATCTTAATTTGGTGAGTTGGGTAATGTTTGAGATTATTAACATACTGGTGAATGAGGGATATTTATATGTTGGGGCACACCAGTGTTCAGTGTTTTGTGTCCCGGAGGAAGGTCTTTTTTGACTTATAACATTTGAGTATGAGCTAGGGCTTGGTACTTAGTATCACTATCACAAGCTCTGTTTGTTTTGAAGCTGCTGGGTTGGAAATAATGCAGCACGTTGGTCACACTATAAAGTAAGTAAATCCAAACTAGTTCAATAGATTCTAGAGGGGGCTGCATTATGTATCCATTACAGTTTTGGTGCACCAACTCTGGCTCTGCCTTTACAAGTTTAGTACAACCTTAACCATGGCCAAGGGAAATCAAACTTCAAACCAGATGCACCAACCCATGCAGATCTGGATTCGCATGGTGCCCTATGAAGGTGGTGAAGAAAGCAACACACAATCTGAAGTAGCCCTCAATATGTACCGACACACAGCTGCTAGAATGAGTCCAGTCGACCAAGCATGGAGGCATAATCACCCCCAGAGCTCCAGCATGCAGTAAGAGAACTTCATTGACTGAGGCACATAGGCTAGATGTGGGTAAATCCTCAGGGGGCACAGCTGCATTTGATGACCTCAAACAACTCCATATTCACATACCCTCTATTACATTTGCCGGGTCTAGTTTTGGGACACTCAATATGCTTTACCCTTGCACAATCAAATATCATTTTGAACTGTCATTTGTGTAGTATGTTCATACTCTATTGGGAGGAACAAAGCACAGTTAAACTGGACAAAGGGTATCTTCTCAGTTTGTAATTTAGAGTTAAAAGAATGTTGGTTATGGCTGAACAGGGCTGGGCAAAGTTACTCACACAGGCACTAACAGTAGAAGCTACACCCGGTGCTGGCATGGGTAATATTTAAAGTGACTTGGTCAGGGGGCAAGGGTTAAGTGTTAGGGTTAATCTCATGAGCACCAGGTTTGGGAAACATTGGGAAAGAGGTATGGGACTTCAAGACTTCTCTGGATAACATACGGCCAGTTAATTACTATTATAAATTCTCTGTGAGGCATATTGTAATGACTTTAATGGGTAGTGCCACTATAAAATCACAACACCCTAACCAAAGAGGGAAAGGGCTTCCTTTGTTATATCATCAGCAGAAACACAGCCATATTTAAGATCTTCTAAAGATCTGCTTAGGATCCAATAAAATAAAAAATAAGGCAAAACTTCAGGGTGAGTGGAAACACAAGGGCAACATATTAGGAATTTTTAGACTCATTCTAGTGGCTACTAGCCTAGAAATGGAATAAACAGCAACAGAATAATATAGGCAAAATCACTCCAAATTTTAGATCTCTGGCAGCCCAAAGGTCCATCGTTGGCTTCAACATCTTCATACCTCTCGATAAATGGGCAATAGGACATTCACTGTGTCTGCTCCAACTCTGATTTCTTGCCTAAACCCTTAGGCTAATATGCCAGCTCACTGAGAAGACTGCTAGAATCTGTCCAGGCACTCAGCCAAGCTGTCCTCTTCTAGACGGGTTAGAGCATGCCTACACCATCGCCACTTCTCCTGTAAAGACCATTTGGAATTCTCAAACATGCATCATAACACCAGCCAACACAAACAGAAAGCCATGTTTCTCTTCTGGCTTGCAAATTTGTGCCAGTTGTCAGACAGATGAGCAAAGAGAATAGAACGCGTTGTCTTATGTCTGTATCAATCAATTGATTTATTGAGCAGGATATTCTATATGAAACATTCTTGCTGCAACAAAAGTAAAATCTCAGTTTATATTGTCATCAGAATAAACAGACCCGTATTAGTGTGGTCTTGTAAAATACCAAATTAAAGGCTTTTGCTGGATCAATAGCAACAATTGGGAGCATTTGTCTTCATTGTGTTGGGAAGAAATTGGGTTTTTAGTTGACTGGGTGTAAGCCCTGGTCAAGGAGCAACCACAATCCGTGTCAGGGTGAGGCACAAGCCAATCCTCAATTAACCTGTGCTCAACCCTCTGGTAGCTTGGCACAGAGCAGTCTGGCTTAACATGGAGGCAATGTGTAAAGTATTTGTGCAACACTTCAAACAGTAATAAAGTGAAAACACCGCACAAATGGATGCAACACCAAGTTAGAAAAATAGAACTTTCTTTAATAAATAAAACAAGACCAAAACAACAAAAATATAATCAAAGATTTTAGAGAAAATAGCGCCAAAAAGCACAAAGTGCCAACTGTGGATATCTGGTCGCACCTGACCGAGACAAAGCCACAAGTTCTGGCTGACCACGATGGAGCACGGGCCGGCAAAAGGGACCCAGTTAAGTCTGCTGAACACAGTACCTTAAATTCTGGTTTGTGATGCGAGGATCCGCATCCAAGATGTTTCGCGCAGCAGAAGCAATGCATTGGTTCCTAGATGCACAGAGGCTGCAGCGGAGGTCTTGTGTCATCGGCGAGTATCCCTTTGACAAGAGAGTGCGATGCGGAGGCCGGCGTCAAGGATGCGTCATGCAGTTGAGGTAGAGTATGATGTTGTTATCGAGGCTGCCATTGATGAGGGATGTGAGGGCCTGCAACGATGTTGCACTGCACAGCGGCGGTTCCAATAGACTGTGATGCAGGTCTTTGGGATGGGTCCAATCTTCGCAGCAGTGGCGCTACATCAGTGCTGCTCACGTTTCACCGTGCTGAAGAGGAGATGTGTTGGTTCCTTTGGATCCACAGAGTCTGACAGAGCATCATGAGTCCACTTCTAAGGGTCCAGGACTGGCGTGGCACCACTTGGCAGGGTAGATACACAGGTGGCAGAGTTCAGGTACTGGTCCAAGTTTGTTGTAAGCCTGTTGTGTCCCTGAGGCTTCAGGTCAGGTGGCCAGCCAACTAGTCAGTCAAAGTAGTTTTATTCAGCTTAAAATAACAGCCATCAAAGTGCAGTCAATATTTTCAAAAGCAGTGGATAAAGCAGACACATTACAGGATTAAAAAGAAACATCCAGTACATCAGACAAACCAGAAAAATACATAATTCAATAAAAAGATAAGTGTCTCAAGGACAAGCATTAAAAACAAACCTTTTCATTTAAAAGACAATGTTTATCATACTAAGAAAACATAATGTTTCCTTATTTATACTTAAAATTCATAATATTTATACAGATCTTATCAGAAGACAGTGGTTGCAAGACTCTTAATTCTTGTTTGGTCCTCCTTATTTTGAAATCACATAATAAAGGCAAAAGATAACTTTTCCTAGGCTCAGAACATATATTACAAAAAATGACAAAGTGCAGGTTAGTTTTGTGCAGAATAATTGTGACAGGGACTGTTATATCCCGCATAGATGCCCTAATGTAGACCTGTTCGTACATGCCCTAAAATGGACGTATTCATATTTACCCTAATATGGTCATATTCGTACTTGTCCAATTATGGTCATGGCCGCATATGCCCAATTATGGTCACAACTGTACATGTCCTATTATTGTATGATTCCTTATATAGGCATGATCTTTCACCTACATTGGTCCCAGCTAGTACACAACGAGCTCTGAGGGCTGAATGTTATCTATCCTGTGGTTTTGAATGCAGCAGGGTTCTTCCAAACACAGGCCCACACTGTACTCATTAATTATGCATGGCTTTCTAAGAATACACCACCGGCATAATATGTATGTACGAAGTTCACCCCTGACGTCTTCCTCATGTCCAATACAACCCATACTGAGGACTGAGACTCTTTAGGGTATAAATACACCACATCTTGCCCCGGTAAGGCAGAGGGAACCGAGGCTTCCATGCTGACACACTGACCAGAGACGCTGAGGCTCCTGCATGCAGTCGCTCAAGCTGACAGTGGTCTGACACAACCCGGACGGGGTGTCCAACTCGAGACCAGGACGGGGTCCCACACTCTCTCTATTCAGGTATGGGGGTTCGACTAAATCCTAGGAGGATTCTTGGCTCTTAGCTTCTAAGACCTACACACATAAGCTAGGTACACTCAGGTACATCTAGGTAGGCATCGTAGGAGCACGCACACTTTGCATAATGCTTTTATATTCATGTATGTATTCATGATTATCGCAATATGGTAGAACTGTTCTATCCCTTTGCTTTTATCGTACTGCTGATAATATATCTCTGCTATTGTCTGCTGGTTACCGCAGCACATATATTTTACACTAGAATAACAACTGTTCAATAAATACTTATTGAAACGCCCGACTGCTTATTCTGTGTAACTCTCTGAGACAAACCGAATAAGTGAGCACGAGTGACTGAGTAAAAGGTAGTATATTGTTTCCACGATTCTGAGGGAATCAGGGTTGTCATGATCTAAGGTTGCCAGAAACTAATCTCTCCCCGATAAGAGGAGACACTAGTGGCACTGCGAGCTAGCTAATGCAAACCAGGCTAACATATACGGTGGGGGTGCACGGAGTCAGTCTGCCACCAAGCCCGCAGTATGTGTTATCCAAACACGCAGGTACTGCAGGGGTACTATAGGAGCTACACGACAGGACGTGCAATAAGATCTTCTGCCTAAGTTCCACAATTTGGAAACGCCACCAGAAAATACACCATGTTTAGCCTAAATCGTCTTAAGTAAAATCTATGCTGGAGGTTTATAACCTTCCACTGATAGGGCTCCACACCTCCCCCAGTAAGCAGATCTAGATGGTAGAGAACTGTAGTTTTATTAACTTCCTGGGATAGGCTAGCCTCCCTTAGGTTAGCCCTATACCGTTCTTTTACCATTAGCTTACTTAGTGACATCGCTTTGTTCAGTATTGTTGAAAACCTCTATCCAAACGAGCTTAGAGAATGCCTTTTTAGTTCTTGGCTTACAGTGCATGTGCTGTCTCAAAGAGACTGTTGTATTCAACACGTGGGCTTCAGCTCACCCAATGGCTTCCCATTTGCTGGCTTCATCTTTGCTCTCATTTTCCTTCTCTCTATTTGTCCATGGCATGTGTGTGTCATGCCTCTTCCTGTGTTTTCCTCTCCCCAAGAGCATGGACCAATTACTACTATCCATCCACTGCTCCCATTTTAGGAGCAGTTTTAGTAACTACTTTTTTCTTTGTTTTTAGAGCACTTCACACGAGCACTCATGTTTTCACTCACTCTGTTCTCTGTTTGGTTTCAGGATTCTTCCAAGAGCTCTGTTTCTGTAAACAGGCCTGTAAATCTTGTTCTTATACTGCCACATTTGCTGTGCATTCAAAAACTAATGTCAAATGTCAGACCCTGTTTTCTGAGGGTGTCTCTTTACTTTTTTTCTCTGACTTCTAAGTGAGAGTTTTGTTTTTGGT
Source organism: Calotriton arnoldi (assembly GCA_963921515.1). NCBI lineage: Eukaryota > Metazoa > Chordata > Amphibia > Caudata > Salamandridae > Calotriton > Calotriton arnoldi. Next base: position 2,167,238 of record CAWUFW010001157.1, on the reverse strand, counting down.
TAATGACCCCGGTGTTGCTCGCACGTTGCCCACCCCTTCCTGCTTCACTTCTTGAGCCGTCCCTCTACCCCCTCCTTCATCGCTGCTTGCCCCCTCTGTCCATCTCTGCTTGCCCTGTCTCGCTCCCCCCATTGCTACTTGTTGTTTCTTACTGGAATTCTTTCAGTTTCTTCATGGCTCTTCATTTCAGAGCGGATGAGAGTCCCCCAACTCCTTCCTGCCTAATCGCTGCCTGCCCCCTCCTTGCTTGCCCCCTCCATCCATCGTTGCTTGCCCTGTCTCTCTCTCCTGTCACTGTTTGCTATTTCTTACTGGAATCCTTTCTGTTTCTTGACAGCTTGTCATTACAGAGCGGATGAGAGCTGCTCACATCCTTGCTATATTGGCATTGATCTTGGTGAGGGAGAATAGCTTTTTATATAGGTCAATGATTAGAAAACAGAACAGTGCAGATACTGTAACATGCATAAGCCACTGGCAAGAGAGAGCAACCCGAACAGTGACCCTACTGTCACTTCTGCTTCCCCTGCTTCTGTTCTTCCCTACAGCGTTCTCATGCCATTTCCTTGAAAATCCTGCTTGCTATTTTGTAAGTATCCCCACAGAGAGTTGATATGCACCAGAAGTTCCCTCAAACTGCAGTGAAGAGATAAAAGGTATCCGGCAACCAACCACAGTTATAAATTCTTTGATGTACTTTAAATATTTACTCCCTGCCAAATACAACTTGAAATTAAAAACAAGTTCAACTTTGCCGCTTTATGAAGTGCAGGTTGTGAGGCAAGGTTAAGCGACACCGCACAGTCTCTACTAAAAATAGACGCAAGTAGTGTGGATCTCACAGTTCTGAGAAGTGTGCCAATGGGTCTGATCATCTGAATGCCAGGAGTCTGTGGTATATCCTCCATGATCTACATCGCTGTGTACTGTGTAGTTGTTTGAGGAGACGTTCTCCCTGTCTGGGTAGGGGCTTCGCAAGACATCTCATGTATAATATGATTCTGTCCAAAGCCTTGTGTTTATCTTTGCTGAAACCTTAAGTTATATTGGTTTTTTATGTCTTAAGTATGAAAAATGCTAATAAAGGCAAGTTTAAAAAAAAAAAATAGGCGCAAGACCATATGGACTAAATTAAAGGATGCTTTATTGGTCACCAGCCAACAGTAGGATTTTGGCCAATGTCTCCCAAAGATTCCTGGCATCTGCTACCACATAGCACCATCTTCAGATGTTGCTTGGCCACATAAGACTTCCTCCTAAACATGGTATGATGCACAAGTCAGGTATGCATGGACAAGAGTGACAATGCAGACCCAATGAGGTGGTTTACTGACCTTAAACCCTCACGTATGTGAAGCGCTTCTCCGCCATACCAAGGCAAGTTTACACCAAGTGTCAATTATAATTCGACAGCATATGTACCGGGCAGATTTAGCTGTAAAGGCAGGTTTCCTATGTTTTATGCCTTCTTTTCATGTACGTGGATAAAAACCATTGACATTCACAACACCAATGGTTCTTGTAGTGCCGAGACCTATTGGCTTTGTCAATACTTGTTTACAAATGTTAACCATGGAATATGGTGAACCTTATACAAATTTAGGCTGTCTTTTTTTATCTGTTGTGTAAGGATCAACTCCTATTTCTGCCATATAGAAATCCCAAATAAAAGTGGGCTAATCTTCACTCGATCCTCCAAAAATTATAAACCTAGTTCGCCATCACAAATATAAGTAGAACTACCTTGCAGAATCACCAGCGGTCTTTGAGTAAATCTATTCTCTACTTCATGCTGCTGGTCAATATTCTGATATTCTCCTAAGCCGGCACCATATGTAGCGATTTACAGGCATTTACTACTATTTAAGGTAAGCATTTCCTTCACAGGTTTATTGCCAAGTTTCTTTGCGAATTTAAAAATAGCCTCCACCAATTTCACAAACTGTTGAGATCTAATATTAATCAGAAGGAGTCAGGTGAGTGATGAGCTTAAAGGAATGCCTAAATAAAAATAAAAATTGACCTGCCGTACTGCAGAACCCTCTATTAAGTGTTGGCGAGTTTTGATATTCTTTGTGCCACAAATTATACTGAAGGTCTCTGTGAGATTAACTTTACAATCCAAATTGTTCAGAAAAATGATTCAGAAGATCCTGAAGGCTGTTAGCAGTTCTGGCGAGCTGAATTGGGTCGCCCGCATAGATTTATATGCTAACATTGAAAGGCCTGTTTTTTCATGTAGATTTGTTGTTTTGCATTGGATGTTTTTCTTTTCACTGCAGATGTTGTGACTTCCCAGAAGCCTTCTGTTAGTAAATAGGCATTTGCTTTGTATTAGGCAATTAATAATGAGGTTCTCACCAGAAGGAGAGGAGACAACAGGAAGGATGATTCAAGGGAAGAACTGTCTGGACCGCAAAATGTGGACAAAGTATCTTTTCATGGACTTGTATCTATGGCCTATTGTGAAGATATGATAAACTGGGGAGTTTACCTACCCCAATGAGTTTACTGAAATCCTATTGGATGCTGTGAATGGAGAATGTGATACTTGTTTCAATTAATAATTTACTGTTTTTATATTAGCATGTGTTCCTAGAAGAGGTCACTGCATTCTGGAGATCCTTTCCCTGGGTTTCTTGAGACCATATCTCTCTTCTTGAGAGATTACTTTTTGAGCCTATTCCCATTTATTAGTTGCCTACTGATTTCTAGCTGAGAACACTTTCCAGTTTAGAAATTCTCTTTTATTTGAAGTCCAAGCGCTTCATGAGAATGCATTTTATTCTCTTATCCGAACTCTTTATGGGTTACTGAACTAACACCTTATTCTCAATTTAATTTAGATTAGGGAAATTCCTTTATGGAACACACTTGTTGCAGAATTACTATTTTGACTATAATTTTTATTAGTCTTGTATTTTATCTTGTTTTGAAGTTTCAACTAATGGATAATTTGAATTTGTAAGAACAATGACTAAAGAACAATATTGTTAAATAAAAAAGATTGAACTTGCTAAATAGTTAATAAAACCCTTTAACTCACACAAATGTCAAAATGAATCATTAATACTAGAAGATTGATGTAAATAATTGCTCCTTTTAAACTCTCTTCGTCGACGAGCAAAGGTCAATTCGACCAGTGGTGGGGGTTATTTAATGACCTCACCCTGTTGTAGGGATTCTATTTAGAAACAGAACTATGCCTGGCATCACAGAACGTCAGTTTGTGGGGACTGAGTCACTGTGACGCATCAGTACCTATGGGCCCAAATCCTGACTAGCTCATAGTGCCTTTCCTTCTCTCCTAACTTTCCCAGAGTAACAGGTAAGATGGCACCCCAGAACACAACATTTTAGTTCCACAGGGGCACCGCGTAACGTCATCACCTTTAGTTCTTTCACTCATGCATGTCCATAATACATCAAAGAAAGACACAAGGAAAGTTTACAATATTTATTGAAACTATCATGCTCTATCATAAAGCAACTGTACTGCAATTAGAAAACATATGCAAATGAGCAGAGTACTCAGCATTACTAAAAAACGCTACACAATGAAAAGCCCTATAATTGAGAATGATATATCTGCCTAAACCTAACCTCACTACATGAGCACAGTGATATATCAGAGATCTCTGGGATTAGAACCAGGTCCCATACATGGCATTTGCTGTTAGCTGGTATGCATCTCATATTGCACAGAACTGATCCGCTCATCCCGGGACCTTACCTCTGCTAGAAATCCTCCTCTCTGTTTTCACAACAGCAAGTCTCTGTTTATATGATAAGAAGTTCAATGTTAGGAAACAGCAGCTGGGGCTCTCTGTTATGTCTGTATGTTAGAATGCGTTAGTGACCGACCACAGAGAAAAAAGGGGCACAATGTTGTTCGACCTTGTATGAAAAATCCAGACTGAGTCCCAGGAAGAAGTACTGAATAACAAAAACATGTGCAGCCTATTTCTAAAATAATATTTTGGCACAAAAACAAACATGTTACTTTGCAATGTGTGCAAAGGAAAAGAGGACTGCAACCTACAGTTAGGGTAACATAGGGCAGAAAAACAGTGGGCCTCACTGGGAACCCACGACAACCCGAAGATTATTAAGATCTATATATCCTCCCATAATGTTAACACAAGAAACTAGCAGTAAAGTTCCTCCTCCTAAGAAATGGTTTGATGCTGCCTGTTCAGCAGCACACACAAATCTTATTGTGGCACTTAAACATACCCCCCAGGAAGGTGGAGTTCGTAAGGCACTGTAGATGGTTGTTTAAGCAGGCTATTTTTAAAAGGAAGGTGGTCATTAGGCAGGAAGCATGGGATCATCTCTCTGATTCTAGCTCCAGGAATGTTTCCTCCCTATTTTGAAGAGTAATTAATATCTCATTCTTTGGAAATACAAAGAATAGCTCTTCTGATGTTCATATAGCACAGCATAAGTGTGTGGAGCATTACACCAATGTTTATGATGGTAGCCTTAACTTAGATATTTGCACTAAGGATGGGCGGAATTTGCGTAGTCGCGTTACGCAAATCTCCGCGAAATTGCTAAAAATTTCCGCGAGCACGCGGAAATTCTGCGAAATCGCGGAATTGCTGGTCCCGCCCGTTCGCGATGTGTTTTTGCGTACTCGCGGGGAAATATATCGCTAACTTGCCCATGCGGTCGCTAACGGGCGCGGCCATCTTGTTTTCACTTGTCCCGCCCACTCGCGATGGTATTTCCTGTTCCGGGTCACGTATTGCATGCTCCCGCCCGCTCGCGATGCTTATTTCCAGTTCCGGGTCGCGTATTGCATGCTCCCGCCCATTCGCGATAAGGGTTTCCTGTTCGGGAACGCGTATTACGTGTTCATGACGCTTTTTGCGTGCTCGGGGGGGAAATATCGCGCGAACTTGCCCATGCGGTCGCAATGGGCGCGGCCATCTTGTTTTTCACTCTATTGCTATGGTTCTGGGCCCGCTTTTCAATCCTCCCTCTATCTTTTCAATCCTTTGTTTCTGTAAACTTTTTTTTGGTCTTTTTTATTTATTATCTATCTCTCTATTTTCCTGATTCTATATTTTGAGTTTTTTTCTACTTTTTGTGTGTTTTTAACTACTTTTTCACACTTTTTCTATTACCTGCTTTTTCATTTCTTTTACTTACTTTTTTTAATTCCTACCTTTTCTTTTCCGCCCCCCGCCTACCCAGAACCATGGCAAAGGGCCACAGCCACAGGGCTCGTAGTCGTAGCCAGAGCCGCGACCGCCTTCCTTGCGGAAGGCGGCGCCAAAGAGGGGTGCAGGCACGGGCCTTATTCAGTGAGGCGGAGGTGGCCAGGCGGCAGGCCTGGGTCCGGGTACGGGCTCCGGGAGCGTCGGCAGCGGTGGGGCAAGGTGCGTCAGGCAGTGTTTTGCTGCTGTGGTGTCCGGCGCACCAATAATCAGCTGACGCACCGGTGGTCCGATATTCTGGACCAGGAGCAGGACCTGCTGGACCTGCTAGGAGTGGAGGTCCCGGGGCTTGGTGAGTAGCTTTTTAATATTACTACTTTGTGTTCTTCTGCTCTGTGTTATATATTGCGAATAGTTTTTTTTTCCGACCAGCAAGAATGCTGCTGCTTACATTGCAGGTAAATTACGTTTAAAAATCTGTGATTGTTATGACACAGGCGCTCGGCGCTACTAATCTTACTTGTTTGCAACTTTGCGCTCGCTTGGCCTGATGATTATGTAAGAGTTTACTTTAGAGAACTTAAGTGACGTAATGCTAGAGAGAGTAGTCCTTCCTTTGTCCTCCTGCCACTAAGAAGGGATAGTGGTGGATTGATAGGTTTAGTTACTTATTAGTTGGTAATTTCTAAGTGGTGTGCGTGACGCATCCTCTGTCACGTCACGTGCTGCTGAGTGCTGCTTACCCCAGTCGTTAGTAGAACCTTTTGTAGTTTGTTTACTGAGTGTTAATAGGCTTATATCATCACTAGCAGAACATCAGCAGCAACCAGCCAACAATTTGGTGTATGCAAAAATGTATGCATGTGTCCTCCATCTATGCATTTTTGAGGACTAAAATAAATGGAAATGCAGACTTACTGAACAATTGGCCCATCTGGATTGGAATAGGTGGGCTAGGTCAGGTGGTAGTTAGGCTTGCTAGACGGTCCGTGAATCTCGCAATACTACCAGTCGATCAGATAGGTCAATTTTATTGCAATTGTTGTTACCAAAAATGTTTTTGGTGCGTATTTGAAAATATTTTATTTATTTCACACCAAACTTTAATTTTTGTCTCTTTCTTTATGAAATCTTACATGATCAGCAGCACCTAGGGTCAAGAAGACGGGGTCACATGCGGCGGGCCAAGAAGATCTCAAAGATGCCTCCCAGGGACAGGACTGCTCCTCTATCGAGGGCTCTGCTGCTGGCCCCAGTAAGTCCTCCAGTGGTTAATATTAATTTTTATATTTCCCAAACTTTTCCTGCACCTTATTTTTTCCGAACTATTATTTCGGTATCCTAATTCTAATTTTTACAAATTCTTCTTTGATCTATACTATCTGTTTCTAAATTCTTGTTATCCCTGCCTCTAACTGCGTCTGCTATGACTCTCTGTACTACTACTACTATTAGTCTGTCTGTAGCTAAGCTTGCCCAGTTGCCCACTCTTTATTTAAAATATTTTAAATAAAACTCAGATTCACCCATAGCTATAGCCATTGAGTCCAGTCCTTTGGGTTGTCCTCTTCTACTACTTCTAGTCTTCTTATTCTTGAGGCTTTTCGACAATTCCCACCAAGAAAATGCCCAACCACATTTTACAATTTTTGATAGGATAAGACATACTACTACTGTTGTAGGGATTCTGCACATACAGAACTTTGCACAAGAAAATAGGACGTTGGTGATGGGAGGTTGGACCTTCCTCACACCTCAATCAGAAGCCACCACAATCCCCTGACCGACTAGTTATAGTGTCTCATTAGGTCTCCGAAACCCCCCCCAAATACCCAATGAGTAGACAACCCAGAACATAACACTCCCGACCTCTGTCGCGGAAGCAATGCACACCCTTTCGCTCACTCTCTCGTGTAAGTCCACACCAAATACCACCGAGTCTGTGTAAGTTCAAAAGGTTTATTTTTATTTCCAACTGACAAGCTCTGTACATTGTTCTATAATGCAGCAGCAACAGCAAAATGCACAAGATTAAAACAATAAACATTGTTACACTTAGTTACACTTACAAGTTACTTACAACTACAAGTCCATAGAAGCCAAAAGGCGAGATCATGATAACTGAACAGTGGTGGAAGAACCACCCTCCCCTTGGTAGGAATCTAGTTTATATAAAATTATAAATGGAGATGTGAGAATTCTGGGGACCCCTCACCTTAGAAGAACCTAGTACTGGTTACATCATAAGCTCTGCAAAGCTCTGGTTCTTCGTATAAGGGAATCTTCCGTCTGTTATGAGAAAAATGGTGCGCGTTAGTATAGTGCAAGCATTTCTCAGTCGTGCCAAAAAGTGCAGTATTTTTATGGATAAGCAATATGGACTAACACCAGAACTCCATAACAAAGTGGCTTGTTTTTCGACCTTGTACGCAGCGCTCAGACAGTAGCAGTATGAGCTCATGTGGGCTCAAAGGCGTCTTTCACAACTAGCTGCGAGGTAACTTGCGCAAAAATAAAAGACAGAGCTAAAATGGTTGCATGGCTCGGGGTAACTTAGCAAAGACTAGAATGACCCTAGGGACCATATAACACTACTAGTGTCTACTCTACTACCTGATTTGTACTAGTGATGTATGTTGTATATGTATTATGTATGTATTAACTTTTTTTTCATTCTTGCTAGTGAAAAATAGGGGGAGGTGTATATGGCATCTGAAAAATGTGTAATGTTTTTTCTAGGCGTACTACCGACCACCAGTACCGGGGCCAGCGGCGAAAGTGACGCAGCCGCTGAGGGTGCAGGTGATGCGGCAGTTGTAGGAGGAGCTGCAGGGGGTGAGCCAGCAGCAGTGGCGGGCGGTGGTAAGTTATATTCCTAATCCTTACTTATTGACATTACACTCGCTGCAAGGGGGTAATGTATACTGTACTGTTGAGACTTAAGTAAGAAGTTGTTGTGAACGGTTGAAGAAGACACCCTTTACTTAGCATTAGCAATAGCATTAGCGACGGGAGTGTACTGAGTAACCAATGGCCTCTTCTATCGGACTTCAACTCAGCTGTGAAAGTTTTATGGAGAAGACTAAAAGTCAGATCAGATGACCTTGATGGATGGGTTGAACGAAAAGGGAAAGAAGGGTGGAAGGAGGAAGGACGGGCGAGATTTTATATTTATGACTGGCAGAGAAGGATACGTGGGATGCATGCATAGGTGTGTGATAGGAATCAGATGCATGGGTGGTGGAATGCCTGAAACTCCCACAAATGTTCGAGGCCGAGGTAGTGGGAGGATAGATACATACCACAAATGTTACGTACTGTGCTTGCTAGTGCTACTGTGCCACTATGTGTAGAATGAATTTGTCTGACTGCTTTGCTAAGAGTATATTTTACGATAGTCTTGTTTTTTCTTCTTGATATAGCTACTCCTTCCAAAGGTAAAGTCGACAGGAAGGAGTTGGCAGCCAAGGCCCGGCGCCGGAAGCTGGAGGCCATACAGGCCGAATACCAGCGGCTGGTTGTTCTAGAGGAGGAGGAGGAGGAGGAGGAGGCGGCAGCAGCTGCAGCCTCCTCCAATGCCCCGGGCCCCAGCCACCCCCACCAGTGTTACGGTGCCACCACCTGGCAGCCGCCCGCCGCCACACTGCAAGAAGCACTGCTGCCCCCCCCTGTGGATGCAACTGCCGTGCGCTGAAGCGCCGCGTGGCCCGCCTAGAGGAGCGCATCCGTGTCCTGGAGAGGCGAGCCCGCTGAGACCCCGTTTATTTATTGCCCCTTTTTTATAGCTTATTTTGGTGGGTGGGAATCGGGCATTGGGTTTTGGACTATTGGACATTTGTTGGACTTTTTCGTTCCGGGACATGGACATTGGTTGGGGTTAGGGAGAGGGGTGGGTCAGGTGTTGTGGGATTTTTTTTACATAGTTTATTTTTGTTAGGGTATTAAATTACATATTTAGACTTTATATACGATGTTGTTAATGTTTTGTGGGTGGGGTTACTGTTTTACGTCACACTGTTTCCTTGCTGGTGCAGTGCCACAGCCAGTGTTTGATTTAAATAATTGGCTGAGTTACTAAGACACAAACAGACAGATGCGGTACCCCTCACTGAGGGACTTGTCCTACTAGTACTGTCAGTCTCTCCTCCTAATCTATGCATTCTGCAACTGGACTCAAAGGGGTGTGTGAAATAGAATTAATGAAAAAAATTCCGTTATTAATTATGCCTCCCCCAAACTTCTTCTCTTACCTGTGCTTGATGTTTAACTTGGGCATGGCGATGGCTGCATGGTGATGATGGTTTTCTTTCCCAACATGCCATGGTTGTGGTGGTAGTAGTAGTAGACCCTGGCAGTAGCACTTGCAAATAAAAGAAAATGAGACAGTCAGTCGCCTGAGAGAGACTGTGGGAGGAGTAGTAGAACGAAGTACAGTACGGAACTTACTGCCAAACAATAATATGCCAAAATACAAGGAAACATAATGGTTGCGGGGATAGCCTAGTACATAGAGTTTCAAACTCTAGCTGTGTCGAGTCACTCGACTAGGCCTACAGTACACCGTGACTCGACACAAGCGTAACCGTTAGTGCTGTTTCGGAGGATGACAACAAATCCAATCTATGCCGGCAATTAATGCTGATGGATTAGGTTCCTTTGGTAAAAAAATCGCAAATATACTGCTCATAGGACGGTGGGCAAGCAGAAGAAGATCCTCGCCCTGCCTTGAAAATGCATTTTTGTTGCTTTAGCCACATCCGCCCCAGCAAGCGTGTGATAAATTATTGGTGTACATTTAATTTAGTCACACCTCAATAAGTCACACAGCCCGGGGAAGAGGGTTAGGGTTTGATGAATGGTTGGGAAGGGGGTTTTGGGAAAGGTTTGACAAAGAAAAACAGTACGCATGGACAACAACAAAACACAATCTTGGCAGACAACCATATCCATAAATCTGTTAAGGGAGAAAAAGGAAATGCATGCATGATGATGATAACTTGATGGTTAATGATAGTACTTACTAACTACTACTACTAGACAATTAGACAGTACAGGGCAGCAGTATATTATGCAATTTGCCTTGCCTGTCTGCCCTCAGAGAGACCCGAATTACATACAGTTTCTGTTCTGTTGTACCGGCTCGGGCTTAAAGATAGCAAAGAAAAGTCAAAAATTGCTGTAGGGATGAATTGAATTATAAGCAGAGAGCAAACATAACAACAACAACACACAGTAGTAATGATTGAAGACAAAAAATGAATCAAATTTAAAAGATGATGAAAGTTGATACTGTTACTGTATGTTATCCTGGTCAAAATGGGGAGTTGCATCTCGGCATTCGTCTTGGTCCTCCCTTCCATGGACGCTCCGGCCATTAATCTTGGGTGACGCCACTGCCTGCCTGGCAGATGTAGATTCATTGGTAAGGTAAGTGAGAGTTGTTTTTCTCAGTGTAGCACAGGGTAAGGGCCGGCCTGTAATTGCAGATGGGAAAACAAAAGGGATATTGAAAAATCAAGTAGAAAAAAAATGCCTAAATTACGGTGGAGTGCAACAAGAACACTTTCAGAGGCGGCATGGATTTGGATACATCATGTCTACTCTAGTCTGTTTCCAGCATTAACCTCCAACAACAACAGGACAGAGCAGGCCCACGGCACCCATGACACATCCTCCATTTAGCGTACCTTTTTTGACAGAGGCAGACAAAGCAGATATACAGCAACATAGCATTTTACAAATTAAGTGACTAAATCAATGCCCCGCTGTCAGTCATACCACCACACTCGACTCCACCACTACACAGACATGTAGGTCTGCAGTGGTTGTTGTTGACTTGGTTACCTTTTAATGCACTCATGAAACGCACTGAGTTATTCCATCAATCATCTCGGATCATACTGAGTGACTGCGAAGAGATAATGTCACTGTGGTCATCATCATGGTGTGTTGTCCAACTCAGTGTGCAGTAGTGTACAGATTGAGTCCCCTTTCCATATTCAAAATGCAATGGATCGGCCTGCAGTAGAAGTAGAAAATTGTTATTGAAAAACAAGAATGGAAACAAACATTGCATTGAGTTACTTTTAGTGTGTAGATTAGATAATAGTACACAATGAATTACCTTCATGCACTACAAACAACAACAACACAAATCACTCAGTCAGCGTCCAATGCATGTCATCATTCATTACCTGTTCCTTCTCATCTTCAGTTAATGGGCAGTCTGTATCGGCTCGGAAAGGAGGATAGCTATAGTAGTCATCATCATGTTCCACTTCTTTTGGAGAGACTCAACGAGGCAAGATTTTAGTTTTTCTTCGATTATGCTACATCCAATCATCATCTGGCTTGAGGGCAATAGATTTAGGTCGATTCAGGAGGATGGAGGAGCAGGACTCGAGGAGTGGACTGAAATGCAGACAGCTGAAACTCATATAAGGCAATAAAATACGAAGACGGTGGTGATGGATTTGTTGTGATTTGAAGTTTCCAAACAGAAAGACAGACACACAAATAGAAGTAAATAAGGGAGAACCACAGTAAGAAGTGGAAGCCTAGTTGTCAGGGAAGTATAGCTCGTCCTCAAACTCTGGGGGTTCAACCAGAAGTAGGTAATCAGCATCCAACACGCTACTTCCGTCACCTGAGCCGCTGTCCTCATCTTCCTGCGTTGATTCATGTATTGTGTAATTCGGTGGTATAAATTGCTGATTCATTTTGATCATGGTTAACCTCTCCACGTTTTTGGGTGAGAGACTGGTCCTTTTCACTGTTACAATGGAACCAGCAGCACTGAAAACACGTTCAGAAGAGACACTTGCGACAGGGCAAGCCAGATAGTTTATCGCCAGCCTGCTGAGCACTGGCCATTGGCCCCTTTTGCCATACCAATACCGCAATGGGTTTTGATCAATGTAGACCTCTGTTGGGTCATCCAGGTAGGCCTGGACCATTCGGTCAATGTCCAGGGGTGCTACACTTTGTGCGGCCTCTTTTGTCTTTGCATCAGCACTGGACCTAGCAAGTCCTTGCTGTAAATACCAATCCTGTGCCGTTTGTACTGGGGCTGATGATCTGGTTCTTGCTGTTGTCGATAGTGTTGGTGACAGCTGTGAACCAAATGCACTGCCCACAGGCTCTGAAGTTGAACTTGACGCCGGATGCCCTGCTGCAGTACTTGACGTGGGTTTGAAGCCTTTAATTACCAGCCATTCATTTTCCAATGTACTGGCTGCCTCAGCTATCCAAGTTTTGTACCGGGCAACATCCACTTCTGAAAAAGGGAGTAATGTCTTACTGTGCAGTGCCGATTTGTACAGTGGATCCAGAATTGTGGCACAAATGTAATGTTTTTGTGACAGAATCTTATTTTGCACCCTTGCATTTTCACTTAAGCGACATGATAAGCTCTCCACCAACTCATATGCTTCTTTTTTTCCTCCACACCTATGTACGCTTCACACACCTCCTTCAGCTGTTGCTCTAGCATGTGCAACAATGGGATAGCTTGGCCCATAGTACAGTCCTCCTTGCTGACTTCACGTGTGAAGACCTCGAAAGGAAGAAGCATCTCTGTAAGAGATTTAACTAGGCACCATTGGTCCATCTGAAGGGTCATGCCTTTCACAGTAGCATCCGCCCTTCGCATGACATATTCATTGATTGGTCTGTACTGCTCAAACAGACGGTCAAGCATGTAATACGTTGAGTTCCAACGTGTTGCCACCTCCTAGGATGAGTGCTTTGACTGTCATTCTATAGTCACATTGAATGATCCTCAGCTGCTTCCGGGCTTTAAAAGAATGGCTGAAATGCGTGCATATTCTGCGGCAGGTGGTCAGTAAGTTGCTGACTATGGGTTCTTTTATCAGAAAGTCTTGAACTATATTGTTAATGCAGTGCGCCAAACACGGGACCCTGAAATACCCACAAAGCGCCATGGCCTTAAGTATATTACTGCCATTATCCGTGGCAACAAAACCAATGTGAAGCCCTCTGGGGCGCAGCCATTCAAAGACCTTGATGTTAAACTCTTCCAAAATGTTTTCAGCAGTATGAGATTTCTCCATGGCGAACATGGCTACAGTTGCATGTTTCCGAGAAGCATTAAAAATCTCAGCTGTGTCAACAGCACCTACTTCAGATAGCTTTTCTCTAACCCCCACAAAAGAGACCCAGTGTGCAGTGATGCACATGTAATCAGTGGCTTGGCAACTGGTCCACATGTCTGTTGTCAGGTGGATTTTGTGAACAGCACTCTGCTGCAAAGCTTGTCCAACCAATTCCAGCACATCGTGATGTAGTGCTGGAACAGCAACTCGGGCGAAATAGGACCGGCTGGGAACCTTCCATTTAGGGCAGATGGCTGACACAAATTCAAGGAAACCCACCCCTTCCACAAATGAAAAAGGGAGAAGGTCCAGCGCTAACATTTTAGCCAGCTTCGCATTGTACAACCGTGCCGTTGGGTGGTTGCGTTGGTACTGCCCCTCCGACCTAAGCATGCTGTCAATGGTAGGCTGGAATATTTTCCTTTGTGGTGCACCTTTCTTCTTGAACCCAGCTAGGCTCAACGACGCTGCACTTTTGCTCATTGCAGTGCCCGGTTGCCTTGGTGTCTCATGTTGACTCTTACTACGGTGCCACTCAGATGTTGCTGAGGATGTGGGCGTTACCACTACACTGCTGGGGGTAGGGCTAGAAATGTCTCCCTCTTGTTGACCTTCCACCGCGATCATATCTTCCCCTACTTCTTCATCCCCAACAACAGCAATGGGTCCAGTTTTACTTTTTTCTAAGTGAAGTAGGTGAGCCTCCCACTTGATACTGTGGTGTTTTTTGAGATGACTTGTTTGTCCTCCGCTACCATAGTTTGTACCAAGCTTACCCCGCCTAACAGCCTGCCGACAAATTGAGCATATAGCAATGTTCTCCTCCTTACTGCTAACCGAAAAGAAGTCCCAAACTGGGGAGGAGAACTTTCGGGCGCTGCTGGAGGTGCCACTTTCAATACCAGATGAAATGGAGGGTGTGCCTGGAATTTGACTCAGTGCACTTACATTACCACCACCTACTGAGGTGGTGGTTGAGCTGGATGTAGGTCCCTGCCGGGCCTTTGCAAAGGCAAATATGGAAGCTGGAGGTCGTGTTGGCGTTACCTGTGTTGGTGGTATCCGTGCTACATCCCTCGCAGCGATTTGGGATAGTCTAATAATGTTGGTCTCCATCTCCGCAGGCCCAGGAGTGATGTTCATGATGACTGGCTCTTCATCATCATCACCCCCTCGTCTACATCTACCTCCATAACTGTAAGGCTTTCTGGAACCTTCCTTTTCACTAGCCTTGTCTTGTGGCGTGCATCACTCTCAGGCTGAGCTGGTGGCTTCCAAGTGGCATCTAGATCATCAGAAGCGGGGCTTGAAGAAGAAGTTGATGGACTAACCCTCCTTTTCCTTGCTGGGGGTATGGAAGACAATGGATCTTCTGGAACAGTGGCTTGCTCCTCTTCGTCTGCAAAAAGCTCGATTTCCTGAACTGCCCCTACTTCAGGTGGAACAACTACTATTGTGGGCTGTGGTTCCGGCTGTGGTTCCGGCTGCGGTTATGGTTGCGGCTGTGGTTCCGGCTGTGGTTGCGGTTCCAGCTGCGGTTCCGGCTGTGGTTGCGGCTCCGGCTGCAGTTGCGGCTGCGGTTGCGGCTGCGGCTGGGGTTGCGGTTGGGGTTGCGGCTGCGGCTGGGGTTGCGGCTGCGGTTGCGGCTGCCCACTTATCTGCTGAGTTTCCGCCTGCGAGTGCGTGGATTGGGTACTACTTTGCAATAATGACATTTCAACATCACTGGTCGTGACTCGTTAGTAGACTGGCTACCTCTGCCACAGTCATGGGCTTGGGCCTAGGTTGCTGGGGTGGGCCCACTGATGCAGAGGTGCTGCTCCCAGCTTGGTCCCCGCCGGACACCGCTGCTGCAGGCGTAAGTTTTTTTTACCAAAAAACACATCGGCCGGCACACCAGTCTTGGCAAGTGCCACTTCCTTCTTCTGTCCCTTCTTCTCACTGGCAACTTTCTTGGTACTGGAGGACCTGGTACCTTTCTTTGGGGCCATCTTCTTCAGATGTCAGCAGGACGCACGTGCACAAGTTGCAGAGATGTCTGTGGTCACACGTGGACGTGACGCGCAGCAGGACTTCTGCCTGGCAGTACAACGGGTGATGATGATGATGATGACACCTCCTCCTCTGTCTTTTTGTGCACCTAAAAGCAAAGAAGCCAGGAGAAGAACATCAGTGAAATGTTGCATTTGTTGTTGTGGTTCAATTACTAGTAGTACAAACAAACAAATAAAAGAAATAAATTAGTGTAGCCATTTGTGAGACTGTCAACAAGGGCTTTCATGGTATACTGTGTACACTGTCAGGAAGGATAGGAAAGAAGAGGAACAACAACAAAAATACAAATGTAATAGAAGTGGACCCTGTTTGGCATTAAATTATTTGCTCATCACATCATTCAGGGAGCTGCAGCTGGCAAACGGGATGGATGCAAGCAGTAAGCCAAGAGGAAAACCATGCAGGCCTAAATGGCAAAAGCAGCACACTTATAACTCCCACCAGAAATGGCCACCAGCCACATGGACACTCACAAATCACAAGCAACAAGCATGAGGCCTGGAAAACAATGTACTGAAAACAGGCCTACGATAGCCAGGCAAAGGCTGCATGGTAAACCACACTGCTTTTCCTGTAATGCAATAACATGCAAAAACGAAAATCCACAGGGCTAAACAAGGCCTGCAACACACCACACACAACTAAGGCATGTATTTAACACACAGCCCAAAAAAGTGAAATACACCCAAAAATACACATTTTGCAATTCAATCCAATGCCATCCATGTGCCCTCAATGATGTTTAAAAATTCAACAGAACACACAGAAACAGTTGTTTCATGCACCCCTGACTACCTCTGCGCCTACTGGATGAAAGGCCTGTTGGCAGACTAGGCCACAAGCTTGCAGGACTATGGATAAAAGCACACTACCGGGCTTCACAATGGCCAGGCACACAGCAAGAAACTGAAGACAGACAATGCAGGCCTATGGCAAAAAGCACACTGCCTGGCTTCAAAATGGCCGCCAGCCTCATGGCCAGGCCCACAACAACAAGAAACTGAAGACAGACAATGCAGGCCTATGGCAAAAAGCACACTGCCTGGCTTCAAAATGGCCGCCAGCCTCATGGCCAGGCCCACAACAACAAGGAACTGAAGACAGACAATGCAGGCCTATGGCAAAAAGCACACTGCCTGGCTTCAAAATGGCCGCCAGCCTCATGGCCAGGCCCACAATAACAAGAAACTGAAGACAGACAATGCAGGCCTATGGCAAAAAGCACACTGCCTGGCTTCAAAATGGCCGCCAGCCTCATGGCCAGGCCCACAACAACAAGGAACTGAAGACAGACAATGCAGGCCTATGGCAAAAAGCACACTGCCTGGCTTCAAAATGGCCGCCAGCCTCATGGCCAGGCCCACAACAAGAAGCCTAGGCCACAAAGGAAACACATGCAGGCCAGTATATCGCAAAAGCAGCACACTTGTAACTCCCACCAGAAATGGCTACCAGCCACATGGACACTCACAAATCACAAGCAACAAGCAGGAGGCCTGGAAAACAATGTACTGAAAACAGGCCTATAATAGCCAGGCAAAGGCTGCATGGTAAACCACACTGCTTTGCCTGTAATGCAATAAAATGCAAAAACGAAAATACACAGGGCTAAACAAGGCCTGCAGCACACCACACACAACTAAGGCATGTATTTAACACACAGCCCCAAAAACTGAAATATACCCAAAAAAACACATTTTGCAATTCAATCCAATGCCATCCATGCCCCCTAAATGATGTTTGAAATTAATAAATACATCACACAGCAATCCATGACCCATGACTAGCTCTGGACCTACTGGCTACCCACAATGATTTATTTTTAAAAATGATGAAAAGTACCAAAAATGAAGTTGCAGCAACTGCAATGCCCCAATCAAACAACACCAACTTACTTGTAAAATCTCAAATCCCAAAATCCTCAAATCCAATGATAATGATGCAGCAGACACAAAGAGTGATCCTTCCAGCTCAAATCCAAGTGAAAAATGAACAGGAGATGGACAAAGCACTGGGAGGAGCATGCTGGACAGGAACAGGAAGTAGGAGACTCTGTGGCACTTCCTCCCTCCCCCCCAAAAAATTTGACCAAAAAGGACAGCCAAATATCAATCTGAGGTTTTTTTTTCATCCAAATCATCAATTTATAGAAGGTTTTATGCTGCTTGCGATGTTATTGTTCTCCAGATTGAAAATTTTGCGTGTTCGGAATCGCGAGCTGTACCAAAATATTGCCGGATGTCCGATGGCGCGCCCGAATGACGTGTTCGCGGTCGCAATCTCTCTCGCGGTGCACGATGGCGCGGCGAATGACGTGTTCGCGATCGCAAACTCTCGCGGGATAACGCAGCCGGCTACCGAAATCTCGTGGCGCACGCGAACGGATAGGAAAACCCGTCGGCGAACGCAGGAATCCCGGTAAGTCGCTATCGCGCGCGCTAGAACGCATTTTTAAAGCGCGACAAGAAAATAATTCCGCTATGCCGCGGATCGCGGAATTGTTGGCAATTCCGCGTTCTCCGCGGAACGCGAAATTGCCTAAATTCCACAAATTCCGCGAGCTGAGCGGAATTGGATGCCCAGGCCTAATTTGCACTAGCTCTGTGGTGGCTCTTCAGATGCAAGGCGCTCACAAGCTTGCCCCGATTACATTAGAGGAAGTTGAATTGGCACTGAAATGCTGTCTTAGTAACAAGGCCCCTGGCCCAGACAGGGTACCGTTTGTTCTTTTTAAAGCTAATGTTCCTTTTTGGGCCTCCTTAATTGACTGTAGGCCCACCTAAGTCCCTTTCCAATTCAGTAATAATTCCAATTTTCAAGGAGGAGGACAGGGGCGATCGTTGGTGTTACAGACCTGTTTCTCTAATTGATTCCTCAGCCAAATTGTTGGGCCGGATCCTTCTGGATCGATTGGAGACTTGGGTCGACGAGGGGGGTATTTTTTCCACTGTCCAGTTTTGCTTCAGAAAAGGACTTGAGACCATTAAACAGAGGCTGAATTTTCAGTTACTCATTAGTAAACATATGTTGGCTAAATCAGGTCATCTGCATTTAGCATTTATGGATCGGAGTTCGGCCTTTGACTCTATCAACAGAGGGCTGCCCTGGGATAAAATGCTAAAGATTGGTGTAGAGCTTCCACTAGTACAGCTTTTAGCGAAAATTCATGAGGATGTGACAGGCAGAATTAGATATGGAACTAAGGAGGAATGTACTCCTCTGATTAGTATTAAATGTGGAATACGACATGGCTGCATACTCACCCCCTTTTTGTCCTGCATGTACATTAATGATTTGGATGCATCCCTGCCTGGTGTGGAGGCAGACATCCGGAGGGTAGGCTCTAGATGTATTCCTGCTTTACTTTACTTAGATGAATGTGTTTTAATCTCAAGCACTGCGGTGGGCTTGAAAAGATTGTTAAACAAATGTGTCTCAATTATGTGTAACCCTGGTCTATCGACTATGATATGTGGGCGTCCCCCTGCCAAACAGATACATTTCATAAATGGCACTAGAATTATATCAGTCCCTTCTTATGTCTATTTAGGGGTGCCCTTTGACTGTCAATCTACTTGGTTACAAGGGTTAGAAAACTGCAGTTTGACAAAACAGTAAAAGAAGTCTTTTGGATTCTTGAGGAAACTGATTTCCAAACCCCTGGATCTTCTGATTAAAATCTCCAGGGCCCGGTGTTGGTCAGTTTGTACTTATGGTGCTGCCATTTGGGGGAGTGTACGCACTGTGTCCCTGCAGGTCAGTGAAAATGTCTTTAGTAGGTAACTTCTTTCTGTTCCTACTGTAGTCCCCACCTATGCCTACCACACAGAACTGGGTCTCCTATATCTCAAAGACTCTTAAGTTAGCTCCATTGCTGCTCTGGCACTCTATCTGGGCCAAACCGGAAACTCAGCTGAACTGGGATATAATTACAGACTGTCTGCATTTGGACTATGTACACCATGTTCCCTGGCTCCAATATATTAAAGAGCAATTCACTCTGCTGGGGAGGCAGGACTGTTTTTACAATCCACAGGACATTACTACTATCTCTAAGAAATCCCTAAAAGCGGAATTCCTTTCTTTTTTGGCAAAGAAAAGGAACGATCAAGAACTCAGGAGAAAGAGTATGCACTTCCCCACCACCGACAGCACTTTCATTTGATTAGATTTAGAGTTGGCATTGCTCATCTCTTAGTCTCCTATCCCAGATGCACCTATAGTGACTCAGATTTGGACTTATGTCATTGTGATTCGCAATCTAATCAATTGATGTTACATTTCCGGTTATTTTGTCCTTTATATGATCTGCCTAGGAAGACTTTTGTTATACTCTTGCTGAGGTCTCTTAACATGAGGGAACTTAGATCAGCTTCATTTTATCTTCAGCAATTACAGTCTGAGTATATCTGTTTGATGGTGCACAAGTTTTTACTGGCTGCTATTAGATTGAGGAACATGGTGGAAAAATTACTTTTTAGCTGATGTATTATTGTAATTTTCTCTTTTTAACTGAATGCTTTTCTAATTTTATATATATTGTATTAGTTATTTTTAATGGATTTATGAGAGCAGATACCTCTTTTTATTAATGTTTATGCTTTGATTTAATATAAACCAAATGAAGATTTACAATGACAAATGATATCCCCACTCTTTCAAGTGGTAGCAAGAGGATGGTTTATGTCACAGGAGGGAAGGGGGCTAAAATAAATTGTCTACTCTTGAGAAAAGGCAGTGAGGGCTTAGCACATGTGTGCACTGGTGAGTATTCCAAATGAATCCCAATTTTTCAGTATTCAATCCACGCTCAACTTCCCGTGGCCCACCGCTGTTAAGCCACAATCTTTGTACAAACAATTGTTCATGAAAAGGAGCGTTAAATCGGTGTTCGGTGTACTCAATCAATTATTGAATTCACTAAAAATCCAGTCCACAAGCAAACTTCCTTGTTTTAAAAAAGTTCTGTAATTTATTAGCAAACATATAGATTGTTCCAACAAACTTCACATTTAAATCAGCCTACGCGTTTCGTCCACTCTTGGACGTCATCAGGGCTCAATATGTATTTTCTCTCAATACTTTCATCAAAGATAATTCGTCAGTATTCTCTCTTCCTTTCATTCGTTGTGGATAGTTTCTCCGTTAGCCGTGTTCAGCTATCTGCACCAGAACGCCGCAGCCGCTGTCAGCGGGATTTATCGGACCGGCTGTGGCGTACTGGTGCAGATAGCTGAACACGGCTAACAGAGAAACTATCCGCAACGAATGAAAGGAAGAGAGAATACTGACAAATTATCTTTGATAAAAGTATTGAGAGAAAATACATAAAATAAATTGTCCTAAGTTTAGAATTGCCCATGTCCCTTAAGTCTAGGCCTGGGCGGTGACCTCCACTCCATTCGCGCAGTTTGCAGAGTTTTCTGCACTCCGTGCAGAAAACTCTGCTCCGCGTAGTGCAGCAGAGTGTTTTCCCCGCTCGCGCTCGGCAACGCTCAGGTAGAATTTCTACTCGAGCTGCAGGAAGATCAGCTCCGCCTCTTGCAGAACTCCGTGGAGTTTTTTTGTTACTTCCCAGAGTTCTGCATAGCAGAACTCTGCCCAGGCCTACTTAAGTCCAAAGCCCGAATTTGAAGACTGAAGGAGTTTGCAGTGGTGGAATTGTGTGAGTATCCATAGGGTTATGCATTGTAGTTGTCTTTGTTGAGTTTTGTTATTGTGTTGAAGTATGTATTTTGTTTTTTAGAAAGTTGATGGTTTAGTTGTGTTTAGGCATTTCATGTTGAGCAGCTGAGGTTGTTATCAAAGAATAGTCCAAGATCCAGGAATAGTTAAGAAATAAAAAGTTACTGTGTTACTTGTCTGCTATGGTTCATGAGGTACCATTGACCGCACAATTGAGATAGGGAATACAATAATTTATTGTGCTGGTACTAATAGTGATTGGTGTTAGTGAAACCTATTGCACAGAAGGAAAACTATATCAGTCAAGGTGATTTCCAGCTGGTCGATATGTCATCTGTGTGTAGGAGGGAATAAAAAGAATTTGACTTTTGATTGTTTCATTTGTAAGTGAACTACTTTGAATTCTTAAGTGGAGAAGAAAAGAGTTATTTGTTTATTGAGCTTGCTTAAAGTTATGGAATTTTGCGTACAAAAGAAAAAAAATCCTAAAGGAGGGTGAACTGCTGAAAGGAGTGAATATTTCGTCAGAGTGTGTTGTGCTGGGATAGGTCAGTTGGTGCAAAGTGTTGCGCTGGGATTGGTTTGCAAATCATCAGTTGCCGTACTGTGATACACTCACAGAGAAGAATTGCTAGGATTGGAGGAAAGATATTGATTTGTATGGACCGTAAATTAACCAAAAGAAAAACATTGAAATTAGTGAAACAATAATTGTTCATTTATTGTTGAAATTTTTGTAAACGTAAAGGGCCAGATGTAGGTAAAAGCAGTTTTGCGAGTCCTTATTAGCGATTTTTAGGGAATCGCTATTAAGGACTCGCAAAATGCCATGTAGGTAGGAATCGCAATATTTTTTGTGATTCCTTAATATTCCTTAATTGCGAATCGCAAATTGCGACTCGCAATCAAGGAATACCTTCCCATTCATTCCTATGGGCCTAGAGGCCCATAGGAATGAATGGGAATGCTACACGCAATTTGCGAGTGCCCAATAGGTACTCGCAAATTGCGTGCGCAACTTCAAGGTGCAAGGGTTCCAGAGGGACACCCTGTTGCACCCCTGAAATGTGCATGTGTGCACATGTGGCGTACATACATGCCCTAAGGGCATGAATGTGTGCCACATGGCACTTTTAAAAAGCAAAAAGTGCTTTTTTAAAGGAAATCGCAAATTACCACCAACTTGAAGTTGGTGGTAATTTGCGATTCCTAAGGCAATATCGCAATTTGCGATGCCTACTAGCATAGCATTTAGGGAATCGCAAATTGCGATTCTCTAAATGCTTATGCAAAATAAGGAATCGCAATTTTAACGATTCCTTATTTCGCGAGTAGGTATTCGCCTTTCTACATTGGACTCAGCTGAATTGCAAACGCCGAAATTCGCAGAATTTCTGCGTTTGCGATCGCAATTTGGCTTCCTACATCTGGCCCAAAATGTTTTAAGGGTCTCAGTGATTTGGGGGATATAGCTGACCTGAAAGGAGAAGTGGTCACCCTGAAGTAGCAGGTGGCGCAGATGACTGTGGTCACGAAGGCATTGGAGAGTCGTGCCGAGGAGGCGGAGTGGAGGGCGGGGTGAAGCAATATCCAAGTACTGGGAATACCGGAGAGGGCGGAACAGGGTGCAGCTGAACAGTTTCTGGAGCACTGGATTCGCACCCAATTGTGCCCCCAGGGACTATCAGACGTATTTGTAATAGAGAGAGTGCACAGGGCCCTCGTTCCCCCCGGGCACCACCTCAAGCTATTATAGCTGCATCTTGAGGGCGGCAAGGGAACATCAGAACCTCCAGTCTGACAGTAATAAAGTGGCTATATACCCGGACTATACTAAGCAAGTCCAAG
This sequence comes from Calotriton arnoldi, assembly GCA_963921515.1. Classification (NCBI taxonomy): domain Eukaryota; kingdom Metazoa; phylum Chordata; class Amphibia; order Caudata; family Salamandridae; genus Calotriton; species Calotriton arnoldi. Next base: position 2,144,371 of record CAWUFW010001157.1, on the reverse strand, counting down.
ACATCCGTAAGTCCTTCCTCGGAGTGAAGCGCAAGCTGCGGGAGCTGAATATGCAGTACATGCTCCTGTATCCCGCCAAGCTGAAGGTGATCTCAGGGGGCAAGGCGCAACTCTTTGATTCTCCGGAGGATGTCTGGGGGTGGCTGGAGATCCGCAGAGATGGTCTGCCGCCTGGAGAACCGAGGGGTCAGAAGCGTCGATGGGGGACATGCCCAGACGGGCCCGCCAGCAGCAGAAAAACGGAGCAGAGTCACAGAGTGCCCTGGAGTTCTCACAACGGAGGATAACGGTGGGTGAGGATGGAACATTGCAGCCTGATCCCCTTGTGGAGGGTACTGTGGATATTCACTTGCTGGGAGCTGCCTCTGCTGACCCTGATGCGCAGGAACAGGTGCTGCAATTGTCAATGGATACTGTGCCTGAGACCTTGTTGGAAGATCTTCCTGGGAGAGACAGTGATTAAATGCTTAATGCAGGGCCTTGCTTTGGCTTGGTGCCCCGGGACTACCTCACGGAACTGTGGTAACGTTGAATGGTGTTGTTAGTTGCTGTGGGGATTGCGGGTGGTTTATGTGCGGGGGGATAATGGGGACACTTCCACGTTGGTATGGTCTTTGGGGGGGGAACGTATCCCCGGCATATGTGTATGCGCATTCTACGCATCCCGGAATGATAATGGGGCTCTGAACAGTAGAGGGTGGATGGATTTGGAAAGAACCTTTTCTTGTTGCCCCTGTTGAGCTTAGTGGGATGCTGTGCACGTCCTGGCACGAGCAGTGGGTGGGCAGAATCATCTGTGATATTAGACGAGTATTGTCCGTGGGTGGGGGGGGTTTGTTGGTTCAGTTGTTATTGTGTGAACGTACGTTGTGTTATGCAAAAGAGCGTGTTGTTGCAGAAGAGTGCTGAGTCCTGGCACATTGCCAGACAGAGAGTGCAAATGTATGACCATGGCAGGTGTGGTAAAGTTTCTTAGTCAGAACGTTCAGGGTTTAGGCACCTGCGCCAAACGGCATAGGGTCCTTTCATTCCTTAAGCGACATAGCATAATGTTTGCGTGCTTGCAAGAGACACATCTGGATGATGCTGGGGCGGGGTGTTTGGTGAAAAAGTGGAGGGGGCAGGTGTTCCACTCGTCGTATTCCACCTATGCCAGGGGGGTGCTGATTTGGGTGGCACCTGGGGCTCTGTTTATGCTACAGTATGTCGAAGCGGACGTAGAAGGTCGCTTCGTGTTATTGCGGGGCCAGTTAGATGGCAAAGATATTAGTATACTAAATACCTATGCCCCTAATATTGCTGAGCCAAATTTTTTTGTGGCTCTGCAGCATTTGATCACTGCAGATTTGGACACTCCCCTGCTGTGGTTGGGAGACTTTAATTGTGTGTTGGACCCTGAGCTGGATAGATGCCCGCCCAGAAGCGGCACCAAGCCGCATATGACTAAGAAGTTGCAGAAACTGATGAGTGGCCTGGGCGTCCGGGATGTTTGGAGGGAGCACCACCCGACTCAGAAAATATTTACCTGTTTTACACCCACTCATAACACGCATAGTCACCTAGATAGGGTACAGACGACAGAGCACCCAGCATTTATGGCAGCGGAGATTGTACATCTGGCAGGGTTTTTGTCCGACCACGTGTCTGTGTGCTGCTCGGTGCAATGGGGGAGCAAGGCTCCCGCAGATGGCAGCTCGCTGCTGATATCCTGGAGGACCCGGTCGGGAAGGAGGCACTCTTGAACGCGTTGACAGAGTATATGTCCCTTAGTTGGGGCTCTACAAGCAGCAGAGCCCATGAGTGGGATGCGATGAAGGTGGTGATCAGGGGGGCGGCAATGGGGCTGACGTATGGCGTTCAGAGGCAACTACAGTCTGAGTTACAGGATAGGGAGAAATTGTTGGCCGAGCTCCAGTCAGGGCCACAGGGGCAAGATGATGCATTGGAACGAGAGCGTGCATTACTGGAGCAGGTTGCAGATACTTGGGATAGGCTGGATAAGTATACACTTATGAAATATCGCCAGTGGCTGCATGCAGAGGGCGATAAATCTGGTCGATTACTGGCTTGGATATTGCGTAAGGAACCGACCCCCCCTTTGGTTACTAGTCTTCGAGCCCAGTCGGGCGAGCTGGTCTATGCTCGGGCAGCCATGCTGGAGGTGTTACCGCAGCACCTGCAGACGGTGTACAGGGCAGACCCCCTGGTGGGTGCGGGCCTTTATATTCCCTTTTTGGAGGGCCTAAGGTTGAGGCAGGTCTCTGAAGAAGTGAGGGCGGATCTGGATGCGCAGATTACCGAGGAGGAGCTGATGGAGGCTATAGCGGACATACCTAGGGCCAAGGCGCCGGGAGGTGACGGGTTGCCCATTGAGTATTATCAGGCATATTCAGCGGTGCTGGTCCGGCCTTTGTTGCAAACCTTTAACGAGTCCTTTGACAGTGGAATATTGCCCCCTTCGATGCACGAGGGTGAAATGTGTCTGATCCCAAAGCTGGGTGGCGACGTTCAAGACCCGGCGGCATACCGACCTTTGACGATGATTAACTCAGACATAAAAATCTTATGTAAGTGCTGGCCAAACGGTTGGGACCACACATGGCTCATTTGGTTCATGAGGACCAGTGCGGCTTTATCCCAGGCTTTAGTACGTCTATGAACATAGGACGGCTGGCGCATATCTTGCATGAGACGCAGGAGGCCCTTGAGGAGATGGCGTTGGTGTCTATCGACCTTGAAAAGGCGTTTGACACAGTGGATTGGGGGTACTTGCTGGAAATCCTTGGAAAGTTGGGGATTGGACCACGTTTTTGTAGATGGGTTAAAATATTATATCTAAATCCTGCGGTATGTGTGCGGATGGGTCAAACCAGGTTGGTGCAGTGGTTGTTGGGGCGTGGCACACGGCAGGGGTGCCCGCTGTCGCCGCTGCTGTTCGCACTGGCCATTGAGCCTATGGCGATATGGGCAAGACAGGAACCAGGCCGCTGGGGTATACAAATTGGGCACAGTACGCACCTTATCTCACTATATGCGGATGATGCATTGTTCTATGTTACGTCACCGCGTGAGGCCATACACAAATTGCTGAGGTTGATGGACCAGTTTCCGACTTATTCAGGGCTGTGCATAAACAGGTGTAAATCCCTGGCATTTCCCTAGCAGGACTGAGAGAGAGAGAGGCCGGGACTGAGATGGGAAATGGACCATTTTAGATACTTAGGGGTGCAGGTGACTCACAGGGATGCTAAGCTGCTCCAGCTGAATATGAACAGGGTGGTTGAGTCGCTGAGGCGCTCTGTGGAATGCTGGAATAGCCAACCACTGTCCCGAATGGGTTGAATAGTGGTGGCAAAGATGGGGATGCTGCAGAGATGCCTATATGCCCTGCAGAATGCGCTGTGCCCGATTCCTGCGAAAGTGTTTCGACAGTTGAAGTCTCTCCTGGTGACTTTCTTTTGGGTGGGAAAGCGTTGTAGGGTTGCATTGCAGGTGCTTCTGAAACGGTACGAGGAGGGTGGACTAGGGGTGCCTAGATTTGATCTTTATTATTACGCGGCGCACCTTCAGCATGCTGTGCAGTGGTTGGATGAGGGTGATAATTGGGAAAAGCGTTTATTTGTCGGGTGAGTGCAGCCAGTGGATCTCCCTGTGATTTTGATGGAGGGTCCTGGGGCGAGCGCGGATTTACCATATGTGGTGAGGCAAACGGCCTGCTTGTGGCAGAAAGTTGTGGAACGAGTGCTGGGACGGGCTCCCTTCCACCCGGAATTGTCCATCTGGCAGTTAGTCCCTGTGCGCAGGATGGTGGAAAACATGTCTTTCCAGGCATGGAGAGAGGGTGGCTGTATGGTATTGGCAGACCTATATATAAATGACACCTATCTTACATTTGAGCAGGCGTGTGAAGGGTTCGGTCTGGGTCAGGGGCAATATCTTCAATATGCGGGCCTGATGGAACTGGCCAAGGTGACATGGCCCACTTATCCGGATATGCCCTGGACCACTGAGACTTTGGACATATTGCTAACATGTGGAGGCGGGCACAGATTGGACTCTTTGTTGTATAAGGCCATGAGGGCAGACTCCGGTTCTTTGGCTCTTAGGGCGTGGGATGCTTGGAACGAGGATTTGCAAGCGCCGTTGCCGGAGGGGGACTGGGTGAAAATATGTATGCTAACACGTACTTGTAATGCCCGGTTGAAGTTGCTGCACTATAACTTCTTGCAGCGAGTGTGTATGACTCCAGCGAGGCTCCATTGCATCGATACCTCCCGTTCGCATGGATGTCCTAGATGTCGTGGAGCCCATCCGGGGTTCATGCATTTGGTGTGGGAATGCCCAGAAGTTCATCAGTATTGGCTTGATGTAGTGGCGCTGCTCCGCGGAGGGGTGGGAATCACGCTAGAAGCTACACCTGAGCAGTGTCTCCTAGGGCTGGTACCGCAACGCAAAAAAAGGAAAATGGGCAACAAGCTACTACAGCTAGCATTGGTGTTGGCTAAACGAAGGGTCGCCATTTGCTGGATGGGTGAGCGGGCCCCCTCTTTTGTGAATTGGATGAGAGATGTGGGAGAGTGGTCTTTGGTGGAGGAACTGTATATGAAAGCCTGCCGCAGGGACGAAAAGTTGGAGGAGGACATAGCAAGTTGGAGAGAGTTATGTAGAGAGTTGCTGAATCCAACGGGGACAGGTAGTGAACAGGCTAGTGAGTCTGATGGTGGTAACAGTATGTAAACGTTGGTGCTTGTGCCAACCCTAATTGTATATGATGCTGAATATGCCGCTGAGTCATGAAAAATGTAAAGTGTATTCAACTGTACTATGTGCTTGGGACTCTAACGCGTGAAATGAATATAAGTCGGTGGATATTGTCTCGAAGGGTTCTGTATATGACCGCTCAGTTCGATGTGAACATTTACAGATAAAGTTTATAAAAAATTTAAAAAAAGGTCTCTGTGATTTAATGAGGTGATGTGCGAGTCACTGTTCGTGATGGTGAGGAGGCTCCATGAGAAGTTACACCATGTCATTATATGGCGACAAAGATAGGGCTTCATACATGTTTGTGGCTTCATCAATGGCACAAGATTGCTGAAAATGAAGGAGCATTCAGATTTCCACAATACGGTACCTTTGATTTAAAGATTATTAAGCATTTGAGGAAAGGTTATATGAAATAAACCAATTTCTAGACCTACACAGTAGGAAGCATTAAGTGCTTAGGAGCGAGCAGCTCATGCCAAAGAAAAAGAAAGGTATCAGAATAAAGCAGATGCTCAATTGGTTGAAGGACAACAGACATGGAGGAAATGTGTTGTTGAGAAAGCTAGAATGTATCCAGCAATAACAAGAAAAAAGCCTAAAAAGAATCGAAAATGGGAAAATAATGACGAGGAGTCTTCAAGAAAAACATACTGACAGTGATTAGGGGGATGACATTTTAGATACTTCGTTGTCCTCAGGGTGCGTACATGTACCATGGAGTAGAAGTGATCTTGCGACATTCACAAACACCTTTCCAAAATTGGGAGAAAATCATGCCCATTGGTGTACACAAGTTGACAGGTTCTTGAAGATTTCTGAGGTTTTGTGGAAAGATTTGAATATTGTCTTTGAAATTGTGGTGCTGAGTATGCTGACTATGGGCTGAATAGATGCGCGATCTCGTATACCTTCATCTATGGTGATGGCAAAGTACAATGAGGCGATTACCTTTTTGAATTGGAAAGTTCCAGTGAGGGACATTGATAGGTTTAAGATGAATATGACTACTCAAGAAGCAAAAGAGTCAGTGAATGCTTATTATGAACAATTTTTGCAGGTGTTTATATAGGACAGTGGACAAGAAAATCCAGAAACGGGAGAGATGGGGAGTTTTGTGTCAAACTTCGTTTTTGGGTTGCGACCAGAAATCAGCATGCACATACAACAGAACAACAGAATGTGATTTGTTGGCAGACAAAACCTTTAGGTGAGATCCTGAGGTATGCAAAATACTGCAGTGATGTGAACAAGATGAAGCAGAAAAGACTTAAGGAAAAAGTTATTTTGGCTCAGACGAAGCTGGCTCAAAATGGATTTCAGAATCAGTTGTATATAGGAAATGTTGGTGGAATGCAAGGTGTTGGTTTTCAGGCCGGAGGTCAGATTGTACAGGGCGGAATTGGCATTTCACAGGGTAGCGGTAGAGGTGTACCAGTTGATCCAAATTCAGGGGGAGATATTGCAATGCTGAAGAAATCAACTGCTTGGTGCAACAAGATTGGGTATTGGAAGAGGGAGTATAGACAGAATCCTAACTGTGTAAGTGTTGACAGGCAAATGGAAAGTTCAAGTCAAACACAAATGCAAAATGTTCCAGTTCAGGTCTCAGTTCAGTGAATGCAGACACCAAATCAATCACAAGTCCCTAAGATGCAGGTCCCACAAGCTACGATGGCCCCACAGAACATGGGAAATCACAGGCTAAATATGAATCAAGCACTAAGAACAAATTCAAATCCGTTCCAGAAGCAGAACCCATTCCAACAGTTTCCCATGTTTAAGCAAGAGAGCTTTTATTCCAACAATTCACAATGATGGGAGCCTGAGGGGGGAGGAAGCTTGTGTACTTGGTGCAGTCTTGGAGGTAGAACACAATGGATCATTTGTAGAAAAAGTGGTAAATGGCCACCAAGTGTTATTTCTCAGCGACACAGGCGCTACCCTTTCCACTGTTAGAACAGCGGATATCCCAGACCTACCCCCCTTTGAAAAGAAGATCCAAATGGTAGGTGTTACAAATAAATAAATTACTAATCCTTTTTCAAAGAAATTTCCTGTGAAAATAGGATCAATTGAGGAAGATCACCAATTTGTTGTGTATGATTTGAGTCATGTGAATCTGTTAGTAATGGATCTTTTGTGCAAGTTAAATTGCACAATTTAATGTACCACAGATGGTGTTGAGTTTCAAACACATGATGAAGATGTCAAATTTAAATGGCCATACAAGGAACAGCTGTAGGATTATATCCTGTAATTGTATTGGATTTACCTTCCAATTTACGATATATGTAAAATCAGAAGTATGGGATTTTTCAGGGAGAAACATTGGACTAATAAAAGGTGTAACCCCAGTCTGAATTACTATAAAGCAAATTGCAGTGTTTCTAAGAATACCACCATATAATTTCACGCCTGAAATAGTGGCTGGTATCAATCCAGTTATTGAATTGATGCTAAAACATGGGATTTTGAGAGAAATTGTTGGAAGTCCTTGCAATTCAATTCACCAATAATGGGTTTGCAGAAGCTCAACTGCAAGTATAGAATTGTACAGAAACTTTCAAAAAAATTAACAATATTGTAGTTCCAAGTTGTTCTTTGGTACCAAATCCAGTTACAATACTATTTCAGATTACCAGTGAGTGTTTTTCTGTTGTAGATCTTTACCAGACCTTTTAAGACAGTCAGTCCTTGTTCGCATTTATATTCAGAGATAGAGTTTTTGCATGGTGCCGAGTTCCAGAACGGTATACAAAGAGTCCTTTGGTCTTTAATCAGATCTTGACAAAGAATCTTGAGATTTTACGAATGCCTTGCAACTCAGTTCTTGTGCGGTACATTGAAGACCTACTTGTGGCGTCAACTACACAAGAAGCCTGTAAACAGGATACTATTGCTCTTTTGAATCATTTAGCTGAGGATGGACACAAGGTGTCCCCAAGCGAGTTGCAATATTGCCAGAAAGATGTCCTATATTTAGGACATCTTGTTGAAAAAGGAATGAGAAAGGTGTCACAAGAGAGAATCACAATAATTTAAATAAAGAACACACTCAGAACACCGAGAGATGTCAGAATGTTCCTGGGAATGGTGGGCTACTGTAAAAAGTGGACACCCAACTTTTCCCTAGGGGCCAAGCCTATACTGAGGCTGAGGCACAATGATGTGCCCGATCCTCTTCCATGGGACAACGGCTGCTTAAAAGCATCCTAGAGCTGAGAGTAAGTCTCTGTCGGGCCCGGCACAAGGAATGCCAGATTACAGTAAAATGCTCACCTTGTTTTGCAGTGAGAGGTGGGACTGCACTCTCTCAATGCTTACTCAGTTACATTGAATCTCTGGTAGACCTGTGGCATATTTTTCAACTACTCTTGACCCTGTTGCCGCAGGACTGCCTTGTTGCCTTAAAGCCGTTGCAGCAGTTGGTGTCAATATTGAGTGAAGCAAGAGCATAGTGATGGAACACCCTCTTACAGTGATGGTCCCTCACTCATTAGAAATATTACTCACTCATACTAAATGCCAATAATTGACAAACAGCAGACTGACAAAATATGAACACTTTGGGCCAGATGTACGACCTGCCAAATAGCGCCTCGCAAATTGCATCGCATTTGAGCTATTTGGCATGTACAACAGTGTGTTTAACACTGTTTGCGGTTCCCAATGGGGTCGCAAATTGCGAGGCTCATGAATATTAATGAGCCTCTCGCAATGTGCGAGCCCATTGGGAATGACAGGCCCTCCCAGGGATGGTGGCCTGCTGCGCTCAGCAGACCACCATGTCTGGGACTGCTTTTAAATAAAGCAGCTTTTTTTTTTTTTAAATGCAGCCCATTTTCCTTAAAGGAAAACGGGATGCATTTAAAAAAAAAAATGAAACGTTTTTGTTTCATTTTTTAAGGGCAGGCAGTGGTCCTGGGACCACTGCCTGCCCTTAAAAAATAATATTGCATGCATTTGCAAAGGGGAACGGGTCCCCTGGGGACCCCTTCCCTTTTGCGAATGCATTACCACCTACTTGAAGTAGGTGGTAATTTGCAAGTGTTTTGCGACCGCAATCGCGGTCGCAAAACATTGGTACATTGCTTTGCAGTTGCTATTAGGAAGGGAACTCCCCTTCCTAATAGCGAGTCGCAAAATACTGTTTGTGCATGGGCCCATGCTTTTAGCGTGTGCAAACGGGTCTAAGACCCGTTTGCACACGCTACAAAGCATCGTACATCTGGCCCTTTATTCTTGCAGTTAAGAACATGTTCTTGAGACGATGTCAAACTCTCAATCCAGCTACATTGATGCCATTGCCTGAAAATGAAAATGATGAGGAAGAGGTTGAGCACGGCTTTTTTGATGTTACGGACCTATGCACCATTCCAAGACCTGATATTAAGGATGAACTCCTTAATGAGCCCGAATATGTAATTTTGTGGGTGGCTCTTGTTTGAGTGACAATGAGGGGACTTAGGCTGCAGCTTACACTGTTTGCACTATTCAAGAAGTGGTCGAGGCCTGGCTTCTAAGTGTGTTATCACTGCACAAGTGGGGGAATTGATCGCCCTTATACGAGCCTGCAATCTTTCAGCTCAACTGCGAGTGACTATATTCATACATAGTATGGCTTTGGTGAGGTCCATGCCTCCGGACAACTGTGGTCACAAAGAGGTTTGATGACTTCATCTGGATCACCGATCCAAAGTGGGAAATATGTGATGAGATTGTTGGAAGCATTAAAATTAATATAAGAAATTGCTGTAGTTAAATGTGCAGCCCACTGACTTGGCAATGACTATGCCATTGAAACAGATATACTGATGAAGTTGCTCGGTATTGTGCTATTGAGGCATGCACATTTAACAGAGAATATACAAATGAATCTGATGAGGACACCACCCTCTCAATGCTGTTGTCAGTAGCAGATATGTGGGAAGAAATCAGAAGGTTGCAGGAAGAAGTTTTAGAGGCAGAACAGCAAGGGTGGGTCGTATCGGGATGTGTTATAAATGCCAAGGACATTTAGGTTTCAGCATATGGAATACCAGTGTTGCCAGATGGCCTGTTATTTCCCATGATGAGACAATTTAATGGTCCTACACACATTGTGAGAGATGCAATGGTGAGAATATTCAGGCAGCATTGGTTTAATCCCCAATTCCGAGTTTTAGTGGAATGGCTATGTCATTGGTGTGTGACATGTCAGCAGATGAATGTAGGGAGGAGAACATCTATATCACTGAGCCATATAGGAATGGCAGGGGGACCCTTTTAACAGGATGCAGTTAGATGTTAACGTAATTACTGTTTGTAGAAGGCTGAGCTATAAGCTGGTTATAGTATGCATTTTCTCGCAATGGATGGGAGCGTATCCATCGCATAGAAATGACAGCCTCACTGTAGCCAGACTGCTGTTATGCAAACACATACTGCAATTTATATTCCTGGAGTCAGACCGAGGGACCAAGTTTGACAATGAGATACTTAAAATGCTATGTGTCACACTTCAAGTGGAACAGAGATTACATTGTAGCTGTCCTCCAGAAGTAAATATTCTCAAACAATTGAACAGGACGTTAAAATCACATTAAGCTAAAGTTTGTGCATCAACTTCTTTAAAATGGCCAGATGCTTTGCCATTAGTGCTGATGAGTCTCCGAAGCACCCCTGATAGACGGACAGGATTATCACCCCACAAGATTCTCATGGCACATGCTATAAAACTGCCTGCTGTGACTGCAAATGTGCTTGTAAAAATCACAAATTACATGATTCTCGGCTATTACAAAGCATTGGCTGTTGTGGTGCAGTCTGTTTCTCACCAGGTTGGAGCTGTCACTGCCACTCCAAGCCAGGAGCAGTGACACGTTCTTAACCCCGGTGGCTGGGTTCCAGTCAAAAAACACATTTGAAAATCCGTACTTGGGGCCAAGGTGGAAAAACCCCTTCAAAGGTGATTTTAATTACCAACACTGCTGTGAACTGTGCTGGGATACTTAATTGAATGCATCGTTAACACCCATACAGTGAGATGTGCTATTGATGAAGTGGTGACCTTTGAGCCAAGCCCAAAACCCCCTGTATCCATATGTCTTGAAGGACCAGAGATGGGGAAGTGCAGCAGAACTCTTCACCTGTTCAAGTGCCTAAACTCTCACAAAGTGGTGAGAACTAAAAATAGGGGAGCTGTTGAATTGCCACCAGAGCAAGCAAATGATCCTGTTGAAGGAACAGGTCTGAGAAGAGAAAGACCCCTATGGAGATCGGAATGGCAAAGTAGCAGAAGACAATTGAGATCTAGTGTGTCAGTTGAACACATACCACAAAGCATTGTCGAGGAAACAGAATCAAGTGGTATAAGAAAGTCAGAAGAAGATCAACAGACACCAAAGATATTGATATTTATAATATTTACTAAGCGCACAAATGCCCAAAGACGCCTTGGCGCTGACATGTATCAAATATTAAGCACCCACCAAATGTTCAGACGGTGGATGTGAAAAGCAAGGACTTGGGCAATTTTCTAAAACGAGTAAGATTCTGTTGATTCTTAAGCTCCCATGGGAGTTTATGCCACAATTTACATGTGGAATAAATGAAACGCCTCCCCACCAGGATGCTTAATTGCATCTTGGTATGGAAACTGTTTTCAATGCAGCTGAACACAGAGTTCTCCTTGGTGTATACCAATTGAACATTTTCCTCAAATATATTCGGGGCCTATCCTGTGAAGTGCTTTGTGCTATGCAAAGAGCCTTAAAAGCAATGTTTTTCTTAACTGGGACCCAGTGAAGTTCAACTAAGGCCTGAGAGACTGATTGATATTTGAGTATTTCTTTTGAGGAGGCGGGTTGCTGTGTTCTGCAGAAGCTGAAGTTTATTTAGAGATCGCTGTTGAATGCCCTGATAGAGGGCATTACAATAGTCCAGCCTGGACCATACAAATGCAATCACCACTGTTTTCTTCAAATCAAAGGGAATAAAGGGAAGAATTTTTCTCAAAGTTTTTTAAGGTGAAGAAACATAAAAAAGGTAAGTTTATTTATCTGATCTCTAAATGACAGATCAACGTCAAAGATCCCTCTCAGGTTCTTTACTTTCAAGACCGGAAGAGGGCCAAGAGATTGGGGCTACCATGACGGGTTCCAAAATTAGAGGTCTTTTCCAAAAAGAAGGACCTCCGTTTTCTCCGAGTTCAGCTTCAAACTTTTGCATTTTATCCATCCAGATGTCTAAGAGAGCAAGAGTACCTTGTCATAGGTATTTGGCACCTGAGTGGACTTACTATACAGAAAACATGCCTAATGCAACAGATCCCGATCCCACCTAACTGAGATCAGAATCATTTGAACGTCCATGGTATACCACACTAAAATAACACTTGATTTAAATTTTTGAAGCATTACTAAAAAATAAGACGACAATAGATATGTAGCTGATTCAAAGCAAAGGGATTTGATTCTACAAATAGGGAATGGTGTTAAACTGAAGTATAAAGATTGTGATAAATGAACATGACAAATATTCATTAACAAACACTAATAAAAAAGAATTAAGTATTCCTTAGGGTCAAGGCTGTAGTAGAAGAGTAGGGATAGCAGTTCTAGAAGAAGACGGAGTAGGGCTAGGGATGCCTCACGAAGATTAATGTAAATAAGCTGAAGGAATTAACTGTAAGGTTTTTCTCATTTGCACATGTAGAAGTTGACGCAGAATATTGAATTTGCCTGCTTCTTTATTCTACCGAAGGTCAGACTGTAGACAAACGTATGTTTCCTTACCAAAACTAGATGTAGAATGATCATGCAGTTACACTAATAGATGTTGTGTTAGCACTTCTAGGGGCATATTAGCAAGACCGGCGATAAAATTATCGCCGTTTTAGCGGCAGGAAACTGCCGCTAAAACGGCGATAATAGGCTTGCTAATATGCGTTATAGAATTCCAATAGAAGCCCAGGTTAGATGTCCTGCACATCTAACCTGGGCTTCTATTGAATTCTATAACGCTTATTAGCAAGCTCATTATCGCCGTTTTAGCGGCAGTTTCCTGCCGCTAAAACGGCGATAATTTTAACGTGGGTCTTGCTAATATGCCCCCTAGTTCTTTTAGTTGACGAGTCTAACCCCAGAGACAGAAACACTTAAATCTGCACCAACATCACCTGCACACGTAATAAATGAGAAGAAATTAAAGGCTTCTTTTATAGGCGCTTCAAATGGGGATTTATCATTAAATGCTTATTTTAGATTAGTTCAGGAGTACACAGAAGTTTTAGATGCTAAGGATTGCTACGTTTGTGCACACTTACCTTCTTCGGCTGCTGTTATGTTATGTTATGGGAGATTTGTAAAACGCACGTACACCAGCAGGTCTCTTGGAGTTTGAGGCCACCGCTGATGTTGTACCGAGCTATAGGTTTGAGTGAAGAGCAAGGTTTTCTATTTTTTCCTGAAACACATATAATCAGTTGTCTGTCTTATGTCGATCAGTATGGAGTTCCAAAGTTGGGGTCCCAACATGGAGAAGTGTGAACCACCCATTCTTTTGCGCTTGAATCTGGGTACTGTCAGTAAGTTCATTTGCGCAGATCATTGCTGTTCAAACATACCTGAAGAGAGTAAGATCATTGAAGAATTTGCAAAGAACATTTCTGATTGAAAACCTGAATTAAAAACTCTAGAAGCTGCTAGTGTGTTAGGAACCTTAGGCAAAGGTGCTTCTCTTATAGGAACCATAGGGAACGGATTTTTGGGAGTCATAATAAAACTGTGCTAATCATTGGTATTTGCTCAATATCCTTATATGCTTTATATACCGGAATTTGAAAGAGAAACTAAGAAAGAAACGGCAAAGAGAAGAAGAAAAAGAAATGGAATAAAGAAAAATAAAACATCCAAAAACCTGAAGGAAGTTGAAACCTTGAAAAACAACATTGATAACATGGCAAAGAAGGAAGGTGCCCCCTATAGAAAAATTTGTGGGAAATTGTGATGGTTAATCTAACCATAAGACGGGGGAAGTGATGCAGTGAATTTCTTCATATTGTAAACAAAAACTAATTTAACTGAAAAGTGCAAGAGTCTATGCTAAATAATACATCTATTATGTAAATGTTGCAGTAAGTAATTGTACGTAGGCATTATAAGCATGCAAAAAAAAAAATAATGTACTGACTTAAGTTAGCCTGTCCTTTAATGCCATATTAACAGAGAGTTATATGCTAACATTGAAAGGCCTGTTTTTTCATGTAGGATTGTTGTTTTGCACAAGATGTTTTTCTTTTCACTGCAGATGCTGTAACTTTCCAGAACCATTCTGTTAGTTAGTCAATGAATCAATCAATCAATCAGGGGCTTTTAAAGCATGCTACTCACCCGTGAGGGTCTCAAGGCGCCATAGTAAATAGGCATTTTTTGTATTAGACAACTGATAGGTTCTCACCGGGAGGAGAGGAGACAACAGGAAGGATGATTCATGGGAAGAACTGTCTGAACTGCAAATTGTGAATGACGTATCTTTTCAAGGACTTGTATCTGTGGCCTATTGTGAAGATGTGAGAATCATAATTTACTGTGTTTTTATTAGCGTATGTTCCTGGCATAGGTTGTAGCCTTCTGGATATCCTTTCCATGGGTTTTCTTGAGACATATCTCTCTTCATCAGAGATTACTTTTTGGGCCTGTTCCCATTTATAGATGTTTGCTGATTTATAGCTGAGAATACTTTCCAGCTTAACAGTTCTCTTTTAATTGAAGTGCAAAGGCTTCATGGTTATGCATTTTATTCTCTCAACAGAACTCCTTATGGGTTACTGAACTGACACCTTATTCTCAGTTCCATGTAGATTAGAGAAATTCCTTTATGGAACATGCTTGTTGCAATATTAGAATTTTGACTATACGTTTTTACATATTATATTTTATTTTGTTTTGAAATAGTGATTATTTAAATTTGTAAGAACAATGACTAAAGAATAATACTTTTCTAAATAAAATAGAATGAACTTATTAAATTGTTAATAAAACCCTTAAACTCTACAAATTCTCTTTATTGACTTTACAAAAGTGAAAATGAAATATTGATAGTAGAAGGTTGATGTAAATGATTGTTCCTTTTAAACTCACTTTGTCAGAGGTCCATACAACCAGTGGTGGGGGTTATTTAATAACTATACCTGAAGATTAAGATCCAAACATCCCGGCTCCATCAAGTGCATGTCAAACGTTTTAAATACACTGCACCCTGCCCTCTGGGCTGTCCAGGGCCTACCTTAGGGGTGACTTATATGTATCAAAAAGGAAGGTTTGGGCCTGCCAAACGGTTTATTTTGCCAGGTCAAAATGACAGTTTAAAACTGCGCACACACGGCTGCAGTGGCAGGCCTGAGACATTTTAAAGTGCTACTTAAGTGGGTGGCACAATCAGTGCTGCAGCCCCACTAATAGCATTTAATTTACAGGCCCTGGGCACAGATAGTACCACTTTACTAGGGACTTACAGGTAAATTAAATGTGCCAATTGGGTATAAGCCGACCTTAAGCTTAACCTTAAGCATGTTTTAAGCAGAGAGCACAAGCACTTTAGTGCTGGTTAGCAGTGGTAAAATGAGCAGAGTTCTAAAGCCAACAAAAACGAAGTCAGCAAAACAGGAGGTCTGAGGGCAAAAAGTAAGGGGGAAATCCACGCCAAGGATGTCAGGTCTAACAATTCTGCTCTAAATCATTTACCAGAATGATGTTTAAATATTTACTATAAGATAGTTTCCATATGCAATCTCATTTGGGCCCAGACACTTGCTGAGTAGCTGTGCGCTATACAAAACCAGTCATTTAATAATTCATTGGCAGCTTTAGATAATTTAGGTAATACATTTTTGAAAAATCATTTAGCTAATATAGTTGTAATAAAGACTGGGTTGAATAGTGATACTGGGCTGTGTTGTACACTACTTTTAGGAAATTGCTACTCTGAGGGACCACCACAATTGAGTCATCCTTCTATCCTTGAGAAGTATATTTACATTGTTTTATAGCCGATACAATGATAAGCTACATTTAGAGTTGGACTGACATATAGGGCAATCAGGCAGTGCCCGGTGGGCTTGTCTGACATGGTGCGTGGGAGGGTTTTTTTAGCAGTTTGTGGACCTGTTTTATGGCCAGATGAGCTGGTGTTTACTGTTGATTCCCCTGCTTTTACCACAGACATGTCCTAAAGCAAAGACAAATGCATGCATTCTCTCAGACCTTGCAAAATACCCATACAACTTGTCTTCAGACGTTCAAAATTGGCCTGATTTGCAAATGTGGGTCATTTTTTTTAGCTCATCGGGCCACCTTCATTTTGGTGCCCAGGCCTATTTTTTTCACCCCGGTCTGACCTTGGGAACATTTGACTAAATAAGCTTCAGAACACTAGCCAAAATGTATTTGGCCTATTTCCTGCCCTTGTCATTTTGTTTCCACGTTTCCTGCAATTCCCATGAGCCATTCAGAACATTATGCTTTTCTTTTCTGATTATGATTACTGCTGTAAATAGTATAAATATTATTGTTACTTCATTACCTTACGTTGTCATCCTATTCTCATTGTTCTTTTTTACTCTACAAATGTCTTCAAATCTTACTTTTTTAACTTCCTTCTCATGTAATGCTCTTTCTTTCTTTTTGCCCTCAATCATGGGTCCACTTGTCCTTATCTATCCCCCATCTGTCGTCTTGACGAGTCTGAACACCATAGAAGTTCAACCATTGTTAAATTCATACAATCACGTGGAAAATACAGCGTTTTCAAACTTGACTATATTATTTTTAGAAGATTTCTCTAACTCTTCCATAAAGGTATTATTAATAATGAAATGCATATCTTACAGTGATCATCTGATGACTCAAAATATATAAAATTAAAAGGAGTAAAAAACACTAACTGCCTAAGGCAGCGGTATCTCTGCAACGGTGCAATAAAGACATACTTGTTAAGTAAAAGAAAGAAAAATGACTTGTCTGGTATCAATTTTGAACTGCAGATTTGGAAATTCTATTACTATTAAATCCCCCTGTACTGTGATGCGGTTTGGGAAAGAACTGTGATTTATTTTTAGCAACCTGATGGCTTCAGAATGTCCCTAAATGTTTCTCAAGTAATAGGCAAAGGTAAACTAAAAATATGTTAGAACTGCTGAATCATTTATACATATTTCACTGAAAACAATGAATGCTGAGCTTTCTCAAGAATTATAAATGTATCTCATTGAAGGCTCAAGACTGATCATGCGTTTGTTTGTTTTCACTTTAGATATGTAAAATACAATCAACCCATCTAGGCACAGAAATAGCTCATGAGTGCACTATGATACTATGCCACTTGGTCCCAAGGAATACACCACGCATCTTATAACATTGATCCGCTAGGCTGCATGGAAAGCCAGTGGTTTATTCAAACCCGATGTAGTATGCCATCTCACCTTTCAGTGACATCACCGCAAATATTACAGTAACACATGAATTGCTTTAACATCTATGGCTTCCTCCTCACACATAACTACCACTAAGCCCCACATGCACAGTTCCACCTTCTTTGGATACACAATAGATTACACAAGCCTCAATATACAGTTGGTATCTGATGGTAACATAGCCTTCACCGCATACTCAAATTCATCCTGGTTTCGTGGTATTGATGCATCAAACATTGACAACAGTACTCACCTACAATGTGGACTAAGATAACAAAGCAGTTTAAATAATTCACCCACACAAAGCCAAACACCACCTCACACTCACCTAGCGCTCAGGCACAGAACAGTAGGCTAGCACTTCCAACACCAATGCCCGTGAATGGCCCTATGGACAGGATGTATTGTTGATTCATATACAGGTAAGTATTGTGTAGGAATCTAGGAGCTTTTATGGGAGTGTATAGACTAGCAGGAATATTTAGGAATTATTTGCTTCTGTTAATGAATGTAAATCGATGGCATCTCCTGCTACATTTGAATCTAAGCACCACAGCTTTCAAAATAGGCCCATCCACTGCAGAATACTTAAACTTGGGGAAATGGGACAATGGCAGTTGCAGTAAGCAGATTACTTCTTACTTAACAGGTACAAAAACTATTGCAGATGGTGGGTGGAAGGGAATGTGTGGTGCATCCAGGAGACACACTTCTCGAAGTGCATTCACACTTATCTGTTCCTTAATCATTCTATCAATTACTTCTAGGAAAGTACCCTTAGACTCGAAGGCGGCCTTGATCAGGCCCATTAAAAAAAAAAAAATTGTACCTACTGATCTAGCTAACTACTGCCCTTTTTCCCTCCTCCCTTCGTTAGCTAAGTTACTGCAAAAACATATCAATCATCAACTGACAACCTACCTTGAGGCTAACAGGTTATTATACAGCTCTCAGTCTGGCTTTAGACCTCTCCTTGCTTGCGGTCACAGGCCATATTAAATGCTCGCTTGACGCTAATGTCCATACAATACTGATTTTGTTAGACTTGTCAGCGGCATTTGATAGAGTGTATCAGCCCGACTTCTTGACAGACTCCGAGATTTAGGGATCCAAGGAATGGCCCTTAAATGGCTAGCGGATTTCCTGTCACAGAGATCCCAAACGATCATCCTTGGCCCCTACAAGTCTAGAACTATGCCACTGGACTATAGAGTACCCCAGGGCTCCTGTCTGAGCCCTATGCTCTTTAATATTTATATGGCCCCCATTGTTAAGATCGTCAGAGGTTTCGGGTTTGAGATTATTTCATACGCTGATGACACGCAGCTACGTTTCTCTTTTGGCTCCAACCTATCCAAATCTAAAGCCTTATTCTCCTCCGGGATGAAGGCCTTAGCTACCTGGATGTTGGAAAACCGATTGCAGCTCAACCCTACGAAAACAGAAATTATGCTATTTGGACAAGCTCAACTTCTTTGGGCTCCAGATTGGTGGCCAGCTGAGCTGGGCTCCGGCCCTTCACCCAAATTGGTAGTAAAAAACCTTGGAGTCCGCTTAGACCAATCTCTTTCTATGAAAGAACACACTTCGACCACCACTGGGCCCTGCTTCCATATGCTACGTCTGCTGAGAAGAGTCTTCCCTCTCTTACCAGTTTCCTCAAGGAAATCCTTGGTTTAAGCCTTGGTAATTAGTCCTCTTCATTACAGCAACTCACTCCTGGCCTCCATCAATGAGAATTTACTCGATAAACTTCATGTTGTCCAAAACACTGCTGCGTGCCTTGTTTGCAACCTTCCCCCCGCGCTCGGCCACAGCCCCACTTTTGCAGTCTCTACACCGGCTTCCGGTTAGAAAGAGAATTAATTTTAAATTATGCTGTCTAACCCACCGTCTCTCCACTGCCAAGGTCCTTCTTTTCTAGCAGCTAAGCTTCTGCCCTACACTCCATTGAGACACTCCATTGAGACTTCTTAGATCTCGCGATAAAGCCCTGCTTAAAGTCCCCAGGTTCAAGAAGGCCAGGGCAGGCTGCAGATCTTTCTCTTTCCTTGCCCCCCATCTCTGGAATAATCTGCCCATGCAACTTCGTCTCTGTGAAAATCATTTCCTTTTTATTAAGGCCCTTAAGACCCACCTATTGTAGGTTTAATTCCAGCCTGTCCTTCTGCCCTGGTCTTGCGCCGAGATATCCCTTTGGGGCTGATTCGAGCGCGTAATAAATTAAAATAACATAACATAACATCTCTCCCCAGTAACTCACCCTAACTGCTCTCCAGAGGATAGTTTCCTTCAACACCATCGGACATTTCCCACATATGTGTTACCTCTCTCTGTTCAGTCTCTGCCTTGTGGGTTTCCCTGATTTATCTTGTTATGGTATACATGCAAAGCTGTTCATTCCCACTGTATCCAGTCTCCTGTCACTTCAGGCTTTGCTTGAGTCCCTCCAACATCTACAGACAGTCAGTGTTGTCTTTCTCCACCACATCTCTTGCCTGATCTTGTAATTTTATGATACATCATTGATGCCTCATTCATGCATAAAATCCTGCCCCTAGAGTTATTGCACTCCGACTTCCTTCTGATAAACTCTCTGTATGAGATTTGCCCTTGTCCCTGGAGGTCCATATCATCTCATCATCTAATGTGGTGTTTTCAGATACAACAGGAAGTCTTTGTGGCAATTGTGCCCATGCATAGTGATGCCTCTCTTTGGGAGAAGGATGCAACTGAAAAGAATGCAATGGCCAAATCTCAGGGAGACCTGGTGTACATGGAGGTCAACCAGTGACCTGCCAAATGTCAAGGAACATGGACTGCCTGTATTGGTACTGAAGCGCACGGCACATTGGTATTCAGTTACAGATACATGTTGAAGGTGTCTAGTATTACATGCATTCAAACACATTCAGTTCACAGGTTTTAGTGACTATTGGGTTGCTTTGCGCTCAAGCCCTGATTTTCAAAAGCAGGGGACATCGTTTCGATGTGCTGTTCAGCTACAGCCTAGTGCTTGCACTGCTCAAAGAGTGGTGTCTCAACTTTAGATACTACAAAAAAACAAAAAGGCTAAACATGATGAATGCAACCTTTGATGAGTAGAAGATCATTTTCTGATAGCCTTGGATGCAATTCAGCACCTAAACGTCTGTGTGATAGCTTGATAGCTTAATACATTCTTTGTGTTGTAGTCTTTTTTTGCTTCTTTTGAACTAATTAGTACAGCTGAAATCAGTGATTTTCAGGTCAAAAGCTCAGGGATGAAGACGGTGTCCATAGTGACCTGGAGTAAGCTGGTCAACATATGCAGTACTCATCATAGACTAATCGAGGACAGCTAAAGCCACTGAAGCAATTGCTTTGATCATTCAAGAACTTCCACACAGGTGTACATAATGAGAACCTAACCACTGTGGCAGCCTTATCTGATATGGCCATCATGACTTTGCCATTCAACGTCATCAACACCCTTCAAACAATTGTATACATCATTGCACCATTCAAGGTCGACTGACTGAAAGTAAAACTCTTTGTCATGGTGAGTCTCATAGAAAGCATTAGAAAAGATGGTCATGTATCGCTGCTAAAAGATGACCTGATGATCCTAGAGTCTCTCCACACCCCCTGTAGGAAGCTTATTATAGAACACTAGGCAACCTACTGCGCATCCATAATATTGCCAATCCAAATAGGACACTCTTTGAAATCATGATGCCTTGCCTTACAGGAAAGCTTATGCTCAATAACTAATTGAATGATAAAGGCTATAGGCTTGATATGTTTATTTGGGAAAGGTATGGTAAACTGTTTATTTTAAAAAGGTATGGTAAAGGCCATAGGCGTCACCTATTTATTGTGAAAAACATAAAGTAACATCTTGAGGCATTTAGGGATTGTTGGAAATTACCATATTTTGCATGGCTTTCTGCCAGATTTTTGCCTTCTGTTGCTGAAACTGTTTTTGTTGTCAACAGGACTGCATTTTACCCCGGCTAACTGGGGGTGATGTCCTTGTGCTTCCCCTTTCAAACCTATTAAAATTGGTATACACCTAGTTGGTGCATTTAGTTTGCTTATAAGTCCCTAGTATATGGTGCCACCTGTACCCAGGGATGCAAACGAAATGCTACTAATGGCCTGCAGCACTCAGAGTGCCACCCACTGAAGTAGCACTGTAAAACATGTCTCAAGGCTTGCCACTGCAGCCTGGGAACACAGTTTTAAACTGTCATTTTGTCCTGTCACAATACATCTTTTTGCCGGGCCCAATCCTTCCTTTTTAATACCTATAAGTCACCCCTAAAGTAGGCACTAAAAATCTATAGGGCAAGGTGCATGGAATTTAACAAGCATTACGTATATTTAATGTTTTGAATGTCCTGGCAGTGAGAATACTACAAAGTCATTTTTCACTGTGGCAAGGCTGGGTCTCCTATGGGTTAACACTGGTTTGCACTTTAACCTATAATTAGTGCTAAATCCAGTTTGAGAATAGCTAGAAAATGGTTGAAGAACTCATATTAATAGTAATTTGAAATCCAACTTAATGGTCAAGTCAGATTTTATATTCCTATTTTGTAAATGACACATACAGAAAGTTGTCATTTTCCTTCCTAAAACAAAAGGCTTTCCTGCCAGTGTCCATCTGTTACCTGACCCCTGATGGCTCCCCTATTGTGAGTTGTGTATTGCTCCGGGACCGTGGACAAAGGGTTTTGGGTGTGTGGAGGGGTAGCCCTCTATTGACAGGATGGCCTGGGGGTCTGTGCCCAGCCCCTTCCTGAGCTTCAAAGGATCCCTACCTTGTCACTGGCAGATGAAGCTCACCCCAAGCCTGCCTCCCTTTTCTCTCTCTAGTCAGACTGGCTTCAAACCCACTGGGGAGGGATGAATTGCCCAGAACTGGTTTAAGGGGTGCCCAAATGCTTGTCTTCCACCCATAGGCTGGCAATGGGCATAAAAGTCCTCATCTCAGAACACTCCTGGACCTGTGAAACATATAAAGAAGAACTACCCTGCTGTATGAAGAACCAGAATATAGACTGGACCTGCTTGCCATGAACCCAGGACTCCAGAAGTGACTCCACAGGTCCGTTGGCTGACCTCCTGTGTGAGCTACAGGGACACAGCAAGCTTCTAGGGGCCTCGTTCCCTTCAACGGCCCAGCTGACCAGTTCTAACAGGACCTGCCCTAGACCTTGCTGCTGGCCTTTGCTGGAGTGAGTCCTAACCCCCAAATGGTGCCCATCAAGTCGTGGACCTTTGGCTGATGTTAGAGTGTACTACCTGGTTGCCATACTGCAAGAAGTGGGACTTAGAAATGTTGGCAACTTTCTGCCTGGAGAACCAATGGAGACCAGGGCTAGCTTGCCTCACCAACAACTATTTGACAACCTCTTTTTTCAGATTAACGTTCTAAGTGAGAAGGTTTCATGTGATTTTGGGAAGGTCTCCAAATTGCTCACACTGCTCACCCACACACCAAACTTGTTGATCACAAGCCAACAAAGAATGCCAGGACTTTTACGTGAGATATGCACTTTGCCTTGCACCTCCCTCCTTTTGAAACTAATGGCAGTGTCAAAGAAACCCTCCAAGTCAATTTTCTCACCATTATATACATAAGGAGAAATATCTGGAGACACTGAGCTAATGTTAACAAACTTAGCAGTGAATGTGCTCATAGTGAGGATAGTGATGTTGGACCCAGAGTCAGTTAGTAGAGGTACACATGCATCCCCAATGGCAAATTCCTCAATCGGATCCCTGGACCTGGGAACATCATTTGCATGGATCCTGACACACAAAGTCAAATTGTTCATGGCGTCTGCCAACCCCTGATTAGGGTTATCAGACCCCGGATTCACAGTGCTTTTTCTAGTATTCATCTGGCACACTCTGGTGAAGTGTCCAGAAACTCCACACTTGGTGCAGTCCTTCCCTAGAGCTGGAAAGTGCTTTGTAGTGGCAATATGAAACCTAGATCCGCAGCGATAAGAGAGATTTTCACTTTTTCTCCTCTCGGCATCAGGTGATTTACTATGGAAGGTCCTGGTTCCTTTGACCATCAGAATACTCTCCTCTGTATTCCTGTTCAATTCTTTGGCAGACAACTTGGAATCTTGAATACTGTTGAAAATGTCCACAGTCTCCTCAAGGGATAGATGTTTACAAGATAGTAGCCTTTCTTGGATCTTTGTGTTGAAACGCCTGGTGACCAGCTGATCACTAATAAGTTGGTCAGTAAAAATACCAAATTCACACTTGGCTGGAAAAACACACAGATAAGCCACATACCTGCTACAGATTCCGTAGCATGATGTTCTCTTGAAAAAACTTGTGCCTCCTAAAAACTAAATTTGGTGGCTTGCAGAAGTGTCTTTACAATCTCTTGACTGCTTCAACATATTCATCCCGTTCTTCTTCCTCATTACCAGGTATGAACAAAGGCAAATGTGCAAAACATTCATGACTTTCCAGACCCAATGAATGTTCCAACAAACATTTTTTCTTTTCAGGTTTTAACTTTAAGCCATCAAAAGCTCACAGAAAACCATTAAAAGTCCTGAACCACTGTTTACAGGCAATAGGTGGTTCACCAGGTGACTGTAAAAATGGAGGAGGTGGATTTATTGCCTCAATGTTGATGTTATTGCTGTAAAACAGAGTGCCAGATGTGAGCTTTAAAATGTATATACTGTAAGAATGTCTGACCTCTGCAGCAGTACAGAACAGTCAAACCAATATCTGCCACAGGCAGTCACCAGTTTTAAAACAAAAACATTAAGCTACATAAAGTATCCACCATGAAATATCAGCTTACACAGTCACAGACAAGCTGCCCAAAAGTGCTAATAGCAATAAATGCCAGGACCAGCAACAATGAGTTACAAAAAAACTCAATCTGAACAGTTAGAGATGCCTGTACCTCGCAATGAGAATAGGTCAGGCAATAGAAAAGGCCATCATTACTCATGTTCCTCTGCGTGACGGCATCACCAAGAGCCCTCTCCAGAGTGATGACGGCGTCTGAAGAAATCCGATGGCCAGAAAGCACTAATGCAGAAAATCAGCCGTACGGGGAGAGCAGGTGTGGTGTCGGTGCTCGGTGTCGCTGCGTGACTCACTGCTTCCGACTTTGCTTGTGCCGTAAGTTCTGTAATTTCACACACCCGCAATAAAGAACAGCAGGGAGCCGTGTTGTGCCGTGCCTCACTCATTGCCAGTGTTATGAGAGGCAGAAGAGGACACGACTCCAAGGTGAATACAGCTTTATTTGCAAAGTAATCAGCAGTAAAAGGGAGGGAGACAAGCCACGTCCTAACCGCTCCAGATGTACTGCTCAAAGTGCCCTCAAGCCCTCGATCCCCCTGCACCCTACATTCAATCATGGAACGTGAGCGCGGCTCACGAGCTGGCAGCAGACAGCAATATTGATTCAACAGGGAGCTTCATATAATTCTCTTTTAAGCATTTTTCTGTACTTTCAGCAGATTTAGCATACATGGGACTATTGCATGAGAGAGGGGCGATAGTACAGGCTCTGAAACGGTGAACTGGAGTCTGTTGACCATGTTTTGCTTTGCTGACACTATTTGGTCAAAATCTAGGTGCAACTGTTAGTCTTGATGAATCCTGAAATTGTTTGTATTTGCTGTTCTGTTGCCCTTCCTCTTTTTATTTTTTCCTAGATCTGGAGCATACCTTCTTCACCCTCCTTTTGACTGGATGACCTGTGTCCTACTGCTTACATTCAAGGTTACTATTTTCTTTTTTTATCAGCACTCCATGGGAGTCCCTGTGTGTCCTTGCCCTGTTTCTCATGCTGCTTCCCCACTCAAATCCCCACACTCTCTGTATTGCTCTTCCACCTCAAGCTCATATGTTGCCTCATTGCTTTTTTGTTACTTTTTATTTTATTTCTGAATCGCCCCCTGGTAGTAAATTACAAAGTCCTGACACACCCTTCTGCTTGTCTGATAATTCCCTGCCCCTTCCTATCGTGTTTAAAAACTGCATTTTGTTTCTTATTTTGAGAGCGACAGCTGCAGTCTACTACTGGGCTGCTCCTTTCACTTTGATGCGCTTTTGCATTTTTTAAAGTGTATATTTACTGCTTCACAAATTGTGTCTGCAATATTGTAATGGTAAATTAAATGCAAAAAAAAATCTTCTACATCATGGTGCATACATATGCTTCTGTGGTGACACATGTACCTATATAAGTCATGATCACTTTTTGTGTTTTTGTTTATACAGTTACACATTGCCATACAAGCATTTTTTATTTCCTTTGTCTTTTTGCCAATGCGGAAGGGCATCAACAAAAACCATTGACAGAATAAAAGTTCATGCAATTCCAATTGAAAGGCACGACCTATTGGCTTTGCCAATGCTTGGCAGGTGTGGTGTTAAACAAGACTTTTGGGTTTTATTTAAATTAAATATATAACATACGTTTAGTGGCTTTCAGCAACACCTATTCATCCATTGTTATGTCATTCTCATTTTCTGCCACCTACTGCAGCATACAGCATAGGTTAGCCTGCTTCAGCTATTTGCTAACTTCACTGTGAATGATGGCATTCTACACCTGCACAATGTATACTTCCTCACAAAAAGTTCTCTTCAGTGCTAGGGACTACTGTGACAGTGTGCAGGTTTTAAAGAAAACAAAAATCTTTTACACAAACAACCACTGTCAAAGAGAAAGGGTTGTCAGTCAATGGCTGACATGTTACCGTTGCCAAGGACACTTATTATTTAGTTTCTCAGTGCCACTGTCAAAGGATAAAAAAAAAACATTCTTTTTTCACTCGCTGAATATATCTTTTATGTTTTATTTACACCGTACACCAAAATGGACGCTGAAAAAATCAATATACACGTGAGGCAGTGAATACCTCTTCTTGTGACATTGATTGGTTTCTTGAACTCACAGTATTCAGTAAAGATGAGGAAAAGAAAATGTGATACATTATTAAGGCTCATTCTTGTGACTTCCAGCAAACCCTGACGGGACTAAGAAATAGAATGACGATTTTGATTTTTTTTTCAAAATAGCTTTCACATAATGTCTTGAAATAAAGACCTGTCAATACATGTTCCTAAGGTAGAAGATAGCCAAGGCATTGAAGAATACGAAACAGAACAAATAACACAATTTATTTTATAACAGTAAAATCTTGGCTTACTTGCTTGCTAGGACAGCTTCATTTCCCCGAAAACTTGCTTTAATTGGGTTAAGTTTGGCACTATCGAAATGTTTATTTCTGATCCCTTAATGTCACCGTAAGGAATTGAAAATGTGTGTTTGTAGTCTCCAACAATATTCTTGTGTAATAGTCAGATTGACAGAAAAAACTGTTAAAATATCATTTCAGTAATAAATATTTCTTCACTCAAGTTTTTTTATTACTGTTTTCACTTGAGCAAGTGGTCTATGCTCTCTGCTGAATCTAAAGTTAAGGACTTTAAAAGACATATTGAGCAGATCTTCGTGGCCCAGCAGGTAAGTATTGGAACTGTCAGTTGCAGTAATGGCAGGCATGATCTGAGCCTACCACTACTGCAACTGTGTATTAATGAGGGTGGCACGGAATTACAAAGCGGGGTAAATAACACCAGTGGTAATTAATGCTGGGGCAGAAACAAATCAGCATATATTTATGCATTTAGCATGTAAATAAATGCAATTACTGGCAAAGGGACAAAATGAAAACGTTAGGAGCGATGGATATGGCTCCTGTAAGACAAACCATCTACATAATTTCCTGCTTCTTTAATCCTCATATATAACCAGGCTGTCCTGCTTTCAGTGTTGATTTCAGTGGTGTTTACTTAGTGTTTTTCATACGTTTTGAAATCCCTTCTTATCAGTGTGTATTCATCTGCAAAACCCCCAAAACAGCCAAAAACGGTTTTTCTAGTGTTTAAAAAAATACTTTTTTGCAGTGATTATTATAAAACACATATTTAGTTTAAAGGCGAAGAAATGTAGGGTATGTAGTGTCTTCCCATTGGTAGTGTGTCCAATGAACTTTTGTCAAACTGTTCTACGCATAGCAAGTCTGTGTATTTCACTCTCACTCACTCTCGCATTTCATTGCCTCTCATACTCACCCTGACAGAGCTCTGTCTGGTGGGTTGCAGGACTATTAATGGATTAAAAACGTATGAGTGCCATATTCAAATGTTTTAATAAACAAATTTCTGGACATAGTATTGGGGCATTCACCTACTCCTTACTGAATATTTGAACATTGGAATGTTGAGAGCTCCATTGAAGACAATAGAGTAGCTCTGGGCTTATAATGGCTGGTATAAGCCCAGCGCTCCAACATTCCAATGTTTGTCTTTTTGTTTCTCCATTTTTAATTTAGAACATTTTACCCTTAGTGGGTGGAATGTTCTAATAGCCTTATAGCCCTTCTGCCTCAGGCTATACCGGTTGTTAAAGGCCCTCTCCCTCGTTATAGGCCCTTGCCTGCGGCTCGGGCCTATAACTCGGGATCAGGGCCTTTAATAGCCGGTATTGCCCTCGGCAGCGGGCTATAAGGCTATATTAGAACATTGGAATGTTGGGAGCTCTATTGAAAACAATGGAGTAGTTCCGGGCTTATAATGGCTGGTATAAGCCCGGAGCTCCAACATTCCAATGTTTCTTTGTTCACAAATGTGGCTGTGAACAAAGGCTTCAGGGAGCCTGAGGGGATTTCAATCCCCTCGCGCTCCCTGAAGCCTTTGTTTTATTTGTTAGAACATTCTGCCCTCTAGTGGCAGAATGTTCTAATAGCCTTATAGCCCTTCGTAGCTGGGCTATACCGACTATTAAAGTCCCGCTCCCTTGTTAAAGGCCCTCGCCTTTGGCTCGGGCCTTTAACGCTGGAGCAGGCCTTTAGTAGCCGGTATAGCCCGCTACGGCGGGATATAAGGCTATATTATGACATTGTAGGAGTGTCCAGACGGGCAAATAGCATAGTATCTTGTGGAACCTTTAATTTTTTTAATCACACCAGATTAATTTTCTGCACTCTTTGCCTGACTAACTTTAAGGTGGTGCTGCTGTTGTGTGGACATTCATAGCTGCTAACTGTCCGTGTGGTACATTTCTCACCTGACCTTTTAACAGACATGACATTGTATTTTGGGACTTTACATTTTGCTATTAACACTGTAACTATGGGCTCAAAAACCACAGCAGTAAAGTGCAGTTGGTTAAAAAGTGATAATTAGCTGAAGACCACACATTACAATGGGATACCTTGCAGCTATGAATTATGTTGGTATGTGGAAAGACGTCTTTCATGTTTTCATTGCTATCCCATGTCCATAGTGGTTTTCACACATACCTGTCACTATACCTTGCATTGAATGTTTAAAGCCTGTGGTATTCAGCAACTGACCTGCTATCAATACTGACTTGTTAGAAAAGGAGGCTGGTGTATCAAAGGATTTTCACCATTCTGTGTCTGTTGGTAAAAGCAATAGCACATATTGGCCAAGATTCTTATGAGCCAGCCATTTCACCAATCAGTAAAAGAAGTACAACTGCCCAAAAACTCAAATATGATTTCAATACTCCCACATTCTGTGCACAGTATGAAATAATTAGATCAGACTAAGACATGCTTCTAAACCCTGCATGTTTAATCGAAGCACACAAAACTCAAGGAAAGAACAGGAAGAAGAAACTACATTTTAGTGACATCCCTAAAAAGAGAAACTCAAGCAGAATAATCTTAGGCCAGCCTTTCTTCTATCAACCTTGCATTGTGTTAGCTACTTAAGGTAGAAATAAAAATTCCTCATTCTCTCTCACTTTCCTTTCTTTGAATGCCATTTTAGTTTGTGGTTGTGCAGGTGTTTATCGGTGTTTATATGCTTACACTCATGAGGGTTGTTTCCCTTTTGGTAGGGTTTTATCAGTTAACATAGGTTTTATTATTAAAAAAATGAGAGCCTACATATAAACAATGCTTGACGTTGCAGTTGTGGGCCTTACTTCTCATGAGATCCACTTAAGAGTCATCTTATTTTGGCTAGTAGTGGCCGGATGTACTGACATTGGACAATTTCCAAAATGTGAATATACAAAATCTGAATTAGGGAATTGCAAATGCATGTGAAAAAACTCCTACTCACACCATTTAGTGGTTTTGTAAGAGTCACAATCAGAATTTACCAAATCACAATTGAGAAATCAGTAAAGGTTTAATGTTGTGAATGTTGCATTGGGCTGTGATTGGTGGCATCACAATCAGGAAATGCTTTAAAAGAGCGCCTTTCTGGGCAGGTCAGCTAGGTGAAAAGGTGTGTGAAAGCTGCTTGACTGGATACAGCCATGGCCAAAAGGAAAACAAAGATGAAGGTGGAAGGAAGAAGAAGCATACGTTTCCTGACATAGAGCTGCAAATAATGACAGAAGAATATGTTGTTAACAATGACACATTGTTTGGCAAAACATGGTAATCTGTAGGTAAAACTACAAAGAAGACAATTTTGATAGGCATTCAGGAAAAAATCAATGCCAGCAGCATAACCCAATGCAATATAGAGATCAGAAAGCACTGGTACGATCACAGGTCACACACCAAGGAGACACTTGCTAGCAGGTGTGAAAAAGTTTGGAGGAGATGATAGAAAGCACATTCACACTGAATCACTGATGGGAGTCAGTGATATAGATATCACTGCTTGGCATTTGACTCCTTGAGATTAGTAAACCTCGTCCTCCCCCAAAATGTAATTTTTGATGTAGGTTCACTCAGTTAACAACAGCTTTGTGACCTGAATTCCAAAATAATCAGACGTAGCGCCCACCTGAACTATTAACAATGATTCCAGCCATGTCCTTCATTTCACTGGGATATTGCATTGTCTGACATGTAGCTCAGTGTTTCATGTACAGAAGTAACTCATTGTGTGTGTGTATATTGCACATATTCAGTACTTAACCACAAATATTTTAAGTAAATTTACTGAATACTTAATTTCGAAATCATAGCAAAAGACAACTAAACATGTATTAATGCCACAAGTTCCCCATATGATAGTAAGCAGTGGTTCTATTTACAGAGACCGCAGTACAAACTGAGGAAGAGTAGGGTGGCATGGACTTTGGAGAAGAGGAAGGTGATTTATACAAACCAAGAACAGCAGCATCTGCGACCAGTTCAGTCAGGAAAATAACGGCACTTCTACCATACCAAAGACCCTGCATAGACAGAGGGCAATGACACCACAATTAAAACAAGCATTTGCAATGCAATCGGTCTCGCCTCTGGGACCTTATATGTATTTAGCTATGCAGCACATTAGCCTGGGTGCTGAAACATCTACCTTTCTTTAACATGGAGGGAAAGTAAGCACCAAACTGCGTGACACGCCAGGTATGGGAACACATGGAGAGAAATATTGCTTTTCAGCGGGAAATGGTATAGTCCAAAGCTCTGTTTTTAATATAAAATCAGGGCCTTCGGTGGTCATATCACTGAAAATACAAGATTTGAAAAAAATATTGTCTACGGGTGCTCGTGGAAGACCATTTCTATGGTCTGGAATCTAGAGAATGCTAAAGCGATTGTGGTATTTTACTGACCTCTGCTGGTCGTTTTCTATCAATCAAGTCAAATAGAGGCAGTTGGCAGAAAAATAAAAAAAGAAAGTCCCTCAGCAGAAAGCAATTCTGGTATTTTACTGACCTCTACTGGTCGTTTTCTATCAAAACTGTTAAAAAGAGGCAGTTGAACAGAAAAAAAAGGCCCTAAGCGGAAGCAGACAAGTCCTAGGGCTGATCTCCAGAGCCCACAAAGTACATACACATATAACTATACACTAAAGTATATACAAGAGGTCTCGAATGCTCGACCTAAACAGGACCTAAAAGGCAAATGCACCAATGCAACTCATCTACACGCCCACTCCCATTAGGGACAGGTCCATGCATTAAGTGGATGGTCAAGGGCAAATACCATCACCCCAACAATTTTGCATATTGGAGGGTACGATGCTGGCAGTGGTCAACAGTTAAAGGCTGTGCGCGTCTTAGGAAGGCAAGTTGGAAGCTTAGAAAGAATACTAGACAAAGCATTTAAGGCAATCTCTGAGAAAATAGCATCCTTGTCCATATACATGGAGGTAATGGCCGAGGCAGTAACAGAGAGACACATGCACAGACACATGTGTGGTAGGCTGCAAGGTTTTGATAGGCCAGTGGACTGACTTGCTGGTGCCACAGGTGTTTTATCACGGCACACCTTGAGCCTACAAGTGGAGACAGATAATTTCAATGGGGGCATAGTCAGGCAGTGGTGCTGGAACATTTGTCAGAGTGGAGGTGCTGACAAAATGACTTGCGTGCCTTCATTGTCCTTTCTACGCTGGTGATGTATGTTGTGAGATATTTGTGCTTTACTTTGTAAAGCAAGAAAATCTTTATAAATGTGTTAGTAAATCTCCCTTCACCTGTACAATAGCAAAAGTGCAAATAGTGAAAATTACAAAATACCCAAAACATGTAGAGAAAGGAATAGTAAACACAGATTTTCATGTTAAAAAAATTAGCAGCAAATTGTCCCACGATGTTGCCTGTCATGGGACAGTTTATAGTTTACTGTTATGCGTCCTAACTTATTTTATCTGAATTTCCAGGGCCACTGTAGTCATGGATTTGGTGAAAGTGCCCTCTGTCTTTTAGGACTAACAGACCGCTCATGTCAGTTCTGTGGATCAGATAAAGACGGCCTAATGCAAGGAGGACTTGAGCCTCAGAAGACTCTCTAGGGCTTATTTAGAAGCCCCTTGCGCCGCTGGTGCGTCACTTTTTCCAATGTTAAAAGTGACGTACCTGCAGCGCAAGGGCTTGTGAATAAACCCCTCTGTGCTTAAAGTAGCTAGTAGACTGCGCAGCAGAAGCCGCTGTACAGATTGGGAAAGAATAAGTGCAGTAGCAGAAAGGACAGGTGTAGGGAGAGGCTGGAAAAGGCAGAGAGAGTGACACGGACAATGAAAATAATGTGGCATAATTTTTTGGGAGTAGTGTAGCGTCATTTTTTGTAATAGGCTTTTAAATTAATTTTCTTTTTTCATTTACATGTTATGGCCGCTATGTCTGACTGACTCGTTCTGATGGCATTAGAGCTTTGAATAAACAGAAATTCTGGGTTACATATCAAGACTGCATTTACATGTAATATATGACTCAATGAATGTTTTCCGCATCCTGGAAATGGCTATTATGTCTTCTCTGAATGCCCTTCCCTCTACTACTCCCTTGACATCCAGGGCTGCGGGTACTTGTGAAGGGGGGGGGGGAATTTTCATCCTCTGAGTCATTATTGTCTGGATCTATCGGTAGTCCTTGCCTTGTAGAATAACGCAACAAGGTTTGATTTTGTAGCAGGTCTCAAGCACGTGCTGCAGAACTACACCACTTTTTATTTTTTTGAGTTTTATATAGCGCGAACTAGACCCGAGACATTGGGTATCAGAGCGCTTTACATGAGCGCCAGTTTCGTTACAGAAGGACACATTCATTTTTGTTAGGCACAGGGAGATTAAGTGATTTGCCCACAATCACAGGATGTTGAGCGTCGTTGCCGAGACTCGAACCCGGTTCCCCAGCTTCGAGGTCGACCGCTCTAAGGCTACATCCTCTCCCCACTTGTACTTGTATGGAGGCAACGGACTCTCCCTGTAAGTAGTCCAATCATAGATTCAGCTACAGATTGTGTCTTTTTGTGAGCAATGTTGTATCTCCCCTGCCTTGGTGAATAGGGATGCAGATATGGTGTTAGAAGCCACAGCCTAATGGCATATGTACTGTCTCCTAGGAGAGAAATCATCACACATCAGTCATCTATGGTATGTTTGAGTATGAGATGTTACGGGTGTACACTTTTGTAATTTACTTACAGACACCAATCTCCAAGCTCTCCTACAGCCAATCAGTCATACGGGACACAATGTCAGATTATGAATGAGTCATGTGTACTGCCAGGTTATCAGGCCACCAAGTCTCTTATCAGGCCGCCTGAAAGACATGTCACTTGTATATTCAGTGAATGCAAACATTTATGGTTTCTATATAGGTTTTCTGTGGCTGACGGTGAACATATCAATACAGGGGTTACGTCAACACAACCATTGACGAATGGGAATTGTGCTATGCAATCAAATTTAACCTGCAAGTCCTTTTGTGTATGTGGGAACGAAATGTCAATCTGCATCCTGGATAATAGGGCTTGGAGGAGGTATCTAAACACATGTGAAAGTGAACTTTGTGCTATTCCGCCTGCTTTCACAACTATACCCTGGTAAAACTTGGAGGTAAGTATATGTACACATGACTGGCATATGAGTAAGCCTGACTACACTGGTTATTTCTAGACAAAAGTGGGTTTAGATCATCTCTTAAATCCAGTATGAGCCACTTGATCAACATATACTTTCCTATTCTTCGTATATATTTCCTCCTAACTTTGTTCAAAAAGTGTAACACACTTGTCTAAATATCCTCACGTTTCTCCTACTTCTGCTCTGCTGGTCTCCCAAAATGTGCACTGCTTCACCACTGCACATAGAACTAACTGCCCTTCAAAAGGTCGCCACTCTACTGTCCAGGGGTATGTCTATGTGTGGAGGAATGTTACCAAAAAAAGACCTCAAATAGTCGCACCAAGTTGTATTAAAATAGAATGATGATGAATAATTAAATGCCACAATAATGGAAAAAAATCGGATAAGTAGTTCATATGATTTCAGAAAATCGACACTTTGCATAAGGCGCAATACTGAAGGGGATTTCATTGAAAGTCAATACGGAAGGTAAACGTACTGCAAAAGCACCTTTGTAGGACTTGGGTACAAAAGAGGTGATCTGTGAGTGGACGTGGTTGCACCGATTTTTCACCTTTGGCTAGTAAACTCACTTCCAAACTTAGATTGTGGAGGAAACGTCTGTTCCGTCGAACAGGAAGAAGCGGATGTCTTTGATGTCGGTCGGATACATGCAATTCAAAGTCAGATCAGAACAAGCACAAACCTCCACATATGCTGGTATCTAGTTACCACACTCTAAACGTCAGCATACCATAACCACAGAAAGCAGTGCCAGTGCGATGGGGCCGCGCCGCAAGGCAGTGGCCACCAGCTGTAAATGACTGCACGCATGGGGCTACCAGGATCAGATGGATGGAAAGACGCGGCACGCCAAAAGATGAAATACTGATTATAGCACAGGAGATGTGCCACCATATGGAACTGTCCTATTCTGAAAAATGACCAAAACCCCTCTCGAAATCTGCATAGAAAAGCATATACACATTTGTCTAAACAGAACCACAATACAGTCGAACTGAGCCACAACAAAACATACTTTCCGATAAGACAGGTATTGAAACAAGCAGTGGTAAAGCCAGCAAGTCTCGCTTGCATTTTGAGTGCTAAAATATTTCAAACAAACGCTGGTCAATGCCAATGGGTCAAGATAAATGATGAAAGTGCCTCTTCAGTTATTGATGGATTTAGGCACTCAATAATTCATCATGCCTGCACTCTGAAATCCTTGCATTCATGCATCCATTCATCCACCCACTAACTCATTCTTGCATGCTCCCACTTTCACAAACACAATGAAACAAACACACAAAATCAACAAAATATGCGTGGTAGGCATATGTTTGCAATAACAAATAAAATTAAACAATGCTATAAGTGGCCGTAGCATGGCCTCCACTTTTAGAACCAACATGATGGCCATTTTGGAATGGTAAAACATTGCTACACTATGGACATTACCATTCCATGAGTGTCACCCTGTTTAGAGGCAGTGGGTGTTTGGGATGCAGCGCACTACAGAAGGAATGAGTGGCAAGCAAACCGCCTGTTATCACTGTCTGGGGTGCAGCAGTAGGCTCTAAAAGAAAATGAATTTGTTGAGAAAATACGAAAAGAACAGTGAATCGTAAATGGAGAAAATGTAAAACTCGAGGACTGGAGCTCTAGTCCTGGCACTGAAAAGCACTCATTTATAGACAGGTGCACACATGTGAACAGACAAATTCCATCTTTCACAGGTCAAGAGAGCCGATCCTTGAAGTGGGCAGACCCATTGCTGAACGCTCTAGGTGTCTAGGAATTGTAAATGTCAATCACACAGACCAATGCAGATAAGGGCTGATTCAAAACAGCTATACGTATAAATACATATAAATATGGATATAAGTTCGCATGTATTTTTATTAACTGTTTTTACTTACAAGATCCTGACAGACAACAAAAGTCCGTCAGGTCTTCCAAGGACAGAATAGCAAGAATTATTATGGTGCAAATCTTTTTCTCTTGGGTTTTCCAAAGGGGGT
Source organism: Calotriton arnoldi (assembly GCA_963921515.1). Lineage (NCBI taxonomy): Eukaryota > Metazoa > Chordata > Amphibia > Caudata > Salamandridae > Calotriton > Calotriton arnoldi. The sequence goes on along the minus strand of CAWUFW010001157.1, from coordinate 2,108,788 downwards.
AATAATCATCAAAATCCTTGCCTACAAAGGTAATAAAAATGCAAATAAATATAATATAAAAGTGATATTTTATTTTAAAAAATGCATATCTTCAGGCTTCAACACAGTAAAATAAAAATCTTAAAGGTTTATTGGCTTTAACATATGCATTTCATATCAAATAAATAAGACCTACTGCCTATGTTGTAATTATTCCTAATAAACACATCTGAACTTTGGCATCTGAAGTTTCCCAAAGAACCAATAAGGCCTTTAGCCTTTATCATTGTCCTGTTATCATAATCAGCTCAGACCTACTATATTGAGCATAAGCCTTCCAACAAGATAACCCCCTGTTGTTGTACTGTAATACAATTTCAAATTTTTCCAAAATACAGTTGTCAACACACATAAAATCCCTAATGAGAATTAACTTAATGCAAATCTTCTATCGCAACAGTTTGTTTGAAAGAGTCACCACCACCAAACACCATACCTACTAATGTAGTCTCTGAGATGACATGTAAAAAAATACCTGCTAACAGGCTTTAGCGCTGTGTAATAATAACCCATCCTTAAAGGCCAGTTGCATTTAGCACATGCTTTTCACAATTAGAAAGATAGGTCTATTGGCTTTGTCATTACATGTTTTACTAAACAGATCAAATTTATGGAATTTAACATAATTTGTCCCAATCAACCAGTAAAGGGTAGCCTTTACCATTGGCAAGACACCATAAACATCACAGACCTACTGAAGAGAGCATAAGCTGCCAACCATCAGTTATAACATTAGAAATGCAAACAAAATTACAGTTGGCAAAATACACAACGCCTTGCAAAATAGCTTGACTAGGATTATCACAGTGAACCTCTACCCCCATTGTTTGTGTGAGGGGATGACCAACACTGAAACTCTTGCCTAATACGTTAATCGGTGAGATTTCATGAAACAAAATACCTGTTAACAGCCTGTAACACAATGTGATAGCAATACACTTTTAAAGGCCTATTGGCTTTAACAAATGCTTTTCACATTAAATGACAGGCCTACTGCCTTTGTCATAACTTTGCTTAATAAACTGATCAGACCTATGACATCGGACATAACCTTCCCCTATAGCTTTATCATTGACTTGTCACCATAGGCAACATGGGCATTCTCTGCTGAGTGTAAGGGTTCTCAAAATGCAAATATCAGGCATACAGCCATACAATTGCAGATGTATACAAAATTACAGTTGGCAACGCACAATACTATCTCTCCTATGAGGATGTCACAAGTATGATCACACTGCAAATCTTCAATTCCAAAGGTTTGTCAGAGGGGCTAATCACAACCAACATCTTTGCCTACTATCGTAATCAGTGAAATTCTATGTAACAAAATACTTTTCTGCAAGCTTTAATACAGAATAATAAAAAATCATCCCTGAAAGAAATTGCAGTGCTGGTAGATGGGGGTGTGAAAACCACTTCAAATAATAAGCACAATCCTGAGATATGAAGTTTTAAAGTTTGAATAAAAAATAGCCTTAAAAAGCACACAATGCCAACCATGGGTATCTGGTCGTGCTAGACCAGGGCCAGGTCAAATGTAAAGGCCAACTGTGATAGAGCACGGGTCATATACAGGAACCAGGTTCAGTCCAGCAAAATTAGGTAACTGAATGGCTTTGAGCATGAAATTAAACTCAAAGAAGGTTGTGTGCCAGAGTTTGGAAGAGCTGCTCACTCAGTTGTGTCAGGATGGTGTAATAGAACCAGTTGATTCATTGCTGTGGCTCTCACCTATTGTGGTGGCTAAGAAAAGAAATGGTGAGCTGAGGATGAGCATTGACCTCAGAAGCCTGAACACGACCATCTGGGTAAATGGGCATCTTTTTCTGAAAATGATGCCCATTCACCATTGAACATTAGCAGGATCAAAATTGTTCTCCAAACTTGATATAAGGTCGGCTGACCATGAAGTTGTGCTTGCTGTGGGTTCAAGACAACTTATGACCTTTGTTACTCGCTGTGGAGTTTTTCAATTTTGCAGAATGCCTTTTGGCCTGGCATCTGCTGCAGCAATTTTACAGCGTGTCATGGGAGAAGTTTTGAGAGGTGTGTAGTGTGCCTTGGTTTTCCAGGACAACATTTTAGTCGACAGTAAGGACCACAATAAGCATTTAGTGACATTGAATGCAGTGCTGAGTGCATTAGGTGTGAAGGGTTCGAATTTTAAGGAAGCACAAGTGTGAATTTGTTGTGGAAGAGGTGGAGTACCTGAGTTATGTTATTTCAGGGAAGGACATTGGCCCACCTCCAGGGTTGATTAAAGCCATTGAAGGAGTGGATACCCTGGGGAACAGAGAGCAACTTTAGGCCTTCCTGTGCGACATTTATTCTGAACTTTGCCACCAAGGTTGAACCTCTACACGCTCTTTTGAAGAAAAATGTCAGTTTTGTGTGGGGCCAACCTCAAGAAAGTGTGTTTTAGGAGGTAAAAACAGAACTGTCTAATGCACCACTTCTCAGTCCATATCAAATGGGAAAGCCATTGGTGATCAGGGTGGATGCCTGTAATGTTGGTTTAGGGGCTTTTCTGTTCCAAGGTGGAGGTGAGTTTGCGCATGCAGTTGTGTTTGCCTCACAAACTTTGAAGCCTAGAGAAAGATTTTATTCTGTATTAGAGTGGGAAATGCTCACTTGCACCTGGGCGGTCGAGCGATTTAAGGCTTATGAGTGGGGAATTCATTTCTTGTTGCGAACCGATCATAAACCACTAGTGCCCATCATCAGTGGTTCTAACATTGATTCAATGAAAGATACTGCAATGTTGTTCAGTGCAAAGCTCCTGAAGTGTCATGTTAATGTCGAATTTATAACCGGGGGAAAATACAAGAAGGCAGATTGTCTTTATAGGCTTCCTTGCCCCCAGGACGAGATTGATGTGAGTTTGAAGGATCAACAGGATGAGGACTGTTTGATGGCCAGTGTGGATTGGAGGGAAGACAAGTGTGTAAGTGAACAGAAATGGAGGAGAGCAGTGAATCTTAATAAAGATTTGGGGAAGGCTGTGAAATACATGAAGAATGGTTGGTCTAGGGAGTAGACTATTTCGGTGGAATCTTACAGCAAGATCCAGACGGAATTATCGGTGGAGTCTGGGTTAATGTTCAGGTCAGACAAGTTGGTTCCTCCTTTTGCAGTCAGAGGAAAGTTGTTGCGTGTCACTCATGAAGGTCATTTAGGTATGACCCTTAATAAGAAAAGGCTCAGGGAAACTTTTTGGTTGCCTGGAAAGGATAGAGATGTGGAGGATGGTGGTGTGAGGTGTTCCACGTGTTCTCAGAATGATAAGAGTTTGAGGTGTTTCACACCGCCAATTAGTAAAGTGGGCTGTCCTGAGACGGTTTGGAATAAAGTCAGCATTGGTTTCTTGGGCTGTTTCATATTTTACCGAGTATGCAATGGTTTGTTATTGTGCTGGTGGATCATTAGTCAAAGTGGCTGGAGATAAAATTTATGAGTGAGATGAGTACTAAAGTGGTTGTCACTTTTGTTACAGATGTGTGTGCGAGGGATGGGTTTCCCTCAGATTGTCTAGGACAATGGTGTGCAATTCTTATAGGGTGCGGGCATCAAACACAAAGATGCAGTCTATATCACTCCTAAAGCAATGATCAAGTGGAAAGGATAAACAGGTTGGTGTCGGAATGCATCAGGGGCGCTGTGGTTGTTGGAATGAATGTTGCTGATGCTGTCTGAGCAATGCTTGGGTCTTATCGCAATACTCCACATAGAGTCACATGTGTTTCTCCTTTTGCAGCTTTGAGGGGGAAGGACAGCATATGGTGGTCAATCGTGGAATGTGGCATGAGTAATCAAGGTGCAGGAAACCAGCAGTGGTTGTGGCATTGACTTTCCAGGGCTCAACAGAGAGAAGGGGAGCGATGTAGGCAAGGGTCAAGCGACTCAGAATAGTGACCAGTTTGTGACTGATGCATCGAGTCAGCGTGCCAGGTACACATGCAAATGTCTGAAGAAGACTGATGATTTTATTATGGATTAGAAGTTCATGCCCACTCTGTATGTGGGTATTTGTTTAGCTTTGTATGTTTGTTGTTATTTTTCTCCTTTTGTTTTTCTTTGTGTTTGTTTGTAGAAATTGTTTGTTATATATGCTGTGGTTGGAAGGGGGAGGTGTGTTATATCCCTAGTGCTGCCTGCTCATGAGCCATGCTCACGTTCCATGATTGAATGTGGAGTGCAGGGGGATTGAGGGTTTGAGGGCAGTTGGACCGGTACCTCAGGAACGGTTGGGACATGGCTTATCTCCTCCCTTTTACTGCTGATTACTTTATATATAAAGCTGTATTCAACTTGGAGTTATGTATGCCTCTCATAACACTCCCCTTATGTCAAATCTAAAACAAGGTTGAGTAATGTTTATATGAGTGTCAAAATAGTCTGTAAAATGGTTTACTAGCCTAAATGTCTATGGTCCTGTTGACAACTGACCTGGAAAATTTCAATCCGCTCAGTTGTCAACAGGAACAACAGGAAATCTCAATAACAATTTCCTATGTACAGATAGACTTTCCTGAGGAACCTGTGTGTGGAGTAATTACATTTGTGTTGCATCAAAGTAAGTAAAGTGCCAGGCTGCCCTGTGACAACTCAAAGTGCCACATTAATAATGATACAAACTGGGTATTGCCATTTTCCAGCATGTAAAACAGGCAGGATGGCCATGTACACATTGCACTGGTGCCATATAATTCAGGTGCTATCTGCACCTACCAGTCCACATGGGCAGAATTCTCACAATGCCCTTTGCTTCTCTGACTTCCTCACCTACTTAAACATGAAGTCGATCAAGGAAGGTGGAGGCTTCCTAGAACTTAACGTGAATCACATCAGCACAGGAACCAATCAATAGTGTCTTAAAGGCAGCAAACCTTACGTATTTCAAGCAAGACTGATTCCTCTAAACAGTTGAAAACAGACTTCTCATGAGCAAGGAAGGAACATTGGTCTTTGATGAGGAGGTGTAGGACTCAGTCTAAAAAGGTTCTCAGTAAGTAATCTGGACATTGCCACTTTGCACTTCTTCCTTATTGCAGGCCTTGCAAACTGAGGCTTTACCATGCAGTGGGATAATTTCCATACTCTGCAGTTATCCACAAGTCATAAAATACTTACAATCTTTGTGGGAACATTTTCCATAGGAGGAACATACCTTTACAGCAAAACTTTCCAGCAGAACTTGTTAAAAGCTCATCCCAAATAGGAGAGGAGAATTAATCTCTCCCCAACCTCATATCTTCTAAGGAGCAGGATGGGTTAATGGAAGTATCAACCTCTGCCCTACTGGGACCCCAGAACAGCAGAGGAACTTGTCGTCACTTGCTGGCGTGTTTTCTTCTTTATTCTCACTGACTCCTGAGCTCACCAATCTGTGTACTCATTAAATTGACACTTGGGATAGCTTGCCTGTGATGAATAAGATTTACTGGCTGTCTGACAAAGTGAGAGGCAGTATCAAGGTAGAAGTGTCCAAGATGCCAGAGTTTGGTGTGCTTGAGCACTCTAATATCCCCAGGTCCAGCCCAGTGGTGCTGGTACCCAAAGCCGCCTCACCCGGTGCCCTCCCAGAACTCAAGTTCTGTGTGTTCTACTGGAGGCTCAATTCAGTTACAGAAACTGAATCTTACCCTATCCCCCAGCTGATGAGCGCATAGGTTGCGAGCTGCCAAGTTCATAAGTAATTTTGATTTAACATCCGGGTACTGGCAGATTGCCTTAACCAAGTGGGCGAAAGAGCGCACCTCAGAGGGCCACTGCCAATTCAGAGTTATGCCCTTTGGGTTAAAGAATACCCCACCACCTTCCAGAGGCTGGGTAACAGGGTCCTGGCTGGGATTGAAGCTTTCAGTGACGCATATCTGGATGCCATTGCTGTCTTTAGATCCAGCTGGGAGGATCACCCGTTCCACCACCAGGAGATGCTTCAGGCTCTGCATCAGGTAGGCCTGACTATCAAGGCCAGTAAATGCCAGATAGGGTAGGGATCAATAATCTATCTGGGACACCAAATGGGAGCGGAATGGTTGAACTCCTCTAAGATTGAGACCATCCTGGCTTGGGAATCCCCAAAACACAGACTGTGGTGAGGACTTTTCTTGGCCTTGTTGGATATTATTGGAGGTTTGTCAAGGACTATGGCATCATTGTTGCCTCTTGACTGAGCTGCCTTTGAAAAAGCAGCTCAAGAAGGTGATCTGGACAGAAAGCCTTTGATACCCTGAAGAAGGCCAAATGTACTGCATTGGTATTCAAGGTCCCTGAATTTTCCAAGGAGTTTATTGTACAGACAGACACTTCAGAGCATTGCGTAGGGGCTGTGCTCTCACAGCTGAATGAAGAGGGCCTAGACCAACTTGTAGCTTCATTAGCTGGAGGTTATTGCCTATAGAACTGAAGTGGAGAGCTATTGAGAGAGAGAAGCTTTTGCTGCGGTCTTGGCACTGAAGAAGCTGAAACATAAGCTGTTTGGGACTCACTTCTGGGTTCAGACAGACCACAGGGCACTCGGATGGCTCATGTAGATGAGGGGTGAGAAATCCCAAACAGTTGAGGTGATCCATCTCCCCACATGGAATGAAGTTTATGGTGGAATATTGCCCGGGGACAGACCATGCCATTGCTGATGGTCCACCCAGGTTCTTCCACCTTAGTGATGAGAACTCCCATGAGAGTGAGTATTTCTCCCAACTTTCAGCTGGGGGGGGACACATCTTAGACCTGACATCCTTGGTTTGACCTCAACCCAAACATATTGCCTTCATCACTCTTTTTTCTGAAATTCATTTCTGCTGGCATTAGGGTTATGTGCACTTTACTACTGCTAACCAGTGCTAAAGTGCTTCTGCTCTCTCCCTAAAACATGGTAAAATTGGCCTACACCTGATGGGCACATTTAATTTACTTATAAGTCCTTAGTATTCGGTACCATATGTACTCATGTCCTATAAATTAAATGCTACTATTAGGTCTACAGCACCCAATGTGCCACACACTAAAGTAGTACTTTAAAGCATGTCTAAGGCCTGACATTGCAGCCTGTAGTATAGTTTAAAACTTCCAATTTGACCTGGTGAAATAAACCTTTTGCCATGCCTAATCCTTACTTTTTAATACATATAAGTCACCCCATAAAGTTGGCCTTAAACAGCTCACAGGGTAGGGTGCAAAAAGTAGGACATGTGTTTTTCAATTTTACATGTGCTGGTAAAAAACTCCTAAATTCATTTTTCACTACAGTAGGGCCTATTTCTGCCATAGGAAAACTTTAGGATACATTGTTACATTTAGTAAGTGATACCTTTTGATTAGAAACAGGTAGAAATGTCATGTTTGGACTTAAATGAATTGTAGTTTAAAATCCTCTTTCTTTAATGGTAAAGTCCGATTTTAGGTCACAATTCTGAAAATGCCACATTTAGAAAGCTGACATTTTCTTATCCTAGCCATTTTGGTGCCTGCTGCCAGGGTTGTGGGTCACATGATTCCGATGTTAGGCTTTGTGTATTCCTCCCAGACAGTGAGACAATAGGGCTTAGGTGTGTGCAGGATGGGCCATACTGGCAGGATGGGTAGGGGAGGAGCTGTTCCTTGCCCCACTTACACTTCAGAGGGGCTTTCCTACAGCACATACAAAGAAGCCTAGCAATAGTCTTTTGTGACCCTAGACGTTTTGGATCCTTGGCAGGGGAAAGAAGGAATGCTCCAGAACCAGATATGGGAGTAGCCTAGAAGATTCCCCCAAGTTAGAGGCTGGCACCAGGTATAAATATTGGACCCTTAGACCACTCTTCAGTACATTACTGAACCTGTAGAGGACTTCAGAAGGACTGCCTTGTATTACAATGGACTGCCCTGCTGCTTGAGGCCTGCCTTGTACATTAGAGGGCTACCCTGCTGCTGCCAGAGAGCAGCCCTCTTGCTGCTTGAGGCTTGCCTTGCTTCCCAGAGGACTGTCCTGCTGTTTGAGGCCTGCCTTGCTGTGTTCACCCAGGACTACCAATGGCTAGTTCCTGTCTTCCTGTGTGAGCTACAAGGACATAATAACCTCCAGAGACCTTAAACACTGCACCTGGGCTCTGAGGGAGTGAGTCCTGACCCCCCCCCCCCAAGTGGTGCTATTCCAGTCCTGGACACTTGGTGCTGAAGGTGCTGCCCTAAACCCTAAAAGTTGGGACTTAGAAACATTGTCACAAAAAGTGGCCTAATAACTGAGAGAAGGCCTAGACCTGCCTGCTCACTAATCCGCCCAAGTTGCATCTCAGGTAAACCTGACTCACCTGTAGCTCTCATCACGTCCTTCTGTATAGTAGCAAATTTTGTTCAGCTGGACCCCTCAGCGAAGGTATCTGACCTCATGGAGCCCTCATTGGCTACAGCCTGTAGCTTCATCCTTCTGGAGATTTTTGACTTCCAGAAAAGTGACAAAGTCAGAAGGTAGAAATCTTTCTTCCAGTGGATCCCCGACAACAACGCATCCTCCTCGAATACCACAGGCTGCCTTGCCTCGCCAAACTCTACCTTCTCAGGAACTTTTCTTCAAAATTTCTTCTAAGTCTGAAGGTGTGAGGAGACCAGGGCCAATCCATGTCGTGTATCCAGACCGAGCTCCATCGTGGTCAGTCTTAACTTTTGTCTTTGTCCCGGTCTCACAAACCAGATACCCGCAGTTGCCGCTTTGATCTTTTAGGTGTTATTTCTCACTGTTCTACTGATTAAATTATATTTATTTTGGTTTCATTTTATTTATTAAAATGCATCCTATTTTTCTAAATTGTTTTGGGATATTTCTTGTATTGGGTTTTCACTTTATTACTATTTACAAAGTACCTCTAAGTTAAGTCCAACTGCTTTTGTGCCAAGTACCAGAAGCTCCAGCATAGGTATATTTATTGTCTTTTGTGGTTCACCTTGACAAGAATTGTGGTTGTTGCTTTAGAAGGATTTCACCCATGAACTAATAACCCAATTTCTCACATTTACAAAAAAATATTAATAATAATTATGTTAATATTGTTATCACAGTTGTTATTATTTTAGTAGGCATTTCAGGTGTGCTAAAAATTCTGCTTATCTTTCCAGGTTTTTATCTGCTTAAGAAGAATGGCATCGAACAACAGTCTTTTGCCTCAAAATGGATATATTCCTCACTATCTTCGTTCAGACCCCTTTGAATCCAAGCTCAGCAAGGAGGCTGATATCGTAGCTGGTATTTATTTGACAATAATTGGTAAGGTTTGCATTGCTATGATGTATCATATTGGTATATTATCAGTAAATGGAAAATGTATTTTATATATGATTTAGAACTATATGCTCATGTTGAAGTACTAGAGCACTCAGATTTCTCTGGAAATAATAACAATTACTAACTCGCATGCCATAAATCATCTCTCAGTTCTGTTTCTCCTAAATTGTACCCTACTCATTTACAAATCTTTTCATTGTCATTGTTATAAATGTTTACAATTAATAAGAACACCTGCAGAATGGTTATGGTTTGATATCACCACACTCTGTATAGGTCCCACAAATCAGGTGCTCACTCCCAGGGCTAACCGTCCAGAATGCCCCAATAATTACAAATATCAGAACAAGAGGCAGAAGCACTCTTATACTAGTGTGTGACTAAAAAGTCCTCTGAAGAACAAGAATTGGGTCTATTATCCCAGAGAGAGTCCAAACATTGGGACTTCTTCAGGGCTGTTTGTTCTATATGTTTTTTAACAGCCCTGAAGAAGTCCCAATGTTTTGGGACAAAACACATTGGCTGTGTCCTTGTCCTTGTTTTAAAGTGATATAAAGAATAAACATCCTGAATACATGTGTCTCGTGATGTTTGTATTCAATGATTGAAATTCTATGTAACTCTGTCCTTGGACTCTTTCTGGGATATTAGATCCTATCCTTGTTTTTCAGAGGACTTTTTATTCATACATTAGTATAGGAGTGCTTCTCCCTCCTGTTGTGATAGTTATAAATGTTGTTTTAAAGTGGAAATGTGCTGTTCCTTTAAATATTTGTAGATTCAATCTAGAGGAGGAAATTCTGTAACTATACCTAGTGCACTAAGAGATACCTCAAGTCACTGTTAGTACTACTGCTGTTTGGAAAATATGACATAATTGTGCACAGCTGTCTATTAATAAGGACATTACTGTGTGTTTAGTGACGGTTGACTGCACTATGAAACTCACTCAATTAACAAACAATAATTCATTCATCAGCAGGACAGTTGTCACTTATTACACTAAACACTCGCTCCATGACACCACTGTGGCCTCTCCTCTTGCTCAATTGTATCTTCTGTCCCAGCAAGATATCCCCTTCTCTCGTCTCATTGCCTAATCTAAATTTTGCACCACTCTACATCTTTCATTCTCTGTCTCCCCAATCTACTACATTTGATCAACTCTTGCACTCTGCTCACTGTTCTCTTTCACAGTGCACACTCTCCACTACCTATCAACTCTCTGTTTTGTGACCTATTGTTTTGTTGTTTAATTGATGTTGTGTTCTTGTGTCTTATTGTGTTGATATGGCTGCTTTGCTTTGTTTTGTTTGCTTGTGTTGAGTTTTGTTGTTTTTTATTGGATTTATATGTTAGTTGAGTTATGTTTTTGCTTTTGTGGTATTTTTGTATTGTATTGTGTGTTTGTACTGTTTAGTTGTTATGTTGTGATGTTGTTTTGATGTGATGGAATTGCATTATATTGTATTGTATTGGTGGTGTGTTGTGCTATTTCTGAACCTTCATGTTGTTTTGTGTTGTATTCCTGTTTCATGTTGTTGTGTTGCTGTTATGCACTTTGTCATTGTGTTGTTGATGTATTGTGTTACATTGTGGTTGTTTTATTCTGTTGTGTATTGGACTGTTCTATTTTCTTGTGTATTTAATCTGTATGATTGTGTTATGCTGCACTGTTTTGTGCTGTGTTTCCGGCCAACTGAAGAACATTGCATTACAGTTCAGTGAAAACTAATCAGTTACCATTGGCAAAGGTAGTACCACACCACTACTCCAGTTCTTTAGCTAATTAAGACAGTAATTATACCAAGAAACTGTGACATATACCATTATTTAAACTACACTTCCCAGACTGACGTTATGTGATCAAGCCTCCTCCCTGAAATATTGTTGTTCTTTTAATGGCAACAGATCATATGATGTGGCCAAACAGAATTTCATTTATTGAACCACCTTACTGTACATACCTAAACATTTACCTCTGGGTTTTTACCAACAATAATAAGTTATGTTTAGTTAATAAATTGAACAATATTTGTGTATCCGTGTGAGCTACAATCACTGAAAATAAATTATTAGCAACTTGCATTTATAGATGAGGTTTTCCCCCGTGGGTTAATGTCTGCTTCCAGATCACTCTGATATTCAATAAAGGCTCGATATCACCTTTCCTTTATTTATGGTGGAAAAGTTCATGAATTCCCAGCTTGGTTGCAAATTCTGAATTTATTTATTCTCTGTGCACCATCCTTGAAAATGAGAGACTCATCTGACCCGGTAGAGCTACCCTAAAATATACTTATGCTTGCCCACATTGATGCCATCACAACATCAATTCCTTTATGTTTTGTTGCAGTGGATCGAATTAATATTTTATTAAACATGTCACATGCCATATATAATGTGCTTAGACAATCCCACCGATCTTGAATTTCTAAAAACATGAAATATCATAAATGTTCATGATGGTTTGTATTACATTAGTAATTGTTTGTGGCTTTTAAAAGAGCTCAGAGTGCCTCACAACATTTCCCCAGTATTACTTGTTAAGCGTGTCATGTATTCACATTTTATATTTAGCACTATATTTCAATTAGTCGTCAGACCGTAAATAGAATACTAAAAAAAAAAACAAGGATTCAAAATAATCATGTTATGTCACAGTTTGCATCCACAAATGAGTGTGCAGTTCCATGATGATAGTCCAGAGAACTCAATTCTGGTGACAGGACCAGTATATGTCAATAAAGGTGTTTAGGGATATTCTGGTGATAGGACCAGTAAAGGTCAATAAAGGGTCTTAAGTGATATTTCCAGTTCGGAAGGACATGCTGGACCGGAACTACTATCATCCTCACTTTTCATATATTGACATCAGAGTTTTTGCCATCATTTACATTGTGACTACATACTAGTATGGAGACCAGAACCAAAAGTAGAATTTGTTTAGGTTGGATCAAATTCTTTAGTGTAACCATATTTTCCACAGTTTTGTTTTCACACAGCACAATGGTCTGCAATTATTTAACATTTCGGTGGTTCATGTGTGCAGAGTTAAGGGTTTTCCAAATGGAAGGTATCTGTGTGGGGGAAGTGAAGGTCATTCAACTATGCCTTAGCCTGAGCATATTTGTTTGCTCTCTGGTGGAGCTCCACAGGGGTAATTAATCTTTTCATCTGCCAAAAAGAATGTGCATGGATGTATATAAGAGTTGTTTCTACAGAACGTATCAAGTCAACCTCCACCTAAATCAAGTCAGTGGGGATTAACTTATCCGTTGTTTTTCTGGGTCTTAATGGACAGCTCAATGAGCAAAAAGACTAGTGTCCTCTCATTCAGTCTAAGTGGATGTGCAGGTGTGTGTTAGAGTAGTTATAGTCCAGTGTATGAAACTTGACTAAGGAGCTAATGAGCTAAGACCTATTTGACAAATTTTTCATGCATCCTTATATTTGGGATTTAACTATCCTCACCTGCTGTGTTTCTAAAGAGCAATAATCTGCTTGCCCATTGTATCTGTATCTGGTATTTTTCAGCCCTCCGTCACTTGGAAAAAGGGTTCCACATCAAGTGTTCTCGGTCACTATGCCCTGTTAAGCCAGCATTCTCCATTTCGACTAGTTGTTGTCTCTAGTGGCTAACCGTGTAGGTCTTGTATATTCTGTCCTTGGGACTTATTGTCATTTCTCTCCTAGTTAGAGGAACATTGATGTATGATCTGCTTGTCTCCATGATTCTTTCTTTTCCTGGGTGTTTTCGCTGAGATTCATCAAGTTCATCACTTATAGTATTCAATATTCTTACCCACCACCAAGGGGTCACAGAAGTAGAGTGCAATTCCTGCCATTTATATTGAACAATAACTAAACCGACAAACCTGCTGCTCACCCCGGCCACTAGTGATTTAGAGAGCAAGGACCTCTACTAACAGATACAATGTGTTTATTCCTGCCAACCAGTGGAAAAGTGCTTGTGCATTCACTTTTAAACATGATAATATTGGTATATAAGTAACTGCCACATTTAATGTACTTGTAAGTCCATATTATATGGTATAAAATGTACCCAGGGGCTGTACATTAAATGCTACCAAAAGCAGCACTCATTGCGCCACCACTAAAGTAGCACTGTGAAACATGTCAACAGGTGTGCCATTAAAGACTGAGTGGGCAGCATTAAACTGCCATTTTGACCTGGCAAGACAAACCTTTTCCCAGGCCTAAACCTTCCATTTAAATACTTTAAATCATCCCTAAGGTAGGCCCTAAATGCCCAAAGGGCAGGGTGTGTGGTATTTAAAAAGCAGGAATGGTATTTTCAAAATTTTACATTACTGGTGAATGGCTCCCCTGTGGTGAGATGTAAATTGCTCCTAGACAGTGACAAAAGGTTTGTATATGGGGATGTGTTTTTCTTGTTTGAGCAGGATACCCTGAGGGGTTCCTGAGCTTCAAAGGGTTCCTACCTATCACTGGCTTATGTTGCTCACACGTAGGCCTGCCTCCCTTTGTCTTCCTAGTCAGCTTGGCTCCAAACCTAGTGGAAGGGGGAACTGCCTCAGAATTGGTTTGGAGTGACTACAAGGGACGGTTTGCCCATTATCAAAGCCACACTCTGGGCTGGCACAGGGACCTCTGACTAGGGGAAGAAAGGGATCTGCCATCTTGGATTTAAATGGAGAAGGGCACTGTGGGACAGCTTACAGTAAACACACAGGAAGTGCTGCAAACGTGGTTAGGGCCACCATAGGGACCTTTTACCCCATTGGTTAGGGCCAGGTGATTCCCCCATCTACATGTTGGCGCTACACATAAAAGTGGTATCCCCAGTAGCCCTCTCAGAACACTCCTGGACCTGTGAAGATCAGAAGAAAGATTGCCCTGCTGTGTGAATCCTGAAGGAAGACTTGACCTGCCTGCCTTGAACCCAGCACCCCAGAATTACTCCAAGGTCAGTTGGCTGACCTCCTGTTTGAGCTACAGAGACACAACAAGCTTCCAGAGGCCTTTTCCTACAGCTGCCCAGCTGACCAGTTCCAACTGGACCTGCTGTGGAACCTGATGATGGACTTTGTTGGAGTGAGTCCTAGCCCCCAAGAGGAGCCTCTCGGGTCCTGGAACCTTGGCTGGTGTAAGATAAGATTCCTCCTGTCCAAACAGCAAAGCTGGTACTTAGAACCTTTTTGCCAACTTTCTCTCCAACCAACGAATTGTCAGGAAACCAAAACAGCTGTCTAGCTGCAGCCATTGATGTCGAATTGTCGGTCGTATTCAACTTGCTGGTTTCCTAGTTTCTAAGTTCGAATGTTAAGGTCTTTAGTTGAACGACACCAAGCAGTAACACATCGATGTCGAGGTCTTCCTAGGCACAAACCTTGGAGTTCGCGCACTTAGAGCGTTCCTGCCAGAAACAACTATGGCCGCTCCTCAGCAACCCACCGTCATTGAGTGCTGCATTAGATACAGCTTTCAGCTTGTCCTATCGATGACCACTTTTCTCCAGGAAAATGTTTAAGTCCAAAGGTAAAATTTCCACCTTGACAAAACTTGTCCCTATATCAGGCCCACGGTCCATCGTGTGACTAGATAACTGCAGTTGGCACCTTGTGCTTTTTGACGCTATTTTTTAATTACAATTTAAAAAATTCATATGTCTGATTCTAATGATTGGATTTTTGTTGCTATAATGTTATTTTATTTATTTAAAAATTCTCTATTTTTCTAAATTCATTTGGGATTGTTTTTATGTGTTGTGTTTTCACTTTGTTACTGTTTAAGTGCTGCATAAATACTTTACACATTGCCTCTAGGTTAAGCCTGGCAGCTTTGTTCCAAGCTACCAGAGGGCTAAAACCATGTTTAAATATTGACTTTAATGGTTCACCCTGACAGAGCTTGTGATTATTCTTTGAAGTGGGTTTCCACCCCTTTCATTAAATAATCTAATTGCTTACACAATGCATAGCAGGAATCCATCTCTGATTATCGCTTTCAATCCTCCCTCTTACTACTCCCCCTCAAAGGCTCCATCTGCTTCTCTGTCAGAAAAATCAACACTATGAAATCTGTGATTTCCATTCACAAACCGTGCAAAGAGGCTGCTTTCCAATAGCACTTAGGAAGCATGAGAATGAATCATCAAAGTCAGGGTGGGTGAAATGTCAGGTGTTGTAATGGTGAGACCAATAGACAAAAGACATACTTCAGGCATTAATTTCAAACCTGTGGAGAACTCCCTTATAGAAAGTATCAAGGCATGGTGTCAGGTAGTGCATGCTGATCAATGTGTAGCAGGCTTTTTGTGATGGGGCTTAATGTAGTTTGGTGTTATCGTATTCACTTATTTCAATTTGTTATGTGTGGTGGTGGTGAGATATTGTTGGGTAAGATGTGCTGTTACATATTTATGGGTAATGTGCTGAGACTTGGTGGGGTGTGTTATGAAGGTATGTGTTGTCATACATTGTATATGTTTCCAGAATGGTTTGGAATCCAGTGTTCACTTGCATTATTACTATGCAGTCACTTGTGCGGTGTAAAGTCGAATATTATTTCTAGTGAATGCAAACATATTGCTATTTGGTTTGGAATGATGAGTTGTGGTTATAGGTGGTGCAATGAGACTTGGTATGATGTGTTGTGATTACTTGTGATGGTAGATTATTGGAATCATAGTGTGATGAGATATGGGACTTTCTGAAATTGTTCCTTCATGATTCATGCACTAAGGCTGGATGAGAAGGTTTGTGGTGGGTTATGTAGTGTGGGCTACTGAGTAGCATTGCATGGTCACTTGTGTGATATCTGTTAAAATCTGTCTTTGTATATTGCACAGCTGTTGCTAGAGTGGACGGGAGGTCTTTTTCCAGGTTCAATGTATTGCTCGCCTGAGTGTTGTTCTGTGTTTCAATTAAACATGGGTGGATTTCGTCTCTGTAGTAAAAGTTGGGCATATTGCATGAGTGCTGTAGAGGTTTTCTTATTGTGTTGCAAGACAGTTCACTGTACCACAGGAACCGAGCTATATTTGGCTGCTAAGCCCTGATAAGGGTGAGACCAGTCCTGGGTTTCTTGGGTTCTGGTTCGGGTAGGACCAAGCCTGGCAGTTCATGCTGGACTGTTCCCACTGGAGCAGGGTCAAGACTGATTTGCATATGGTTAGGTCCCAATTAAGGTGGCCTGGTATGCAAATTAGCAATGGATTGGAATGAAGCCTGAGTAATTTCCAGTAGCTGAGATTAATTCAAGCATTTTATCCATCACTTTTTTGTATACTTCAGAGTGATGCCCTAAGTGGCATGGATATGCCCAGAAGTGGGTCCGTTGCATGCTGTGCCACTGGAACCAAGCTATATCTGGCTGAGGAGCCTTAATGAGGAGACCAGTCCTAGGTTGTTTGTGTACTGGTTCAGGGAGGACCTGGCTTGGCCATTTGGACTGGTCGTTTCCCATTGGAGCAGGGTCAAGACTGATTTGCATATGGGTGGGTCCAAACTGAGGTGGCATAGTGTGCAAAATAATGATGGAGACTGGATGCTTCCCGAGTAATTTCCAGTGGCTGAGATTAATTCAAGCATTCCATTCATCACCTTTTTATATACTTCAGTGTGATGCCATAAGTGGCACAGGTATGGCTAGAAATGGGTCCCATGCCCACTGTGTTACTGAAAATAAGCTATACCTGGATGATGAGCGCTAATAAGGGCAAAACCGGTCATGGGTTGCTGGTCTTCTGGTTTCAGGGAGGACCTGGCCGTTCAGGCTCAACTGTTCCCACTGGAGGAGGGTCAAGACTAATTTACTGATGTTTCAGAATATATCAGAATTCAATTGAAAATCTGTTGTCTGTAATGTCAGTGTGGTACCACACCATGCATACTCCACACTACGCCACTCCACTCTATGCCTTTCTACTCCATGCCACACCACTCTAACAGGTCCAGTGGCCAGGACCCCTGTCCAACCGGGGCGGGACTCCAAGGTCTTTTCAGCCGAACAACTGAAGGTGCTTCGGACGGCCTGTCTCGATATTTGTTGGCGTCTTTGAATCCATCGCAAAGCAGGCAAACATGTCTTTTTTGTAATTTCTCACTTAGTCTATCTGACAGGTGCATACAAACTGACTCAGGCAAGTTAACCCATTTAAAAATAGTGGAAGATAATAGGCCTGGCACTCAAAGAAACGGGATGGAAAGTAAGTTCAATTTTTTTAGTATTAATGTACACTCGTTATCTAGTCATCAAAAGTTCTTCTATAATTTTGTGATGAATCATACCCCAGATGCTCTGTTTTTAACAGAGAAATGGTTGCATGAGGCCTCTCTCCCAGATGTCATTGCAGCTTTGCCTCTTAACTACTCCATAGTGAGGACAGATAGGACAGGGAAACTGGGTGAAGGGATCGCCAATGTTGTTTTCACTAGAACTCACTCATATGTTCACATTATGTGGCACCTTAATATACCGTCCACCGAGTTACTCCAGGAATTGGTGTAGAATGTTTCCAGACCTTCTTGTCCCGCATATTTTAAAGTCTACTAACTTTGTACTATTGGATGTCTTGAACATTCATTTTGATGACAGCTCATGCTGTTTTGGACAGACCTTAATTGAGGATCTCAAAGCACTAGGCCTGGATCTAATTAATATGGCACCTACACATAAAGAAGGGCATTTGCTAGATCCAATTTTGGGCAACATACAATTGCTGGACTCACCTCCTCCTATACATCTAATATGGTTGGACCATTACCTTTTTGGTCCACACAGGCTATGGTCTGACCAGAGCAAGGGGCCGGACACAGATTAAGACTAGGGTTTGGTTGAAACTGGACACAGTAGGCTTCAATAGCCAATTGAGGATCTCAGCGCCCAGCCTAAGCCAAGTGGCTGAGCTAGACCAGCCAAGGATTGATTGCTGGTTGCAGGAGGCACTGGACATAGTTTTGCCAGCTAAAGCAAGCCACCCAAGCAGAAGTCATCCTCAGGCCCTATGGTTCATGGAGGCATTACGGGTGGGAAAATCTAGATACAGGGGCCTAGAGAGGGCCTGGAGATGGACCTACAGGGAAAAGAGTAAATACATGTATAAAAATGCACACAGAACAGTAGATCTTCCCAGAGGACTTTTTATTCAGAGCAAATTACTTCCGCTCAAAACTGTATGAAAACTCTCTTCTTCAGAGTGGTAAAGGACCTCTCTGATCCCAGTAGGTTTTCATCAGCACCATACTGTCCCAACCTCAGTGTGAGGAGCTGGCAATTTTTTTTGTTAAGGAGGTGTCTGAAATTCAGAGCTCTCTAAAGAGAGGAAGAAAGGATGGCTCTCCAGCCAACAGAGAATCATCGTGATCAGATCTTACTCAAGAAAGTCAGGAATTAAAATTTCTCCTGAAGAAACCTAATTTGGACCGCAACAACTGGGGATCTATAGACCAGTTTCAATGCTTCCTATCATGGCTAAAATCATGGAGAGGCATGTCAACGCCCTTACTGCAGGAGTCCCTCAAGGTTCAGCCCTAAGTCCAACACTGTTTAAAATCTATGTGCATCCATTGGCAGACTTAGTGGATACAGTTGTGGACTCACTTTATTTTCATATGCAAATGACACGCAGATTATTTTCTCTCTGTCATTTGCCCAGAATTTCGACTCAGAGGCACTGAACTCATGCATGGTCACGGGGTGGATGAACAACTTCACTTAAATTGAACGGGGATAAGACCACGGTAATGGTACTGGGAAATGATCCGTCAAGGTGGGGTCCCAAACATTGGCCAGAAACCCTGGGCCCCCTTCCGGAGCCAGTTACCAAGTACCAAGGTACCAATCTACCCCAATATATCCCACTCCACTCTAGCCCAATCTACCCTACTCCTGTCTACCCTACTCTAATCTACCCCAATCTACTACATTCCAATCTACCCCACTCCAATCTAACCCACTCCACCCCAATCTACTCCGATACAATCTATCCCACTCCAAGCAAACATGCTAATCTACCCAACTCCTCCACTCCAATCTACCCCAATGTACCCGAATCCACCCCACTCCATTCGATCCCACTCTATGCCAATTTGCCCCACTCTACTCTACCCCAATCTTCCCCATTTCACTCGACCCCAATCTACTCCATTTCCAACTACCCCACTCCACTCCACACCACTAACTTTTAGCCATGCTGAACAGCGGCCACACTAGTGTACATAATAGATAAAACACATTTCCAAAGCCAATAGCTGAATGAATGAATAGGTTTGGTAAGCTCAAAGCTACTACTAGAGTGCCCTGGCGCTTGGGCAGACGGCCAAGAAGAAGGTCGGCATCAGTTAGACTTTAAACAAATGGGTTTTCAATTGTTTACGGAACAATTTTTTTATCCGGTATACATTTGAGGGGGAAAGGAAGATCATTCCAATATTTGGCAGCTAGAACCGAACAAGCGGAACCACCCCACTTTTTCCTTTTGATGAAGGGGATGGACAGAAGACGGGCCGACTGAGAGAGTAGGGATCTTCGCGGGCAATACAGGGTTAGTCTTTTGTGCAAGTATGTGGGACCCGTTTTGTAAAAAGCAAAGTGTGCTACAGTCAGAGTTTTAAAATTACCCCTTTTCTTTACTGGTAGCCAGTGGTAATGGTTGCGGTACTGAGTGATCAAAGCATGCTTAGAGAGATTAAATAGAAGGTGGGCTGCCATGTTATGAATCTTTTGCAATCTATGGATAAGGTAGTCAGGAAGTCCTATGTATAGGACATTGGCATAGTCTTGTCACAACAAAATTAATGCCAGTACCACAGTTTTCTGGGCTTCCCCAATAGGTCTTGCATTGGCGAGACCTATTGGCTTTGCCAATGCTTGTCT
The DNA here is from genome assembly GCA_963921515.1 of Calotriton arnoldi. NCBI lineage: Eukaryota > Metazoa > Chordata > Amphibia > Caudata > Salamandridae > Calotriton > Calotriton arnoldi. The sequence goes on along the minus strand of CAWUFW010001157.1, from coordinate 2,088,627 downwards.
TCAATGTCACTTCCTCCGGTTACATGCTTATGCACCTACCGTCCTTATTCACATATCTACCTATGTTAACCTCCAGTAGAAGTTACTTAAATATCGGTTATGTGTGTGTATATGACCACTGTGAGTTCTCTAAATACAGCATATCCTTGTACATATCAATACTTGTTTTTTATCCTTCTTTGCATACTATATGATTATGCTTGCTTGTTCTTTTTCTTTTCCCTATGATGTTCAGCATATGTAACTGTATTGTGTTTGCTCCAATTGCTATTGTAAAATCACTCATTTGTGTAGCACTCTGCCACCTCTTTGGTGTTGTCCACACCAGTACTCTGCACCCAGATGCTGCTCAGGCCTCACATTTTACTGTAATATTGAGGTGGCAGAGGCAAATGGGGAAGAAGGGAGGAGGAAACTGAGGAGAAGAGATAAGTGAGAAGAGTGATAAAAGGAGCTGGAGAAAGTGTGCAGGGAGAGAAGGAGCAGAAGAGGAGGGAGCGGGGAAATCAGGAGAAAACAATAATTTGTTAAGGAGCCTCAAAGGGAGAAGCAGGAGAGAGGAGAGGGAAATAGGTACAAGGTGAAGTTTGGTAGGATATTCTGTAGAGTATTCAACCTATACGAGGTTTCTGAGAGCGAGGCTTAACAAACCGGCTCTACAGGGGTGGATATGACCCCTGCCTTCCATATGAACAACTTCTCTGGAGCTCCATGATCCCACTGAGTCTGAGTACAGCATACAAGGAGGTGGTGGCAGAGGTTTGGGATGAAGTGGCTCAGGCTCTGAGTCCTGCTGTAGCCTAAGAGGATGGCTTGAACTGACAGCCTAATGGTATGCGCCATAAGGTCACGTTTTGGCACTTTTGGCCAATAGTGGCTAAACTAAATCAGAATTGATTCACCAATTTAAAGGCACTGATGCGCTTATTCCACTGCATTTTTAAATAGTAAAATATACTTATCCAAGTGCACTTCAGTCCATGTCTAGCTACAGTGAGCAAACCTCGTGTAACAAACAAAGGAGCAGAGCAGGAAAGCTTGGGGGAGGGGCAGAGCTGATGAGTTGGAGTATACAACACACAAATCCGAATCACAGCTAAATTGTTTGTCATTTGCTTGTAAAATATAATGGAAATAGTAACTCCGTCAACACTTAACCTGAGCCAGTTTCGTCAATTTGAAGTCACTAACACAGTTATACCACTCTGCTTCTTATTAAGATATACACAGCCTTAAATAGCCTGCACAAAACACTCCCAGGAGAATAATGGCAGAAAATAATTTGTGCATTGATAGCTAACCACAAATCCAATACTGAATCAGTGCAATGAAGAATTGACTCATTTACCTGCGATCAATAAGAACCTATTAGCATCATCTATTATCCTTTGAATGGTGCAAATTGGTAATAAATGCCACCAAGAAAATGTGTATGTCTTGTCATATTCGAAGAAAACATTGAAAATATACTGAAGTGATTTGGGGATTTCTTTTCCAGTAAAAATTAGTTCCAGATGTGCAGCACGCAGCATAAGCTGAATGTGTGTGTGTTTTAAAGGTGCCTGTCTGAACACGAATATGCAATGGAATCACGAGATAATACTTGGGGATCACTGACAGAATATCAGAAACACAAATATCGTGTGGACAGAATATTGTGTCAAAAATATGGAGGACCAAAATATCGAACGGTAAGTGCAAATAGGGAAGTATCGATTTACGATTCTTAACTCCACATCTACGTACCTTCAAGATACATATATATTGTCAAGGTCCATATATGTGGAGTTATATATAGTAAAACTTTACTCACCTATAGAAACTTACCTTCACAATATTTTAGTCCTCGATATTTTTGACATATTTTGTCCCGTGATATTTGTGTTTCCGAAATTTTGTCCAAATACCAGGAATTTTTTGATGCAACACAGCCAAGAGATTCCTGGCATTGTACTACTTCAAACGAAACGCCTCGCTTTAAGGTAGGTTGTAGAGCAATGTGGAGTGGTACGACAGTTATTTTTTAAATTTATCTTATGGCAAGCGTATGGCACGAAAATATAAAGAAGAAAAAAAGAAAAGAATGCCACCACCTAAATGTGATGGCCGTATGCTTGCCATAAAAATGGGAAATTAAAAACAATTGCGTAGAATTTTAATGACCCAGAACGAGATTTTTCTAGAAGACCTGTGTCTTCTAGGAAAATCTTCTTGAAACTCTTTGTAGTTATAATTCACAGCACAGGAAAATATGAACATTATTATCACAAAGAAAAGGTACTATTCAAGCAGGCAAAAAGCAGCCTTGTGCTGCTCTCACTTTAGGCTGCCTGGCTCCAGTGCACACACACTTGTACCCATAGTGTAGGCTTTGTGTGTGATGTGTAGTGCCCTTCTAGTACAAAATACTATGCATAGACTTGATTAGAATGTTTAAAACTTTGTATGTTTGCTGTACATTACACCACACTTGAAAAAACTGATGAAAGAAAACTTTCTCACATCAATGAGGCATATTTTTTTGACCTAAGTCCCTGCCTACCTTTTTAGTCAATAGGTATCTGTGTCACAAAAACATGCATGATTGCATGAGTACACCTATAGTACACTCCCTTGGTGCAAAGCAATGGATAGCGTTACTTTGCATTACTTTTCGGCTACTTTCCAGTGCAAATACCAAAACAATACTTTGCACAGGTTTGTGTCACTTTTGTGACACAAACCCAATGTACAATTTTTGTAGCAGTGTTAGTAAATCGGGGCCTAAGTGTATAGCAATATTTTCTATGGGCGGCACCTAACAACACGTGAAAGCACACCTTCAGTGAAAACAGTCAATTTATCTAAAGAACTACAGATGATATTTGTTTATCATAGCTGTGTGTATAATTTGCAAGTGACATTTGTAGCAGGATATAACAAATTCTTAAGTTTAAGCAGTACTTTCTTTCTCATTAGCAGAGGGAATATGGAATGCAGTTAGCTTTTCTTTCCAGTTCTCATTCACTCACTCCGTTGCTGCCTGTAAGAAATTGGGTTATTAGTTAAGGTACCCACCTCAGGTAATAACCACAATCCTTGTCAGAGTGAACCCACTAAGTCACTAAATTTACCTGAGCTCACCCACTGGTAGCTATAGAACAGAGCAGACAGTCTTAACTCAGAGACAATGCGTAAAGTATTTATGCAGGAGTAAAGCAGTTACAAAGTCGACATGCAAAATAATAAAGATCCCAACACAAATTAGAAAAATAGAGTAAAATGTAATATAATGACAACAAAAGGACAACAATTCAATAAGGTGAAGAGGAGATGTAATTTTTACAGCTTTACATGGAAACAGCACCAAGAAGCACATAGTGCCAATGATAGCAAATGGTTGTGGCAAAACAGGACCTAGGTGCAATTTAACACTGACCGTGATGGAGAGTGGGTCGGATGCACTAAATAGGTTCATCCCAGTCAAAGATTTTGTCTTCTGACTTCAGTAAAATCCACCACAGGAGGACACTCCTAAAGTCCCAGGACCTTGGAGGAGGCAGTTAGAGAGTCTCAGGGTAGGAGGTAGAGGCCAACAAGAAGGTCCAGTCCAGGGCCAGTTTCCACTGGTCAGCTAGGCAGTTTCAGGATAAAGACCTTTGTAGCTTATTATGTCCCTTTAGCTTTCACACGTGGTCAACCTTATGGCCCCCATTTCTTTGCCGTGGGTACAAGAGGAAGTGCAGGTCCAGTCTTCCAGGCTCTTATCAAACAACAGTTTCAATCATCTTCTGATCTTCTGCAGGTTCAGGAGAGTTCTGAAGTAGGTGCCTGAAAATTCCACATTTATGCCTGGCACAACTGTGTGGACAGAAATGACCCCTGGGGAAGCCCTAACCAATGTAGAAAGGTTTACAGCATTTTTAAGATAACTGAAGTCTTCGGCCACACTAAACTTGGGCTTTGAAGGCCGTATGTGTGGAGGGGGGAGTGTACTATGGTACTCCTAGTGTCCTCTGACATCTAAAATTAAAATCCAGTTTTAGGTAGTCTCTGTAAACCCAACAAACTCAGAGACAGAAGTTTGGTAGGGCAAAAGCTGAGCTTTCAGCAACCAGACAATGGATACCCACAAATTGTTTTGGCAGTCCATTCCCCTCTGTTGAAGTGTGCCCCGAGTGTCACTTGAAATACCCCAGCAGACTTGTCATTGTGATAACAATTGGCCACTGTGATGGAAGATGGTCTGGCTGGGGGGACAATAGAAGGTTGCATGTGTGGGTGATAACTACATTTGCATGTGACAGGGTAGGCCTTTTAGAATTAATCATGTGCTTTAGCCCAGCCTACAAGCCATCACACCATCCAGTCAAGTGCATAACAATATCTCCCCACACCTAAGGTCTCTGTCCTGATAGGCAGTTCACATCTCATTCACACCTATTGAAGTGCTAATTACTGGCTGCAAGAAAGGAGAACAAAATGCAGATATAGCTTCCACAAATTAACAGGGCAAAGGTACTTTTTTTAAAAGTCATCTTTCCATAATATTTGTTACAAATCCGACTTCAGCAGTGAACTGAACTTGTAATGAATGTTTTACAACATATCAACAAAAAAAATGGTAGCTGTTTCCTAAGTAGAGATAGAATTTATTCAACTTAATATTGTATCCCAATGCATTCCTATGGAACAACTAGCATTGAGGGGTTTTCACTGTTGGGACATGTTTAACAATAGAACTTCACATGTCCTACTTTTAACTACCATGCACGCTGCCTTAATTGATGGTAGGGCCAACTTAGGGATGACTTATTAATATTTAAAAGGAGGGTTTAGGTTCTATAGCCAGCAAAAATAGGGTTCAGCAAAAAGGCCAATGAAATTGGGGTGACCTTCAGAACGGGCAAATTTCCGTCACTGCCTCAGCTTTGATTTATTTCCTGCATGTGGGGAATGCAGATGCATGCACAAATACTGGTTTCAATTGGAATATTTTCATAGGAGCATAGTCTTCATGAGGATAACCATACACATACGTTTTACCTGCCATAAAATACATATACATATACAATATATAACTTTAAAAAATCATCATTTGTGGGAAAGGCTAAAGTGAACAGTATTTACTGGGTCCAATGCGCCCATCATCTGTAGACACCTATTTGAGAGAAAGGTTTAAAGGTCACACTCTAAATGACTAAATGAGGTGCACATTTGTTTTATTCCGTCATTCGTTTGATCTAATTTAGGACAAACATCATCAGGGACCGCTAAATTTAAAAGGAGGTGAAAAGGAAACCAAAGTAAAAAAAAGTGCCTCAAAGCTTAGAGAAGCATGAACTCCCCAAAAAAAGACACGTCAACACATGCAGAGGAGCAGTATAGAAAGAGGAACATGCATTTACTTTGATATTTATGATAGCATGTTAAAAGGTGGTGGGGTTGCTAAACACATGTGTATAATGGTTTATGAATTCCATAATCCAAGGCGCTTCTACCAAAAAAGCCAGAGGTTGTCCCACGACATGGGGCCACCAGGCAACAACTGTACTCAAGATTAAAAAAAAAAACATTAAATGCACGGAAGGAAGGCTGCATCTTCATGCAGCGCAGGGCTATCTATCTATCTATCTATCTATCTATCTATCTATCTATCTATCTATCTATCAATCTACCTATCTATCTATATATCTCTCTGTCAATTGGGGAGGGGGGCAAGAAAAAAGAGGGGCCCCAAAGGTGCCTCTACCCATAGGAAGATTTGCTCTTCTATACAAAATAACTTCTGAAACAAATTTGGCACAAAGTTAGAATTTTACTTATTGTAGTGCCTTTTTTGGTTTGATGCAATATGTTCAGTAGTTTTTGAGAAAATAGCTTTTAAAGATAGCTCAAGATGGGCATAAAGGGGCTAGAGGACAATTTGACAGTTGAGGATCCGTGGATATCCAAGGATACAAGAATTCAAAAAATACTCAGATCTTATTGGCAGGGAAGCTTTTTCTCCTGTAGGCTATTTGGGATCTACATATACAATGAACCATCAGTGAATCTAAGAGATCTGATTGGCTGCCACAACATTGAACAAAATAGTGGCAGCCATTACAAGATTTGGAGACTCGGTCTCTGCGTCGTAGAAAAAAAATGAAAGGCATGTGAGGGAGAAGGGTGAGGGTGTCTTGACCCCCAGGCCCATATACCCGTCCGGCACTGGGTTGAAGCTTCACAGACCAAAGCTTCATTGACTCAAGGACCTCGGCCTACAGGGGCTCTTATCGACCTCCCAGTGCACCACCATCAGGTGCAAGCTTCACAGTTTCAAAGGACTCTATAGTGATGCAAGCATCATGGACTCAAGGGGCCCAGTTGAGGAGGGGTTAGTACTCCCCAGCAGGTAAACCACCACCAAGTGCAAGCTTCACAAACTCACCGGCCCAGTTGTGGAGATGCTAGTGCCATCTGAAAGGTACACAACCACCAGGTGCAAGCTTCATGGATTTAAGAGGCTAGGCTGTGGATTGGTTAGAGCCACCCAGACAGAACACCAATACCAGGCCAAAGCTTAATGGGCTCAAGGGGTCTGTTGCATAAGGGCAAGTTCTGCCTGGCTGGTACACCATCACTGGGTATAAGCTTTATGGACTCTAAAAGGGGATGTTGTTATTGTTGGAGGGACTTCAAGTCCCAGAAGCCCAGCAGTCACTCCATAGGGGGGAGCAGGAGGCAGTTCCCCCTTTGCCATGCTTTATTTAGTACAAAAGCACAAGGGGGGCCCATGGGTATGTAGGGACCAGGGTTACATATTGCTTATTGGGAATAGGGATCCCGATAGCATACAATTTGTAAAGATTTACTGGGAGAAACAGTTATGTCCAGACACAATGTTCATGAGAACAGTTCAAAACACATTTGTTTAACAAAATGATTCAAAAAGTGGGGAGTGAAAACATCAAACACAAAGGACAAACGATCCAATCTACAAAGAAAACTCAGGTGATAATGTGTGACTTAAATCAAAAGAACGTGTTAGTCACAAATACATTTACAGCACAATCCTGCCCTTATGTTCATACTTAAATTCTATAGGGTCAGTGCCCAAGAGTGGGTGGCATTTAGATCCTATAATCATACCAGGATCATTATGAGGACATTACAAATGATGTCTAAAGAATTTTACACGATGGTAAGAAGGAATAACTGAAAGAAACTGAGGAAAAAGGAGGAAAGGAAAAAGAAAACAAGCATTGGAAATGCAACCGGCCTCGCAATTGTTGAAGTTGGAGCTATTGGCATTGTAAATGGCAATGTTTTTTATTATTGCAATAGGTCTTGTATTTGTTGGATCTATTGGCATTGTAAATGGTAATGTTTTTTACTCATGTGTTATGGAGTGTATGTATGTGGTGTGTTGTGGAATTATGTAGGGTTGACTGGATTAGTTAGTTGTGCTATTGTGTGGCGTGGAATTGTGTGGTGTGTTGTGGATTTGTGTATTGGAATTATGTGGCATGGTGTGCTGTGGAATTATGTGAATAGTAATAATGTGGTATTGAGTGTACTGGAATTATGTGGAGTGGGGTTGTGTGTTTTGGATTGTAATCATGTGGAATGGTATTTTGTGTTGTGGAGTGGTATGTAGTGGCGTTTAATGGTGTGGTGTGCTCTTGAGGGCTGCCTTCCATGGCACATAAAGGCCTATAAATAATACTTTTAAAATTACTTAATACATGATATAAACTGCCAAACATTATTGCACTTGGTAAGGATATGCCCTCCCCACCTTAATAAAACAAAGAACTCAGTTGTGTGACCTTTTCTGTAGAACTTTGTACAGCATGCTCATTACTTAGCGAGTCATGTAGCACAAGGAAGCTCACTGTAGCAGCTCAGCAACTAAAAAATCATCAAGGCGCTGAGCTAAGCCATCACGTGACCCACAGTCACAAGAACAGTCCGCGTGGGTAGTAGGCACTTGTATCAATTGCAGAGGGGCCGAATGTCGCAAAGATATGCACTGGTACAGCACTGTGGTGTGATCCCATCACTTGGTGGAAGGTGGCGCTGCAGGTAGGGATAAAGGTGCTCTGGCAGAAATTTGTGTACCTATTAGAGATTTTGGGTGTGCCAAAATCCCACAGAAAAGATTAGAACATGTTTTGCAGACAGGGCAAGCGCTGTCTGAGGCTCGACCTAAACAGGATTATTACCCGAGAAACCGGATTGAATTACCAATTACCCTGGTAAATCCAAATTTCTCAATGGACTCTATGTGCACAATTTGCATAGGGGTGGATGTTATTAGCCCCAGAGTTACCAGGCAGTGTCCTATATTGCTAACACTGGATAGTGGGGAAAATCTAGTCCATTTATTGGTCCACACATAGCCAAATGATACTTCGTGATCTTGAGCAATTACTGTTTCATCCTGTGCTGTAGCAAGTCTGCTCTGATTGGGAGACCTTACCCTGGAGACGGGTCACAAAGATGACATCCCTTGGAAATGACTGCAGGAATGTAGCATACTCGCAAACACTCCGCCTGTTACCACATGATGAGCTGCCAGTCCTTCCCAAATGCCTTTGCCCAACCCAGAGTGTGTCGAAGCAGCAGACATTCCTGTTATGGCAACAATGTCGGCGCTGCCAACTTCGGGGTTACAGAGACAATGTATTACCCGAGGCAGCCAAGGGCCAGGTTTAATAACATGTCACGATTCACTGTTTCGGTTTACTACGAATTCCACTTTTGGAAAAAAGGCTGGCTGGCACACGCGGTTCAGGAAGGAAATGTATCCCAATGGGAAACGCAATGACAATGCGCTCACTGACATCCCAATCACAAAGGCTCTGGTCTCCCATTATAACAATTGTTCTGTAGTTACATTTACATAGCGCTATCTTTCACGAGGCGCTGGAATGGAAATTAATAAAAAAAACACATTTACAAAAAATAAGAATGGGCTTGCTGGGATGAGAGCCAGATGTGGTTTGTTTTTTACGGGGGGCTCGGTCTCATTAGGAGATAGTGAGTAACTGTGCAGCATTTATCCTCCAGTGTCTGCCTTTGAAAAGCGCTTGCGGTAAAATACGTGTGCAGGCCTATCTACCTACCGGTGATGACCCCTAAAGGTGGAGAGGGATGATGCCATCCGCTGGGCCTCACAGGTACCTCATTGAGAGGGCGGCTGACACTGAGACAGGGCCAGAGAGAAGCATGTGGTGATGCAGCATTTAACCGGCCAGAGCATCATTTCCTGGTACCATGGGGTGTCTCCAGCTCTGCCCCATGTCATGCAGCATCCCTCAGAGTGCTCACTGAAAGCAATATTTAAAAAACAAACGAAGGACTACAGAAGGAGGCACCCGGAGCTGGAAATCAAAAAAAGAAAAAAACAAAGTAGTACAGAAGGATGCAAAAGGACGCCGCGCTGCTGAAATAAAAGTGAAAAGGGCATCTGTGAAGCGATGTCCGACCAGGGGGAACCATTAACGCATTGTGATGGCTGGCCCGAAAGAACAATGAGTGAAATCGCCTGGGCGTCAATCAGGCACCCAAAAGAGGGACAAACACAACAAATGCACCAATAAAAAGGCAGCATTTCTGAATGGCACAACAACGAACGAATGCCAATGATGGGCGTGCCAAAGCCCACAGTAGAGATTACAACATGTCTTTCAGAACGCGCAGGCGCTGTCTTATGCTCGACCTAAAAAGGGGGAGAGTTAGTTGCCACCAGGAGGAAACTGTATGCATTTCAAGTCGTATGCACTCCCCTAGGAATGATGATGGTGATTTAAGTCACACATTATTGCCTGAGCTCTATTTGTAGATTTAATTGTTTGCTCTTTGTCTTAGATGTTTTCACCCACCAGTTTTTGAATAATTTTGTCAAATAAATGTGTTTTTAGCTGTTCTCATGGACATTGCGCCTGGGCGTAATTGTTTCTCCCAGTAAATCTTTACAAAATGTATGCTATAGGAAGCAGTCCTTTATATAGTGGCTGTCACTCTCTCACTACATTTGACATTGTTGTTGGAGGAACTTCAAATCCCAGAAACCATGTAGTCACTCCAGAGGAGGGGTCCCCCTTTGCTGCTGTGCACTATGTAGCACCTGTGACTCTCATGCTGCATGGGTCGTTGTTGGAGGGACTTTAAGTCTCAGACGCCCTGCAGTCACTCCAAACAGCCCTGCCAAGTACCATGCATCAGGCGTTAGACTAAAGCATTTCAGTGTGGTGGTCCGCATCACCGCACTGAAATGCGGTTACGCATAAAATAGCGCCTCCTCAGCGCTAATTGTTCACCAATACTAACTGATTAAAACTAAAACTGGTCTCGTCTGGAGTGGCAATGCGCCGTGCGCACTGCTTCCAGCAGGCTTGGGGGCGAGTCTGCAGCTATAAGCTGCTACAATGTAACATAAACAGAAATTCGAACAAACTAGTGGAAATGGCAGTGCTGCTCGCACCATGATCACGTTGTGCCTCAGTTATTTTATTAAACACTATCACGCGACTGACCCGACCTGTGGTTCAGCTGAACCCCGCATGGACGGTGGCGGCGGCACTGGAGTTATTCCTCAGTAGCCCAGCACACCAGCGCCTCCGGTGTAGCTGCTGCTGAGTCACACAATCATGCCCGGGCCAGTGTTTGCTGCAGCAGGAGTCGCTGCAGCGAGGTGTGGCCCTTATGAATTGGCGCTTCTCGAGTCGCGTCGCAAAGTTAATAAGTAGGAGAGAGAAAAAGATACTCTAGAAAGAGAGCAACACGCAGTAGGGCAGACTAAAACACACTAGGGAAGAGAACAATATGGAGCGCCAGGACTGGTGGAGAATGAAGGGGAAAATACACGACTGAGAGAGCAACAAGGAGCGCGGGGCTATTTTCCCACAGGAGGAAGAAAACAAGCATTGGCATAGCCAATAGGTCTCGCCTTTGGGACCTTATAAGTGTTTTGCCATGCAACAGTTGATGTTGTTGCACCAAGGATATTGTGCTGGATAACTAAACACTTATAAGGTCCCAAAGGCGAGACCTATTGGCAATGCCAATGCTTGTTCTAACATGAACTTACTGCTGCATGTGCCTCAGGGCTTGGCACCCTGGAAACTTTTCTGCCAAACATCAGTTGCAAGATGTTGTAATGCTGAATGCTTACTAGATGCAGCTCTGACTCTGTTTGAACACTTAGGCCAAATTGCTAGACAGTGGAGGCTGAGGTAAAGCTGAAACTACATTTTAGTAACTCTGACAATTCTTATTGTGGACAAGTATGAGTGAGTGAGCGAAAGAGTACGTCTTGCTCACGCGATTCCTGAGAGAGTCGGGAGTGTTGTGTTCTGGGTTGTCTAATCATTTGTAGCTTTGTGATACTTGGAGGAGAACGAATGAGACACTATAGCTAGTCGGTTTTGGGATTTTTGCGTACTAATGTGGTAGGTTGGTACACCCCTATTCACTGAGGTCCTGTTTTCCTGCGCATAGTTCTGTGTATGTGCAGAATCCCTGAAACACACCTACATGGAACATGACACACTGGTATCCAGTCAGCATGTATTTAAAAATCATGAGGCTTTTATTTTGCTAGTGCCTGTGGTCAAACTAGATGTTCTAAAGGTATTTAATGTCCCATGAATTAAAAATTAGTAAACATATTATGTTTTCCTAAATGCACTCTCAGACCAAATTGTGTATGACTTTCGTTGGCAAATAAAACACACTTTTGGTTTTGTTAACTTGTGAAAGACCTGAATGCTGTTGCTCACAGTGAAGTTGGCCAATGGCTGGAGTGGGGCAACCCATTTCCCATGCTGTAGTGGGAAGAAGAAAAATGTGAATGTGAACAACGTTCCAATGGCTGAAAGCCCCTAAGAGCAAGTATGTGATTTAAATATAATTTTAGTCAAATCAAAAGATATTGGCTAACACCAGACCTTACAAAAGGCTTATTTGTGATAATGAAACAAAAATCAGCAAATGTATTTAATTTAGAGTTTTATAAATCACTCATACCAAAGCCACTTTGAAGCCAGTAGCGTAGCCAGTGTGTCTTGTGCCCTTAGTGCAAGGAATGAAATGGCCCCCGTGGTGCTGTCTGCTTTATAAAATACAGCAATAATCATGGTTCAGTATCCCCTCCGGCCTTTGGGCCAGGGTGTCGCTGCACCTGTTGCAACAATGGAAGCTACGCTCCTGTTTAAAGCACGAACATTAAAAGGAAAAGGAAAAGGAAAACAAGCATTGGCGAAGCCAGAAGGTCTGACCTTTGTTAGTTGGTACATTGGTTAATTTTTGTTGTTAGCAACCATTTGTCGAAAAATAAAAATAAAATATACCACCGCCTAAGTGTGGATACGATGTGCTTGCAATAGAGTTTTTAAAATTCCAAAACATCTCTAGCGCAGCGGTTTTAATAGTGATTTTTATTTAAATAACAAGCCTTTCAGTTGTGCCATGCATTTTGTTATTATTTGTGGAGGGCATAAGAATTCATCACTACGTAACGAAGGATTCTAATTTGTAGGCAGCTACAAATTACAATGTCACACACTTTGTCCTCCTTTTCGCTGAATTAAAAAAATGAAGTATTTTCTGACAGATGTAAACTAGGAGAACAAAGTTTGTGCAGTCACCCAAGTGAAGGGATCCAGGGGTAAATGCTGGCTGACCCACTGTCCTACGCTGTATGCTGTAATGGGAAGAAGCAAAATGTTAATGACAATTTAACAAACCCTTTCAATGGTCAGGCCTAAAAAACTCCCGACGATGAGAAAAGTGTGAGTATGTTAAGGAGTAGAAGAATGCACTTAAATCTGACATTCTTCGAGTTGTGCACTGCAAAAATAGGACTTAAAAGCCAGAAAGCCTCTGTAAAAAAAATCAGTTACGTTCCTAAATTATAGCTGTGCCATAATTCAGAATTACTGGACAGACTCGTAACCACTGTTCCGTGGAGTAGCACTACCTGTGTTTTCTCAAAGGGGTGCGCGTGTCCAGCGGTTCGCGAACATCGGCTGTCACCGTGAGCTGAGCAGCGCGAGCGCAACCTTATCTTGGGAGCGCACTCGCTGCCGAGCAGACTGGCACCCCTGAGCCTGGCACGGGTTGCGCATTCAGTTCACGCAGCAAATGCCCGTGCCACAGATGAATCTAGCAGCTGCACTCATTAAGAGCCCTTGAAAAGGAGCGAGGCAAAAGTGAAGCACAGCAATCCGAATGAAAAGTGACAAGAGCGCATACGGCAGTGTGAGGAGCCTCCTGCCGCACGGATGGCCGTAACCTCTTCATATTTCGCAGATGACAGACGCCACTCGTGACTACATCTGACACCTGCGATTTTCTGTAAACAGCAGCATAAACGCAATGTGTTTTCCAGTTCCCATAACAGATGAGTGGGCATCTCAGAGATGGATCTGGGAAGAGGAAGCATGTGTGGGTAAAAAAAAATAGTGCCTATTTGGTAACAAACAGCAGGGCTTACAAACAGTACACAGACGCTGCCATTTTGATGATGCAAAAACAAAATTACAATTGCCCTTTATTTTGAACAATCGAGATAAGAATGAAGACAGCAACAGGAAGAATTAAAGGTAACAGACCCTGCTGTGAGAAAGAGGAAAGGGGACGCGCGTAGCAACCAAATGTGTGAGAGCGCAATCCGCAGGCAACTAAGGATCAGAATAAACAGAACAAGCACAAGCGCGCGCGCCTCGCGCGGCAGCAGGGGGAGGGGAGAGAGGAGGCGATTTGGCGATTCCCTTGCGGGAGCGAGCAGCAAGGCGTGATAATTGCTAACATATGGCGCCGCTGCTCGCTCCCGCAAGGGAATCGCCAAACGTGCACGCGTTGCCATTGAAAGCAATGCAACGCGTGCACGTTTTTGGCCTCAAAACCGACTCAATGGCTAAAGGTCTTTTTCCTACGCAAAGCATGCGCGCTGCGTAGGCGAGACCTAAACACACAAGGAGGAGAGCAAGAGGAGGAGAGGGGAGGGAGAGTTTAAAGGTATGAGTCGAAACACAGGAGGGAGAAAGCAGCGTGGAACTTTTGGGGATTGCAGAGAAAAGCACAAGAGGGACAGAGCAACACGGAGAGCAGGAGTGTTTTGCAGATGGTGAAGCACACAGAGAGGAAAGCAACATGGAGCAGGGAAGCATACATGGGACAGAGCAACATGGAGTGCAGAAGGGCGAGGTGGTTTTTGGCCGTCGCAAAAGTTAGTAAGTAGTGCCTCAGTTACTCTCTCGGCTTCAAAATCTGCTTTTAAATCTTATTAATAGTGCTAGCGCGCCGCAGTACTCCCGGTGCAACTACCTCATACCTTGATTTTGCTCGCGCGAGAAAGGTCACTCATAATTACGCTGAAATTTAGAAAATGTCACACAGCAATCTGGAACCAATTGGCAGCTATGTCCAGAGCAGGATGAGAGCCGCCCTTGCCGCTGTGCGGTGCGCTATATATCGCCTGTGACTCTCCTGTTGAACAGAACATCGTTGTTGGAGCCCCCACTACCCCTTTGCTGCCATTTGCCTCATAGCACCTGCGACTGTCCTGCTGTGTGAGGACATTTCTCGTAAGTGACTCAACACTTGTGTATAAACTGCTCGCAAAAGACCTGGGGGCAGATTTACGAAACATTTACACAACGCAGCAAGGCAAGTTGCTGCCCTGCGTTGCATGAAGGGGAGAGAGCTAAACAGAACTAAATTTACAAAGATATGGTGCTGTTCAGCTCTCTTTCTGCTTTGGTGCAATTGTGGCGGCCAAGCGCCAACACTGTCAAACCACAAAGGTGCTGCTGTCTGTTGAGCTGTGCTTTCAGTACCAGTGCTCATACACAAAGGAGGGCGGTCACACCTAAATGCTGAGAAAAGCTCGCCGTGCACGAAGTCCTGTTTCCCTGCAGCATGCCTGTGATGTGCGTCCTTGTTACGTATCATGTGCCCCATTTGCTATTTACATGAAATGACTAAAGCAAAATTCAGGAATAAGGTCACTTTATGCTAAAGTGCTTTGAAAGTGGGTGTGTGCGCGGTGAACAACTACGGTTTTAAGCCACCAATATTAATGAACGGCAAAAGCTTAATGAGGCTTCATGAATGCAACAAAACAAACACAGCACTTGTGTATTTCATGAGAAAGAAATGCACGCCTTTATTTCCTCTGCAATTAAGTCTTCTGAGGTCTCTGAGCGCACATGGTTCGGAAACTCAGACTTCCTCTAAGAGTCTGTGAAAACAAAGCCTTCACATGAGTCATAGCCCGAGGGTGCCACCATCTTGTTATTGCCAGAAACAGTGTGAGCGCCACTGTTCGAGACTTGTTCCCGCCAGAAGAAAGATGGGCTGTTGCACAGTTGAATCCATTTTTCAAAACTGAAAATAAAACACATAGTGGGAAACAGCCGCAGAATTGTCAGGTGACCCCAGGATCTGACAGAACATTAACGCAGATACAGTTTTAAAATGAATTGCCAAATATTTTTTAAAGGCGGTGTAACACCCAAAATCTTACAAACCAACCATTTATGGCGTGCGGCCAAACAGTTGTGTCCGATGTCACTACCTGTGATGGTGAGCCCGAGAGGCTCACTACATTCCATTCAACTTTAGATTTACTGTGACACTCTCAGCTGGCAACATGCAAAATCACGAGGTCTCTGACTAGGTGATGGGTTTGGCGTGAGTCCATACCAATGACCAGCTTGGCGTTGGGAGCTGGTGTTTCCTACCAGCTCATCTTGTTGCGGCGAGGCCCCTCCGGGAGGTTGAATCTGCTCTGGAGCAGTCACAGGTTTTTCTGTACATCTGTCGTGCCCACTGAGGCCAGCGATTCTTTGCTGCCATATGCGTATATCCGGGTTCGCTTTGGGTTGATGGACAGGCATGGACTTAGCAGTAGATACTGTTTGTGTGTCATAACGTTTACGGACGCCCCCGGGTCAATCAGGGCGGATACTGTTGTGCCTGAAATGGGTACCTGGCAATGTGGCTGGGGCCTCCGCCCTTTGCTGCAGGTGGCCGTATATGAGGTGAGGAATACGTCCTCTTCTTCGTCTTTAAAAGTGGTCCCATAGCCTTACCCCTTCTCCGGATTTCTCTTCGCTGGGTTAGGCCTGTCATCACTGAATAGTTGTCTGAGCATTCTGGTGGGCGGGCGTCGCCCTCATCCTCTTCGCCCTCTCTTGGCCCATCTGCATTCCATTGAAAAAGTGGTTCAGCTTATTGCATGCGAAGCATGTACTGCCTGCCACTGGGCATCGTTCTAGCGGGCGATTCTCAAAGCCGCAGTTCCTGCATCTGGCCTCTGTGGTTGGTCCTGATCTTTCTCGCTGATACTATGGCCTGCTCCAAATCACGTCCACTACTTCATTCTTGATTGTGGGGCTCTGTCGTAGATGACATCCCTTCGCCCCTCTGTTCAGTGCCTCTTCTATTTCTTTAGCCCTCGTGGCAGATAGGTCATATGTGCGTGCAAGTATCAACATGGCTTCCAGTGAGATACCCGGTTGTCATAGAATCAGGCGCCTTGGTTGTGTAGATCTGCAGCCTTATATTATCTGGGAAACAAAGTACGGAGAGGCAACACAACAGAAAAGGTTAATTTGTACACATTGAACTATCACAGAATGAGAGCTGGAATCTTCGGTGTTTTCTGTTGCTTCTTTTTATTTTCAAAAATATTCAGGTGCAAACGAACCACATGCAGCCAACGCGTTTCACCCTGAATAGGGCTTCATCAGGGCAGTATTGTATGCACAAATCAAATGTCAAGGCAGCAGATTTTTTCAACATTACGTAATGCTCCAAATTAAAAACACATGGCGTGTCCAAAATAATGGAAAAGAGAGCAGTCGCAGCCGTATGTAAATAAGAAGAATTTCACTCTGATAGGTGAAAGCAGTGGCCGTGTTTGCCAAAATTCACGCCGTCATAGATCCCAAGAACGCCGACCGTCAGGTACGCTGTCAGCCTCCTATCGCTGTATGCCGCATACAGAGATAGGAGGCTGACAGCGTACCTGACGGTCCACCGAAGATTCCAGCTCTCATTCTGTGATAGTTCAATGTGTACAAATTAACCTTTTCTGTTGCCTCTCCGTACTTTGTTTTCTTGTGCTTTAATTTTGGGTCCTGTGGCAGCAGACCCTGGAGGTGGGCATCCAGACCAAGTTCAAACCATTGATGCTTAGTATATAGTGACTAGTGAGTTAGTGCGGCTTTAATTATCCCTTGCTGCCTGTGTATATATATTATTTATATTATCTGGGCTCTGACTTGGACTGGCTTGGATCAGTACATGTGCTTGCAAGTGCCCGTAGTCAAGCGTTGAGGGTGGCTACTGATTCTCTCTCTATTTGTCTGGCTTGGCGCAGTTTAAACCTCTAAAAATACAGGTTTTATTAGGGGTCAAAATGAACATTTAGCACCTTGATGGCTGCATCATAATTGTCAACACCTCCAGAAGCGGAAAGATGTTGGAATAATTTATATGCTTCATCGCCCAGGCAATGTGGTAGGAGGGATCGTTTGACTTCATTGCTGGGTTCTCTGGGTGTACAGAAATAGGTTTCTAGCTGGCACAACCATGTTCGCAATCTAGGTGCGGCTGTTGCGGGGTCTGTGAACTCGCTGAATGGTGTCAGCTCTCCAATCGCAGTGTAGACCAGGGTGGCTGTGCCGAGAGGGTGTGTCCCTTGGGCTCCTCCAGCCTTTTCATTCTACCCCAAGCTGCCAGATCCTTCTCCCCCCCCCATCTGTGAGGGTAATGCGTGTCATGTTGTTCTGTGGGGCGTGGCGGCTAGCCCACCGTGATTACATTCACTGCAGTTGATGGCACTCATAGGCGTATGCCCTATGTCTTCACATGCACTTGTGAATGTCTATGTAGCATTCTTTGCTTTTTTCTTTCACTTTACTGTCTGTTCTCATTGATTCGGGGCCTCTCCCTGTGATCAGCACTCGGCCTGTCCCTAGGTCTTACCTCGGCACGTGTTCGAGTGCCTTCTCCACTTCTGATTGCTTTATTTCTCGTGAGGTGCACCACGGCCTCCATCAGGTGGTTCTGTGTCATTCCGTCATGAGACTGTTCTGCTGTCAGGCTTCTCTGCTCCCCTGGGCAGCAGCTTTTAATTATCAGCATCCCGATGAGGTGCATCAGGGATCCCACCTTCCGTCGCCAATGTAAACTGGGGAGCAAGGGACACTGTGGGGGTCCAAGGCACATGGGCCAACATTGGAGGAAGCCGCTATTATAATGAGGCACACACAACGAGACTCACCAACAGTGGTCCAGCCCCCTTTTATTTATCTGTTAGGCCGTGCCCAGCCAAACAGTTGCATGCCGACGTCACTACCTGTGAAGGTGAGCCAGAGTGGCTCACTACACCCTCCTTCTTCCTTCAAGTGGTTCTCGTGGCTTTAGTCCCCTTGCAGCACCAACGATATTCAGGAAAAAAAAGCGTCAGAATAATACATTTCATGATGCAACTGAAAAACTAGTTGTTTACAAATAATCAATCAATCAGGGAATTGTAAAGCGCGCTACTCACCCATGAGGGTCTCAAGGCGCTGGGCGGGGGGGGGGGGTGTACGCAGCTCCGTTCAGTCGAAGAGCCAGGTCTTGAGTGTCTTCCTGAAGATGTTCAGTGAGGGGGCACGTCTGATGTCGACCGGGAGCTCGTTCCAGGTCTTGGCTGTGATGTTGAGAGAAGGCCCTTCTGCCCGTTCTGGTTCTGCGGATGCGCGGGGTTTCAGCGAGGGCGAGGTCGGCGGATCGGAGGTGTCTCTTGGGTACCTGGAAGGAGATTCTCTCGTTGAGGTATCGGGGTCCGGTGTTGTGGAGGCATTTGAAGGCGTGGGTGAGTATCTTGAAGGTTACTCTCTTCTCGACGGGGAGCCAGTGGAGGTCTCGCAGATGTTGGGTGATGTGTTCTTGTCGAGTGATGCCGAGGACGAGTCTTGCGGTGGTGTTCTGAATGGTCTGGAGTTTGCGGAGCAGAGACTTGTTGATTCCGGCGTAGAGGGCATTTCCGTAGTCCAGTCTGCTGGTTATGAGTGCATGGGTGACGGTTTTTCTTGATTCGGGGGGATCCATTTGAAGTCTTGCGAAGGATGCGGAGGGTGTTGAAGCAGGTGGAGGCGATGGCATTGACCTGTCGGGTCATGGAGAGGGAGGAGTCGAGTACAATGCCGAGGTTCTGGGCATGGTCGGTGGGGGTGGGTGGGCTGCCGAGGGCGGTGGGCCACCAGGTGCTGTCCCATGTGGTGGGGGAGGGTCCGAGGACCTCTGTCTTCTCCGAGTTGAGCTTCAGGCAGCTGCTGCTCATCCAGGATGCGACGTCCTTCATTCCTTCTTGTCGTCGGCGTAGGAGACTATGTTGAGTCTGTGCTGTCTGACGATGGCGGCGAGGGGGGCCATGTAGATGTTGAAGAGCGTAGGGCTGAGTGATGATCCTTGAGGCACTCTGCATTTGATCTCTGTGGTTTCGGAGAGAAAGGGTGGCAGTCTGATTCTTTGGGTCCTACCGGTGAGGAAGGAGCGGAGCCATTCGAGGGCGGTTCCCCATATGCTGGCGTCATGGAGTCTGGCGGCGAGTGTGCGGTGGGAGATGGTGTCGAAGGCTGCGGAGAGGTCGAGTAGGATCAGGGCTGCGATGTGGCCTTGGTCGAGGAGGATGCGGATGTCATCTGTGGCGGCAAGTAGGGCTGTCTCAATACTGTGGTTGCTGCGGAATCTGGATTGGGAGGGGTCAAGGATGGAGTTCTCTTCAATGAATTTCGTAAGTTGGGCGTTGACGGTCTTCTCAGTGATTTTGGCCGCGAAGGGAAGGAGGGAGATGGGTTGGTAGTTCTTGAGGTCCGAAGGGGCTGCCGAGGGTTTCTTGAGCAGGGGCTTAACTTCTGCGTGTTTCTAGTCGTCGGGGAAGGTGCTGGTTTTGAAGGTGGTGTTGATGGTGCGCCGTAGGTCCGGTGAGATGGCGGCTCTGTGGAAGATGTGCGGAGGGCAGGGGTCCTTGGGTGCCCCGAGTGGATGCCTTTCATGGTCGATTCGGTGTCTTCGGTGGTGGCTGGGATCCAGGCGGAGATGGAGGGTTGGTTGGCGTTATTGGAGGGGGGAGTGGTTTCGGAGTCCGGGGTTCGTTCGTTGGAGTTGTCATAGAGGGCCTTGATTTTCAGATGGAAGTAGGAGCAGAGCTTGTTGCAGAGGTCCTGGGAAGGGGTGACGTCTGTGTCCTCGTTTGGGGGTTTGGTGAATTCTTGTATGAGGCTGAAGAGTTCCTTAGAGTTGCCGGCGTTGGCGGAGATCTTGTTCTGGATGAAGGTTCGTTTCGTTGATCTGATGAGATGATGGTGTTCCGTCATGGTGTTCTTGTATGTGGTGCGGTCTCCCGGCGTTTTTTTGTTTCGCCAATTCTTCTCGAGACGTCTGCAGGTGTGCCTGGATTCTCGTAGATCGGTGGTGAACCAGGTGGCCTTCCTGGGCCATTATCTGTCGCGGTTGCAGAGGGGTGCGAGTTCGTCTGCGCAGTTGAAGATCCATCTGTGTAGTTCTTTGGCTGCGAGGTTGGCGTCGGTCGAAGTGGAGGGGGCATCGCGGTTGAGGCTGGAGTTGAGGTGCTCCTCGGTGACCTTGCTCCAGTTCCTTCGCGGAGGGCGGGGTGCTGGTTTGGGGGCGATGGGTTTGTCGACATGGAAGTGTACGCAGTGCTAGAAAAACAGCCAGATGAGTGAATGTTTTTTTAAATGTAAAATGTTTACTGCTATCATGTCGTGGCCATGTATAAGTGGCAACATGTTTTCTTTTCTTTTTGTTGCCTATGCTTGCAATAAAAAAGAAAAGAATTACTGTGGCCCCAGCATGCCAAGTCCGGACCTATTCACTTTACATTTACTTGTTGAAGTAAGCTTTATCACAAAACAATTTCTTCCGTAAAACACCTTCTAACTGCAGTCCTATAGTAACAATGTCTATTTGTATAGTAAATCCATGAGGATTTGTTTCACTACTCATTCGAAATCTTGTGAAATGTGCACATTTTGCATTACTTGAATTTCATGAAATTTTCATACGTGTTGCCCGTGGAACATTGGTTCACGAAGAAGCAGCAAAACAGTTGCTGAGAGACATTATTTCCTCAAATTAGACCCACACAAATGCCTTTGTATATACATTTTGAGGTACATTAAATATTCCATGATTGAACTCATGCTGAAACTGTTAGTTTTGGCACCAAAAGCTCTGAGTGGAGCAAAGAAGGAATCTGTAGCCATTAAGGCTGCTTTTCTGCTGGTGTAGATTTGCAGCCTCAACCTGGTCTAACGTTTCACCTTTCACTTTTTTGGTTCCTAAAATCCAGCGGTGGGGCAAGGCCGGAAGCTGTAGTTGGGCAGGGAAAAGTTGTGCTGTTTTTTTTTATGAGTAGTGAAAACTCTGAGCTACACAAACCTGGATTTCTTGTCTGCTGAGGGTGCACCCTCTCTGAGGACACTCAGCACCTTTTCTGATCCTCTGGAGGTAGTAAAATAATCAAGTTAAAAGTTTCTCTAGCTGCTGGAAAAGTTTCTCGTGGTCAGTCCTGCAGCCCTCAGGTCCTCTGGCCAAGATTCTAGGCATCATAGCTGTTTCCAGACAGGGAAATCAATGGTTGCAGTTCCCCGAGAATGTTGTTTGGAATTTCCACTTCAGAAGATGACTCTTCAAGTTGCTCTTTATTTTGCCACCTGTTCCAGCCCCCTGCCATCTAATACCCTTTAAGTGACCACTGTTAACACTACTTCTACCTTCCTGCTGCCTACCACCAAGGCCATTATCTTCCAAAAGGAGGGCCAATAACAAGCAACGAGAAAGGTTTATTCAGTCTCTGGTACAGGGCTGTGTGACAAACCAGTTTTAAGCCAGTTTATTCTCACGTAGCACAAAGTACATTCTTCTAAAGTTACTCTCCCATTAAAGAGATTACAAATCTAGTGCCTGTATGTCTCTGTACTGTAAAGCACTAAAGATTTCCTGAGAGGCTGCATGTTTAAAGTACCCCCTTGGCAAACCTTTTTGTTGAAAGAAAACAATCTTCCAAAGCAAGATTATATTTTCTATGAACAAAACATAAATGGTCCTGTTGCTCGGGGAGCTTTCTCCCTGCGTGTAGGTTCTATTCTTCATTTTCTCTGCCGTTGTGTGCCAAGGCCCAGGAGGGAAAATTAAGATGGAAATCCTGCCTTCAACAGGGTGTGACAACTGCGATTATGAACCAGCGATTCGGTGGTAGATAGCTGCTGGGTCATGTTTTACCATTGGCAGACTCTCTGCAGAGGATATCCCAATAGTTTCCCCGCTTCTAAATAGGGGGAACAGTAGGTTTAGGTGAGAGGATCGCTAGTTTATGGAGTTCCTCCCAATTCATGAAACGCTAGCTGATATTCTAAGTGAAAAACAGTATTGCCCATTGTTGGAAATGGCCCTTTTTGCAGGATTATCCGAAAAACATTTTGCCTTCTTTCGCCTCTATTTTTCACTTAAGTTTTGCTGGTTTTAGGACTCTGGGTGCTTTAACACTACTGACCAGTGCTAAAGTGCATGTGCTCTATGTCTAAAAGGCAATGGCACTTGGTTTCTCCATGATTGGCATATTTGATTTACTGATAAGTCCCTAGTACAGTGCACTACATGTGTCTAACAACTGTAAATAAAATAATACTAGTGGGCCTGCAGCAGTGATTATGGCACCCGCATGAGTAGTCCATCAAACCTGTCTCAGGCCTAACTTGGCAGAGCCTGTGTGTTTTAAACTGCCATGTCGACCTGGCAAGTCCACCTACTAGCCAGACCCAAACCTTCCTTTTTACTATATGTAAGGCACCCCTACGTTAGGCCCTAGGTAGCCCCATGGGCAGGGTGCAGTGTAGTTAAAAGGTAGGACATGTACTTAAGAGTTTTACATGTCCTGATTATGAAAAACTGCTAAATTCATTTTTCACTACAGCCACTACAGCAAGGGCTAGCTCTCTCATAGGTTAGCATTGGAGTTGCCTTGTAACACTTTACAAGTTTATCTTCCAATTAGGAGCAGATAGAATATTGGAATTTGGTGTCTCTGTACTCACAATTTAAAAACACATCTTTTAGTGAAGTTGGTGTTTAAATTACAGGTCTAAAAATGCCACTTTTAGAAAGTTGACATTTTCTTACTTTAACCATTCTGTGCCTCTGCCTGTCCTGAGAATACACGTCTGGGTCAGGATGACAGCTGGGCTTTGGGAATTCACTCTAGACAGTCACACACAAAGGGAGCTGAGGTGTACCCTGCATATCCTGATGGCCCATCACCAGGGCCATTGTCCACGTTCTATCGTTTAAGCAGGGAAGTCCATCAGGTATTGATTAGTCTACTCTGGCTTTAGGCTGGAGGGGAGTCATGTTGGAAATGGCCCTTTCTGCAGGGTCACTCCCCCCCAAATGTTTTACCTTCCTCCTCCCCATTTTGCTGAATTCATTTGTGTTGGACTAAGGACTCTGTGCATTTTCCCATTGCTAACCAGTGCTAAAGTGCATGTGGTCACTCCCCTAAACCTGGTTTGATTGGCATATACCTAATTGGCATATTTGATTTACTTATTAGTCCCTTGTAGAGTGGAATAATTTATTCCCAGGGCCTGTAAATTAAATTCTACTAGTGGGAGTGCAGCACTGGTTGTGCCACCCACCTATGTAGCTCTCTAAAACATAACCCAGGCCTGGCATTGCAGCCTGAATGCAGTGTCCCACTGTAATGATGACTTGGCATTTAAAACCCCTTGCCAAGCCTTAAACTTCCCTTTTATTAGATTTGTCGCCCAGTCTAGTAAAAGATAGAACAAGCTCTACATGTTCTAAATTTGTTCACTATTGTGAGGCCTACCTCTCCCACAGGATAACATTGAGGATTCCTTATTGCATCTAATAAGCTGTAACTCCCAAACATAAGGCGATGTATCAGTCATGTTTAGTGCCTATGGAATTGTAATGATAAATCTTCTTTAATAGCAAAGTCAAACTTATTATTAACATTTTAAAAATCCACTTTTAGAAAGATGGCATGTCTTTCCATTTAGCCCTGAGTATCTACAGCCTGTATCTGATACATACCTGGGGAGTGTGACAGTTGGGCTTTGTGTATTTCCTCTAGACAACCACACACAATAGGAGCTTAGGTGTGTCTTGATGGGCCATCCTGGAAGGATAGGAGGGAGGAGCTGTGCACTGCCTTACACGTACACCTGCATGGGATGTGTCATCTCCCAACACAAAGGGCTGCATACTCCTCCTGTAGTGAGTCTGGAGCCAGGGCAGGAAGTCTCCCCCACCTCGAAAGCACCACTGGGTATAATAACTAGACCTCAGAACCTACCACTTAAGTATCCTATTGGACCTGTGGATGCTCTGCCCGGAAGAAGGACTGCTGTGCTGCTGCAAGACTGCCACTCTGCTGGACTGCTGCTCTGGAAGAACTGCTTTCTTGCTGTGAGTGACCCCAAGGGCTAGTTGGCTAGCCTCCTAATCTGAAGTCCCAGGGCCATAACAGACTTCCAATTATCCAGCTTCTGCACCTGGACTGTGCCATCTGTGAGTCTACCCTGCCAAGTGGTGCCAACCCAGACCTGGACCGTTGGAAATGTGCTTAAGGCGCTTGCTCAATTCTTGATCACTGATGTGGAGATGGAACCGGCGCACCGCCATTACTGCATGGCCAGAACTGATGCATGTTCGATACAGCACAGATTGGAACCAGCACATCGCCCCTGTTTGCATGGATCAGAACTGCTGCATTTGTGTGGCTCAGAGACTCCGCTCTACCGTTGGAACCACTACTGGGCGACGCTCTCCAAGTAAAGTCCTTGCATCTCCTAATCGCATCAGAGCTAACGCATTACTGCTGTTGTGCAACTAGGACCAGCGCATCGCCGCCGGATGGGTGGATCGATATCAACGCATCCCTTTGTCTGCACTCCGCAGCCTCTCTGTCTATAGGATCTTTGACGTCGACGCTAATTGGTCTGAGATACTTTTGCTTAGCAGGCCCAATTTGGTGTCTGTAGCTGGCCCACTTTCCATCGCAGTTGGCTTGAACTTTTTCCTTTGTCCCTTATTGGTGCTTAGAGCTTTTTGCCGCTATTTTCACTTTATTCTTTAAAAATCCATATCTCGAGTTCTACTTATTGAATTTTTATCATCTTGGTCATATTTTATTTATTAAAATATTGTCTATTTTTCTAAATTAGTGTGGGATCCTTTTGTATGGTATTTTCACTGTGCTTACTGTTTGAAGTGTTACACAAATACTTTTCACATTGCCTTCAAGTTAAGCCTGACTCCTCAGTGCCAAGCTACCAGGGGATTGCTGGTGTCTTACTCTGATCAGGATTGTGGTTGCTGCCTGACTTGGGCCCATACCCTAGTCAACCAACAACCCAATTACTAACACCCACACAAAAATATCCCTCACCAGGTTAGAAAAATAGAACCTACTTAAATATATAAACGGACAAAAATGACAAAAATCCAATAATTAGAACTTGAGATATGAGTTTTTAAAGAATAAACTGTAAAATAGCGCTTAGAAGCAATAAGCGCCTACTTGGGATATCTGGTCACGCTGGACTGAAACAATGTCAAAAGTTCAGACTGACCGCGATGGAGCGTGGTCGGAGACAGGGTCCCAGTGAGGCCCACTGAACAAAAGTACCTCGATCTGTGCTGCATCCATGTTGAAGATGCGGGGCTCAGCCGAAGTGATGCGTCGGTGTCGATCCACACAGTGGTGGCGATGCACCGGCCCTGGTTCGCGCAACAGCAACGAAGCGTCAACTCCAATGAGGGCAGATCTGTAATGCAGAGATTTATTTTCGAAGAGGCCGTCAACGGAGATGCGGAGACCTTGTGCAGTGGTGATTCCGAAGGCGATGCTTCAGGGCTGATCTATGCAGTAGAGGAGATGCGCCGGTTCTGGTCACGTAACAGTAGCAATGCACTGGTTCAAATCCATGCAACAGGAGCGATGCACTGGTTCCGATCCCCGCAACAGGGGTGATGTGCCAGTTCTGATCCCCGCAGCAGTGCGATGCTTCGGTGTGACAGAGGATGCATGGGTTTTGCTCAAGCAAGCACCTTAGGCCTTACTTCCAAGTGTTCAGGACTGGGGTGGCACCACTTGGCAGGGAAGAAATAATGCAGATCCAGTCCTTCTTACCCAGACAGTGGAACATCAGGCAGCAGGGCAGCACAGCAAGGCACGAGTACAGCAACGCAGCAGTCCAGCAGAGTGGCAGTCCTTGAGCAGCACAGCAGTCCTTTTTCCTGGCAGAGACTTCACAGGTCCAGAAGTGTAATGCAGTGGTTGTGTCAGATCTCCAGAACTTATACCCAGTTGTACCTTTGAAGTGGGTAGCCTTCAAAGACAGGTCTTTGAAGTGAATAGGTGTCTTCCCTTCGTGCCCTGGCTCCAGACTCACTACATAAGGGTATGCAGCCCTTTGTGTGGGGCCAGGACACAGACTATTCAGGTGTAAGTTTGTTTGATGTTTGTTTGTTTGAAGAGTTTTATATAGCGCTGACTAGACCCGGAGGTATCAGAGCGCTTTACATGAGGATCAGCGAGTTACATGTTACAAAATTACATCAGTTACATGGAGCCAAGTATAAACATAGGAGAAAAACAGTGATAACAGAATGACATGAGTTATTAGCGCATGGCATAGCCAGGACACACGTTTCATGGGGAATGGAAAGTAGAGGGGGAAAGGTAAAAAGGGGAAAGGAATGAAGAAAGTGTCAGGCACACCGGCAAGGGGAAAGAACTTCAGGGGGACAAAGCAGTCAAGTGAGAGACAGACAAACTGGCTGGGGACCAACGATCCAAAACATCACGAGTATAGGTGAAAGTAAACGAAGAGAGGGGTGTGGGAGACCTAAAGGGGGGGGGGTAGACTAGAGGAAAAGGTCATTCAGGGAAACGAGGAGTAATCCAGCAGCAATGAGGATCGGATGAAACCACTAAGATGGAGGACCCACGGGAGCCGATAGCATAATCACAAAATGGCGGGATATACAAAAATCAATCCAAAAAAACCATAAAAGTAGCTGACTCAACGGCTCCACGCAGGGCTGGAAAAGGGAGGCAGCCAAAGGATCACGGACGGAGGAGGCGGGGGAGGGAAGGAAAAAAACACAACGGGGAGACGATGAAGAACTATGTCCAATGTCCGGCTGGGTAGGTGATGGCCAAGGGGGTGAACCAGAGCCAAACTCCTCTATAGCTGCCTAAACAGCTCCACCGGGCATCGGCCATGTTGCTCAGGCTCCGCGGTAAGTACAACATTTAAGGTTTCCGCCCGGGGGGCATCGTCATAGTTCCATCAGTAGCATCAGTGTTACTGGGAAGCGCCGCCCGCCTCACCCTCCAGCTCGCTCCCAGGAGGGCAGAGCATGCCATCGTAGTTCATCAGATCCAGGCCGGGGTGTCTGCGGCTCCACGGGTTGAGGCCAGATGGCAGGAGAGCGATCCCAGGGTCCCAGGGGTGCAGAATCCAGGGGTAGAAGCCAAAAAGGCAAACCCCATCCAGGGAGCTCCCGGCCGGAGATCCTCACCAGTCGGCCATCTTGGATTCATCAAGCAATAGGATAGGCGAGCCAGGCTGGTATACCATTCACATGTGGATCAGCTGCAAAGCATACAATGCCATTTATATCCCAGTGACAAACAATGGAATCTCCTAGATGCTTGGGTGGCTGTTAGGTGCCTTGCTCAATGCTTCTAAAAGGTGGGAACAGAGACCTAAAAGGATTAGCTCCAAGAAAGTTGTAAAGGGCACCGGCACAATGCAGGACAAGATGGTGACAGGCTGCTAGTATTAACAGAACGCCCCATGATTTGGTGTGACAAGGAAGGGTTAAAAAGAACTCTGCGTTGCAGCAATTACAGATGGCAATATTGCTGATTGATTTTGCCGACAACTAAATCACGGGCGCCATCTTAGGGTCAGGCCCCGCTCTGAGGAAGATCATCACGCTGATGTGGTCGGATTCGTGTAGAAACGTTCCTTATAGCCAGCGCACGCAGCTTTAAATATTAAATTGTCCACATCGCCAGTAATTAGCATCGCAGCTCCGCAGGAGAAGGTATAATGCTTCTCGTACACTTCAGACAGCCGCCATCTTAGGGTCAGGCCGCTTTCTTTAAAAATCATTGCAAAGTAAAAGTCGTTTGTATGGCACAAAGGCAACTGTACCCCATCAAAAAAGTGTGGCTGGGTCTAGCTCCTCCCTTCCATCCTCCCAGGATGGCCCATCAAGTCACACCTAAGCTCCATTGTGTATGGCTGTCTACACATAGCCCAACCGTAACCCACTACAGACATGTGAGACAGGTAGCAAGCACCAAACGGCTAAAGTAAGAAAATGCCTGCTTTCTAAAAGTGGCATTTTCAGAATTGCAAATTAAAATCCGAATTCACGATAAGTTTGGATTTTAAATTGTGTTTTCAGAGACGCCAAATTTTAAAAGTCTATATCTTCACAAGTGGGAATTACACTTATAAAATGTAATAAGTTAATTGCCAAGAAAGAAGAATCCAAACAAGGTAATGGCTTCAAGTATTATAAATTTATTGGCAGTAAAAAGCTTCGGGGAGAGGGGCAGGCAGGTGACCGCTCCCGATGCTCCAGATTCCACCCGGCGTTTCACATCGGCCACGCTCTCAACCATTGCAACGAACGAGACACGGCTGATGTAGCGAGCCGAAAGGCTGCATGCGAGCTACAAACACTAATGAATGAGCAGCTCGAGACAGAGAAGAATCGCTGAGCTGCCACACGCCATGACAGTAATCCCAATGTTATCCTATGAGAGAGGTAGGCCTTGCAGTACTGAAAAACAATTTGAGAGTTTTTCACTACCAGGACATGTAAAACTTAAAAACGCATGTCCTGCCTTTTAAATACATTACACATTGTCCTCTAGGTTATCCAGGGCCTACCTTAGGGGTGACTTATATGTAAAAAAAAGGGAAGGTTTAGGCATGGCAAGAGGTTTAACCAGGGCCGGACTGGCCATAGCGGGCACTGGGCGTTTCCCCGGTAGGCCGCTAGGGTGGGGGCCGGTTTTGGGCCCCTGGGGGGCCGTTTTTGTTACCGGGGGTCGGCAATATCGGCCCCCTGTAACAAAATCGGCCGAAACCGGCCCTCGCAAACTGCTCGGCTGCACTCCCCCTCACCCCAGGGGGGGGCCGGCTGAGCAATTTGCCAGGGCCGGTTTCTGTTCCCAGTCTGGCCCTGGGTTTAACTTTCCAGGTCGAAAGGGCAGTGTAAACAGCACACACAGGCTCTGCAATGGCAGCCCTGAGACATGGTTAGAGGGCTACTTAAGTGGGTGGCAGATGCAGTGCTGCAGGTCCACTAGTAGCATTTAATTTACAGGCCCTGGGCACATGTAGTGAACTTTACTAAGGACTTACAAGTAAATTAAATATGCCAATTGTGCATGACTCTCCTCCATGTGAAGAAATTATTTCTCCTAAAATCCTTGTGAAATGGGTGTGTTTGGGCACTGTGCCATACGGTTAGATATGCAAAAAGTGTAAAAGAAAATGCATTTACACCATTAATGAGTATCCACAAAGATATGATTTGTGGGAATTCATTGCATTGGCAATGCCACCATCCATGGTGCACCCAAAGAAACACCCCATTTTCCACCCTTAACCCACACTAGCGACTGCTGAATCTCTGGAAAAAGTACAGAAACATCGGCGCAGAAACATCATCTGAACTCTGGTTCTCTGAGAGCCTAAGGCTTCAGAAGCAAACATGTAGGACACTAGAACGAATGTGGAGATCCAAATACGATCCTCTTGATAGAGTGACCTACAAAAAAGCCATTGCCGAATATAAAATCCTGTTACATAGGGAGAAAACAAAATATTTTACCGAAAAAATTCTTTTGGCTGAAAATTCAGCCAAAGAACTTTTAGTACAATAACTAAATTATCTAAAATGACAATAAAAAATGATGGCACAGCAAATAAAACCTTCTGCGACACCCTTGCCAGTTTCTTTCAAAGTAAAGTCACTGAGGTCTTCGATTCCTTTAAATCAAATCATAATGATGACTCCACACCCACTGGGAATAATTCCCCTACAATCTTTGACAAGTTCTCTCCCCTAAACAAATAGGTTTTGAAACTTATAACAGCATGCAAATCAGGGTCCCCGCTAGACCCCTGCCCCCCAAAATTATACATTTAGCTCCGAGGGTCTTTGAAGTACAACTTACACAAATCCTAAACAAAGTGCTCAGTACAGGACATATTCCCACTGAATGGAAGATGGCATCCATCTTGCCCATACTGAAAAAAAGCAATCTTGACCCCCAGGAACCCAGTAGTTATAGGCCCATCTCTAGACTCCCATTCCCGGCCTAACCACTGGAAAAAACATTAAATGATGAGCTGATGGCCTGTAACGACAGCAATAATCTGCTGGACCCCTCCCAATATGGTTTAAGAAAGGCTCACAGCACTGAAACGGCCTTGCTTACCGCCTCTGAAGAACTCAGATGGACCATGGATAAAGGTGGTCAAGCCGTCCTGATCTTACTCGATCTCTCGGCGGCTTTTGACACGGTCAATCATACTATCTTGATCAACCGACTAATGGAGTTGGGAATAAGAGGCGCAGCCTTGACTATATTGAAAAACTTTCTAACAAACAGAAGAAACCATATAGCCTTGGGCAACTTAACGTCAAAACAATTCAGTTTACAATGTGGGGTGCCGCAGGGCTCTTCATTAAGCCCAACCCTCTTTAACTTGTATGTCGCCCCCCTGGTCAAACTGATAAAGTCCTTAGGCTTCTCAGTTGTGTCCTACGCCGATGACACACAAATTGTGGTGTCAATCTCCAAAGAGTAGGAAAAAGTGGGCCTTCGATTCAGCTCCTGCATTGTTCAAATCGATCACTGGATGAAAACTAATTGCCTAAAGTTAAATACCGGCAAAACAGAGGTGCTAATTTTTGGAAACAACAGATCTTTTTGATCACCAACCTGGTGGCCCCACAATATGGGACCCTTACCAACTCCAGTTCAGTAAGGAAGAAACCTGGGAGTCATCTTTGATGATAAGCTCCACTTTGACCACCAAGTAAAAACACTCTCTTCTTCTGTATTTTAGACACTAAAACTAAAAAAGAAAATCTGTCCATTTATTCCGAATGAACTTCAAAAAACAGTTGTTAGGGCCTATCGCCCAATCTCACTCCTGACAGTTGAGGCGACAATTTTAGCTAAACTGTTGGCCAACAGACTTATCCCCTGCATTACAGAGCTTGTGCACCCTGACCAATCCGGGTTTATGCCAGGGAGAAATACAGCTTTAAACCTGAGGCGACTCCACGGGGTCCTGGGTAGACGTGAAACGATCAGGGAGGATGCAGCTTTACTATCATTGGATGCATCCATGGCGTTTGATACTATCGAGTGGGACTTTCTCTTCGCAGTCTTAGATAAGATGGGTTTTGGCCCAAACTTTATAAAGTGGATCCAATTGCTCTATGCCCACCCAACCGCACATGTGACAGTCAACAACCATGTCTCGAGACAATTCCCACTGGGGAGGGGTACTAGACAGGGGTGTCCTCTGTCACCCTTGTTATTTGCCCTAGTGTTGGAGCCGCTGGCGGTCTGGATCAGGGGAGACCCATTGATTAGGGGACTGAAGTGGACGGAGGACCACGAAGACCGTATCTCCCTATATGCGGATGATATCCTCCTATATTTGGCCTCGCCCTCACGGTCTCTCCGCCGGGTTCTCCATATATTCCATATCTTTGGCGCCCACTCGTTCTATACTATCAACTGGACTAAGTCCCAGCTTTACGTGCTGTGGGGTGTGCCGCCGTGCGGCCCCAGAGGGTATGACATACCGGTGGCAACAAAGGGCTTCAAGTATCTCGGTATCTATATTACACCGGACCCGAATTTATCATATGAGTCCAACCTGCTTGCACCCCTAACTCGCCTTCGGTCCAACGCTAAACATTGGCGATCCCTTCCCCTTACTCTCCTGGGGCGTGCAGCCCTCTTTAAAATGCTAGCACTACTGCGGTTTCTCTATGTATTGCAAAACACCCCTAACACGATTCCTGACAACTACTTCGCTGGCATCGAAGGCGTTGTGCGCGGGCTACTGTGGGACGGACGGGCCCCACGAATAGCTATGAAAAAGTTGACGATGGGGTGGTATGATGGGGGTATTGCACTACCCGACATGAGGCTTTATTATCAAGCGTCCCAACTGGTTCCAATCAACAAATGGGTACATGGGGAATATGACGATCCGAATTTTCGTACAGACCGATGGCTCCTGGGATGGGGGGGTTACGCTAGAGCACTCTACACAAACCCTCGCAAGCTCAACCTCACGGGACCCACGGCACGCACAGTGGAGGTCTGGTACGGCGTGAATAGAAAATGGGGTGGCATAACACACTCACAAAGGCCACACCACTTTGGGAACCCGATCTGTTGGAGCAGCTCAGCAAATGCCCTGGCTTTGACAAGTGGC
Organism: Calotriton arnoldi; assembly: GCA_963921515.1. Classification (NCBI taxonomy): domain Eukaryota; kingdom Metazoa; phylum Chordata; class Amphibia; order Caudata; family Salamandridae; genus Calotriton; species Calotriton arnoldi. The sequence continues at coordinate 2,056,048 of CAWUFW010001157.1, read as the reverse complement.
ATATGATAGGTATCTCGACAGTGGGTGACATGTGGATGGGGGGTAAGTTAGCCACATTTGCAGATCTACAGACCAAATACCAACTAGCACAGACCGAGACATACCGCTATCTGCAAATCAGTCACGCAGTCAAAGCAGTTTTACCCAAGGACGCCCCTCTACCCGAGGCCTCTCCATTGGAGGACCGACTGATACTTGACCCCATGCACAAAAAGGCCATATCTCTCACATACAAAAAGCTAGTAAACAATCGCCCAGACCCCTTAAGGCGCCTGCGACAACTCTGGGAGGCAGACCTGGGAGATTTAGAAGATGAGGATTGGCGTGATGCTCTGGCCTCTCCCAGAGAAGTGGCTATCCCTATGAGATTGCGCCTGGTCCAACTGAAGATCCTGCATCGCGTGTATTTAGACGCAGGGATCTTGGTCAAGATAGGAAGGAGGACTGACCCCCTGTGTCTTCGGCAATGCCACCAACCGGGAGCCTTCTTTCATGTCCTTTGGGATTGCTCGATAGTGCAACAATACTGGAGCAAGGTCACACAACAAATGGAGAGGGCGGGTGGTAAGTCTCTGAAGGCCACCCCCCCACTATGCCTTCTAAATATCTGGGAAGCTACTGACTTAACACAAATAGAGCAAACGTGGGCCTCGCTTGGGTGGGCCATTGCAAAATGTAATATTGCCCAGAAATGGGGGGTGGGGGCGGTTCCGACTCTACGCGACTGGGCAGTTGACATGGACAGGGCAATGGTTGCCGAAAAAGATGTCTTCAAACACAGGGGCTGCCCTAAGAAATGGGACTACAAATGGGGGGGTGGAATAGATACAGGGGTACTATTTGCTTGTCCCCTACAGTAGAACTGCAACGTGAATGGGATAGACTACTGGATATCTCTGATGTGGATGATGTGCCCCCACCCAGTACTGAATAATGCGGTCACTTGCACGCCAAGTGTCGAATAGTGTACATCTTTGTTTTGCGAATTTGTCCTACTATGCGTGAATTACTTGATGTATATGCCGGAAAGTATTACTATGAAGGAATGGAAGGGTCTTTACTGTGTCTCCCAGGTTCCAAATGTATTGAAAAGTGTACATTTATGCTGTGGACTTATATACTGTCTTATTGCTGCTTCATGTTTTTCTTTTCCTTTCACCAATAAAAAATGTTTAAAAAAAAAAAAACATTAGCAAAGCCAGTAGGTCTGGCAGTTGCTGCCAGTCTTTTGGCATTGTCACTACTAGCTTTGTTTTGCCGTGATTTTTGTAAAACTTTATTGTAGGGGCAGCTGCAAATATAAACAATATAAAAAACAATATTAAAAATGTTTCAGTTAAAATTTAAAATTTCATGCAGAGCTTTTAAGGATTTTATGTTGTACCGTGTTCCTTGAAACCATGTTTCATTTAAACTTGTTATTAAAACACCTTTTTTTGTGTAAAAAACAAAACAAAAAACAGTTGTTACCTCCTTGATCCTGACCAAGCTGGACTATGGAAATGCTCTCTTTATCGGTATCTGAAAAAAGTCTCTACAAAAACTTCAGACTCTACAAAACGCGGCGGCCTGACTTCTTGCCGGCATTCCCAAACATAAATCAGCAACCCAAACACTGGTCAGTCTGCACTGGCTACCCATAGCAAAACGTCTATAATTTAAGACATTATGTATAACCTTTAAAGCCCTGCATAATTCTGGACCAAGCTATTTTCGCCAAAAGTTGACCTAGTATTCCCCAGGCAGAAAGCTCAGATCCTCAGACGCAATGCTACTATCCTCCCCTAGAGCAAAGCGTACTGCCTGGGGTGGTAGGAGCTTTTTACTGAAGGCAGCGACACTCTGGAACGGCCTACCCCTGGCGATAAGGAAATGTTCCGCTCTTGTTCTCGCATGCTTCTGTTCTATTACATGCGCACTGTGTACGTTCACGCTTCAATACATGTATTCTTTCAAGGTTGCATTCTCGTGCATCCCAACTCCTCATCGAATCACGAATTGCCTGTAACTGTCATAGGCAACTTGTACTTCGATGAGGAAGGATGCACTCCAGTGATGTTTGCTTATTAACTTAAATAAAGCAACTACCATTTCTTCAAGACGTCCCTGCCATCGCTTATTGATTCAAAAGCACCTCTTTTCAGCCAGGCTGTAATGTACCATTCGATTAAAAGTTAAGTCCCATGTAATGGAGAATTGCAGTGTTGGACTGGATTTACCGATTGTAAACATACACAGAATTCCAAATTCCATGGGGTTTAACGCATACATTTACCATCTGCACTGAGCAGGCAGTAAAGGCATGCTTCTGCCTCAGGGTTGCGAAGGGAAGGGCAAGTTTTGATGGGGGCGGGAGGGTTTGTATCAGTCGCGGCCAGCAAGACTCGCGGGTGGGGGGGTGGAGAGTCCCGCGAGGAAGAGGGGGTTACGCGGGGGTGTAATTTAATTAAAATATATATATATAATTAAACGTACCTTCTGCGCCGGCCGGGTCCCGCGTCTTCTCTGATCTCCAGGAACAGGAAGCAGAAGCATGCAGCCAGGCTCCCTCCCTCCCCTAAGCCAATCACGATTGGTGAGGACGCCGCCCAGCCAGCCACTTATGGGGGGGCCATTTTCTCCATGTAGGCTGCATTGCAGCGTGAATGGAGAAGGGCAGAGTGGGCATGACTGGTTTGGGCGTCCCTAGGGGGCCGACCAAACAGTCTTTGCACACTCTGGAGTGGGCAGGTACACCACTTCTCCCCTGCCCTGCTCTCAGAGCAGCCCCGCCCACCCACACGCCGGCAACCAAACATAAAATGGTAATAACGGAAAGTTATTACCATTTTATATTTCTGCTTCTCGCACTGCGAGAAGCAGTGGAACGACGCTCCTCCGCCCCTGGTTTGTATGCTCCCTCTGCCAGAAAAAAAACAGGGAATTTGGCTTGGCTGATGCTGCAGCCAAAACCTCCTGCACATTTTCTAGGCGAAATCACCATATGGAGAAATCAGGTCCAGGTCTCTAACACCTGGGAAAGATGGGTGGTGGGAACACTGGCCAATTGTGAATCCGGCAGGGCAGAATTCGGTGCCATCATTCCGTGCCGCCTGACTCATAATCAGGGCCATGGGCATCAAAGTTGGTTTCCGTGTCTTAAATGGCTCATGAGTTTATAGTTTTTGAGGTTTGCTTCAAAGTGTTCAAGTACCTCAGAAGAGCTTGGTTTACTCGTCGCATTCACCATTGTCTTGTCGTGGACAAAGAGCATTTAGATGTCATCATGAAATGTCTGTACAGTAAATTGTCATCGATTTTTAGCTCAAACCACCATAGGTCTTTTACATACATCCTTCATCAAAGTGCATTCTCTTCATGAAAAGGTTTATTTGCATCCCACTTTTCTGTGGTTTAACCTGCAGTAGCAGTAGCCTGCCATCACAATGAGTGGTTGCCATGGTGTTGCTTTAAAACATCAAGTTATCAGATAAAGAATATGTGATGCTCGTTATTTCAACTTAAAGTGAAAACCCATACACACAGGTTGTCTGGGGAAGTTACCTGGGGAGGGAATGCAATTAATTCTCAATTAACATAATTTGTGGACGATTGTACAGAAAAGGTTGTGTAAAAAATATTAGTAGGTAATTAATGATCAGGAACTCGCAAAGGACATGCACATATAATAAAAGTTGCCTTGTTTACAAATGGGTATTTGACAATACATTTTCAATTTGACCCTCGCGCCGAAAAATAAACTATAATCATGAATGGTCTGCAATGTCTTATGTACCTGTGCCTCACTTCTTAGGTGTGGTAAATGGACATTAATTTGTAAATCGGTCAAAAATTGTGAAATGTGTTTTGTATCTTCTGCTTAGAACCTCCTTAATCGGAATCTGTAATTTGTGAATGTGTGGTAGTAATCAATATTTTATCAGTCTTTTGCCAATGATTAAAATCGTTTGCAGTTTGTAAGGAGATGCAAAAAGTAGAAGAGATAAGGACATATTTATGCCTTCATCCACCCATCACCCTGTCATCCAAAAATCCAAGCGATACAGTCAATTGATCCATAATATCCACTGACCCATAATTCAGGTCATCAATCCATCAGTTCTTCGATCTGTCATTCAGTCTGTCTGTTGGTCAATTGGCCCATCCATTTGACTGTCCATTGCTCTGACTGTTGTGTTCCGTTGCCCCGGCATGTTATTCCATTGGTTAGTCTGTCAGTCAGTTCATTGATCTTTCAGTCTACATGGCAATCTGTTGATGGTCCATCGCTTGGTCTGTTGCTTGGCCCATTGCTCTGCCAGCTTTTGGTTCATCCATCCAAATGTCTGTCTATACATCCAATGATCTATCAGCCCATCAAGGAAGGTATATTTTAGATGCATAGATGTAGATAGAAAGATTACAGGGTCAGAAGCTATGACTGAATTGGTTAATACTTACTCCTTAGTTAAAGCACTTTGGTCTTCTTTGGCCAATTTGCATCACTGTTTCCAAAACTAATATTTGCCCGGATTAGAATTATTTTGTCAAGAGTCTTATTTTCTGAAAAACAAATGACAATGCCTCAAACGCTCTGTGAGCTTTTTCCTAGCGCATAGTAGAGATTGTTTTTTTTTCCTGTTCAGGACTGGCCATCAAAAGCTGGAAACTAGGCACTGGAAGATCTGCTGTATCTAGAGAGGACTTTCTAACACTGTTGCTCCCAAGTTCAATGTCGGCTCATCCACTGACTGTATGGCTGCAATAGCAGAGATGGCAGAAGGAAATCCATCAGAAAGTGTCACTGCATCTTTAAATGAAACTAAGAGTAGAGCAGTCAGGAAAAATATTATTGTTCCTTAGATCACCCCCATTCTAAATTAGGCCAAAATCCCTAACATAAAGTGAGCCCAGTGTTATTCCTTCTCTTTGTTATCTATGTGCTACTTCTCTCCCATTCTCTTTGTCAGCTAATTGAGCTTTAGCAGTCTCCAAATCTACCTTCATAATCTTACGGTTAATTTGCTTTGTGGGTTCTTGGATGTTTTTTCCAAATGAGAACTCAGACGTCCAGAGGCTATTTCATTCTCAGGGAACTCTCAGCCCCATACAGCCTGTTCCCTGAACAAGGAGTCCAGCAAGAACGCTTTGCTCCCTGGGGTCTTAATAGTCTCAACTTGCTCTGTTCTGCTCTGCTCTTTTAATGTCTTAATGCTCATGTTCTTGAAATCAGTCTCCTTGGTTTCCATAATTAGATTAATTTCTGCAGTAGGATATTTTAGGAATAAAAGTTTATTGTACTCGATTCGAATGCTCACTGAGGCGCTAACTCAGATATCACCACTAGCCACCAGTGTCAGGCTGGATTCTCTGTAAGGTGCAGTTAACTGGGCCACTAAACCTTCCATATGGAAGAGAGCTAAGGGCTCCTTGCCCCCACCACTCAAGAGACCAAGTCCCAAAGAGAAAGATGGTCTAAAGTCAGCATTTTTGACTCTGGGTAGATGAGGATATGCAGTCTAAAATGTAATCCAAGGAAGTGGTGAGGGTTGTACCTGGATCCACAGTAAACCGCAGTAAGTGTTGACTTACTGCGGTTTACTGTGGATTAATCAGTAGGTGCAGAGCAATACTTGTATTATAGTAACAATATAGTATAACTGTCCTGCCAAAGGTTGTGTGTATACACTTTTATTGATATCTCATATGAATAAAATATCTTCTGCCATAAAAACATAATGTAAATGTGCAAAACACTAAACCCGATAAGCAGTATAATACAGTAATGGTACAATGGACTAGTAATCTCACAATGAAAACATTTATCTAATGTGAATTTACTGGGCAGTAATTTGTGTAGAGCTAAACACGTTACAATATTGAGACCAGGGAAACTGACTAAAAACTATACAGTGTCTGCAATGAGCTCTAGCGGTGATGAAGCTTTGCTGTTCGCGAAGTACAAGACATTCTTAGAATGAAAATGACACAAAAAATGCAATCATTAGTGATATGGAATATGAAGGTTTGTAAATGGATAATGTTCACAGATATTTAACGATAGGCACTGCCGCACCAATTGCAGGATTTATTCTTGCTGCATACTTTGTTTCTCTTATGTTACCTGAAATAAATTTCCAAACTTAAATGTTTGCAAACGTTAAAAAATGCAACAGAATACGGCCTTAGCAATATCAACAGTGTCGGTGTCAAGGCTATCTGCAAGGGCAGGGGACTGTGTTTTGAAGTCTGTGCATGAACAGCATTGGAGGGAGGCCACAGAATGTCATGATACACACAGAAACACAGGGCTCGCCAAATACCACAAAACCCTATGAATCTGGCATCCTAGTGAGTCAAGGCAATGCAGTGTGAACTGTGGGAGCAGACAAATGAGACAACGGATGTGCTGAGTGGGTTCTTGGGGACCGGGAATAGGCATGAGCTGAAGGCTGTGTCCATGCCCACAGACTGCTGGACCCGACTGAAGGCTGTGGCTGCATTTTCTAAGGAAGGGGAATTCGGCACATGTCTGTCATAAGACCGTGTCTGTCGTAAAAGACACACGCACGATGGACGGAATGCAGAACAAATCAAACATTCACCTCCGGTCAAGAGATCTGGGTTAAATCCATCGTTCTTGCTCAATATGCCACCCCAGTTTAGACCCAGCCATATGCAAATCAGTCTTGACCCTGCTCCTCATGGGAACAGTCCAGCTCGACCTGCCAAGCTCCCTGGACCAGAAGCAAGCATCATGGGACCGGTTTCGGTGTTTCACCCCTCATCAGCCAGGCTAGCTTGAATCCAGTAGCACATAGAGCCCAGGACCCACGTCTGTGCATACCCGGCGCAGTTAGGGAGTTTGTGTGCTTCTAACACCATCAAAAACATGATTGAAAACATAAACTATTGCCCTTTTCATCGTATGACTTGACAGCGCACAATAAAAGTGCTTGCCCTCCACGCAGATGTGATAATTTTTGTATATTTATCCAGCTGCCTGAGCTTGAATTTACAGGAGCACACACATGACATTGTAATGGTATTAAAGTGTCTTAGATAACTATGTAATGTATGGTGTTTTTCTCTGGTAGCAGCACAGATTGGAGGAGGGCAGTCATTAAACTATATTTATCAGTGTGGCTTGATAGTGCAACTGTCACCCAACCTTCTGTGATCAAGAAAAAAAGAGCCTTCGGAGTCCTACTGAGAGAGCAGGGCTGATTGGTGGGTGGGAGGAGCTGTCAGCATATACTCGGAGCTGGAGCAAGCGCGCACACTGAGAGAGACGCGCTCGCCCCATGCGGAGGTCTGTTTCTGTGCTGCCGGCATTTTAACTGCTGTTTTTACAAAGCGCTGCTGTTTTTAAATTCAATCGACCATTTTTTAATATTTGCTTCTTGCACTGTGCTCTAATTGCGCTCAGCGCTCCCTCACTTCCCCACCCTTGGGCACTTCCGCTTAACTTGACGCTCTAGTTGCTCGGGGACGGTCAGCTGCTGCACAGCAGGGCTGATTGGTGGGTGGGAGGAGCTGTCAGCACATACTCGGAGCTGGAGCAAGCGCGCAGCGCGCGCGCGCAGCGGGCGCGCCGCTGGCACGCCGAAGGCGCGCCTAAGGCAAGCCCGTCTGCGTCCGTCCGCGACCGACCGGGACCAGGGGCCAGTCCCCCTGGCCCCCACTACTCGTATTCCATGGAGGAACTTTGGTCTCTAGCCCTGGGAATGGTGCCACTCAAGACTAATGTGGCTACTAAACTTAGGGCGGAGGGCCTATTAAGGACACACTTGGGAGTAGGCAGTTTAGGCTCCCCACCTTACCCTCCTGGGAGGCCCATCCCCTATGACCCACGGGGATTACGGGTAGCCACTCTTAATACCCGCTCCTTGCAGAAACACAATCTCGAGGTATTCTCGCTTCTCCAAGATGACCAACTAGACATACTTGGAGTTACAGAAACCTGGCTGGAGGAGTCCTCAACACCAGACCTAGTGGCAGCCACACCCCCGAACTTTGCCGCCCTCTGCCATAATAGAACTGGCGGTTCTAGAGGAGGTGGAGTTGCTATTCTGTATAACCAACAGCTACAGGCAGAGATCCTGTGTGCGGAAAGCATAGAGGGGGCTGACGTGCTGGGGGCTAAGTTCTGCTCCCAGACTACCTGCCTAATTGTCCTGATAGTCTATCGCCCTCCACGAACGTCACCCAAATTTGTGGAGTCTTTTACCGAATTAGTTATTGATATCCGGTCTCGGTATCAATGTATCCTAGTAATGGGGGATTTTAACCTCCACTGGGATCAGACACCTAAAGATAGCCAGGCCATACAGTTGGAAGAGGCACTTGCTTCCCTGGAACTGAGGCAATTGGTGAATGCACCCACTCATGAGAAGGGCCATATACTTGATTTGGTCTGGACCTCCCATCCACCAACCAGCCCATTAGAGATCAGTCCCTGTGCCTGGTCTGATCACTATTTAATTAGCGGCTGGTTTCCATCTACCGGACAAGTAGTTCGTCCCCACCCGGAGCGGAAAATGGTGAGGGGATGGGGGAAAATTAATGCTGTTGACCTGATTTCCACTCTAGACAATTCAGTTCCCCTATGTTTGTTTGTTTAACACAAGGAAATTTGGAACTTGACCAAAAAAGCGCCGCTCTTTCTACGAGGCTGAAGAATGCCATTAATATAGTAGCCCCCATGTGCAGGGAAAGAGTAAGGGACAAAGGCAAAGGGGCTCCTTGGTTCAACGAGGCCCTTAGAAACAAGAAACAGGCCCTACGCCAATGCGAGAGAGCCTGGCGTAGAGCTTATGACCCAGGTGCCAGGCTTGAATACAAAGCAATGCTTGCAGTCTACAAGGAAGCGATTTTAGCAAGGAAAGCAGAATTTTACGAAGCAAGGATCTCGAACGCTGATAATTCACAAAAAGAAATCTTTCAGATCTTAAAAGAGTTGAGACAAACCCAGGAACAGAGACCGCCCTGCTGCCCTGAAGATTGTAATGAATTTCAGTCCTTCTTTCTGAGAAAAGTGAAGGACCTATTGACAGAGATCCACTCCACCCCTATCGTCCATTGTCCCTTAGCACCAGTACCTTTGCCCCTCGCATATAATGTTCCGCTCACTGCCTTCCCCAAGCTTACCTTGGATGCCTTGTCTCCTCTAATGAGTCGGATTAAGTCAGGGTCTCCTGCAGACCCTTGCCCACCGAGGATCTTCAAGTTGGCATTACCAGGGATTGAAAGTGAGGTCCTAATGCTGTTAAATCAATCGCTTGAATATGGCTACGTCCCTATTGATTTTAAGGAAGCTCGAGTTATTCCTCTCTTGAAAAAACCAGGAGCAGACGCAAAGAACGTAAAAAATTTTAGGCCAATTTCCCAACTCCCATTTTTGGCGAAAGTGCTGGAACAGCACGTGCTGAAGTCCATATCACACCATGTTGAAGTCAACCATCTCCTACAAACTAACCAGGCTGGCTTCAGGGCCCATCACAGCACGGAAATGGTTATGCTGGCCGTGCTGAATGAAATTAGGCTCAGGGCCGATAAGAAAAACCATGTGCCCTGGTGTTGCTTGACCTATCCGCGGCATTTGACACAGTCAATCACGACCAACTTTTGTCACGGATTTCGGAGTTAGGCATCCAGGACATGGCCCTTAAATGGCTTACGTCCTTCCTCTCTGACCGCTCACAGAGAGTACAACTGGCTGACTATGTGTCTGACTCCGGCAATCTCTTGTGTGGGGTGCCACAGGGTTCAGCGTTGTCTCCTCTCCTATTCAACGCCTACCTCCAACCTCTGATAGCCGCACTGAATCTCATGGAGTGCCAGATCTACAACTATGCGGATGACACTCAAATTATCATCCAGATAGAAAATGCCCTGGCTGCCCACTTTCGAATGCAAAACATTCTGAAATATACAGTTAACTGGATGACGGCCAATTCCCTCAAAATTAACCCTGATAAGACTGAGGTACTGGCCATCACCACAGACTCCAGTCCTTGGAGTGACCTTTTCTGGCCACAAGAGCTGGGCGCAAATCCTGAGCCAGCCTCGGTCGTAAAAAGCCTCGGCATTAAAATTGATGCCAAGCTGTCTATGACTCAACAGGTATCTGCCGTAGCAGGTACATGTGTTGGCTTGCTTAGACAGTTACGGAAGCTGGCCCCCTTCTCACCTTTGCAACTCTTAGAACGGCAGTTTCAGCCTTGATAGTGTCGCGTTTGGATTACGGGAACTCCCTGTATATTGGCCTCCCAGGAAAGTTGCTTGCTAGATTACAGGTCATTATGAATGACGCAGCCAGATTGATTTTCAAACTGCCTAGGAGGGCTCATGCCACCTCCTCCTACGCCAGCTACACTGGCTTCCGATCAGGCAAAGAATTAGATTTAAGGGGCTTTGCATTGCGCATAAAGCCATTTATGGCCAAGCCCCAACCTACATTAAGGATCGCCTGGCTACCTATACCCCTGGTAGGCCACTATGATCCTCCGAGGCCGGCCTGCTGGCCTGCCCTCGTTTTAGTATGACCTCAAAAGGTGGCAGAGCCTTTTCGACTTTAATTCCTGTATTATGGAATCAGCTACCGGAGAATCTGCGGAAGGAACAAGCCCTTCTTCCCTTTAGAAAGAAGTTAAAAACGCTCCTCTTTGTGGAAGCTTGGGGCACAACCTAATCATTTACATCTCCTTCACGTGCTAGGGCAGGGCTCTCTCTCATAGCGCTTAGAGACCGGTCGGTGATAATGCGCTTTATAAATGACAATAACATTAACAGAGTCCCCTGAGTAGAAGATTGGATCGGGCTGAATTTGTGTGCTTCTACTAAAAAGACTGCACGTGTTACACTTTGTGGCATGTGGAAATTTTTTTATTTTGAAATGTTCTGATAAAGGCAATAGGCATGACTTAATTATTGTGAAAACCATATGTTAACGTCAATAGGCATTTAAGTGTGGAATGTTATTACTCTATCTTACAGGCATTTTGTTACATGTAAACTCACAGATTACATAATAGGCAAGTGTTTTGACGTTGGTCACCCACTCCGACAAACCCTGGGGGGTTAATGTGATGATTCTTGTTATTCTTGTTAGGCCCGGCTGTGAGGGGTTGTATATTGTTTTGCAAACTGTGTTTTTCTACATATTTTGTAATTTCATAACTGTATGAATGATGGTTGCCAATTTATGTGCACTTGAGTAAGCCAGTGTTTTGTAAGGTGCAAATCTAAGTACAATGGGTTTACATTGTTTATGCAGACAAACCATTGATAAGGGTTATTACTCTGAATTAAAGCCTACAGATAGTTTTTTTTGTTGCCTGGAATATCTGAGATTACCTTTGTAGGCAATGGTTTGGGTGTTTGATACCTCCTTTGTTACCTCCTCTGACAAACCATGAGTATAGAAGTTTTGAATTGTGGGAATCCTTGTTAAGCCTTCTTAGGAGAGATACTATTTTGCTTTCCCAACTGAAATTTTGTATACATTTACAGTTTTATGAATCTCTGCCTGATAGTTGCCTTGTGGGAAAGATTATGCTTAGGTCAGTAGGCTTGCGATGGTTATGGTGACAAGCCAATGATAACAGCTACAGGCTTGCTTGGTGTGCAGGGAAATGTTATGTCCGATGCCATAGATCTGGTCTGTTTATTATGAAATGTTATTCCAAAGCCAGTAGGCTTGGCTTATTTATTGTGAAAAAAGCATATGGTAAAGCCAGTAGGCCTCAAACAGTGGATTGGTGTCACATTATGTTACAGGCTGTAGAAGGGCACTTGGTTAATTGAACTCTCCTGGATTACCATTGTAAGCAAGAGTTTTGGTGTTGGTCATCCACTCTGACAAACCCTGGGAGAAGAATTTTACTGTGATGATTCTTGTTAAGCCCTGTTGAGAGGGGCTATATAATGTTTTCACAACTGTAAATTTGTACATATTTGTAATTTTATAAATGTATGCCTAATGGTTGCCAGTTTCGGTGCACTTCTGTTGGCCTGCATGGTATATAGTGTCAAGCCATTGGTAAAGTGTAGAGGCCTGGTAAGTTCACTGGGAACCTTACATGCTGTGAAATGTATGTGTCCAAGGCAAACAGCTTCTAAGGGTGGATTGTTATACTGTGCAAAAGCCTGTAGGCAGGTATTTTGTCACATTAAATCTCGTAGAGTACTGTAGTAGGCAAGGGTTTTGGTGCTGGTGACCCAGCTGAACAAACCACTAGGATAGACAATATGCATTTTGGTAATTCTTATTAGTGGGAATTTTGAATTGTTTTAACAAATGATTTAAACAAAGAAAGGAGCACAATGGAGGCTCCTCCCCCAGTTACCATGCTCATGCCCGCCCACAGGCTAGGATGATCGTTGATTGTCGAGTGCACTGTCACATCGGAGCCACACAGGAGGTGCTGTTGTGGTAGGAGGATGCTCCCTCGTTACTCTGAAGCTGTTTTTTTGGATGCTGTGGCCTCTTTGTCGATTATTAAGCCTGCCTTCCCTTTGCCACAGTCACGCTGTTACCACTGCTGTCTGTGTTTGAATCACGCAGGGAGCCGAACAGTTCAGGTGTGTGGCAGGGTGACGCAGGTCCTGTGTTAGCAGGCTGATTTGGTGTATGGCTGGGGGGATGCTGGAGTGAGGCAATGACCGCGTAGGCCTCCTGAGGTTCCCTCTCCCCACACCTCTGAATTAAGATAAGATTGGGCAAGAGCTGTTTGCTGACTGTTGACTGACCTTCATGAACTGTGGAAAGACAGTGGAAAGATATTGGAAGACTTAGGGGACATCAAAGCACCTTGGAAGCACATTTAAGTGTTCCACTGTATAAGCTTGTGGGTGGTGGCTGCAGCCATCAGTAACGACCAGGGGAGGAGGTAAGTGGCTGATATCTTACAACTCGTATAGACTTTAATTAGTCAGTTGCTTGGAGTGGGACCCAGTGTCCAAGGACTCAGTGGGGCTCAGGAGGTGGCCCCTATCATTGTGTTCACCTGCCACAGTCTGTGGAGTGCTATAAAGGACATTGCCAGGTCCCGTCACATCATTGGCCGGAAGAGGCCCTCTTTTATTTCATTTAAGCCTCTTCCAATGGGAATACGCAAGGTGCTGGAGGTCCCTACTAAACCCACATGCCCCTTTACCACCGAGAACTACCCGAATGCCCAGAATAACACGGGTCCAGTTCTTACGTAGAACAGTTAACGTTGTCAAAATGGAAATTGAGGTGGCAGAGCGTTGTATATCACTCTCTTCCCTGCCTTCTTCCTTGCCATGTGACTCTGGGGCCACTAAGGGTGCCACTATCACAGACTAAGTCCTAATCTGGTTCAACAAACAAAGTAGGGAGGCAGGGCTAATAGCTTGTTCATCTGGTACCCCGGCGCAAGCCTCGTCAAATGTAATACTGGAGGGGTCATCACATGAACATCGCCGGCAAGACAAAACCAGGAGCAAAGCAGGCACAAGAAAGAGAACTGATGGTGGGGCCATCACTAAGAAGTCGGGGTTGACATCTTCGCTCATTTCTCTGGAGGAAAATATGGAAGAAATGGCTTACAACTACTTGTCTCTGATAATGCACAATGTCCCTTACTGTACGGATAACATACCCTTACCTGATGGACACCTGCATTGATGTTGCTGGCCTAAATTCAGCTTGTCTGACTGAGTGTCCATTACTTGTTTTTCTTTTAACTTATGATACTCCCCCTCCCCCCCCCGAGTTTGGTAATTCCATCTAGGAACAGGTGTCTTACTGCCCAAGAAGTAAGGGTGCCAATTTTACAGGAAGATGTGGGGGTGGAGGTCCTGAGAGGAATAAAGGGCAAGTTAATAACCCTCCACGCCCACACAGGTCATTCCTTTACCCAGCTTCCACCGGAGTGTACCCCTTATGTGGTAGTTCTGAAGAACGTACTGACCCTGAAAGTCCCTCCAAAGAGAAGACCATTCAGTACTGAAAAACAAAGTAACCCATTGGCTTGAGTAAGGCATGGGGTGGCTGTGAGATTTCTCAAAGGAGGTTATAGTGGTCAGAAGGTGACCATGAATTGGTCAGCGTGCAAAGGAAGTGAATGTGGACTGTATAATAGTTAATTTTAAGTCACTTCACACTGCCAGATCGATATTGAGGTTTTTTAATGAGCAGTTTCGATCCCCTAGCCCTTATCAGGTATTACCTTTAGGTTACTTATGCAGGCTGGTGGTTCTTTCTGTGAGGTACGGGAAAGTTAATGAACATCACCAGAGGGCTGTGAATTCAATCTACAAAGTAGAGGTGTGGAACTCATTTGAAGCACTCACTTCCCTGGATGAGTTGGACTGACTTCCCACCCCCGAGTGTTTGGAGGTTCGGTCCTGTGAACGCATTCATTAGGGAGGGTGTGAGCCTAATGAACTTTTGGTGCAGCTGGAGTAGGCTGGGTCTCCAAAGAGGGGTGTTTATATGCGCTCTGCCCGCTTAGGTTTCTGTTTGGAGAGACAGAGGCCAGGGTGGAAAGGGCTTACAGTTATTTCATGGAACATTGCTGGTGTCCATTCTAAACTCCTGAATCCAGACTGGCTCTCTACTATAAATAATGTAGACATTGTCTTATTTATTTATTTATAAAGCGCAACATTCATCCAAAAAGGATATCACAGCACTAGAGAAGCGAGATCCTATGGTAGGGGTGAGGTGTGATAATGTTTGCTGCCGCTGTATCCAGCGCTTAGGCTTTAGGGAACAGATGGGTTTTTAGTTTCTTTCTGAATGCCATGTAGTCATCCGTAAGATGTAAATTTAATGGTAGTTCATTCCATTGTGTTGCTGCCAGGTGGGAAAAAGCTCGGCCTCCTGCTCTAGCTTTCTTGATAAGTTTGGTCTTGGCCAGTGCCAGATAGCATGACCTCAGACACCTTGTAGGGGCGTAGAATTGGACTTTGTTTTGAAGAATTCTGTGACCGCGCTGGTGTAGGGCTTTTTGTGCGTGGCTCAGAAGCTTAAATCTGACTCTTTGACGCACGGGCAGCCAATGGAGCTGTCTCATACAGTCAGACGCTGAACTATACCTATTTTTATTACAGACCAATTTGGCGGCTGCATTCTGTATCACCTGCAGGCGTGTAAAGAGATAGTCAGCCATGCCCACAAACCGTGCGTTACCATAGTTCAGTTTACTAATGAGTAGGGCCTGTGTGATTGTTTTTCTGCATTCAATAGGAATCCAAGGAGATAGTCTTTTTAGCAGCTTTAGGGTGGCGAATCATCTTCCGCATAAAGCCTGAATATGGTCCTTCAGGGTCAGGGTGTTGTCAATAAGGATACCCAGGTTTTTTGCGTCCTGCTTGGGTGCAGGAGCGGCTCCCAATGATTGGGGCCACCAGGATGCGTTCCAGATTAAGTGGGCTCCTCCAAAGAGCAGGATCTCAGATTTGTCGGCGTTTAGCTTTAGACGATGCTCTGACATCCAGGTCGCCATTTCTGAGAGGCAATTGTTCAACTTAATCATGGTGTTCTCATGCTTTTCCTCGAGGGCAATCATCAGCTGTTTGTCATCTGCATAGGAGCAAATGCTGACTCCCCATTTCTCACTGATTTTAGCCAAAGATGCTACATAGGCATTAAAGAGTGTGGGGCTCAGAGAGGCTCCCTGCGGGACACAATAGCTGATAGGTTTTGGACTTGAGGAAAACGTGCCCATTTGTACAGTTTGCGTTCTATTGCTCAAAAAGGAGCTTAGCCATTGAAGGGCTTTGGCATGTATACCTTTTTCGTGTAAAATTTTCAGCGGTAGTCCATGTGAGACCGTATCGGATGCCGCCGATAGGTCCAATAGGATCAGGGCTGCGGCTTTCCCTTGATCAATCAAAGATCTTATGTTGTCTAAGACAGCCAGGAGAGTTGCCTCCGTACTGTTGGTGGCTCTAAAACCAGTTTGAGAGGGGTACAGCAAATCATTGGTTTCAAGATAGTTTGATAGTTGTTTATTAACCAGCTTCTCCATAACTTTAGATAGATAAGGGAGTGGGGAGATAGGTCGATAATTAGCTGGATTGTGGGCGTCCGCTCCTGCCTTTTTTAGTAACGGGGTCACAATAGCCTTCTTCCAAATTTCAGGTAAAACTGCAGTATCCAGTGATTGATTGAATAGTTGGGTTACATATGGGCATAGTGCCAGTATAATTTGGGAAAAAATGAAATGCGGACATGGGTCAAGTGGGGTTCCTGATTTGACTTCCCCCATTGCCTTTGCAACCTGCTCCTCTGAAAAAGGTGAAAAACCTTCCAGTTGAGCTAGGGCATCAGGGTGAGGATCCATGTAATCCCAGGCTATCGTGTCTGTCGAAGGTTTAATACTAAATGAGGAATATATCTAGCTAATTTTGTCAGAGAAGAAGTTGCTAATCTTCTCGCAGCATTCTTCTGAAGGAAGTAGGTTTTGGGACATACTTGCTGGTTTGCAGAGTTTTTTTTACTATTTTAAACAATTCTTTAGGCGAGTTGGTGTTCTCGTTTATTCACTTTGCGAAGTAGAATTTCTTGGCTTTCTTAATGGCATCGTTGTAGTTTTTCAACTCTGTCTTATATGCCAGCCTGTCCGTGTCCTGTTTGGATAATCTCCATTTGTGTTCCAGCATTTTACACCTTTTTTTTTGTGTCCTAAGTTCAGGCGAATACCATTTCTCAGATGGTGTTCTCCTCTTAGGTTTTTTTTTAATTTTAGTTGCGCACTGATCCAGTGTGTGTAGAATATCGGTTTGAAAGCTTACTACTCCCTTATTAACGGGGAGTGCACCTAGCGTCTTAGGATCGTTAAGGGAGGAGTGAAGTTGAAATGAGTCAAGAGTGACCGACCTCCAGGCTCTATTTACCATTGACAAGGGCGTGTGAGTGTGTACTGAGGGTGCCATCAGGCTGAACGAGAACGAGATTAACGAATGGTCTGTCCAGGTAAGAGGTCTGACCTCTTGGACAAGGGTGGAATCAATATTGGAAAACAGTAGGTCCAGTGTATGCCCCGCGGTATGCGTGGGCCCTTTGACCCACTGTCTTAATTGCAGAATCTGCATGTCATTTTCCAGTTGTTTTGCCATAGAATTGGTTTCTTTCTCAAAATGAACATTGAAATCCTCTATTACTACATAATGTTTGTATTTTAAACATGAGGGGAATAATTGGGTGAGTAATTGAGCACTGAGGTCTGACTGATGTCCTGGTGGATTGTAAATTACTGCCCCGCCGAGTGTTATATGGCCACCCTTCGAGACCTGGAATGACAGTATTTCATGTTCTCCTAGTTGGGCCACTGTAACAGGGAGACAGGTGAAGCAGTCCTTGAACAAAATAGCAAGTCCCCCTCCCCTCCGTCCCTGCCTATCTTGTTTTAACAGTTTATTCTCTGTAGGTAGGGCATTAGTGATATCAGGAGAGTTGTTGTTGTCCAGCCAGGTTTCAGTAATAATAACTAAGTCTGGGTTCGTTTCCTTTATTCTGTCCCAAATCTCTAGGGAGTGTTTGGGTACAGATCTAGCATTGAAGTAAATGCATTTAAGTTTAGCTGTGTCGTCAGTTTTTTTGTGTGACCAATCTGATTGTACTTGGCTGCACCATTTGCAGCTAAGACAAGAAAAAGGACCCTCCATATTCCCTGGAAAGGCTTTCATACAGGGTAGTTTATTGCCTGATACGTGCTTAGATAGTGCAGAGAGTCTGTCTCTAGAGTAATGGAGGTAGTCACTATTTCCTGCTTTAGGGGGGGCAGAAGTCCTGGCCCCTGGTCCCGTTCAGGCGCGGACAGGCGCAGACGGGCTTGCCTTAGGTGCGCCTTCAGCGCCAGCGGCGCGCCCACTGCGCGTCCGCTTGCCTATCGACCTGATTTAGGGGAAAGAGCGGGAAAGCTAATCAGCCCCCCTCCTCACCCAGAAGTAGAAAGTGATTGGCCCGATGCCTGTCTGCCACACCCTCCACACAAACAGCAGAGCCGCGGTGGACCAGGATGGGGAGGTAAGTAAAAAACGCAAAATATGTGCTCAGAGCAAAACAACAATAGTGATTTCAAGTTTAAAATGAGGGTTTAAAATTACTGAAAGTTCACAGAATGCTTGCTTAAGCAATTAGGTTTAAAAGGATTTGCCCGTGTAATTAGTCCAAGCGGCAGCCTTACCGGAACCCGCTGCGCGTCTGCTTGCCCATCGACCTGATATAGGGGAAAGAGCGGGAAAGCTAATCAGCCCCCCTCCTCACCCGGAAGTAGAAAGTGATTGGCCCGATGCCTGTCTGCCACGCCCTCCACACAAAGGGCAGAGCTGCGGTGGACCAGGACGAGGAGGTAGGTAAAAACGGCAAAATATGTGCTCAGAGCAAAACAACAATAGTGATTTCAAGTTTAAAATGAGTGTTTAAAATTGCTGAAAGTTCACTGAATGCTTGCTTACCCAATTATGTTTAAAAGGATTTGCCCGTGTAACTAGTCCAAGCGGCAGCCTTACCGGGAACCGCTCTTACTGCAAGAGTCATGGGCAATCGAGGATGTTAGTATAAATGGTTTTCAATCAGTATGTAGACACGCTGTTCCATCTTGCGCAGGCAGAGCTAAGGGGGGGCTTCTGTTCCCTGCTAAATTAACAGGCACTTTGGTTAGAACAACCTTTACTAGGATCAACTATCAGCTAGTTGTGTTCCACACCCCATACTGTTTTGGTGTAGTTTTGATCAACTTATACAATAATGACTCTAGTAAAGCCGCCCTAGTTGATGATTTAGAAAGCAACCTTGTGTCTTTCCTGGAAGCTCATAACAAAGAGGCACTGATTGTCTTGGGGGGGGGGGGGTGAATTTCAATGCGAGGATTTGCAGGAAAGCCAATCCCTCCTCTTCTGGTTTGGAGACATCTTACGGAGAGGACCATATACATTTCCAACATACAAATTTTGGGTAGGCCCTGAATAGATCGTTGACCTCCAGATTCCTGTTTTTTTCCAAAGAATTTAATGCCCCGGGGGCCCCTCCCTTCACTACTGGTACCCGTACTCAAAAGGGTAGCGAGATCAACTACATCTTAGTGTCATAGGATCTAGCCAAGCTAATACTAGTGCAATATGTTTTGATCTCATGTATTAGTGACCCCAACTTACTCACTTTAGCGTTGGACCTTATAGTGATGTGGAAAAAGGGACAGCAAGAGAACCTAGCCCTCTCTTACTCGTGCAGTAGGGGTGTGCAGATAAAATAGGAGAGGGTGTACAGGGATGCCTATCTGGGTAAACTTGTGTGTGAGAACAGTGAGGCATTCTCAGTACTTACCTGGGAGGAGGGGAAACCAGAAAACATCCCTAATGCTTTTAGAACTGTATGCTCTGCAGTGAACATGGGGCTGAGGCAGTCCAAAGTCCCGAAGACCCCACATAGGCTGGTTTAATCATGCCTGTACAATGGTCCACAAGAAATTGAAACTGGCTCTTTCTACTAGACCGCACTTAAACAATGATATATTGAATGCCAGAAGAAGTTATAAATCCACTCTTGAGTCTAGGAGATCTGTCCTGAGTGAAGAAGCTTGGGAGGAGCTGCACTGTTGTGGAAGGTTGTTAATCGGCCTCTTTTTACAGGGTATGAGAAACCCTCCTTAGATACTGTCATCCCATTGGAGGCAAGGGTTGCCCACTACAATAGTATTTTTTTATCCTGACAAAAGAGCTCCTAATAAAGAGGGTGAAGAGATAGTTTATGATAACCCGGAGCTGCGTTCCAACCTTTCCGCCTCTATTGAATTCAAGGATGTAATCACTGCCTTAGGCAGCGTGTGGCAGGGAAAGTACCTAGCCCCAATGGTGTCACCCCTAGATTGCTTCAAAGATAATCTTGCGCTGTGGGCCCCGATTTTGACAAATGTCTTTAAAGCTTCCATCGGGGGGACCTTATACACATGGAAGGAAACGGTAGTGGTCCCCATAGCTAAGAAAGGGGAATGTCATAATTCCTGCTGCTACTGACCTATTTTCCTCCTAGGCAGCTCCCTCAAGACTTTTAGCAAGTAAACTGGAGGATTGGCTGGAGGAAACCACATCCTTACCCAGAGTCCAATATGGGTTTAGCCCTGAGCTGGGGACAATCGAGCAATTCTTGAATCTCCATCTCCATTGGCAAGTATGTCAAGGTAAGGAGAGGTTCCATTCACCTAGGGGTTATGGACCTCACCTCAGCCTTTGACACGGTTAACAGATCTAAGCTCTGGGGGATAATGGCAAGGATGGGAGTTGACGAAGCCATAATTGGCGTGTTGCAAAGGACGCACTGGGATTGTCTGATCAGGGTCAGTATTTGTACAGAGGGCGAACTTTGTTCTGAAATTAAATCCTCTATGGGGGTCAGACAGGGGTGCCTGATGGTTTCTTTATTGTTTTTTATTTACATCAATGACTTTGAGGTGAGCTTGTGTAAAGCAGGGAAATATCTCCCCAAAGTGAAGTCAAGTTCCCTGCCCATTCTATTTTATGCCGATGACCTGGTCCTTATCTCAAGAACTGCAAATGGTTTACAATGTCCTTTAGACTCTTTTTACAGTTTTATGGGGTGGCTCGATTTACAAACCAATCTCAGCAAATCCTTTGCTATGAGTATTGTCTAAAAAATGTTAAAACCTGGATGTTCTATCTGGGTGGTACGGAAATTCAAAATGTCAAAACCTTTGATTATTTAGGCATGCCTCATGACCAAAATTTAACTTGGCACAGTCTATTTCCCAATAAGGTTATACAGTCCCAAAGAGCCATGAAGGTGATATTCACCTTTGCATGCTGGCTAGAGCATAAGTTGTGTACGAAATGATTAGCATTTACAAAAGTAAGTGCCCTTCCGTAGCTTCATATGGAGCTGGAGTGTGGGGGTATAAAGGTGCTGGCCCACTTGAGAAGGTCAAGAAAAAGTTCTAAAGAAGACTTCTTGCTGTTCAAGAAGCCACCCCTCTTTCATGTGCCACTCTGAAGTGGGTCTGTACCCCCTGGAGGACAATATTGAGTTGGATCCTTTTTTAGTGTGGGTCAGAAATTGGGGAAAAAAGGGGGCTTCAATTTCAAAAGATGTACTGGAAGACTGTCTTTCCCTGGATTATGATTTGGCAACCCACTGGATCAATTTTGTTAAAGCGGCATAAACGGATCTGGGCTTTGCAGACCTATATTTCAACCCAAAAGTTATTAAACCAAATATGAAAACCTTTGTGATAGAGGCATTTACGAAAAGTCAGTGTAGCTTGCACTAGGCACATTGTGATAAAGTAAGTAGTAGTGACAATTTTAACTCCATCAAAACATTTCTGGGTTGTGAATTTTATTTGACTTCAATCTTTGATGCAAAAAGTAGGTTTTTGCTCACCATGTTTCGTTTTAATTCTCTTCATTTATTAGTAGCCCTTCCCAGGGATGTTGACTGGCATACAGCCACGCCAAATTGCCCTTGTGATGATTCATCAAAGCAAAGCACCATGCACTCAACTCTTTTTTGTTGTTTATATTCTCAACCCCAGAAGCACTTCCTGAGACCAATTCTTTGGTCATCCAAGATTAGATCTCATATAGAAGCATTTCTTTATTTGCAAAGAAGGTGTGAGTTAGATCTCTGTGTAGCAGTGTTAAATATTGTTCGCTGTGCAATAAGGATCAGAAACCTGTATGGGGCTGTGTAAAGAACTTTTTGATATACGAACTTTTGTGATCCTATGTAATGGAACTGGCTTGTTTTTAACCATGCTATTATATATTTTTTATGTAGTTTTATGGCTATACTGTTTTATTCTGTGCTGTTATGGCTTGAGATCAGCCGAATAAAGAACAATTCACTGACTGACAACTGTATTTTATACATATGGTAATTCTTATTAGTAGGGATCTTGTATTGTTTTAACAACTGTATTTTGTACATATTTGCCATTTTCTTACTATATCCCTGATGATTGCTTTGTGGGAAGGAATATGAACTAACGCAGTAGGTCTGTGTTGCTTATGGTAACAAGCCAATTATAAAAGTTATAGTTTTGCTTGTTAATAATGAAAAGTTATGATAAAAGCAGTAGGCTTCACATATCAATTGTGAAAAGCCAATAGGCATTTAAGGGTAAATTGTTTTTCCTCTGCATTAAAACCCACAGATAGGTATTCCATTAAATGGAATCTCGCAATTCCCCATAGTAGGCAATCATTTTGGTGCTGGTTTCCACTCTTTGACATATAGAAGATTTGTACTCACAGAATCCTTGTTAGGCCCTCTTAGAGATAATATTTTACTTTACCAACTGTATTTTTCTAGACTATTTATGTGAATGTGTGCCTGATGGTTGCCTTGTGGGAAAGCTTATGCTCAGTATTGGAGGGCTCAGTTGGCGACTGTGATCAGCCATTGATAGCAGCTACAAGCCTGATTGGTTGACGGGGTAAAATATTTGTTATTGCCAAAGGCCTGACTTGTTTATTATGGTTTTTTATTAAAAGTTATGATAAACACATTAGGCTTGACATATTGTTTCTGAAAAGCATATGTTAAAATTAACTGGCATTTAAGGGGGGATTGTTATTTCTCCGCAATAAAGCTTACAGATAGGTATTTTTTTACACGAAATGCCAGATTACCTTTGTTGGGAATGATTTTGATGTTAGTTACTGTCTCCGGCAAACTACGGGAAGAATATTTGCACTGCAATATCTCTTGATAGAATTCCTACTTAGATGTCTGCCACAACAGATGTAGTTTCCATGGGAAGAGCGTATTTTCATTTGCCAATAACTTTGGCGTTGTTTGACAAATCCTCTCGAAATTTTCAAAACAAGTTTGCCACTCACTTCAGCTGCTATCTTAAAATTTTTGGGGGATCTGTCAAGCGGGGGCCGAGAAAAAGCGGGGGTCCCAAAACGCGTTTTCCCCAGGTTAATTTTCATAGTAATTTTAGACACGGCTACAGCCCAAACTGTTGAACGAAATTACACCAAATTTGACAGACAGGTAGCTGTTGGTCAAGAAAGCGTCCTTTTTGTGATTTGGTGTAAATCTGTTCAGTAGTTGTGGACTTATTTAAATACATTTCCAGTTGTATATCTAGGGAAGCTGAGGATCTGTGACACCTCCCGATCTCCTGCTGAGATCTGATTGGCTGTCAACACTTCAAAGCAGGAAGTGTTGTCAGCCATCTTGTGACTCGGTTGAACAGAGTCACAGAAAAAAGCGTAAAAAGGGGGCAGGGTAGAAACACCCTGACCCCCTAGGCCTCTTGGGGGGGTCCCACAGGGTCCCGGCATGGCCCAAAAAACATTTTTTTAATACATTTTCGGCTGGTGTCATGCAGGATCCATGAATTTCACTGTAAATGTAAAAAAAAATGCAGCGCAGGCTCCCGTGCTGTTTCTAATCAGTCCCCGGGTGAGCCGGGCCCCGGTGGCATATGGATATTATAGGAGGGGGGTGCCCGGACCCCCCTCCTGGGGCTTACTAATGCCCTGGGGACCACCACCTCTCAAAGGCTGATTTTTTTCTATAAATGGGGGGGCCTCTTGGACCCTCCCAGCCGCATGGACTGCCACCTCTCTGGGGGTTAAACTGCAAACAATGCAGCCCAGGGGAGCATCACCTCGTCGGGGAAAATTCTAACAAAGGATGGGGGCTGCGCAGCCCCTCTCCAGGAGCCACACATGGCCCTGGGGATCGCAACCCCCCAGGACCGGCTCCTTCTATGTCTTGGGGTGCCCACCCCGGGACATAGCTGTTTGCTATGGCTTGGTGGGAGCATTACCACTCCTACCAAGCCATAGAAAACTTTGCTCTGCTTCTAGCAAGCGAGAGCATAAAAAATGCTCTCGCTTGCTAGAAGTGGAGCAAAATATCTTTTACAGTGAGGGAGCTGCATGTTAGCAGTTTCCTCTCTATAAAAAATAATGCCAACTCCTGCAGGAGGCAGGGAGCCTGCAGGGACTGCAGGGGCCTTCAAGCTTCCCCCACAGTCCCCAATAACTATGAGTGGGTGCCCTGGGTGGGAACAGGACACCAACTATAGAGGCCAGACCCTGGGGGATGGGGTCCCCGGGGCCAAAATCAGCCCAGGAGTTGGGCCACGCGGCCCTCCTCCCATTATTTAAAAATAAGAGGCCGGGCCCCGGGAGATGGGGTCAAAATAGTCCTGGGAGGAGGGCCGCATCGCCCTCCTCCCCTATTTAAAAAAGACAAAAAAAGACCTTATCCCAGGGGATATGCTCCCCAGGACCAAAATTGGTCCAGGGAAGTGGGGCCACACAGCCTTCCCCTCTTATTAAAAAAAAAAGCTATAAAAACTACCGGCAAGTCGGCGAAGGCCCCACCCCATTTCACTACCACTCTGCAAACGCACCTCCTGGTGCACAGCTGGTTGGGAGACGAAGTCCTTTTGGCTGCAGAGGGTCCTTGGGGGCCAATTAGCCATCCTGTTACCTCCAATAAGTCTCTAACAGGGAATTGCTGAGAGGACTTCGGAAGCCATGCCCCCTTTTTCACCAGTCTACAAACGCGCCTCCTGGAGCACTGCTGGTTGGGGGATAAAGTCCCCTTGGTCCAGAAGGTCCTTGGGGGCCAAGAAGCCCTCCTGTTACCTCCTGAAAATCCCACAGAGCAGGATTCCTGAGAACTGGTGGAAGGCCCTGCCCCCTTTCTCCACCACTCTGCAAACACGACTACTAGTTAAAAAACCATAGAAATTCACTTAAAAAGCAAGGATTACAGGGCCGTTATAGTTAAGAAATAGAATTTGAAAAACCTTAGAAATTCACTGAAAAAACCAAAGGTTACCGGAATGTTACAGTTAGGAAATAGAATTAAAAAAAACCTTAGAAATTCACTGAAAAAACCAAAGGTTTCAGGGACGTTCTAGTTAGGCTCAGATTTTAGTGAAATTCGACAGTTATAGTTAGCTGAGCTAAGTATAACTTACGCCCCGCACTGCTTATGACCTCACATATTACATCACTCATGACATGGTCAGTGATATCACTGATGACATCACTGATGTCTTCTCAAATGCCATTACTGATGACATCATCCAGAGAGTGTAAGTATTTTTTAAGTTTATGACTGTTAAACTTAGGTACTACAAACATTAAATTAGTATAATAGGTGAATATATATATATATATATATATATATACATATATATATATACTCACCTTGAGGGACTACAACTCCCAAGATGCCTCAATGAACATTACACTAAGTCCCGCCCACTGAATTCGATTTGCATAAAGGTTGAAAATTAACACGAGGTGAGCCATCAATGCTTGATGTTTTGCCCAGGAAGAAGAGGCGTGGAATGCCTCGAAACACGTCAGCACTTGAAAAGACTGTTACGGCAACGGAGGAGCAGGCTGCAACGAGGTGATACAGGACCGCGAGGTCAGAAGCGTGGTCGAGTGCTCTTTCGATGCTTCAGGGCGATTGTTAGTAATAAAGAAATTTCCACACGGCAGCCTGGCCGTGGAAAGAAGCACCGTTTGTTAATACGAAGGCTGTGGAGCTGGACGAGCCGACTCCGTGCAGCACCACGGTTCATATGCAAATTTATGCTTGCTCTGTCGTTGCAGATCCTACAAAGGAATGAAACAATTGCATCAATATTCAAGGCATTGAACCTACTAAGGATGTCCCTAAACTCACCTTGAGGGACTACAACTCCCAAGATGCCTCAATGAACATTACACTAAGTCCCGCCCACTGAAGGCGATTTGCATAAAGGTTGAAAATGAACATGAGGTGAGCCGTCAATGCTTGATGTTTTGCCCAGGAAGAAGAGGCGTGGAATGCCTCGAAACGTGTCAGCACTTGAAAAGACTGTTACGGCAACGGAGGAGCAGGCTGCAACGAGGTGATACAGGACCGCGTGGTCCAGTGCTCTTTCGATGCTTCAGGGCGATCGTTAGTAATATATATATATTTATATATATATATATAAATTTATTTATTTATATATATATATATATATATATATATACTTTCACTGAAAAAACCACAGGTTTCAGGGCCGTTATAGTTAGGGACTAACATTTAAAAACCTTAGAAATTCACTGAAAAAAACACAGGTTTCAGGAACGTTATAGTTAGTTGGACATTTCACTCGTATAAAATCAGAGAAATTCAGCCGTTATAGTTAGTAGAGCTAACTATAACTCGTGCACCCGCAATGCACTGCTGAGGACGTCACATATTACATCACTCATGACATGGTCAGTGACATCACTGATGACATCTCAAATGACATCCCTGATGACATCACTGATGACATCATCCAGTGACTGAGTGTTTCTAAAAACTCAAAATTTATATATATATATATATATATATATATATATATATATATATATATATATATATATACCAAGGTTTACTGAAGAATGAGTGGGTGTATGAGTGTCTGAATGGATGATTTAGTGGGTGCATGACTGACTGTATAAGTGAGTGATTAAACGTGTCTTAGTGAATGCATGGTTGAATGATTAATCTGTGTGAATGTCTGTATCAGCCTGTCAGTTGGTGTGTAAGTGGCTGCATGGGTTGGTGAGTAGCTACATCAGTGTCTATATGGGTTAATGATTGGTTGTCTGAGTACCTGTATGGGTGCCTGAGTGTCTGTGTGGGTGGGGGTGTGTGTGACTCCCTGCATGGAAGTGTGAGTGGGTGATTCACTGGGTGTATGGATTTATGAGTGCGTGTGTTAGGGACTGTATGGGTGAGTGTACGTATAACTGTATTGATGAGTGAATGGATGTCTCAGTGGTATATGTGTAAGTAACTACATATGTGAAATGCAGTATATGTGAGTGCTAGAGTATATAAGTGAGTATATGTGACAGTGAGTGATTGTGACAGTGGCTACATGGATACGTGTGTGCTTATGTCAGTAATTGTTAAAGAAAGTATGTATATGGTACTATCTGTATGAATAAGTGAGGTGGTGTGTGTGTATAACTGTATAGGTGAGTAAATGGCAGTGTAATTAATTCTTTGGGTGACTGACTAGGTGTTTGAGTAACTCTTTGGGTGAGTAGCCGTGTGTGAGTGTCTATATGGATCTATGAGTGGATATATCAGTGGCTGTATTGATGAATGACTGCTTGTATGAGTGACTGTATGGGTTAGTGAGTGGATGTGTGTGTAGACGTATGAATCACTGAGCGGGTATGTACTAACCGCTATTGGTCTGTCTATGGTTTCGATATTGGTAGTCTGTATTTTAGAGTGGGTGTATCAAAGGTTATATTAGGGTATGAGGAGGTGCATCAGATGATCACGTGGATGATGTCATCAGTGATGTCATTTGAGATGTCATTAGTGATGTCATCAGTGATGTCACTGACCATGTCATGAGTGATGTAATATGTGACTTCATCAGCAGTGCATTGCAGGGGCGCGAGTTATAGTTAGCTCTACTAACTATAACGGCAGAATTTCTCTGGTTTTATACGAGTGAAATGTCCAACTAACTATAACGTCCCTGAAACCTGTGGTTTTTTCAGTGAATTTCTAAGATTTTTTAAATGCTAATCCCTAACTATAACGTCCCTGAAACCTCTGTTTTTTTCAGTGAATTTCTAAGGTTTTTTAAATGCTAATTTCCAACTATGCCTACATAGGTAGGACATTTGCAGAAAGAGGAAGAAAGGTGCACAAAGAAGCAAGAGAAGTGCAGAAAGAGGCAAGAGAGGTGCAGAAAGAGGAAGAAAGGTGCAGAAAGAAGCAAGAGAAATGCAGAAAGAGGCAACAGAAGTCCAGAAAGATGAAGAAAGGTGCAGAAAGAAGCAAGAGAGGTGCAGAAAGAACCAACAAAGGTGCAGAAACAGGCCTACTTTGACTGTACCTTACAACAGACTCATACAAAGTATCCTAATCACTAATCCTTCTCCGAAGATGCCTTCAACCTCACTTTTCTCTTGAAGGTTCACTATTAATCGACTGCTCAGAATGTTAGGCCTACCAAATATAAAGCAGCAATCCTAAGCATATCACTGTTGTAAGTCTGACCAAGTTTGTGAAGGTATGCATGCGTGTCTATGCTTTTACCTAGTGACATGTTAAATGTAAATAAACATACATGTGTTTCAAACAGCATACTCTGTAAATTTGTGTAAAAAAGGTGTATGCATTTCTTTCTGCTCACAATACAGGGCACATGGGTATTCAATAGTATATTTGAGGAGCTTTATAACACATTTTTACATAAGACATGTCTGCCTGTGCAACTGAATGACAGAGCAGAACTGAGAAGATTTGACCACCTATAGGAGAAGTTACCCGCTTTTTAAGCTACAATCTTCAGATGCATAACACATGTAAGAATACATATACAAGTAGACATATACCTCAGTCACGAGAGCACGCAGACCTTTAAACTTGACAGCTTGCACTTCCCATTTGAGTACAGAAAGAGGCGAGAGAAGTTCAGAAAGAAGCAAGAGAGTTGCAGAAACAGGCAAAAGAGGTGCAGAAAGAGGGAACAGGGGTGCAGACAGAGGCAGGAGAAGTGCAGAAAGAGGGAAGAGGGGTGCAGAAAGATGCCAAAGGGGTACATAAATGTGCAAGAGAGGTGCAGATAGATGCAAGAGCAGTGCAGAGAGAACCAACAGAAGTGCAGAAGGAGGCAAGAGGGGTGCAGAAAGAGGCAAGAGAAGTGCAGAAAGAAGCAACAGAGGTGCAGAAGGAGACAAGAGAACTGCAGAAAGAGGCAAGAGAGTTGCAGAAACAGGCAAAAGTGGTGCAGAAAAAGGGAACAGGGGTGCAGAAAGAGGCAAGAGAGGTGCAGAAAGAGGAAAGAAGGTTGCAGAAAGGCAAGAGGAGTGTAGAAAGAATCAACAGGGGTGCAGAAGGAGGCAAGAGGGGTGCAGAAAGAGGCAAGAAGGCTGCAGAAAGAAGCAAGAGCGGTCCAGAAAGAAGCAAGAGCAGTGCAGAAAGAACCAACAGAGTTGCAAAAAGAGGCAAGAGGGGTGCAGAAAGGAGTGGGAGAGGTACACAAAGAGGCAAGAGGGATACAGAAAGAGGCAGGAGGGGTGCAGAAAGAAGGAAGAGAAGTGCAGAGAGAAGCAACAGAGGTGCTGCAAGATGCACGAAGGGTGCAGAAAGAGGCAAGAAAAGTGCAGAAAGAAGCAACAGAGGTACAGAAAGAGGCAAGAGTGGTGCAGAAAGAGGAAGAGAGGTAAGGAAAGAGGCAAGAGAGTTGCACAAAGAGGCAAGAGGGGTGCAGAAAGAGGCAAGAGGGGTGCAGAAAGAAGCAAGTGAGGTGCAGAAAGAGGCAAGAGAGGTGCAGAAAGAGGCAAGAGAAGTGCAGAAAGAGGCAAGAGAATTGTTGAAAGAAGCAACAGAGGTGTAGAAAGAAGCAAGAGAAGTGCAGAAAGAGGCAAGTGAGGTACAGAAAAAGGCAAGAGAGGTGCAGAAAGAGGGAAGACGAGTGCAGAAAGAGGCAACAGGGGTGCAGGAAAAAGCAAGACAGGTGCAGAAAGAAGCAAGAGAAGTGCAGAATGAAGCAACAGGGGTGCAGAAAGAGGCAAGAGAAGTGCAGAAAGAAGCAACAGAGGTGCAGAAGGAGGCAAGAGAACTGCAAAAAGAGGCAAGAGAGTTGTAGAAACAGGCAAGAGAGGTGCAGAAAGAGGCAAGAGAGGTATAGAAAGAGGCAAGAGAAGTGTAGAAAGAGGCACGAGAGGTGCAGAAGGAGGCAAGAGAACTGCAGAAAGAGGCAATAGAGTTGCAGAAAGAGACAAGTGAGGTGCAGAAGGAGGCAAGAGAACTGCAGAAAGAGGCAAGAGAGTTGCAAAAACAGGCAAAAGGGGTGCAGAAAGAGGGAATGGGTGGGCAGACTGAGGCAAGAGAGGTACAAAACGAGGGAAGAGGGGTACAGAAAGAGGCAAGAGGGGTGCAGAAAGAAGCAACAGAGGTGCAGAAAGAGGCAAGAGAAGTATAGAAAGAGGCAAGAGAGGTACAGAAACAGGCAGGAGAGGTACAGAAAGAAGCAACAGAGGTGCAGAAAGAGGCAAGAGAAGTATAGAAAGAGGCAAGAGAGGTACAGAAACAGGCAGGAGAGGTACAGAAAGAAGCAACAGAGGTGCAGAAAGAGGCAAGAAGGGTGCAGAAAGAGGAAAGAGAAGTGCAGACAGAAGCAACAGAGGTGCAGAAACAGGGAAGAAGGGTGCAGAAAGAGGCAAGAGGGGTACAGGAAGAAGCAAGTGAGGTGCAGAAAGAGGCAACAGAGGTGCAGAAAGAGGCAAGAGAGGTGCAGAAAGTGGAAGAGATGAGCAGAAAGAGGCAAAAGAAGTGTAGAAAAAATAGAAAGGTGCAGAAAGAAGCAACAGAGATGCAGAAAGAGGCAAAAGAGGCGCAGAAAGAAGCAAGAGTGGCTTGCACACCATTAGTACCAATTTAATACCCACATTTAGCAATAAGTAATAGGTGACCGTCCTAGGTTTGCAAAGGGCCTTCCACCACGCTGTAACACTTGTCGCTGCATTTTTGGTAGCGTTTGAGCAGTTTGAGCTAGAAACAAGGTTTTTTTTGTTCAAATCTGCAGATTTTGCACCAGATGATGGATTATGTGGCAAATGCGGAAAATGTATAATTGTGCAAAAGTCGGTGCAGCCAAACAGTCGCATAATTCCAGTGGCCCTGCTCATACCTCCGACTAGGTCCAGAAGTGCTCCTCAGTGGTTCCTTTTTTTTTGGCTCATTGAGTTTATAGTTTAGCTTCTATGGAAACGAGGAAGACTAAACCTGAGGTTACCACTCCACAACACAGACTACCATACCACATAATTACTCTCCATAACACAAAATCTCAATTCTACATAATTCCTATACACTAAATACCACATAATTTCTATCCACATAATTTTCACTGCACAACATACCACATAATCCCACTACACACAATGTACATCCGCTCCACTCCAAAAAACATTAGTAAAAAACTTTTACATTTACAATGCCAATAGCCGTAACTTTCGCAAATGCGAGACCTATTACATTCCAAATGCTTCTTTAACTAGTAGTCACATTTGCACTGTGGTGAAGAAAGGGGGCTGGGCCTCCAACCAGCGCTCAGGAATTCCGCTGCGTAGGACTTACAGGAGGTACCAAGAAGGCTTCTTCACCCCCAAAGTCCCTCAGGAGTAAAGTGGACTTCATCCCCCAACCAGTAGTGTGCCAGGAGGCGTGTTTGCAGAGTGGTGGAGAAAGGGGGGGCGTGGCCTCCGAAGACTTTCCCAGGACATTCTTAGGGGCCAACTACCCCTTCTATTAC
The DNA here is from genome assembly GCA_963921515.1 of Calotriton arnoldi. NCBI lineage: Eukaryota > Metazoa > Chordata > Amphibia > Caudata > Salamandridae > Calotriton > Calotriton arnoldi. The sequence goes on along the minus strand of CAWUFW010001157.1, from coordinate 2,024,783 downwards.
CTCCAGTAAGTCCCACACAGCAGGATTGCTAAGTACTCGTAGCAGGCCACGCCCCCTTTGCCCACCACTCTGCAAACGCGCTCCCTGGCGTGCTCTTGGATGGGGATTGAAGTCCCCTTCGCTGCTCAGGGTCCTTAGGGGCCAACTAGCCTACCTGTTACCTCCAGTAAGCCCCACACAGTGGGATTGCTGAGAGGTAGACAGAGGCCATGCCCCCTTTCTCCACCACTCTGCAAACGCGGCTCCTGGCGCGCTCTTGGTTGGGGGATGAAGTCCCCTTGCCTCCTGAGGGTCCCTGGGGGCCAACTAGCCCTCCTGTTATCTCTAGTAAGCCCCACACATCTGGATTGCTGAGAGGTGGTCCAAGGCCATGCCCCCTTTTTACACCACTCTGCAAACGCAGCTTCTTGCGCACTGCTGCTTGGGGGATGAAGTCCACTTTAGTCCTGAAGTCCTCAGGACACAAAGGGACCTCATCGCCCCACCAGCAGTGTGCCAAGAGGCGCGTTTGCAGAGTGGTGTAAAAAGGGGCGTGGCCTCAGACCACCTCACAGCAATCCCACTGTGTGGGGCTTACTGGAGGTACCTGGTTGGCTAGTTGGCCCCTAAGGACCCTTAGTATTCAAGGGGCTTAATCCCCCAATTCCTGAACACGCCAAGAGGCACGTTTGCACAGTGGTGCAGGGAGGGGGCGGGGCCTCCAGCGAGATGCCAGCTTTTTTTTATTTGGTTTTTGAAAGGGGGGCTGTGTGGTCCCCCCTTCCCTTAATGATTTTTGGGCCCTGGGGACCCCATCCCCCAGGGCCTGAGCATTTTATTTATTTATTTTTTTAAACGGGAAGGGGGCCTTCCCTGGGCCACTATTGGCCCCGGGGACCCCATCGTCCGGGGCATGGCCTCGTTTAAAAAAAAAAAATTTAAACATTTTTCCCGGAAGGGGGGCTGCATGGCCCCCTCTCCCCTGGGTCACTTCTGGCCCCGGGGACCCCATCCCCATTTTAAATTTTCACGGTTGGGGACTGTGGGGGGAGCCCCAATTCCCCTGCGGTCCCAATCGGCTCCCCACCTCCTGTCGGAGCCGGCATTGCTTTTGGACAAGGGGAGCTGCTGACATGCAGCTCCCCTTGTCCAAAAGCAATCTGCTTCACTTCATGGAAGTGAGAGCAGTTTTCCTGCTCTCGCTTCCATGAAGCGAAGCAGATGTTTGCCGGGACATTGCAGTTTGCTATGGCAGGGCGGGAGCACGGCTCCCGCCCTGCCATAGCAAACTGCAATGTCCCGGGGGTGGGCGCCCCGGGACATTGCCGGAGCTAGCCCTGGGGCAGTGGCGGTCCCCAGGGCCATAGAGGGCTCCAGGAGTGGGGGTGCGCGGCCCCCCTCTCTTTGTGAAAATAGCCCCGGGATGTGGTAGGGCCGGGGGTCCGCAACAGACCCTGCATTATCTTAATTAGTGCCCCGGGGAGGTGGTGGTCCCCGGGGCAGTATGGGGGGGCGGGAGCTCCCCCACACTTATTTTTTTAATTATTGAAGCCCGGGGAGGTGGTGGTCCCCAGGGCTTGGGGAGGCCCGCAAGGCCCCCCACACATAAAAGCAATGCCCCGGGGAGATGGCGGTCCCCGGGGCAGCGTGGGGGGAGCAGGAGCCCCCCCACGCCTTTAATTTTTTTAAAAACAGCCCCAGGGAGGTGGTGGTCCCTGGGGCTGCGTGCCCCCGCATGAAATCACCGTGGCCCTGGGGAGGTGGTGGCCCCCGGGGCTGTGGGGGCCCCGTGGGCCCCCGCACTATATTTTTTGATTGCCCCCGTGACCTGGCACACCTGGGGGCTGATTAGAACAAAGCACGGGAGACCGCGCTTCGTTTTTTTTTCGGTGGGATTCGCGCACCCAGCACAAATTCTGCCGATTTAAAAAAAAAAATAAAAAAAAATGCTGTTTTTGTGCCTGGGGGTCCTTGTGGGACCCCTGAGCAGGCCTAGGGGTCAGGGTGTTTCTACCCTGCCCCCTTTTCTTGTTTTTTATCTTTTTTTTTTACTGTTTTATTGCGACTCGGTTTTACTGAGTCACAAGATGACTGCCAACACTTCTTGGTTTGGAGTGTTGACAGCCAATCAAAATGAAGCTCGTGCTTGGGAGGGTTAGCGAACCCTCCTCGGCCACCAGATATCGATATTTTAATTTTTTTAATTTTTCAGGAACTACTGAACGGATTTACACCATTTAAAAAAAGGTCGCTTTCTGAACCAAGAGCTATCTTTTTGCCAAATTTGGTGTAATTCCGTTCAGCAGTTCAGGCTGTAGCTTTGTCTAAAGCTCCTATGGAAATTAACATGGAGAAAACGCGTTTTGGGACCCCCCTTTTTTCTCGGCCCCCGCTTGACGAATCACCCCGAAACTTCAAGACAAGAGCTGACCTGAGCGAACCATTAGTTTTGAAAACTTCGCAAAGATTCGTCAAACGGCACCAAAGATATTGGCAAAAGATAAACGCTTTTTGAATAGAAACGAGGTCCTAACTATAACTACCTACTGGTAGGTATATATACATAATATGTATGTATATATATATATATATATATATATATATATATATAATATATATGTATATTACCTACTGGCGGTCGCCAGTAGGTAGTTATAGTTAGGACCTAGTTTCCATAGGAAAAGCGTTTTTTGATTTGCCAATATCTTTCGCGCCGTTTGACGAATCTTCGCGAAATTTTCAAAACTAATGGGGCGCTCCGGTCAGCTCCTGTCTTGAAAGTTTCAGGGTGATTCATCAAGCTGGGGCTCAGAAAAAAGGGGGGTCCCAAAACGCGTTTTCTCCATGTTAATTTACATAGGAATTTTGAAACAGGTTACAGCCCGAACTGCTGAACGGAATTACACCAAATTTGGCAAAAAGGTAGGTCTTGGTCCAGAAAGCGGCCTTTTTTAAATGGTGTAAATCCGTTCAGTAGTTCCTGAGAAATTAAAAAAAGAAAACTTTCGATATCTGAGCACCGAGGAGGAGTCGCGACTCCTCCCGGGCACGAGCTTCACTCTGATTGGCTGCCAACACTCCAAAACAGGAAGTGTTGGCAGCCATCTTGTGACTCGTGAACCGAGTGACAAGAAAAAGGGTGAAAAAAAGATGAAAAACAAGAAAAGGGGGCAGGGTAGAAACACCCTGACCCCATAGGCCTGCTCAGGGGGTCCCACAGGGACCCCCAGGGCCCAAAAAAGCATTTAAAAAAAAAAAAAATCGGCAGGATTTGCGCTGGGTGCGCAAATCCTGCCAAGAAAATTTTTAAAAAATGAAGCGCGGTCTCCCGCGCTTCATTTTAATGAGCCCCCGGGTGGCCCAGGTCCCGGGGGCAATGCCCTCACACCTAAACTTTGTATGTGGGTTCAAGCGCCAAGAACATGTGGCTACAAAAACGTCACATCTAGTCAAACATAACCTGACACATGAGAGATTTCTGAGTGTGGCGTTGAGCGCCAAGAATGCTTAGGCGTTAACACTGCGCTTTATCAATATCACACCGAGCCCTAACATAACCAGACACACGTACACTTTATTTTTGTGGCTTCGAGCGCCAACAAACCTGTGTGGGTCAACGGTTCCCTGGCTTAACATCACACTTAGGCCTAGCACAACCTGACACACTACAGCTGGAAGCAAAGCACCGTGTGATGTCTCACCAGCCGCCGGTTCCCCTGGAAATGTAACAATCAGCCCTGATTGCAAAGGTCTCCCGTGGAGTGGCCGGGCCTGTCGCCTCGAGATAAAGTGCTCTTTGTTAGGGGCGTGCACAGAAATGACACACAGCGGAGGGGGCTTCGCCTGCCCTCCCCGTCACATCAATATGGCTTCATCAGCACCTCCGGTGCCAAGGCGAGTGTTCAACAATTCCGACTAATCGTAGGAATAACTAATTGACCCCAGCGCTGAGGTGGGGGAGGCGGGTGCAGGGGGTGGGGGCGGGAGGCGGGTGCCGGGGGAGCAGGCAGGCGGGAGGGCGGCAGAGACGTGATCAGAGTACGTGAATGCAAAGGACGGCAGGTTATCCACTCACCGGAGCGCGCAAACCCACTAGATAGAAATCAACAAAGCAATTCAGCTGCAACAAAAACAAGAGTTTTTTTTACAATGTAAACTTTAATTGCTGCGCTCTACAGCAGAGATAAGGAGGGGGGTTTACAGCTTGGCACATTACGAGTTTTTTTATCCCCCTCCTAACAAAGACATGAAAATCGCACAAGTCTGTTGGGGGGGGCGTGGGTTAAAAAACCTTAGAAATTCACTGAAAAAACTACAAGTTTCAGGGACGTTATAGTTAGAAATTATCATTTAAAAACCTTTGAAATTCACTGAATAAAACCATAGGTTTCAGGGACGTCAGTGATGTCATCAGTGATGTCACTGACCATGTCATTATTGATGTAATATGTGACGTCATCAGCAGTGCAATGCGGGGACTCGAGTTATAGTTAGCTGAACTAACTATAACGGCTGAATTTCTCTGGTTTTGTACGAGTGAAATGTCCAACTAACTATAACGTCCCTGAAACCTGTGGTTTTTTCAGTGAATTTCTAAGGTTTTTTAAATGCTAATTTCTAACTGTAACGTCCCTGAAACCTATGGTTTTTCAGTGGATATATATATATATACAATCACAAGTTGCTCCTTCTGAAATCCCCGACCCGTGGGTGCGCCGGCCTGTGGAGTCTGCCGGTAATCAGTATAATGCACAAATCCAATAAGGCGCACACTCACGTTTCGACTGAACTAGCAATCTTGATCACACAGATGTGGTGGGGTACCAGGAGGTAAGAGTGGCTATAGCCCACCAGGGACAAGTGTGCAAAGTGTTCCAGAGTTGCAGTGGGGCAGTGTTACTTAGGGGATGAGATCCTGTGACTGTAAGGTGAAAGGCTAGTGCTGGGAAGTACCAGGAAGTACTGGGCGCCCCGTTTAAGGTTGCAGCACAATTATCCCAAGTAGGCATAAAGGAGGCCTGGAAGAGAGCTGTGATTCTCCTATGAACCGATGTAGTGGACTGCCTTATAGGAAGCAGTGCAGACTCCTAAGTGGGCAGAGGAGAAGAGAGAGCATGTGCCCCTAGGACTTGGGTCTTAAGATTTGTGATGTTCTCTTTCTCCTAAACCTGTTGTCCATACTAAGACGGCCGCCACTGTTTATATCTTCAGGCAATGACTTTGCTTTGTAGTCCTTCAACTATGTTTCCAATAGCTATATAATGACGCTTGTCTGTTTGTTTCCTTGTGTGATCAAGACTGCTAGTTCAGTGGAAACGCGTAACAAGATTTATGAAACAATACATCAACTTCACTGTACTTTTTGGACTGCTTAAAACTTTGGCGTCGTTTGACCAATCTACATGGAATTTTCCCCAAAAAGTTTCAAAGTAGGTTCTGTGTGCCATGAAAAGTTTGGGGGTGATCCGTGCAGCGGGGCAGCGAAATAGGTGCGCATAATAAGGGTGTGTTTCTAATGTTAATTCGCATAGGAATGTGTTGTCGAACCTTCAGCCCGAACCGCTGAATGGAATTACACTGAATTTGGCAGAAAGGTAGATGTTGTCACGCAGCATGTGCTTTTTGTTATTTGGTGCAAATCCGTTCAGTAGTTTTTGAGAAATTAAAACCGAACAATATAGTGATATCTCTGGCTGCGGATATTTTGCAGTGGTTTTGCAATGGTCGCCGATATTTCGCAACAATTTTGCAGTATATCACGAATGCGCACACAAACAGGAATGCTGTGATTGGCTGGGCTCAACCTGAACAGAAAGTTGCAGCCGACCATTTTATCGATCGAAAATGGTTCCTGGGGGTGAAGATTTCTGTGAAAGCTAACATAAGGGGTCAGGGTGGAGGTACTCTGACCCCATTTCTGACAAATGGGGGTGTTAGTGACACAAGTTATCTGTCCAAAATTGACTTTTTTGATCACGCATGATGTTCACGATGATGACGTGACCGCCAGGGCACCCCCGTGGTACCATCGCGAACATCGTGACGCCTTCGAAAATATTGATGGAAATATAAAAAATATATATTTGTACACACTTGCCGGTCCCTGTCACAGTCTCATGCATGCATTCTCAAACTCACTCCGACTCTTATACATCCATTCACATACCCACTCACACACTTATAAATCCAGTCACATACCCAGTCAGATACTCATGCACCCACTCACATTCCCATGTACAGACTCACTCAGTTATAAACGTACCCACTCACTCACCCACTCAAAGACTCACACATCCACTCAAAGACCCACCCAGTCACTCACCCTCCTAGACACACACTGACTCAGACACTCATGCATGCACCCATTCACTCAGAGACTCACTCACCCACTCAGAGACTTATACTCTCACTCACAGACCCAATGAGACACTCATACACTTACTCACAGTTCCTCTCAGACACTCATACACCCACTCACAGACCCACTCAGATACTCACACACCCATACAGTCACTCACACACCCACTCATAGACTCATTCGGAGCCTTATGCATCCAGTCAGTGATACACTCAGAGACTGACTCACCCACTTACAGACCAATGCACCCATTCACAGAACCACTCATACACTCATGCTCCCAGTCATTGACCCACTGAGAGACTCATGCACTCACTCACTCACAGACTCACTCCTACAGTGATGCACCCACTCCCTCTCCCTCTCAGACATCCACTTAGGCACTCATGTATCGACTCACAAATTCAGTCAGACAATCATATACTTAGTTTCAAATACACAAATGCACTCATGTACCTACTCACAGATCGACTGAGAGACTCATGCAACCAACCACAGATCCATGGAGACACTGATGCACTCAGTAATAGATGCACTGAGACAGTCATGCAGTTCGTTATAGAACCATTGATAAACTGATGCACCGTCTCACAGATCCACGGAAATACTTATACAGTGAATGAGAGACTTACTGATACAGTGATGTATGCAGTCACAGGTTCCACTGAAAGAGTAATACACTGTATTATAGAGATATTAAGGGAGTTATACATGCTATTATAGAGTCTTTTAGATAGTAATGTGTTTAGTGTGTTGGTTATAGTCCATTTTGCAGTTATAAGTTTTGAATGTGGTGGTGGCTGTTGAATGTCTGCTTTTGTTTTGTCATTTCGCAACATATTTGCAGTATGCGCGACCACTGACGTCATTGCGACTTCTGGTGTCGCCATGAACAAGGAAAATGCATTTCAGATGCACGTTTTTTCGACAAATGTATACAAAGGGGAAAGTCAAATCAATATCTTGCTAAACAGCTAGACTCAAGCTTTATGTAAAACATGTCTATATATGTGTTTTGCACTTCGTCAAAAACGCTGTATTCGCAGCCACCGATGTCATCGTGATGGTCCGGTGTTGCCGCAAACAGAGAAAATACATTTCAGGTGCAATTTTATTGACAAATAAATACGAAGGGGAAAGTTCAATCAATATCTTACTAAATAGCTAGACTCAAACTTTTTGTAAAACATGTCTATATATGTGTTTTACACTTTGTAAAAAACACGCGGTATTCGTGGCCACCGACGTCATCGCGACTGTCCGGTGTCACCACGAACAAAGAAAATGCATTTCGGATGCACTTTTTTCCACAAATGTATACAAAAAGGAAAGTTAAAATAATATTTTACTAAACAGCTAGACTCAAATTTTATGTAAAACATGTCTATATATGAGTTTCACACTTTTTTCAATAACACGCAGTATTTGCTGTGTGCCCTTGGCATTCGCGTCACCATCGTGAAAACCAAAAATATCTTGAAATAAGATGATGAATGTACTTTTTAAATAAATAGATGACAAATACAACAATAAGTGGTGCACCGTGCATATGTAATGTTCAATAACTAATTATAGAAAAAAATTACAAGGACATTATTTTTATGAAATAGAATATAAAAAAATCTTAGAAATTCACTGGAAAAAACATAGCTTACAGGGACGTTCTATTTAGGAAATAGATTTTAAAAAACCATAGAAATTCACTGAAAAAACCAAAGGTTACAGGGACGTTATAGTTAGGAAATAGAGTTAAAAAAACACATAGATTGATAGATAGATAGATAGATAGATAGATAGATAGATAGATAGATAGACAGATATCAGTCTGGTGGTAGAATCTATTTGCTGAAGGCAATCTATGAACCATACTAAAGGACATTCCCGCAGGGAACAGATGAATATTTCTTTGAATTGTATTTTGCCCATTTCTTTTGAGCTGCAGCCTGTATGCATTTATGTACTCTGTTTTTCTTGCAGGTGTTCTGTCAACTGTGGGTAATGGATACGTTATTGTTTTATCTGCAAAAAAGAAAAAGAAGCTGAGACCCGCGGAGATCATGACAGTCAATCTGGCATTGTGTGACTTGGGGATTTCAGGTAATTGTGCAGCAGTTTCCACTTTTATGTCTCAACAGGGAACTTTACATTGTGTGATGATCCACAAAGTCAGATAGAAAATCAGAGCATTGCTATCTGATTCTGTGACTAACATAAACTCATAAATGCTGAATATCTGTGAAAATATATTCTGTTTTGCAGGAAAAGTATGATTTCCTTCAAGTGCAACTTAATGGCTTAAAAAAGACAATCCATTCAGTCAATTGCCAAGTGCTGGCCAAAAATAACGAAATATTTCCTGTGGCTATAAACTTGTACTTGAATCAAGCAGCCAAATTATAAGGAATGTTGTATGGCAATGTGAAGCATTACAAGTAGACAGCCTGGGAATGCATATGTATTTGTGTGGAAGCAAAGAACTGTAGAATAATATTGGTGTGGGTTAAAAGGTCAGGGGACACTGTCAAGCCAGACCTAAAAATCCATTTAGGTTAATGACTACCCTCTTCACATCTGTGCTGCTGCCAGAGAAATCACAATAAATTATGTAGTTGTCTAAGACACGATTTGCAATGCCATGTGTCTGCCCCTAAATATTCAAGCTCAGTTTCCTGGATAAATAAACAAAATACTCACAGCTAATAGAGAGCAAGCACCTTTTTGTGGAAGCACACAACGTCTACCCAATCAAAGCATGTACCCCTGGCTCCCAACATGTGGGCGCAGCCAAATCCCTTCTCCTGGTGATTGTCACATAATTGTCTGGCGACAGATGTGCTGTCAAGCTAGTTTATAAAAATGAGGAAAATGGGATGTCCTATGAATAGGAAATATGGTGCTACACAGCCACGCAGTGAAATTTAGCTTAGATAGGGTAGTTTACAAAATACAGCTCAGGGGGGGTCATCAACTCTGGAGAGCGCTGCAAGAGAGTGTGTAAAAGATGCAACAGCACAAGAAAATAAAATTGGTTGTTACCATCTAATGTCATTTTTTATGGATGACCTGAGGGGCAGTTTTAGGTCTGACATTGATCAAGAACTCGTTCTAAAAGTATATTGATAATGTATTTACTTATAGAGGCTTTTAACTAGCCCCATTCATTTATTGATCTGTTATTGTTATTCTACTTCCACTCTGTACAGCATACAGCATGAGGCAGTGGGTTAGCCCACTTCAGCCACTGGCTGTGAGTGATGCTGATCTGCCCTTTCATGAGGAGCACATCCACACACACAGTAATTGTCATTAGGGCTGGGACTAGTATGGAAAGTTGTGTTTTTTAAGACCAATATATATTTTTGTTTTAGCCATTTTGTTATTTAGATTAATGAGAGCCTGGGGCTTTCCAAGAAATACTTTATTTTGCAAAAACCATAACTAAACAAAAGAAACAAGAAGTTTGGCTACCAACACCAGCCATATTGGCTTTGCAAATGATTGTTTATGCTGCACTCTCCTTCTTGCCCCCAGTCAGTACAGTATTTAGGAACATCTTCAGAGAATCTTTTTCTCTAACCTATTGACCAGATGACACTGACAAGATCTTTGGTGATGGCACAAATGAACTATGGCATCTCCATAAAAACTCATTGCAGGATGCCAAAGTTCAGAAACCAGGCCGCCAGACCAGTGGCAGCTGGCACAGGTAAGAGCGGTGAGGCGGTGGGGCGGGGCAGGGGTTGGAGAACTCGACATATGACAGGATAAGTTAAATTAGAATAAAAAAGAAATAAAATCACTTACCTTGCGCTCCGCACATCTCTGAGTTATTTCTTTTTTATTTTAACTTATCCCGTCGTATGTTGAGTTCCCCGACCCCACCTCACCGCTCTTACCTGTGCCAGCCGCCACTGCACCAGACTCTGTCTGAAGCTGAGAATGTATGACCAAATAAAAACAGCCTTGAATGCACTACATTAGCTCCCAGTAGATGCTCACATCATGTTTGAAGCACTCCGCACTGTCTAGAAGGCCTTTTAGGTCAATGCTCCAAGAAACTCATAAAGACTCAAATCCCACTTCACCCCTAACAGGATCCTGTGCTCTGTTTCTGCACCCCTGTTTACTCAAAAAGCATTCGATCAGATCAAATATGGAAGCATGAATCTTGGAGATCAGAGTTCTACTCTGTGGAACACATTGAATCCAAGCCGAAGGGCAGAGTCCACTACAGACATTTTCAGAAGTGTCTAAGTAAAACTCTTCCCAGAGAGGATTCTAAATCTCCCTGCTGCACATCATTGAATACTATTGCAGCACTCAAAAGTAACTAAAAGCCACAACATCTCTTGATAGATAAATGCTTTCTCAAATTAATAGATACAATGGGGTAAGACAAAATATGGCCAGAAAGCACTTGCCATTCAAATTAAAGATCAGAAAGGAGAATGTAAAAATCTATTGACTGTTCAATGATAACTAATCAGTGTCAAATCCAGATGAAGCAATAGAAAAAGTCTTCACCCCTGGATGGTAAATCTAAATATAACAGGAGGTAACCAAGGCTTGCCTAGAATGTCCCAAACACCCTCTTTTCAATATATTTAATTAGGTCAATTGAAATGTCAGGTCTATTTGGTGGAAGTCTAAAGTGCCATAATTCAATAAAGTATAACAGTGCAGGACGTCCTTGATAGCGCATTAATTTTATTTATGCTTGTTCTATAGTGCTAATGGTGCCCTATGGCCTTGAGAGCTTTCCAAAAGAAGAGGGGAATGACAGAGGATCTTGTTGTAAGACTGTCAGATGACATTCTGGCAGCATATACCAGCAGCTGGTACTGGAAGCAGATCAGTCCGTTGTGATGAAGACCAAAGGCCTGGAAGAACAGGTCACTTCTGTGAAAAACACTGCATCACAATGCATTAACTGTACACAACCCAAGTACCTCTCCTATTACTCAGTGATTGTTTGCTGTCCTTGATCCTGTGTAGCACTCTGCTGTCTTTTGGCTAGATGTGCGCTGGACAAATACCACATACATACAACCATATATACATTTTCAAGGATTCCAAATTATATTAAGTTGCTTTCAGTGTTAAAGGATACAGAAGTGTATCACAAACAGTGTACTGTGAGTCTATTATGGTTAGACAACGTTTAGTATCTGTCATACAGAATGGTACCAAGTAGTTTAAAAGATTTGAAGGTGCATGTCCAGCCATACGTGCAGGGAATAATGCCTATATTTCAGTTTCTTTTTAGGTTGGGATTTAGTGGTGTGACATCAATATGTCAGGGTTACGGTCAGTTTGCTTTAAGACGAGACCGACAACATAGATATGAACTCTTTTAGGCTTCTTCCTTGTCTTTATTGACGACATCCTGATTTATTTGTGAGAAGATGAAAACGTCATCTGCCTCATGGGATCAGAGGTGTGTAATTACCCAGAATGTTTCTATTTTGAGCATGTCCATCTCTCGAAATGGATTGGTGATAGAGACAGATTGTGGGTGTAATGTAAATGACCCCACCTTGGATTGTGTGACTGTTGCAAGGTCATCTTGGTACAGAATCCCCAGGCAAACTACTGATGTGAGGTGTCTTCTATAATTCAGAAACTACTGTTTTGTACAAAGTAAACTCAGCAGGATTGCAGGTCTTGACTTACCAGTATAAGAGGGAAAAATTGGGTCAAACCTATGGTTACTGATAATGAACCTCTCCCCTGCTTTAGGTTTTTGAAAAACATTTATTGAGATCACCAGAGGTACAAGGTTGTAGGATACAACACAGATATTGGTATTGGTACTTGGGTGATAAGTGGGGCTCATACCTTTGGTCAATATTAACACTTTACCTGGTGTTTTGAGCCCCCCCTAAGCATTATCGGGAGTTAAGTACAATATATATTCCTTGCCTGAGAAGATAAATGTTGATAGATAGCATGAGAATATATGTGTCCAAACCCTGGGTCAGGCATCTAGCTTCTCCCTACAACTACAGTGATATTGGAATTCCATGGCTAGGAGGCTCTGAGGTTACCTTGTTGATGTTGCTACCCCGCAGAGCTCAGTGGGGTGGGTGTGATGGGGAAGCAAAGATTCATGTTTTGTTAAATTTATTCTTTGGGTCAGAGGAGCTCAATGGATGGAATTCAGAGATCAAAGTTATTGGTACTTTGGACTAGCTTCTCATACCAGTGCAAGCGTGCTTGTGCTCACTTCCTAAAACATGGTAAAATTGGCTTACATGTGATTGGATTATTTAATTTACTGATAAGACCCTAGTAAATTTGCATACCATACCATATACCGAGGGCGGGTAAATTAAGTGCTACTAGTGGGCCTGCAGCACTTTTTGTGCTGCCCACTTAAGTTGCCCTTTAAATTATGTCTCAGTCCTGCCATTGCAGTCTGGGTGCGGCAGTGCTTAATTTAAGCCGGTGGTTTCCAGTGCTCCGCACCAGCACTTAATTGTCAACACCGGCACTTATCACAGCTGCCACATGATGGTGCTGTTTTTGTAATATAGAGATGATCACAACAGTTGTTTATTAATCAATTAGACATTAAAATAACTCATACCTGCCTCCCAAGCCATTCTTATAGCTTTGGGGGACATCAATAGTCTGAATTGTAACATTTGTAGCAGTGGGATGGCTAGTAATTGCGTATGTACTGTCATTGGCAGCGTTGGCAGTGGCAATGGGTGGTACAAGCTGGAGTGGCCTCCTCACTATGGCCCTGGCACTTATTATTTTACAAATTAAGCACTGGGGTGCAGCTGTAAACTGCCAATTCAACCTGGCAAAATAAACTCCTTTTATTAATACATGTAAGTCACCCTAAGGTAGGCCCTAAACAACTCACAGAACAGGTTGGACAAGTAGTTTAAGTTTTACATGTTACAGTAGTGAAAACTCACAAATGTGTTTTTCACTACTGTGAGGCCTACCTCTCCCATGGGAAAACATTGGGTTACCTTATTACATTTAATAAGTAATAACTTTTGTTTGGAAACAGGTAGAAATATCATGTTTGATGTTTACAGAATTGAAATTTAAAATCCTGCTTAATCGTAAAGTGGGATTTTAAGTCACCATTCTGAAAATGCCCCTTTAAGAAAGTTGACATTTACTTGTCATAACCATTTGGTGCCTGCAACCTGTCTCCTGGGTCACATGACTGTGTAGTTGGCAGTTGGCCTTTATGTATTCCTCCCAGACAGTCACACAATAGGCAGACTGGGTGTTGCAGGATGGGAGGGGTGGAGCTGTGCATAACCCCACTTGTGATTCAAAGACATTGCCTCAGCACACACACAAAGACCTTCACACTAGCCTTTTGTGACACTAAACATCCTGGGTCCGGGGCAGGGAGGCAGGAAATTCCTGACACCTCTGTGATGGGAAGACTCCAGAAGTTTCTTCCACTTCAATGTTGACTCCAGGTATAAAATTAGGACCTTCCGGCCCACTCTTCAGTTAACTTCTGGACGTGAGGCTCGAGACCTGCTTTTCTGCTTGAACCCAGGGCTACCAGAGTGACTTCAAGAACTAGTTGGTTGGCCTTCTGATCAGAGCCTCGGGGACGGAAAAGGCTCCAACTATCTTGAACATGCACATTGACCCACCCTGAATGAGTTCCAACCATCCAAAATTCCAAATGGTACCTATCCAGTCCTGGACCCTTGGAAGTGGTGCTAAAGGTGCCCAGACAACCCAAATCCTAAAATGTTCTGCCAAAAAGAGCTCTGAGAACCAAGAGAAGACCGAGACCTAATTGCTTGCTGATACACCCAAGGTGCGTCACCGTTGGCCCTATTTTATGATAGCTCCTGCTACGTTCTTCTCTGCTGCAGCAAATCCAATTCAGTGGCTCTTCGTCAGAAGGGTATCCGGCCTACTGGAGCCCTCGTCAGGTACAGCCTGCAGCTTCATCCTGCTGGAGGTTTTCAACTTCCAGAAAATAGACTAAGTCAGAGCGTACAAATCTTTACCATAACTTCATCCAACAGCTTCCTGATGACGATGCCTCCCCCTCAGACAATGCTGGCTACCTTGTCCCACTGAATGTTACCTTCTCAGACAATTTTCTTTAAAATTTCTTCTAAGCCTGGAGATAAGCGGAGACCGGGCCCAATCCACTTTGTGTATCCACGCTGCTCTCTATCTCGCCCAGCCATATGTTTCGACTTTGTCCAGGTCTCATGCTACTAGATGTCCATGTTTGGCGCTTTGATCTTTTAGGCGCTATTTTAACTTTAATCCTTACAAATTCATAACGCCGGTTTTACTGATTTACTTTTTGTCATTTTGGTGTCAAATAATTTATTAAATTTGACTCGATTTTTAGGTCAAGCCTACAGCACTTGTGCTGCAGGATGATCTATGGTATGTACTTTGTGGGGTTTGACTCCTCCCATCGCTTTGGATTGGCTTTTGTCTGTGTCATTCAAAAATCATAGCCTCCAAATGGCTAATGGTTGTTGCATGTCCCACCTTTTCTCACAAGTTAACTCCCATGGATAATTGCTGTGGGAGCGAGCAGCGACAAGAACGTCGGCAGGTGCTGCGGCAAGACACATGCTTTGCTCTGACAGCTCTTCTCTCCATTAGTAAGCAATTGTCTGGCTGGAACACCAGCACTCGTGTTTTGAGTCGCTGTATGCTTTTGGCCGTAATATCATTTTTATATAGCCCCGCAATGCGTCCACACAATGGAAGATGCTGCAGAGTACCACAGGGTCACGCACTTTGCTCTGACAGCTCTTCTCTGCGTGCAGAAGTATTTAGCAGGAACACCAGCGCTCGTGTTTTGAGTGCAACGTGTCCACACAACGGGAGATGGTGCAGAGTACGGCAGTTTGCTTAACTTAACGCAGTTTGTTTAAACTGCGGACTGTATTAAACAAATATGTCGGTGTGTGTGTTGGGGAGGGGCAGGGTGGGGGTGTTGGAAGGACACAGAAGCACCACTAGAGCTTTCACAGCATCTCATCTAATGGTGGGAGCTTGAGGGCAGGCAGGCTAAGCAATTTTTTGTGACCGGAGTTCCAATTTTGTCGCCTTCAAAGGAGACAATCAGCCCCATCTGATAACTGTATATATATGTTAGCCCCTGTGCCAGCAGTGCCTAATACTGTGTATTGACATAGAGCACCATGATGTAGGTTCCCTTCAACTTCTACAACTGTGGCAGCCTAGAAAATATCATCTGTCTAAAAAAGCATATTGTTGTAAAAGAAGGTGTAAGATTCTGAAGCTGCTTTCTTAAAACAAATGGCAGATAGGGGGTAGGGAATAATGTTTTTTTGGTCTGTGCTCTAGTTCTTTATTAGAATGTGGTGGTTTTACAGTCTATGTGTCTGTCTTGTTGTAGTCCTTTATCTGTTTCAGAGAAGCTCAAAAGACTATTAACGAAAATGTAGGCCAAAGCGAGGCTTGACCAGCATGCTTGTGACAACAAATGTGACTTAGTCAGGTGAACTACTCTGTTCGGACTGGGCTCATGGCTGTCCCTTCGGGCCACACAGAATCCCTCCTGCTCTTAAGTTTACTTCTGAGCGCCAGTGCTGCTCTCTATATATTGGATGATCATGGAGGGTTGGGCCGGGAGTTCGACGGTATTGGGGGCCTGAGTAGCGAAGGGGTGAGTGCACTACACAACATTCAGATTCTTCCTCCTTGTGGCAATATTTATGTAAACAAACACCTCCTCAAGGAAATATTGTAATGACTAGGAGATGAACAACTTAAATGAGTCGCATTCCTTCAAACATGATTTTTATTAATCCTCCCACAAAAAAGGACTGGCAGCATGCTGTCGACTGTTTTTTGTAGTGCACAGTTTTTTGTTGATATATCGCTTACTACCACTAACGAGGCTTTGAAGCGCTTTGTTAACAAGTAGTACGCTACTCATTGGGACCCATTGTTATGGTTTAGTTTGACACACAGTTAAACTGAATCCATGCACTGTTGTGCAACTTGTGATGTTTTTCATGCAGATTATTCATGGCAGTACCGGTTTCCATGTGGTTGAGTTGGTGAGATGATTTAAACTGTTAGAAGTACTGTCATGTAATCATTAATTGGCAAGTATTTTATAGTCTAGTTTACTTGTTGCGCCACTCAGGCACACTAACTTCCGCTAGTTACTTGTGGAAGTATTGCCAGGGGAGGAAAATAAGAACCTTCTTGTTTAAAGAGAGTGTACTATATTGTTTTCATCAGGGTGGGGTATTGAGAACTGAGCGGATACACAATACTATCTAATGGAGCTCAGCAAAATTGTGAAGATTAGGGTTTGGGCAATTAATGGGCCCGATCTTAATGTTTTATCTTTTAAAAGGACTAAGTGGAATGCACTGTGGGTGATTATCTGTATGTGTGGCTTGTATCTACACCTTCATCAACAACTTCTGATCAGGAATCCTGCCTCCCATCTTCCCTCTGGCACATTGGGTTCTACCAGTACTATTCTGTTTCAGCTCATCTACACTTTTCTAGCCTCTTCTCTCTTCTATCTCTCCATTATCCTTTTCAATCCAACTAACAGACTCATATGTCCACCGCTCAAATTAACTCATACTTCCCTATACTAATTCACCAGTATTCCTTTTTTGGGTTCCGGAGTATCCTGCTACTTGCCGAAAAGCGCTTAGATGCCTCGTCAGGGGTAGTAAGCGCTATATAAATACAATTACAATACAATTAAGCTCTTGTTTTAGATTAATTATGGATGCCTAGCAACATCTGCTTGAGGTTATAATAGCCCTAAGGGAAGGCAAGGTACATGATGTAGTTTTTTGTTAAAACAAGCCATAGATATTAATGGGGACTTGTTTTAACAGGGTCCTTCTCCTACCCATCAGAATTCCTTTTGCATCATCATCATCATCTCGCACCAAAGGCTATTGTAATACATGGGGTACCATCACTTTTGTTTAAGACCTGCACTGATTTTGAAAGTTTGTAATCTGTGTTTGGCGAGGAATACAAGTAATATAGGAAGAAGTGGCAGGAGTTTTTCCCTTTTTTTCTTTCAGTGTTTGGATCAATCCCTCAGATCAATGCAATGCACTGTTACCAGCCAGTTATACAAAAATAACACTTTTAATAAGTACTTCTCAATTCTGTTGTTGTAGCATTCTGGATAATATGCTGCGTAGCTAAAAACTTAGTTCCCAAAGGCAAGCCCGATTGCATTGCAAATGCTTGTTCTAAATTAGTGTGTGATTTTTCATGTGTTGTGTTTTCACTTTATTGCTTTTTGAGTGTGCATAAATGCTTTACACATTGCCTCTAAGTTAAGGTTGACTGCTTTTGTGACAGAGGGTTAAGCACAGGTTAATTTAAGGACTTTTTTCACCCTGACAAGGATTGTGGCTGTTGCTTGAGAAGGGCTTATACCACCCTAAAACAACAGCCCAAATTTCACAAAATTCATTTGAGTCTAAATAGTATATCTGTATCTGCTCCAAATCCAACGTTAGCACTTATTCAATATAATAAGGTAGCCCAGTGTTAGCCAATGGGAGAGATAGGCCTTACAGTAGTATAAAACGACTTTAGGAGTTTTTTACTACTAGGAAATGTAAAACTTAAGCACACATGTCCTACTTTTTAAATACAATGCACCTTGCCCTATGAGCCTTAAAGGCCTACCTTAGGGGGGACATATGTATTAAAAAGGAGGTTTTAGGCATGGAAAAAGGTTTATTTTGCCAGGTCAAATGAGAGTTTAAAAACTGCACTACAGGCTGCAGTGGCAGCCTGAGACATGTTTTAAAGTGCTACTTTAGTGGTTGGCACAAGGAGTGCTGCATGCCCACTAGTATCATTTAATCTACAAGGCCCTGGGTACATTTTGGCACTAAATATGTGCTTACTAATAATGCACATATTTAGTAAGCACATATAATAATAAAATGGTGTTTATTCAGGATAAAAAATATTTTTGCATGAACATTTTTACCTTTTGTTTTGAGGGATCAGGTTCATTTCTTCCCCAAAATATGTGTTATTTTTCGGAAAGAAATTTATTGCATTTTGAAGCATTTTTATTTGGCAAATGTGAAGCTGATGTTTGAGCGATAATCATCGCACCTGTCTAAAAACGTAGCTTGTATGATTGGTTTAACCGGTCTGCTCTCTAAAACTGAATAATAGAACTGATGTATAAACTTGTAAACTATGTAGCTCTGCTCTCTACACTGAGATGTGTATAATATTTTGAATTGTGCCCCTTTCAATGAGAATCTCAGTGATAACATAAGACTGAGAATCCATATTGAATGGAAAAGCTTTCAAAATGAAAGAAAGTAGAATGGAAAAGTGAAGATGCATGCTATGGACAGTGACAGGCTATGTACTATTACTGCATTGCATGTATAGCCAATAAATGTATAGAACGTTTTGGAGCTATTGTTCTGATGAACTGACCATTCGACTTCCATCTTCTTCAAGTTTTCCTGCGGTTGGTAAAAAGGGGATGAGCACCATCAGCTTTGCTTAGCACATGGATAAAGTATTGTAATATTTCATGAGCCGTTTTTACCAGAATATCCACCTTCATTCATATCAGCTGCACAGTATAGACTTCCAGCATGTTATGAAGCTAAGTAGATGTCGAGGTAGAATAGGAAATATATCAGTTGACAATATGTTGTAAGTCAATACTGTGCAATCAGTGTAATCCGAGGTGATATTCTTGACCTTGTTAGTTGGCATGCATCCTTTCTTGAGTGCTCTTTCGAATCCTATGGCTTTTTAGCAAATGTATCATAAAATGCCATATTTGTCCCCATATATTCACAATTTTCAACCAGAAGGATGCAGTTCACCCCCGAAGCTAACTGGAGGAAGTCAGGCTTCCTAGCATCACTCACTTCCTCAATACAGCTTGGGCTGCGACTCAAGCCCCAGCACTTCAAAAGATAAGCAGCTAAATATGGGAGTGAGGAGAGAGGAAATAATCTCAAAAGTAGGCATGGTCTCCTGTAAAAGTAGTTACATAATCTGACACAGTGTATTGGGCATATTCATCCCTACTATGATAAAATGTCCATATGCGTAACCTGACACCGTATATTGGACATATTCATCCCTACTATGATAAGATGACCATATGCATAATCTGACACCATGTATTGGACATATTCATCCCTACTATGATAAAATGTCCATATGCATAATCTGACACCGTATATTGGACATATTCATCCCTACTATGATAAAATGTCCATATGCATAATCTGACACCATGTATTGAACATATTCATCCCTACTATGATAAAATGTCCATATGCATAATCTGACACCGTATATTGGACATATTCATCCCTACTATGATAAAATGTCCATATGCATAATCTGACACCGTATATTGGACATATTCATCCCTACTATGATAAAATGTCCATATGCATAATCTGACACCGTGTATTGGACATATTCATCCCTTCTATGATAAAATGTACATATGCATAATCTGACACCGTGTATTGGACATATTCATCCCTTCTATGATAAAATGTCCATATGCATAATCTGACACAGTATATTGGTTCTGACACCGTATATTGGACATATTCATCCCTACTATGATAAAATATCCATATGCATAATCTGACACGGTAAATTGGACATATTCGTACCTACTATGATAAAATGTCCATATGCATAATCTGACACGGTATATTGGACATATTCGTCCCTACTATGATAAAATGTCCACATGCATAATCTGACACGGTATATTGGACATATTCGTCCCTACTATGATAAAATGTCCACATGCATAATCTGACACGGTATATTGGACATATTCATCCCTACTATGATAAAATGTCCACATGCATAATCTGACACGGTATATTGGACATATTCGTCCCTACTATGATAAAATGTCCACATGCATAATCTGACACGGTATATTGGACATATTCGTCCCTACTATGATAAAATGTCCACATGCATAATCTGACACTGTATATTGGACATATTCATCCCTACTATGATAAAATGTCCACATGCATAATCTGACACTGTATATTGGACATATTCGTCCCTACTATGATAAAATGTCCACATGCATAATCTGACACGGTATATTGGCAATATCCGTCCCTATTATGATAAAATGTCCACATGCATAATCTGACACGGTATATTGGACATATTCGTCCCTACTATGATAAATTGTCCATATGCATAATCTGACACGGTATATTGAACATATTCGTCCCTACTATGATAAGATGTCCATATGCATAATCTGACACGGTATATTGGACATATTCGTCCCTACTATGATAATATGTCCATATGCATTATCTGACACCGTATATTGGACATATTCGTCTCTGCTTTGATATGATTTCCATGAATTTTGTGACCGTAATAGTCTTCAATTATTTCATGGCAAAATGAAAAGCCTGTGTTATGTTTAAATGTGTGGTGCATATTCTACGTTAACACGATTGGCATAACTTTAGGCACCTTCTCTGCCTTTTGTTCTGGGCATTTATTTTTTCAGTGTGCCACAATAAATCAGTTTACATTTGGCAGGGTCATAAAGGGATAAACAGCACTTGATTCTGGGATTGGGTGGAACGTCCTGGGGTGGGAGGGTGAATAGTTATGGACCATTATGGACTGTATATGCTCTTTTGAAGATTTATTATCTATTTTTACCACCCACATTTCATGCATTTTCCAAAAGAGCCACCCTTAAAAAGACGTAAAAGCACATTAGTGTGTGAGATATTGGAATAGAGCAGCGAAAAATGTATGTTTTTATAATCTTTATTATTCATATGTCAATCCGTGTGTTAATGTGTGAATAAATATGCATAAATAAGCAACACTTTGCATAATCGAAGTATAACTATTAGCTTATAATGTATTCACATTAATTGAATGTGCATTCTTAATGGTGGCCTAATGCAGGCTGCTCAAAAGCCTTTCACTATTAAACAAAAATGTTGATTTTGAAATATGCTTTCACGTTTTCCTTCTCATTGCAGGCACAAGATAACATACGCTAATTAGATGAGTAGCTCATTGTTTGGTTCTAGAAATGTTAGAGTAGATAATTTTAATTGAAGTCTGTTGTGAATTACACTGTGCGTGAGGATAAGAAAGATCCTACTGTATAATGCAGTCCGGACCACTGATACATCCAAGGTCGTAATGCTGTGCAGGCCTTTGTTCGATGATGGGAACGAGGAGAGTTTATCTGTTCTAATGAGATGGTGCCATCTGACTGGTCCCAGTTTGGAGGAGTTGGTGGAAAGAACTTCCAGAGAGAGAATACAATATATTTAATTGTGTGTCTTAGAATAGTTGTTAAGAGATCGTGTCTTCACTTTGCCTAGGAAAGACCTTTCCCCAACTCTGCTAATTATTGATTCTTGAGGTGGACTTTTGGATGTCAATGCCTTTTTCTTACCCTGAACCTTTAATTGGTTCCTATCAGACTGACACCTTCTGTTTAGGATTTCTCCTTGTCATCATCAGATGTTTAATCTAATTTGGTTGAGTTTCTTGATTGAACTGATACAACCTCTGCTTTGCATCTTGTACCTTGTAATGATTTACCTGTTTTATTCTGTTGGACTGATTAACAATATTGCATAGTATTCTCAACTGACAAATGATTTTATAAATAGAGAAAGCCAGTAACTTTGACTAATGTGTTAATAAACCCTTATGGTTTGGAAACCAGCCTCTCTGTCGTTCTTGTGGAGCCAAATGGGTTTTACTGAAATTAGACTTGTAATACTGAGGTTAGCTCCTGGAATACACTTTTCATACAACCAGTGGAGAAATCTGTTTGACGATTACACCAGAGCCCAAAGGTATAGCAAATTGTGCTGTATCAGGAGCAAAGGCGGACGCTCTTTGAAAGACTAGCATCCTGAGATTCAGGGATATTGGTACAATTTCAGGGTAGGATGTGTATCCTGAAGGTGTTCACTTTGTCCTTTCAATGATTTATAATACAATTTTCTTGACATTGATATTCTTAGGTAGTGTGTCTATAAGGCGGGTATGACAGAGGCATATCACAGCTGAGAGCAGCAATTTATTTGCTTTTGCTTGGAATTTTGTGGGTTTGGGCGCCAAGGTCAAAATTGCATTTTTTCTTGTGGTAACAATCATTTTTACACCGTTTCAATTGAGATTTATTACAACACCCCTAAATGGGGTAAAATAGACACGAGCTGGTTTGATTTGGGACATTGATTAGGAACCCAACATACAGATCACAACCACACGTTGTAGTGTAGTTCCTATTTCCATAATAGGCTCTGCGCATTGGAATAATATACCCTATAGGTTTGACATAGGACTGAGGTCGGTATGTCCCTATCGAGTATATTAAACTTAATTACTTTGTGCCAGCTAACTCAGAGGCCACTAGAAACTCCTTGTGAACAAGAAGGGAGTAGTTTCTGGCAACCGCATAAACATGACAACTTTGTTTCCCTTTTGAATCGGAACACTTCTCAGAATCGTGGAAACAATAGATAACAGTTTCACTCAGCTAATCGTGCATGCTTAGTTTCCTCAGAGTTACACAGAAAGAATAGACGGGCGTTTCAATAAAAAGGTTTTATTGAACTGTCTTGTTTCTCGTGTAAGAGATATGAGCTGTTATGATCACAAGACAGTATGCAAGATATATAATGTACAGCATAAGCAGTAGAAATAAATAATACTGCGCTAGCATTATCTTTTAGCATATATTCACATACATAAATAACATGAGCTAAAATGCGAGTACTCATACGATGCTTCTCTAAGCTAGTTCTACCCCAATGTACCTATCCTAGTCTAGGTGTAGGGAAAGGTAAGAAGTAGGTGAAGTATTCTCTAGTATGGTATACTAAGAGTATGTTAAGTCTAGTATGCCAAGAGTCCCTCTAGGTTCTAGTCAGCTCCATACCTTGAGAATGAGAGAGGTGGGAATCTCCTGCCGGATCTCAAACTCTAACACCCCGCGAAGGGAGTCAGAACACTGGAAGCTGGATTCTCTGCGAGCAGGGATGACAGCGTCTTCTCAGTGCGTCAGGCTGGGATACGGGCTCCTCTGAAGTCGAGGTCTCCTCTAACTTGCTTGGGCAAGGGAAGGTATATTTATACCTGGTAGATGCCTTGGAATGTTAGCATTGACGTGAAGTCGGACAGAGGAAGACGTCAGGAATGAACCCTTAAGGTATAGCGGTTCATGCATAATAGATGAGTTCTTGGAGAAATCAATAATCCTGTGCTAGGGGAACTCCCAAGAGCTTATGGGTCTGGTTTCTAAGAACTCGTTGTGACGTTAGGGTGGACGGATGTCGGTGACCATGCCTGTATTTGGAGTGCACGGCTAATGCCTAATAAGGACTGGGATTCTATGCCTATATAAGGGCAATGCGAATTGTGCCTATATAAGGACATATTTCAGGAAAACCTATATACGGACACCTAAAGCTGAATACAACACCCACTCCACTTTCGAATGAACGATAATACCAAATGCTAAACATTAAATGCTAAACATTAAACTGAGTACCACATGTTGCTAAAAACATTTCTAAAAGTATATTAAAAGAAGTTTAAAATAAACTGTTGAATGCAATAGGTACTGTACATTTTAAAGCATTTTTTCATTCTAAGCATATATTGGAAATAAATGCAACATGAATGAATAAACAGAAATATATACATATGATGAAATGGTTGACAAGTGTTCAAAAATCAAAGCCATTTTATCTCATGGTATTAAATGAAAGTTTAGACAAATAAGGTGACAATGCATCCCTGGAAGTATTCAAAGAAGTCCGTTTTATAAGAATAGTTCTACTGTAAGCAGATTGTTTTGACATGTATTTTCAAAAAAATAAAAAATAAAAAGTTCAATTTTAGGAATAGTTCCAAGTTTTGAAAATATGAAGGCCAGATTTCATTGCGTCCCTGGTACACTGTGAGCCGAATCAAAGTCAGTGTATGGGTCTGGTGTAAACATGAAATCATCTATTTCTGTAGACAAAAGATCGTCTACCGATGTCGGTGACAGTTGGAATACCTCATTTAGAAGATTAACTGCACAGAGATGTGAAGCATCGCCTTCAGCATAGGATGCCACAGCAATGTTCGCGTCCCTTGTTACCTGTGTCCCTGTTGATCCATCTCGTACCTCAGCAGCAGCAGGAAGCGTCTGTGAGATCTCAATGAATGCCGTCATCAGGATTGGTAGCCTCTGGGGACAACACAGAGCATGGGCCGTTACCGGGTCCAGCAGAGTATCGATATCCGTTGGCATGATTGATGGGAGTGTTAGACAGGTGTCTAGCACGCATTCTTCACCGCAAAGCAGGCAGCGTAGAACAGGTAAGATGCAATCTTTCCAGATTGGTCTGAATGACAGAAACCATGTTGTATTAAGTTCCCGTAGACGAGGTATACCCAAAAGTTGCACTATGCGCTCACAGCACTTCCGTTCTAGGAGAGCTTTCTCCACATCGCTCGGAGTGATGTCGGCGGATAGGCTTGCCATAGCGTAATAGTAGGAATAGAAATAGGATTCCTGCAACAAGTGCTAGAATTAATGGCACACCACCAAACACTGAATGTGCGAAGTTTGGGATGATTCCGAGGACTGCCTGGAAGGTGCTAACAGTCCTGAACAGATGGTCTTAAATACATGCACAATACCACTCATATCAGACATGTTAAAGATACGTCCCATCATTTCTGCGAAATGTATAGGGCAGTTTGTATGAATTAAAGCCTGTATCTCAGCCGAAGTCCTTGCAATTTGTAAATCATAGATTTCTTTGGCCGAGGTCAAAGGCACGGTCTGTTGCAAAAGCATGGCTTTCATTCTGTATCAAAACGTATAAAAGAAACATTCAATGAAGGCCATAAAGGCGACTCCCTGACTGTGTCTATTGGGGGGAACAATACTTGCATACAGCAAGAAACCCTGGAGTCGACCGTTACCAGATATGGGATGCCTGGCAACATGCCACAGCAACTCTGATCATTCAACATGAGGTTACTCCCGTTAGAAAGTTGGCCAAACGTTGGATTAATCACAGTAGCTGGTGTACCCTGCTGGTGGCAGGACAAATTTGCCATAGAACCATTACAAGCCCCGTGTAAAGAAATGTCCTGACATATGAGTGAACCGCTTAGTGCATTTTCACAGTGTGTACCGCTTAGAAACACTTCATGATCCCCACTCCAACATCTGTATTCGTAAGGTAATTCCCAGGATGTCTTAATGTATTCTTTACCCAACCTTTCATGTTTGCCTGCTTGCATTTGTTTGAGGCATTACTGAAACTGAAAAGTAGTGACAGGCAGAGTGATTTTACCATGGATAAGCCATTCTGTAGCTGGTTTTTCTGCTACCGTAAATGGTAATTTTTCCAGTTTTTCAATGCTCAGCACTGTATACTTTGCTCTCCTTTTTGCCAGTTTGATCTGTTTATCAGTTAGATTGTATCTGCAAACAGAGCTGACGTGTTGATAAAATGCCAAGGCACATAGCCCACACGCTAAGATTGCAGCGTCCAGCTTAATAACATAATAGAACGTAACTGAGATTGGCCTTGTTGTAACATGGCTAAATCTTGTTCCAGTATGTCAATAGCAGAGGATACAATGTTGTCCAATGAATAAATTCTGGATGACAAAGTTGTTAACTCATTGTCGACCACAGAGAGAGTTTTCTCTAAGTTAATACGATCAAGTTCACGTATTCGTTCTGCGGCCTGTGCCTGTGAAACCTTCCATATCTCACTATAAGCAGCATAAATACCGGTATATATGAAACGTTTTTGACGCGGTTTTCTTGGTCCTAGCAAGAATTCCCTAAGGTCTGCGTCTTCTTTAGGTAAAGATAAGTGTTGTTTCACATCCTCAAGTGTAGATTTTTATAGCCAGTCGAGGCACAATTTTCCTACACTGTATGTTGTTACTACCCCCGGATGTTGTCTTTGAACGTATCGTGGGTCTGGCCTATGGATAGTAAAGACCTGTCTTCTATTCAGGAA
Source organism: Calotriton arnoldi (assembly GCA_963921515.1). Classification (NCBI taxonomy): domain Eukaryota; kingdom Metazoa; phylum Chordata; class Amphibia; order Caudata; family Salamandridae; genus Calotriton; species Calotriton arnoldi. The sequence continues at coordinate 1,998,386 of CAWUFW010001157.1, read as the reverse complement.
TCTTTCTTGACAGATGTTTGTGTCTGTAGGCCAGAGTAACCAGTTTTTCCAATCAGGATCTGTTCTGTTGGTTTGTAGTATTGTGTCAACTGTAACCGCTGCCTGTGTAGTGTTATTACTTGCAGGTGTTGGTACAGAAGGTGTTTTCATGTCTTTGATCTTGGCTAAACCAAGGCAAGGCGTTTGTTGCACAGTGTCATTCAAAAACATTATTTGCTGAGGGATGATACATGCTCTAAACAAAGCTTCTATCCCCTGTACTTGCCAATCTTTAGAACCCCAGACAGATTTTGTGTCTATTGTGTCTTTCCAAAATTCAAATCCATGTCTAGACAATTGGGTAATAAATGCTGCAGAGTAAATCTGTTTTGTATTTGTCAACATAATTTTCTGTCCTGTTTTGTTTACATTTTTATAGTAAAATGTTTCTGGATCCGATGTATTGTACCCTGAAAAATAGGGAAACTTTTTAGCAAACGTTTTTGAACTACCTTTTGGTGGTGTAGGACAATGTTCCCATTAGTTAAACATAAACACATTTCTAGGTGTTGCAGATTTATGCAAGAAATGATAACCATAGTGGTTATAGCAATAAAGCTGGTCGTAGTCTGATGAACCCTCTAAGTATTCATTGTTAGAGTATGCAGCAGACTTTTCTAGATCAGACATCATATCATTTACAGTCTCAAAGTCCCAATCATCAGAATAGGTACTGGAGGTAATAAAATCACTTAGTGAAATTTTAAATAAATGTGGAATGTTCAAACGTTCCGTAGGGCCGAAGATATCGAAATCGGTTTTGTCCCACACTATACCATCCTGTTTAGAACGGCTGTGATGTTCACTGCTGACAAGTCTCTTGCTTCACGATGGGATGATTTGTGTGGTTTCAAAAGTAAGTTCACATTTTTACTTTCAATGTCCAAACGGATGTATCTGCCATTTATAAGCACGCTGATAGTCATAACCAAAGCTAGCCAAAGCAGAAAGAAAAATATTCCAGAAATAATCCACAGTTCAATCCATGGTGAAACCAGATAAGTCTTTTTCAGAAAATGAAAAAGTCTTGTACTTGCTGTTTGAAAGTTTTTGATGCTGGCGTTGTTTCAGGCTCACTCGGATCCTCAGAAAACGCATCAAAGTTAATGAAGTAGCCAGAAGCAGTTCGGTCAATTGTTGGAATTGCATCAGGATTTGTTGGAATCGCTGGAACCAGTTGATCACTTGTTACGTTGGTGTAAACAGGTGTATTTGGACGAACTGTTACTTGAGTTTCAAGAGGTTTGAGTTCCATAGCATTGTTGCTTAGTCCTTCATCTGTTACTGCTGAATTCTCGATGGTTATCAGTCTTTCAGTCTGAACCTCTTGGATAGTAGCGAGAGTCCACGAGGCCTACTATTTAGTATTGGCCACATACTGTGGTTTGATGAGGTCGATTGACACACATCTTTTCTCCTTTTTTCCAGCAAGGGGCGGCAGAAGTACTGTTCTTGTTCCGTGAATGGCTAGGACAGGTACTGGTTGTCTGTAAGAAGGTCCAAATTCCTTCTTGTCCGCAATCTTCTCTCTGTCTAGATTCCCAACTTTTGGGATCCAGACAGGCCTTGCTGGGACTGCCGGTTTTTCCCCAGTGGTGGTTGGCTTCAGGAACACGTTGCTTTGTTTCGATCTTAGTTCATTTAGATCCTGTAAAACAGACAAACGATCTTTGATATCAAAGGGTTTATTTTCCACCACTGTGCCTTTACATTCGAGATCAGGAACCCACATTCTTGTCACAAATAGGACCTCATATGGAGTGACCCCCCCTAGAGAACTTCTTGGAAAATTATTTATTGAGCATTGGACCCCATAAAGATGTTTGACCCACCCATCACCCGAACCTAATACTCTAGCTGTTATAGACTGCTTTATGTCCCGGTTTTTCCTTTCCACAACAGAATTTCCCTCAGGATGAAACGGAGAGGAGTACCGCAATGCAACGCCCAAACTGGCCATGGCTTCTTTGTAAGCCCGAGAGCTAAACGCAGGGTCCTGGTCAGAATGTAGCGTGCCAATTGCGTATGTGCCGATAAAGACTCGCAAATCTTTTATAACGGTTCGAGCGTCAGCCGAGCGCTGAGGCCATATCCATAGGAACCTTGACTTAGTATTTGTGGGATTGCATTTGTCCATAGGGACGCCTGCGTGTAGATAGTCTAATGCTGTCTAACAATGGTGTCTGTACTGGGCAGGCTACTTCGTAGCATGGTGTCTGGTGGCGTTCGGCATCATGCTGTTTATTGCAGGCTATGCAGTCATCAATGAAGATGTGAATCTGTGTATTCATTCCAGGCCACCAGTACATCTCTTTTAACGTCAATATTGTTTTAGAGATCCCTTGATGTGACAGACCCTCCCCCAGATGTGCTTCATAAATCAAAGCTGCTCTACGTTCCATGTTCCATGTTTGGAATTACCCTATCCCCCACTCCAGGGATTCGAGCAAAAGGAACGTTGTTCGCATCAATTACATAAGTGTACTTGAGTGGAAACTTCTTTGGTAACGCTGCACCACTGCCTTTGCTTGAAGCATTGACAGCCAACAATATCTCACTGTCTATTCTCATTTTTGAACGAGTGATCGCAGCTACGGAAGCCGTCTGAACAGCCCCCTTTGCGGCTTTGTCAGCCAATGAATTCCCTGCAACGTGAACGCCATCACGTTGATGACTCAGAGTGTGTATCACGTGAGCCTTTGGTAGTTCGTTTTTTAACTGAACTACTTGTTCCCAAAGCGTTTTATGCTTTATTGTGCCACCTTTTGCATCTTTGAACCCGTTTTCAAGCCAATTCTGTATATATTCATTATACGACTGAACACAGTAGAAAGAATCGCACACTATTAGTGTGGGGAATTCGCGATCTGTACTTTCAAGTGCCAGTTTGAATGCTTGTAGTTCAGCTCGCTGAGCTGTACAATCTCCTAGAGATAGAGTTTTAGTGACCATTGGTCTGAAGTTACCATCTTGCATGCGACCTTTAACAATTGCGCATGCTGCACTGTAAGCTTGCTTACTCCTGTAGCGGGTTGTGCTGATCCGTCAGTGTAAATTATAAATTCGTACTGATCGAGAGGCAGAATTTCAGTGTGCAGAGGACATTCATGTTCATATTGCAGGAACGCTTGTGTTTTTAAATCAGGATCAAAAACATATTCAACATCTGTTGCAGCAAGAGAAGTAACCCATTGTATCCATCTAGGATGTAAAGCTTTTGCATTTGGAATGCTCGCTTTGTGACCTCCTCTAAGGCAGGTACTGGGGTTACGACAATAATGCATTTCCCTTGGTCTAGAGCTCTTTCTTTTGCTACAGCGGTTTGAACCTCTGTCAGTATTTTTTCTGTTGAAGTGAAGCGCATTTCTGCTTGTGTATACAAATGTGATTTGTATGCTATTGGTACTTTTAACGCTCATTAAATGTTAAGTAGGTGAATCCGCATTGACCCGAAATTATTCGGATCACTAAATTGCATTGACTTACGCGTGTTTGTAAGTGACTTGTTGCTAACATGTTAGCTTGGAGTGAACGCAAGATTTCTGTGTGTTCCTGTGTCCAATGTTTGATTGAAAAATCAGGTTTGATTAATTCGTAGAGAGGTTTAACCCTTTCTGCGTAATTTAGAATGTATGTTCTTCCAAAATTTAGGAAACCCAAGATGAATTGTAAGTTTTTCAGCGTTGTTGGAGGTTGGAGCAGCGCACACTTTTCTAAAAAGTTAGCTGACAAGCTCTTGCCTTCACTTGAAAGCTCATATCCTAGGAAAATGACATTGAGATGGGCAATTCTGGATTTTTAAAGTTGAATTTATAGCCCTCAGAGGCGAAGCCCAATATAATGGTACTCACCCTGTTCAAGTGCCTATCTAGGTCATCGTCTGTCAGATAGATGTCATCGACATATGACAATGCCTCATTATCATAAATTTGTAGTAACTCTGTTACCCTCGCTGAGAATAGCCCTGGGCTGTTTTTGAACCCTTGTGGGAGTCTACAAAATTGACGCTGGGTCCCCATTATTGAGAAAGCTGTTAAGTACCTGCTTTCAGGTGCTATGTTTTGACAAAAGAAACCATTTGAAATGTCTAATGTGGTTTTGTATTTTTTGCGCACAATGTTATTCATTAATGCTGTACTATGTGCATTTTGTACTGCAAATGTTTTTGAACAAGTGTTCAAGTTTCTGTAATCCAAAACTAGATGATATGTATTGTCTGGTTTGGAGACAGGAAACAAAGGATTGTTCATTGAGGAGGTGCATGTTTCAATCACCCCTTGGTATTCAAGTTGATCTAAGATCTCCCTGACCTGTTTTTTAGCTTCTTGCTTTATTGGGTACTGCCTTTGTGCAGTAGGTTCATTTTTTAGATGTATTTTGTGGTGAGGTGAGTCCTCATCCCATCCTACATGATTTTTGTATAATGCTGGGGCCTGGGCAACTGCCCATTTCCTGGCATAAGTATAATTTAGGTGAATTGGAATATGGTTGGAAAAGGCAGACATACTAATGTCCTCACCATGTGGGCACTCCCTGACAAATTGTGGTGGCCAGTCTTTTTCGGCTAGAACTATATCATAACCCCTTGAAAGTTTCTCCCAAACGAGTGTTTTTACCTTTCTTGGTATGTCTCCCTCCATTCGGAGTGTTATTTCATATAACTTTTGTGGAGTACTAACCCTGGTGTCTACAGTCTCTTCTGTGATGTACTCATTCAAGTCCACTGTCTCCAGAAGTTTCTTCAGGTTCTTGCGAGCTATTGTGACTTCTGCTGCACTGTCCAGCATTGTCTGATCCCATTCTCCGTTCTTGAGCATGTGTTCTCAGTATCCTCTGCATGTCTGATCTTCAGACCTGCTACCTTCTTTTTTGAGAATTGAGTTTTTGATTTATTTTTCTCAACGTGTTTTTCGTCTTTGGATTTCACGCGTTCTTCTCTATGTTCTCACCGTCCTCTTCTTTCCGATGTCTGTGACGATATCTGAAAGGTACGAGAGGAACGTGTATCAGTATCTTGATACCTGTCAGGCTTTCTTAAATTATCCCTATTCCTGAGGTTATACCTCCTTTCAGAGGGCTCCTTTTAAGGCGACCTACCTCGGGATTGAGAACGTTTCTCGTTTGAATTTTGTTTATTAGTTTCCCACTTCTTTTTAGAAGATGTAGGAGTTTGTTTAATAGAGTACTTCTCAGGACTTTCAGATAGTTTTGGCTTCAATGGTTTTCCACCCAAACTATCTCTGCCTAATCCTGCATAAGATTGTTCTATTATTCTGGTTAGTTCTGTTTGATGTTCTGTAACATCAAATTCCCTTAATCGTTGGCGGATCGCCACTGATGCTGCCTCCCCTTTAATATTAGATAATATTATTGTTGAGACCTGGTCGAAGTTTTTCAGTAATTTCATACCTAAAATTAGAGCAGGTTCTGCCCCGTATTCGTTTTGAATTTGTTTCAGGACATCTGGTATTACTGCAATTGACGGAACACCATGTGTTTTAGTATAGATGGCAGCAAAGACTGCCCCCAAGTGGTGCAATCTTCCAGTTGTGGTGTGATCCCCATTGGTAAACAGATTGTTAGGATTCTGTGTTTCTCATAAGGGCTAGTATTAGGAAATACTGCTTCAATTTGAGTAATTTTTTGAGCTATCCAGAATGGGCATTTTACCCATGACTGCGTATAAAGTCTGTGGAGTAATTTTTAGGGTATTCCCCTGTTGAGGGGTTTGATTTGGAATGGTCAATGGTGGTTGGACTGTGAAAGTCTGCATGACATATTGGACTAATTGTCTGTAAATTTGTATTAACTCTGTAAGTTGAGTAAGTAATTCCTCGTCTGACATTACATCGATGTCAGGATGAGGTGTGTAGCCGGCTAGAATCGGCCATGTTGCTCCTGGTCTACCTAGTGGACCGAGCCTGGTAATGTTTTTGTGATGTATTAGGGCGCCTTTAAACCAGAGCTGATGCTCCTGGTATGTTAGTGTAATTTCAATATCCTCGAAAGGAATATATTCCTCTGGTGGTTCATCTTCTTTGTAGAAGTGAAACACTCTTGTGACTGGATTTGATTCTGGGAATACTATCCATGAGTAGAATACCTCTGTCTGAAAGGATTCGTGTGCCTCTATCACGAAAACTGCTCTACCCCCTCTTGGTGGTAGGCCGTGTTTTATAAGTTTTAGAGTGATGGCTCTTCTTAAGTTTGGAGCGATGTCTATAACACCCTCCTCGGTTTCATTTAAACCGGTAAAGTTAAAAGCTGTTACGACTGGTTCAGCCACAGCTACACCGTTCCCGGTGTCATTGTCCCCGTGTATGGACATTTGTTTTTTGAAAAATGTAGAACAAGTTTCAAGGAAACAAAAGATAAGGTGCACAATATTTTGGAACACTGTATCCTTCAACGTTGAACAAACCAAAATAGCTAATATATAGGGTTTTTGTCCTATTTAGCTTTGGCGGATATTTAACCCTACACACTCCAGACGTCTTATGGAGTATGTGAATAGGGGTCTCTGAGAGAAAAGCACGACTGAGTTATTCAGTATCTCGCATTAAATTAGTGCCTTACCAAACCGTTGGGCGCCATGTAGTGTAGTTCCTATTTCCCTAATAGGCTCTGCGCATTGGAATAATATACCCTATAGGTTTGACATAGGACTGAGGTCGGTATGTCCCTATCGAGTATATTAAACTTAATTACTTTGTGCCAGCTAACTCAGAGGCCACTAGAAACTCCTTGTGAACAAGAAGGGAGTAGTTTCTGGCAACCGCATAAACATGACAACTTTGTTTCCCTTTTGAATCGGAACACTTCTCAGAATCGTGGTAACAATAGATAACAGTTTCACTCAGCTAATCGTGCATGCTTAGTTTCCTCAGAGTTACACAGAAAGAATAGACGGGCGTTTCAATAAAAAGGTTTTATTGAACAGTCTTGTTTCTCGTGTAAGAGATATGAGCTGTTATGATCACAAGACAGTATGCAAGATATATAATGTACAGCGTAAGCAGTAGAAATAAATAATACTGCACTAGCATTATCTTTTAGCATATATTCACGTACATAAATAACATGAGCTAAAAATGTGAGTACTCATACGATGCTTCTCTAAGCTAGTTCTACCCCAATGTACCTAACCTAGTCTAGGTGTAGGGAAAGGTAAGAAGTAGGTGAAGTATTCTCTAGTATGGTATACTAAGAGTATGTTAAGTCTAGTATGCCAATAGTCCCTCTAGGTTCTAGTCAGCTCCATACCTTGAGAATGAGAGAGGTGGGAATCTCCTGCCGGATCTCAAACTCTAACACCCCGCGAAGGGAGCCAGAACACTGGAAGATGGATTCTCTGCGAGCAGGGATGACCGCGTCTCTTCTCAGTGCGTCAGGCCGGGATACGGGCTCCTCTGCAGTTGAGGTCTCCTCTAACTTGCTTGGGCAAGGAAAGGTATATTTATACCTGATAGGTGCCTTGGAATGTTAGCATTGACGTGAAGTCGGACAGAGGAAGACGTCAGGAATGAACCCTTCAGGTATAGCGGTTCATGCATAATAGATGAGTTCTTGGAGAAATCAATAATCCTGTGCTAGGGGAACTCCCAAGAGCTTAAGGGTCTGGTTTCTAAGAACTCGTTGTGACGTTAGGGTGGACGGATGTCGGTGACCATGCCTGTATTTGGAGTGCATGGCTAATGCCTAAATAAGGACTGGGATTCTATGCCTATATAAGGGCAATGCGAATTGTGCCTATATAAGGACATGTTTCAGGAAAACCTATATACGGACACCTAAAGCGGAATACAACAACGTATCCAGGTATATTTGGCAGCATTGATGTTGCTCAGAAAAATACAGGCATTTTTTCAAGGCTGGCTTGAGGCGGTGCGACCGGTGCAGCCACACCTGGCAATGAACTCAGGCGTGGGTACTCTGTGTTTAGAAATAACTTATGGTTTTAAAGGCACCTGCTTCAGAGTTCCTTGTGCATCAAGCCGTTTTCAGGCAGCAATGAAAATGTCAGGGTAACTCTAGGCTGCCAAAAACGATTGTTGCACCGGGCAACCCCAGAGCTAAAGCCAGCCCTGTATGTTGTCCATATACTTCCACACTAAGGTATTGCCATTGCATAAGCATACATTTTACACTGGGGGTAACCTCTAGCTGCAGTTTCACCTGACTTAGAGCATGATAGACTAAATAGTGCATGTATGAGTGTGTAACCTGTGGCATACCTTGGCTCTCTGAGGTCTGGAGAAGAGAAAAAGTGGGGGCAGGTATGAGGTGCAGGTATGGTGGGAGGCCCCTCATTGTTGCTGCGGAAGGGGATACTACGGTTGCCTCACAACCACTGTCCTAACTAAGGGCACATTTTATCTGGAATAGATGTCACCATGCACTTATCAGCTTCTTTAAAGTTTTGATTTCCTTCAAATTGTCAGGGCCCTTAAGAGTTCGCAGTCTACTTTACTTTAATTATATAGCAATAGAGACAGGTCATTTTCTCCCTGACCTGTGGCAGGTCATCTTCTCTCTGACCTCTGGCAGGTCATCTTCTTGCTGACCTCTGGCAGGTCATCTTCTCTACATGATCTCTGGCAGGTCATTTTCTCTCTCTTACCCCTGGCAGGTCATCTTCTCCCTGACCTCTGTCGGGCACCGGCCCTTACAGTCAGTGCCTCGGGTACGATCTTCTGCACACTTCTCTCCTTGCGCTCTCCGTCCTTCATCTGGGGTAATCCTGCTTCGGGCGTCTTGCGCACTTCTTCCACTTGCGGTGGCATCCTTTCACCACTGGGCATGCATGCCGCACACTGTCTTCAGTACTTCAGGGACTTGCTGCTTAGAGCTGTTGTACTGTACCACACCTTCCCTCCTGGTGACGTAACTTCCTGTGTCCTTGCTGCTGCAGTGACCAACCATGGCCACTAGGCGTCACCACAAATCTCCTTCACAGGCCCTGGCAGCCTTTCCGCTTAAAGTTCCTTCAGCGCTCACACCTAGCATAACAGTCTTGGGGGGGGGGGGTCTGCTGCTTCTCTTTATGCAGGTGCACTTACCCCCATCAGCATTAAGCCACAACAGCTGTCCCAGTGCTGCTATGCATTTCAGCTGGCACTGTTGTGTTTTCTTTTTCTCTCTTTTTTTTTGTTAGACTGCACGGAGCTGCCTCTCCCTTTGCAGTATCGGTATGCCCCGGCAGTCTTTGCTGTGTCCCAGTAGTGTTGCAGTTTATTTTCTTTAGCGGTACCGCTATATGGCCACAAGATGGTAGTGCCACTTTATTTCAAGGCCCTGGCAGCTTCCCAACGCTGTGGGCCTTGTGTGCCATTACTGGAACCAGTGTACCGGCTGGTCAGACCATGCCGTGCTCCTCATGTCTCTGCTGGTGAGGGGCTGCAGAAGGCCACAAATGCCTCTCACCATGCCTTCAAAGCTTGCAGGGACCTTGCTGCTTTCCTCCCCCAGGTGAGTCTACCTTCTCACCACGCTTGACTCTGTCTCTTGCTGGGGGGCAGTCCTATCGTGAACGCGCTTCCCTTGATGCCGCTGGACCTTCCTGCATGCGGCTTGGGTTCATGCAGCACCTCTCCCGGTTAAGTCTTTTTTTGTTTGTACTTTGTTGGTTTTTTGTCCAGGCCGTGCACGAGGGCACACCAGGCCTTACCTTGCATGCATTGCTGAGCGGCCCACCGCCGTTCTCAGTTTCTTCTTTCGCTCCAGTCCCTCCACAGCAACCTCTCTCTTCACGAGCTGCGCGGGGGCTGGAGCTGCCCATAGCTTGCCTCGGATTAGACAGCGTCCGAGACCCAGACCAAAACCACCTCCTCTTGCACAGTAAGTGTTTTCCTCGATTAACAACAGCCTCCAAAGCCGCCACGCATATTCATTGTTGGCTGACTCATTACCTTTCTAGCAGCAGTCACTGACCATGCCCGGCCTGCACGGGTCTTCACGCTGTCCTCTGCTGTGGCCCCTAGCCGTGCTTCAGTGCTGCCGACATATTTTCCTCCCAGTTTACTTGACCAGGCTGGAATGGCGGCCTTCTCGATTTCAGCCTAGTATGCCAGGAAGTCCTTCATTCCCTTCATGCTCGATGTGCTCATTTTCTCTTTCCGCTTGGCTATACAGAAGCCGCGGGAGAGTCTCTTTAGCCGCTCCCTTCCTTGATGTGTAGTCTTGCCCCTATCTCCCTGCATTGCAGGGCTTCCGGGACAACCTCCGCTCACTTCGTGGGCTCTTGTGACGGCCCGTCCTGGCACTTATCCCAGTCTAGGGCTCACCTCACGCCCGCTGGTTGTCCAGGCACTCCTCCTCATTGTGCCCCAAATCCTGCAATGGGCCGGCCCCTCTGCAGTCCGAGACCACTCTCACTGGAATCTTAGCAGGACGTCGGCCGGGTCACTACCACTGACGTCCGTACTCGCAACACAGGGCCTTGCCTTCACCACACCGTGCTTACTGCTATCGGGTGCCGCCATACACTTACGGGCACATCAGATGCAGGGTGGGCTCCCGATCACCTTCTCCCCACGGGCTTCTCACATGCCCCGCGGGCAGTCAGACTAGTGCTATGACTGCTGGCATGGGGAGCCCTCAGAACAGGCTAATCTCTCCCCTTCTCCACATATCAAGGCGGCTGCACACGCGAGTCCACCCGCTCGTCGCCAATGTAATGCTGTGGGGCCCTAGGCCCCCATGCATTAAGAATGACCACACAGACACAGGATTATACTGGGTAGAAATGGCCCAGGGCATGTGCGCCCGGCCCCTTTTATTTTCAGGGTCACATGTCCTGTTACGCCTGTGTTGGATGGGTGTGGGTGGGGTGTAAGCCAGCCCTCGGGGAGTGGCTGGTACAATAACAACTAGAACAGTGACCAGCAGGTCACTACAGTAGACAATATGTCACAAATTGGCAACGTGCATCAGTAGTCCGAAAAGACTGTAATTACTTGCGAGAAAAGGAAGAACAACGTTAGAAGGCAGAAAAACAACTGTAAATTATGGCAATCGGGTGCTGCTAATAACGCAAAAGGATGATGAGTGAGTGCATGGATAGAAGCATCAATAAATCCACAACCCAATCTTTCATTCACCCATCCACAATACAACTCGTGCAAACTCAACAATTGACCAATATACACACTTACACTTTGTTGCTTGCTTTTTGTGGGTGACACACATAACCAGGCTTCTTACAATGCAGTTTAAGGCAAAATCCAGATTTCTCATTTTTAATTCCAAAATACCTTTAAATCTAGCCAAGACCTTTTATGTTTAATAAATATATATATGCATATGAATATACTATACGGAGAGAGGCTTTCTGTCAGCCCTCTTCATCCATTGGTCTGCTCTAGTGTCCTTCACATTTTCCTTCCACCCACTACAGCATAGAGAACAGAGCACAGGGTCAGCTCACTTAAGCCATTGACTTACATGGCTGGCTGAGTGATCTCATTCTGCTTTTTTGCACAATGTGAACAACCGCACAAAATGCCGTCCCCGTCAGTGATAGGAACAACTGGTACTTTTCATGTCACCTACCTTCTGTTAAAGATAGTTGCAATGTTCAATAAGGTGTAGACATTGGTTCTGATTTTATTAATGGAGGGCTTTACTTGTAAAGATTAAAAAAAATTGATATAGAGTTTGCCTTCTGTCAGATAACTTGCTTACTTGCCTTAATATGAAACTGCAATTTTTATTTTCAAATCTGCTGCAAGCTTATTCTGCATTTGCTTTCCTTAACCTCACACACCTCTAAGCTGCTCAGTGCAGCTGTGTCAACATAAATAAGATAGTCACTTAGATAATTTGTTATTTTTGTAAACAAACTGAAAGTATATTAAAAGAAGTTTAAAATAAACTGTTGAATGCAATAGGTACTGTACATTTTAAAGCATTTTTTCATTCTAAGCATATATTGGAAATAAATGCAACATGAATGAATAAACAGAAATATATACATATGATGAAATGGTTGACAAGTGTTCAAAAATCAAAGCCATTTTATCTCATGGTATTAAATGAAAGTTTAGACAAATAAGGTGACAATGCATCCCTGGAAGTATTCAAAGAAGTCCGTTTTATAAGAATAGTTCTACTGTAAGCAGATTGTTTTGACATGTATTTTCAAAAAATAAAAAATAAAAAGTTCAATTTTAGGAATAGTTCCAAGTTTTGAAAATATGAAGGCCAGATTTCATTGCGTCCCTGGTACACTGTGAGCCGAATCAAAGTCAGTGTATGGGTCTGGTGTAAACATGAAATCATCTATTTCTGTAGACAAAAGATCGTCTACCGATGTCGGTGACAGTTGGAATACCTCATTTAGAAGATTAACTGCACAGAGATGTGAAGCATCGCCTTCAGCATAGGATGCCACAGCAATGTTCGCGTCCCTTGTTACCTGTGTCCCTGTTGATCCATCTCGTACCTCAGCAGCAGCAGGAAGCGTCTGTGAGATCTCAATGAATGCCGTCATCAGGATTGGTAGCCTCTGGGGACAACACAGAGCATGGGCCGTTACCGGGTCCAGCAGAGTATCGATATCCGTTGGCATGATTGATGGGAGTGTTAGACAGGTGTCTAGCACGCATTCTTCACCGCAAAGCAGGCAGCGTAGAACAGGTAAGATGCAATCTTTCCAGATTGGTCTGAATGACAGAAACCATGTTGTATTAAGTTCCCGTAGACGAGGTATACCCAAAAGTTGCACTATGCGCTCACGGCACTTCCGTTCTAGGAGAGCTTTCTCCACATCGCTCGGAGTGATGTCGGCGGATAGGCTTGCCATAGCGTAATAGTAGGAATAGAAATAGGATTCCTGCAACAAGTGCTAGAATTAATGGCACACCACCAAACACTGAATGTGCGAAGTTTGGGATGATTCCGAGGACTGCCTGGAAGGTGCTAACAGTCCTGAACAGATGGTCTTAAATACATGCACAATACCACTCATATCAGACATGTTAAAGATACGTCCCATCATTTCTGCGAAATGTATAGGGCAGTTTGTATGAATTAAAGCCTGTATCTCAGCCGAAGTCCTTGCAATTTGTAAATCATAGATTTCTTTGGCCGAGGTCAAAGGCACGGTCTGTTGCAAAAGCATGGCTTTCATTCTGTATCAAAACGTATAAAAGAAACATTCAATGAAGGCCATAAAGGCGACTCCTGACTGTGTCTATTGGGGGGAACAATACTTGCATACAGCAAGAAACCCTGGAGTCGACCGTTACCAGATATGGGATGCCTGGCAACATGCCACAGCAACTCTGATCATTCAACATGAGGTTACTCCCGTTAGAAAGTTGGCCAAACGTTGGATTAATCACAGTAGCTGGTGTACCCTGCTGGTGGCAGGACAAATTTGCCATAGAACCATTACAAGCCCCGTGTAAAGAAATGTCCTGACATATGAGTGAACCGCTTAGTGCATTTTCACAGTGTGTACCGCTTAGAAACACTTCATGATCCCCACTCCAACATCTGTATTCGTAAGGTAATTCCCAGGATGTCTTAATGTATTCTTTACCCAACCTTTCATGTTTGCCTGCTTGCATTTGTTTGAGGCATTACTGAAACTGAAAAGTAGTGACAGGCAGAGTGATTTTACCATGGATAAGCCATTCTGTAGCTGGTTTTTCTGCTACCGTAAATGGTAATTTTTCCAGTTTTTCAATGCTCAGCACTGTATACTTTGCTCTCCTTTTTGCCAGTTTGATCTGTTTATCAGTTAGATTGTATCTGCAAACAGAGCTGACGTGTTGATAAAATGCCAAGGCACATAGCCCACACGCTAAGATTGCAGCGTCCAGCTTAATAACATAATAGAACGTAACTGAGATTGGCCTTGTTGTAACATGGCTAAATCTTGTTCCAGTATGTCAATAGCAGAGGATACAATGTTGTCCAATGAATAAATTCTGGATGACAAAGTTGTTAACTCATTGTCGACCACAGAGAGAGTTTTCTCTAAGTTAATACGATCAAGTTCACGTATTCGTTCTGCGGCCTGTGCCTGTGAAACCTTCCATATCTCACTATAAGCAGCATAAATACCGGTATATATGAAACGTTTTTGACGCGGTTTTCTTGGTCCTAGCAAGAATTCCCTAAGGTCTGCGTCTTCTTTAGGTAAAGATAAGTGTTGTTTCACATCCTCAAGTGTAGATTTTTATAGCCAGTCGAGGCACAATTTTCCTACACTGTATGTTGTTACTACCCCCGGATGTTGTCTTTGAACGTATCGTGGGTCTGGCCTATGGATAGTAAAGACCTGTCTTCTATTCAGGAATCTTTCTTGACAGATGTTTGTGTCTGTAGGCCAGAGTAACCAGTTTTTCCAATCAGGATCTGTTCTGTTGGTTTGTAGTATTGTGTCAACTGTAACCGCTGCCTGTGTAGTGTTATTACTTGCAGGTGTTGGTACAGAAGGTGTTTTCATGTCTTTGATCTTGGCTAAACCAAGGCAAGGCGTTTGTTGCACAGTGTCATTCAAAAACATTATTTGCTGAGGGATGATACATGCTCTAAACAAAGCTTCTATCCCCTGTACTTGCCAATCTTTAGAACCCCAGACAGATTTTGTGTCTATTGTGTCTTTCCAAAATTCAAATCCATGTCTAGACAATTGGGTAATAAATGCTGCAGAGTAAATCTGTTTTGTATTTGTCAACATAATTTTCTGTCCTGTTTTGTTTACATTTTTATAGTAAAATGTTTCTGGATCCGATGTATTGTACCCTGAAAAATAGGGAAACTTTTTAGCAAACGTTTTTGAACTACCTTTTGGTGGTGTAGGACAATGTTCCCATTAGTTAAACATAAACACATTTCTAGGTGTTGCAGATTTATGCAAGAAATGATAACCATAGTGGTTATAGCAATAAAGCTGGTCGTAGTCTGATGAACCCTCTAAGTATTCATTGTTAGAGTATGCAGCAGACTTTTCTAGATCAGACATCATATCATTTACAGTCTCAAAGTCCCAATCATCAGAATAGGTACTGGAGGTAATAAAATCACTTAGTGAAATTTTAAATAAATGTGGAATGTTCAAACGTTCCGTAGGGCCGAAGATATCGAAATCGGTTTTGTCCCACACTATACCATCCTGTTTAGAACGGCTGTGATGTTCACTGCTGACAAGTCTCTTGCTTCACGATGGGATGATTTGTGTGGTTTCAAAAGTAAGTTCACATTTTTACTTTCAATGTCCAAACGGATGTATCTGCCATTTATAAGCACGCTGATAGTCATAACCAAAGCTAGCCAAAGCAGAAAGAAAAATATTCCAGAAATAATCCACAGTTCAATCCATGGTGAAACCAGATAAGTCTTTTTCAGAAAATGAAAAAGTCTTGTACTTGCTGTTTGAAAGTTTTTGATGCTGGCGTTGTTTCAGGCTCACTCGGATCCTCAGAAAACGCATCAAAGTTAATGAAGTAGCCAGAAGCAGTTCGGTCAATTGTTGGAATTGCATCAGGATTTGTTGGAATCGCTGGAACCAGTTGATCACTTGTTACGTTGGTGTAAACAGGTGTATTTGGACGAACTGTTACTTGAGTTTCAAGAGGTTTGAGTTCCATAGCATTGTTGCTTAGTCCTTCATCTGTTACTGCTGAATTCTCGATGGTTATCAGTCTTTCAGTCTGAACCTCTTGGATAGTAGCGAGAGTCCACGAGGCCTACTATTTAGTATTGGCCACATACTGTGGTTTGATGAGGTCGATTGACACACATCTTTTCTCCTTTTTTCCAGCAAGGGGCGGCAGAAGTACTGTTCTTGTTCCGTGAATGGCTAGGACAGGTACTGGTTGTCTGTAAGAAGGTCCAAATTCCTTCTTGTCCGCAATCTTCTCTCTGTCTAGATTCCCAACTTTTGGGATCCAGACAGGCCTTGCTGGGACTGCCGGTTTTCCCCAGTGGTGGTTGGCTTCAGGAACACGTTGCTTTGTTTCGATCTTAGTTCATTTAGATCCTGTAAAACAGACAAACGATCTTTGATATCAAAGGGTTTATTTTCCACCACTGTGCCTTTACATTCGAGATCAGGAACCCACATTCTTGTCACAAATAGGACCTCATATGGAGTGACCCCCCTAGAGAACTTCTTGGAAAATTATTTATTGAGCATTGGACCCCATAAAGATGTTTGACCCACCCATCACCCGAACCTAATACTCTAGCTGTTATAGACTGCTTTATGTCCCGGTTTTCCTTTCCACAACAGAATTTCCCTCAGGATGAAACGGAGAGGAGTACCGCAATGCAACGCCCAAACTGGCCATGGCTTCTTTGTAAGCCCGAGAGCTAAACGCAGGGTCCTGGTCAGAATGTAGCGTGCCAATTGCGTATGTGCCGATAAAGACTCGCAAATCTTTTATAACGGTTCGAGCGTCAGCCGAGCGCTGAGGCCATATCCATAGGAACCTTGACTTAGTATTTGTGGGATTGCATTTGTCCATAGGGACGCCTGCGTGTAGATAGTCTAATGCTGTCTAACAATGGTGTCTGTACTGGGCAGGCTACTTCGTAGCATGGTGTCTGGTGGCGTTCGGCATCATGCTGTTTATTGCAGGCTATGCAGTCATCAATGAAGATGTGAATCTGTGTATTCATTCCAGGCCACCAGTACATCTCTTTTAACGTCAATATTGTTTTAGAGATCCCTTGATGTGACAGACCCTCCCCAGATGTGCTTCATAAATCAAAGCTGCTCTACGTTCCATGTTCCATGTTTGGAATTACCCTATCCCCCACTCCAGGGATTCGAGCAAAAGGAACGTTGTTCGCATCAATTACATAAGTGTACTTGAGTGGAAACTTCTTTGGTAACGCTGCACCACTGCCTTTGCTTGAAGCATTGACAGCCAACAATATCTCACTGTCTATTCTCATTTTTGAACGAGTGATCGCAGCTACGGAAGCCGTCTGAACAGCCCCCTTTGCGGCTTTGTCAGCCAATGAATTCCCTGCAACGTGAACGCCATCACGTTGATGACTCAGAGTGTGTATCACGTGAGCCTTTGGTAGTTCGTTTTTTAACTGAACTACTTGTTCCCAAAGCGTTTTATGCTTTATTGTGCCACCTTTTGCATCTTTGAACCCGTTTTCAAGCCAATTCTGTATATATTCATTATACGACTGAACACAGTAGAAAGAATCGCACACTATTAGTGTGGGGAATTCGCGATCTGTACTTTCAAGTGCCAGTTTGAATGCTTGTAGTTCAGCTCGCTGAGCTGTACAATCTCCTAGAGATAGAGTTTTAGTGACCATTGGTCTGAAGTTACCATCTTGCATGCGACCTTTAACAATTGCGCATGCTGCACTGTAAGCTTGCTTACTCCTGTAGCGGGTTGTGCTGATCCGTCAGTGTAAATTATAAATTCGTACTGATCGAGAGGCAGAATTTCAGTGTGCAGAGGACATTCATGTTCATATTGCAGGAACGCTTGTGTTTTTAAATCAGGATCAAAAACATATTCAACATCTGTTGCAGCAAGAGAAGTAACCCATTGTATCCATCTAGGATGTAAAGCTTTTGCATTTGGAATGCTCGCTTTTGTGACCTCCTCTAAGGCAGGTACTGGGGTTACGACAATAATGCATTTCCCTTGGTCTAGAGCTCTTTCTTTTGCTACAGCGGTTTGAACCTCTGTCAGTATTTTTCTGTTGAAGTGAAGCGCATTTCTGCTTGTGTATACAAATGTGATTTGTATGCTATTGGTACTTTTAACGCTCATTAAATGTTAAGTAGGTGAATCCGCATTGACCCGAAATTATTCGGATCACTAAATTGCATTGACTTACGCGTGTTTGTAAGTGACTTGTTGCTAACATGTTAGCTTGGAGTGAACGCAAGATTTCTGTGTGTTCCTGTGTCCAATGTTTGATTGAAAAATCAGGTTTGATTAATTCGTAGAGAGGTTTAACCCTTTCTGCGTAATTTAGAATGTATGTTCTTCCAAAATTTAGGAAACCCAAGATGAATTGTAAGTTTTTCAGCGTTGTTGGAGGTTGGAGCAGCGCACACTTTTCTAAAAAGTTAGCTGCCAAGCTCTTGCCTTCACTTGAAAGCTCATATCCTAGGAAAAGGACATTGAGATGGGCAATTCTGGATTTTTTAAAGTTGAATTTATAGCCCTCAGAGGCGAAGCCCAATATAATGGTACTCACCCTGTTCAAGTGCCTATCTAGGTCATCGTCTGTCAGATAGATGTCATCGACATATGACAATGCCTCATTATCATAAATTTGTAGTAACTCTGTTACCCTCGCTGAGAATAGCCCTGGGCTGTTTTTGAACCCTTGTGGGAGTCTACAAAATTGACGCTGGGTCCCCATTATTGAGAAAGCTGTTAAGTACCTGCTTTCAGGTGCTATGTTTTGACAAAAGAAACCATTTGAAATGTCTAATGTGGTTTTGTATTTTTTGCGCACAATGTTATTCATTAATGCTGTACTATGTGCATTTTGTACTGCAAATGTTTTTGAACAAGTGTTCAAGTTTCTGTAATCCAAAACTAGATGATATGTATTGTCTGGTTTGGAGACAGGAAACAAAGGATTGTTCATTGAGGAGGTGCATGTTTCAATCACCCCTTGGTATTCAAGTTGATCTAAGATCTCCCTGACCTGTTTTTTAGCTTCTTGCTTTATTGGGTACTGCCTTTGTGCAGTAGGTTCATTTTTTAGATGTATTTTGTGGTGAGGTGAGTCCTCATCCCATCCTACATGATTTTTGTATAATGCTGGGGCCTGGGCAACTGCCCATTTCCTGGCATAAGTATAATTTAGGTGAATTGGAATATGGTTGGAAAAGGCAGACATACTAATGTCCTCACCATGTGGGCACTCCCTGACAAATTGTGGTGGCCAGTCTTTTCGGCTAGAACTATATCATAACCCCTTGAAAGTTTCTCCCAAACGAGTGTTTTTACCTTTCTTGGTATGTCTCCCTCCATTCGGAGTGTTATTTCATATAACTTTTGTGGAGTACTAACCCTGGTGTCTACAGTCTCTTCTGTGATGTACTCATTCAAGTCCACTGTCTCCAGAAGTTTCTTCAGGTTCTTGCGAGCTATTGTGACTTCTGCTGCACTGTCCAGCATTGTCTGATCCCATTCTCCGTTCTTGAGCATGTGTTCTCAGTATCCTCTGCATGTCTGATCTTCAGACCTGCTACCTTCTTTTTGAGAATTGAGTTTTTGATTTATTTTTCTCAACGTGTTTTTCGTCTTTGGATTTCACGCGTTCTTCTCTATGTTCTCACCGTCCTCTTCTTTCCGATGTCTGTGACGATATCTGAAAGGTACGAGAGGAACGTGTATCAGTATCTTGATACCTGTCAGGCTTTCTTAAATTATCCCTATTCCTGAGGTTATACCTCCTTTCAGAGGGCTCCTTTTAAGGCGACCTACCTCGGGATTGAGAACGTTTCTCGTTTGAATTTTGTTTATTAGTTTCCCACTTCTTTTTAGAAGATGTAGGAGTTTGTTTAATAGAGTACTTCTCAGGACTTTCAGATAGTTTTGGCTTCAATGGTTTTCCACCCAAACTATCTCTGCCTAATCCTGCATAAGATTGTTCTATTATTCTGGTTAGTTCTGTTTGATGTTCTGTAACATCAAATTCCCTTAATCGTTGGCGGATCGCCACTGATGCTGCCTCCCCTTTAATATTAGATAATATTATTGTTGAGACCTGGTCGAAGTTTTTCAGTAATTTCATACCTAAAATTAGAGCAGGTTCTGCCCCGTATTCGTTTTGAATTTGTTTCAGGACATCTGGTATTACTGCAATTGACGGAACACCATGTGTTTTAGTATAGATGGCAGCAAAGACTGCCCCCCAAGTGGTGCAATCTTCCAGTTGTGGTGTGATCCCCATTGGTAAACAGATTGTTAGGATTCTGTGTTTCTCATAAGGGCTAGTATTAGGAAATACTGCTTCAATTTGAGTAATTTTTTGAGCTATCCAGAATGGCATTTTACCCATGACTGCGTATAAAGTCTGTGGAGTAATTTTTAGGGTATTCCCCTGTTGAGGGGTTTGATTTGGAATGGTCAATGGTGGTTGGACTGTGAAAGTCTGCATGACATATTGGACTAATTGTCTGTAAATTTGTATTAACTCTGTAAGTTGAGTAAGTAATTCCTCGTCTGACATTACATCGATGTCAGGATGAGGTGTGTAGCCGGCTAGAATCGGCCATGTTGCTCCTGGTCTACCTAGTGGACCGAGCCTGGTAATGTTTTTGTGATGTATTAGGGCGCCTTTAAACCAGAGCTGATGCTCCTGGTATGTTAGTGTAATTTCAATATCCTCGAAAGGAATATATTCCTCTGGTGGTTCATCTTCTTTGTAGAAGTGAAACACTCTTGTGACTGGATTTGATTCTGGGAATACTATCCATGAATAGAATACCTCTGTCTGAAAGGATTCGTGTGCCTCTATCACGAAAACTGCTCTACCCCTCTTGGTGGTAGGCCGTGTTTTATAAGTTTTAGAGTGATGGCTCTTCTTAAGTTTGGAGCGATGTCTATAACACCCTCCTCGGTTTCATTTAAACCGGTAAAGTTAAAAGCTGTTACGACTGGTTCAGCCACAGCTACACCGTTCCCGGTGTCATTGTCCCCGTGTATGGACATTTGTTTTTTGAAAAATGTAGAACAAGTTTCAAGGAAACAAAAGATAAGGTGCACAATATTTTGGAACACTGTATCCTTCAACGTTGAACAAACCAAAATAGCTAATATATAGGGTTTTTGTCCTATTTAGCTTTGGCGGATATTTAACCCTACACACTCCAGACGTCTTATGGAGTATGTGAATAGGGGTCTCTGAGAGAAAAGCACGACTGAGTTATTCAGTATCTCGCATTAAATTAGTGCCTTACCAAACCGTTGGGCGCCATGTAGTGTAGTTCCTATTTCCCTAATAGGCTCTGCGCATTGGAATAATATACCCTATAGGTTTGACATAGGACTGAGGTCGGTATGTCCCTATCGAGTATATTAAACTTAATTACTTTGTGCCAGCTAACTCAGAGGCCACTAGAAACTCCTTGTGAACAAGAAGGGAGTAGTTTCTGGCAACCGCATAAACATGACAACTTTGTTTCCCTTTTGAATCGGAACACTTCTCAGAATCGTGGTAACAATAGATAACAGTTTCACTCAGCTAATCGTGCATGCTTAGTTTCCTCAGAGTTACACAGAAAGAATAGACGGGCGTTTCAATAAAAAGGTTTTATTGAACAGTCTTGTTTCTCGTGTAAGAGATATGAGCTGTTATGATCACAAGACAGTATGCAAGATATATAATGTACAGCGTAAGCAGTAGAAATAAATAATACTGCACTAGCATTATCTTTTAGCATATATTCACGTACATAAATAACATGAGCTAAAAATGTGAGTACTCATACGATGCTTCTCTAAGCTAGTTCTACCCCAATGTACCTAACCTAGTCTAGGTGTAGGGAAAGGTAAGAAGTAGGTGAAGTATTCTCTAGTATGGTATACTAAGAGTATGTTAAGACTAGTATGCCAATAGTCCCTCTAGGTTCTAGTCAGCTCCATACCTTGAGAATGAGAGAGGTGGGAATCTCCTGCCGGATCTCAAACTCTAACACCCCGCGAAGGGAGCCAGAACACTGGAAGATGGATTCTCTGCGAGCAGGGATGACCGCGTCTCTTCTCAGTGCGTCAGGCCGGGATACGGGCTCCTCTGCAGTTGAGGTCTCCTCTAACTTGCTTGGGCAAGGAAAGGTATATTTATACCTGATAGGTGCCTTGGAATGTTAGCATTGACGTGAAGTCGGACAGAGGAAGACGTCAGGAATGAACCCTTCAGGTATAGCGGTTCATGCATAATAGATGAGTTCTTGGAGAAATCAATAATCCTGTGCTAGGGGAACTCCCAAGAGCTTAAGGGTCTGGTTTCTAAGAACTCGTTGTGACGTTAGGGTGGACGGATGTCGGTGACCATGCCTGTATTTGGAGTGCATGGCTAATGCCTAAATAAGGACTGGGATTCTATGCCTATATAAGGGCAATGCGAATTGTGCCTATATAAGGACATGTTTCAGGAAAACCTATATACGGACACCTAAAGCGGAATACAACAACGTATCCAGGTATATTTGGCAGCATTGATGTTGCTCAGAAAAATACAGGCATTTTTTCAAGGCTGGCTTGAGGCGGTGCGACCGGTGCAGCCACACCTGGCAATGAACTCAGGCGTGGGTACTCTGTGTTTAGAAATAACTTATGGTTTTAAAGGCACCTGCTTCAGAGTTCCTTGTGCATCAAGCCGTTTTCAGGCAGCAATGAAAATGTCAGGGTAACTCTAGGCTGCCAAAAACGATTGTTGCACCGGGCAACCCCAGAGCTAAAGCCAGCCCTGTATGTTGTCCATATACTTCCACACTAAGGTATTGCCATTGCATAAGCATACATTTTACACTGGGGGTAACCTCTAGCTGCAGTTTCACCTGACTTAGAGCATGATAGACTAAATAGTGCATGTATGAGTGTGTAACCTGTGGCATACCTTGGCTCTCTGAGGTCTGGAGAAGAGAAAAAGTGGGGGCAGGTATGAGGTGCAGGTATGGTGGGAGGCCCTCATTGTTGCTGCGGAAGGGGATACTACGGTTGCCTCACAACCACTGTCCTAACTAAGGGCACATTTTATCTGGAATAGATGTCACCATGCACTTATCAGCTTCTTTAAAGTTTTGATTTCCTTCAAATTGTCAGGGCCCTTAAGAGTTCGCAGTCTACTTTACTTTAATTATATAGCAATAGAGACAGGTCATTTTCTCCCTGACCTGTGGCAGGTCATCTTCTCTCTGACCTCTGGCAGGTCATCTTCTTGCTGACCTCTGGCAGGTCATCTTCTCTACATGATCTCTGGCAGGTCATTTTCTCTCTCTTACCCCTGGCAGGTCATCTTCTCCCTGACCTCTGTCGGGCACCGGCCCTTACAGTCAGTGCCTCGGGTACGATCTTCTGCACACTTCTCTCCTTGCGCTCTCCGTCCTTCATCTGGGGGTAATCCTGCTTCGGGCGTCTTGCGCACTTCTTCCACTTGCGGTGGCATCCTTTCACCACTGGGCATGCATGCCGCACACTGTCTTCAGTACTTCAGGGACTTGCTGCTTAGAGCTGTTGTACTGTACCACACCTTCCCTCCTGGTGACGTAACTTCCTGTGTCCTTGCTGCTGCAGTGACCAACCATGGCCACTAGGCGTCACCACAAATCTCCTTCACAGGCCCTGGCAGCCTTTCCGCTTAAAGTTCCTTCAGCGCTCACACCTAGCATAACAGTCTTGGGGGGGGTCTGCTGCTTCTCTTTATGCAGGTGCACTTACCCCCATCAGCATTAAGCCACAACAGCTGTCCCAGTGCTGCTATGCATTTCAGCTGGCACTGTTGTGTTTTCTTTTCTCTCTTTTTTTTGTTAGACTGCACGGAGCTGCCTCTCCCTTTGCAGTATCGGTATGCCCCGGCAGTCTTTGCTGTGTCCCAGTAGTGTTGCAGTTTATTTTCTTTAGCGGTACCGCTATATGGCCACAAGATGGTAGTGCCACTTTATTTCAAGGCCCTGGCAGCTTCCCAACGCTGTGGGCCTTGTGTGCCATTACTGGAACCAGTGTACCGGCTGGTCAGACCATGCCGTGCTCCTCATGTCTCTGCTGGTGAGGGGCTGCAGAAGGCCACAAATGCCTCTCACCATGCCTTCAAAGCTTGCAGGGACCTTGCTGCTTTCCTCCCCCAGGTGAGTCTACCTTCTCACCACGCTTGACTCTGTCTCTTGCTGGGGGGCAGTCCTATCGTGAACGCGCTTCCCTTGATGCTGCTGGACCTTCCTGCATGCGGCTTGGGTTCATGCAGCACCTCTCCCGGTTAAGTCTTTTTTGTTTGTACTTTGTTGGTTTTTTGTCCAGGCCGTGCACGAGGGCACACCAGGCCTTACCTTGCATGCATTGCTGAGCGGCCCACCGCCGTTCTCAGTTTCTTCTTTCGCTCCAGTCCCTCCACAGCAACCTCTCTCTTCACGAGCTGCGCGGGGGCTGGAGCTGCCCATAGCTTGCCTCGGATTAGACAGCGTCCGAGACCCAGACCAAAACCACCTCCTCTTGCACAGTAAGTGTTTTCCTCGATTAACAACAGCCTCCAAAGCCGCCACGCATATTCATTGTTGGCTGACTCATTACCTTTCTAGCAGCAGTCACTGACCATGCCCGGCCTGCACGGGTCTTCACGCTGTCCTCTGCTGTGGCCCCTAGCCGTGCTTCAGTGCTGCCGACATATTTTCCTCCCAGTTTACTTGACCAGGCTGGAATGGCGGCCTTCTCGATTTCAGCCTAGTATGCCAGGAAGTCCTTCATTCCCTTCGTGCTCGATGTGCTCATTTTCTCTTTCCGCTTGGCTATACAGAAGCCGCGGGAGAGTCTCTTTAGCCGCTCCCTTCCTTGATGTGTAGTCTTGCCCCTATCTCCCTGCATTGCAGGGCTTCCGGGACAACCTCCGCTCACTTCGTGGGCTCTTGTGACGGCCCGTCCTGGCACTTATCCCAGTCTAGGGCTCACCTCACGCCCGCTGGTTGTCCAGGCACTCCTCCTCATTGTGCCCCAAATCCTGCAATGGGCCGGCCCCTCTGCAGTCCGAGACCACTCTCACTGGAATCTTAGCAGGACGTCGGCCGGGTCACTACCACTGACGTCCGTACTCGCAACACAGGGCCTTGCCTTCACCACACCGTGCTTACTGCTATCGGGTGCCGCCATACACTTACGGGCACATCAGATGCAGGGTGGGCTCCCGATCACCTTCTCCCCACGGGCTTCTCACATGCCCCGCGGGCAGTCAGACTAGTGCTATGACTGCTGGCATGGGGAGCCCTCAGAACAGGCTAATCTCTCCCCCTTCTCCACATATCAAGGCGGCTGCACACGCGAGTCCACCCGCTCGTCGCCAATGTAATGCTGTGGGGCCCTAGGCCCCCATGCATTAAGAATGACCACACAGACACAGGATTATACTGGGTAGAAATGGCCCAGGGCATGTGCGCCCGGCCCCTTTTATTTTCAGGGTCACATGTCCTGTTACGCCTGTGTTGGATGGGTGTGGGTGGGGTGTAAGCCAGCCCTCGGGGAGTGGCTGGTACAATAACAACTAGAACAGTGACCAGCAGGTCACTACAGTAGACAATATGTCACAAATTGGCAACGTGCATCAGTAGTCCGAAAAGACTGTAATTACTTGCGAGAAAGGAAGAACAACGTTAGAAGGCAGAAAAACAACTGTAAATTATGGCAATCGGGTGCTGCTAATAACGCAAAAGGATGATGAGTGAGTGCATGGATAGAAGCATCAATAAATCCACAACCCAATCTTTCATTCACCCATCCACAATACAACTCGTGCAAACTCAACAATTGACCAATATACACACTTACACTTTGTTGCTTGCTTTTTGTGGGTGACACACATAACCAGGCTTCTTACAATGCAGTTTAAGGCAAAATCCAGATTTCTCATTTTTAATTCCAAAATACCTTTAAATCTAGCCAAGACCTTTTATGTTTAATAAATATATATATGCATATGAATATACTATACGGAGAGAGGCTTTCTGTCAGCCCTCTTCATCCATTGGTCTGCTCTAGTGTCCTTCACATTTTCCTTCCACCCACTACAGCATAGAGAACAGAGCACAGGGTCAGCTCACTTAAGCCATTGACTTACATGGCTGGCTGAGTGATCTCATTCTGCTTTTTTGCACAATGTGAACAACCGCACAAAATGCCGTCCCCGTCAGTGATAGGAACAACTGGTACTTTTCATGTCACCTACCTTCTGTTAAAGATAGTTGCAATGTTCAATAAGGTGTAGACATTGGTTCTGATTTTATTAATGGAGGGCTTTACTTGTAAAGATTAAAAAAATTGATATAGAGTTTGCCTTCTGTCAGATAACTTGCTTACTTGCCTTAATATGAAACTGCAATTTTATTTTCAAATCTGCTGCAAGCTTATTCTGCATTTGCTTTCCTTAACCTCACACACCTCTAAGCTGCTCAGTGCAGCTGTGTCAACATAAATAAGATAGTCACTTAGATAATTTGTTATTTTTGTAAACAAACTGAACCGCTATAGCCTGAAAATAACTGTAATATGTAATATGACATTCACTTGGCTCACTCTATTTATGTGTGTAGCAAGCAGACCAGCCAGGTGTCGCATTGAAAAGCTCCACCCTTTTCCATAGTAACTAATCTCAGTGGGGTACTTAACATGTAATCAATATTTCTCCTACTTGAGTCAAGGGGCCGGAACACAAAACATTTTTGACTGTCGCAATTACGTACCTTTGGTGGCAAGTAAGATGGTGCTTGTTGCAAACACCTTATACCAGCGTAAAATGCTAGGAGATTTGTGTAACTGGTATCACACGTTAAGGATATTTCTGCCTATTTATTGTATTGTGTTTTGTCGTGGGGCTGATATGTTTTGTTAGTGTTTTGTGCTGTTAAGTTTTTGTGCTATTCTATTGCATTGTGCTGCTTTTGCTCTGTGTTTGCTGGGTTGCACTCTGTTTTGAGTGTTTTGCTGTGTTGCGCACTGTTATGCTTATGTTGTGTTGATGTTTTGCTTTCCATTTGTTATTGTGCTGTGCTGTGTAAGTATTTTAGAGATGCCAAGAAATGCTGCTACATTTCCTTCCAGAAGCAACGCTTTCCTTTAAAGTTCCAGTGAGACACAACCATTTACCACCATCTAAGGTGCTAAAATACCACTACTTGGGCTCTTGAACTATTTAAGACCCCAAGCAGCCTTAAACAGTGGCAGAGATCAAACTGAAAGTGTCTTGCAGTGCATTCTTTAGTGTGTAAACAAATAGGGTGACTAAAGGAAGGAAGCTAAGGTCACCACTATAGCACCAACGCAAGGGGTGAGAAAAATAAGTTAAGTACAATTTCATTTTTCAGCATGATTTCTCTTTACAGCAATAGTGTACTTGTTGTTTTAGCTGTGAGCTTGAGTGCTTTTTTTATTTATAACATGTTAAAAAAGGCCTGACATTGATCCCCACTTACGGTACAGAGGGGGAGGGGGTGATAAGATTCCCATGTGTCACAACACTGTCTGTAACCATTATCATGTCTGTGAACAGGCCTTCAACTCTAATTACCTGAACCAGGGAGTACATATTACATCTGTGCCTTAAACCTTTCATGCAGTAGTCCACTCAAGTGAGCACTAGAAATATACAATACATTCGATTAGAATATTGTGAAACCAAAATTGTCCTGGGTACAGCAAACACAGGTATAGAAAGGAAAATCACTAAATCAAGAGCAGACAACTGAAATAGACAACAAAGCCATCCAGTCATGACCCACATGTTGCCTAATGCCCACTCTAAGTATATATTATGCATTGGAAACAGTAGGTCTGCCAACAGAGAGTTAAAGTTGTATGTTTTCAAGACCCAATAAGGAGAACACTGCTCTGTATATCCTCCGACTGGGGAAAAATGCAGGACAAAACTTTGTGACTGGAAAAGGAGGCAAACAAAAGACACGTTTTCTGACTAGCTTCACTTCATGAGCATGAGCCTGTCTTCCAACGTCCCTAAGTGAGTAATTGCTCTCCAACAGGGATGTGAAGGGAATTGTCATCACTGTAATTATAGCACATATACGCTACTTTTTCAATTGCTTTATTCCTTGGTCCTGATTCAATTTCCTGCTCCTGATTTGAAGATTTCTCCATCTTATTGTTGTCTTTATGCCTCACAAGGAGTATTTTACTCTCACAATGTTTTTTAGATCAAGCCTATACAGCGCTTGCGCTGTCAGGCTATCTGTTGTATGTACTTTGTGGGCTTTAACTCCTCCTATTTCTTTTGATTTGTCCAATCGGTTGTCTTTCAAAATTTCTTGCTTGCCTGTGGATAATTTGCCTTCCTGGTCCCTCCTTTTTGCAATTTGTTCAATCCCCTGGAATAACGCTCAATTATTTGTTGGCTTCCACTTTTTTCTATTTTACGATCTGTTCAGGAATTTCACAGACTCAGCGCTTTATCTTTTAGAGATGCTCGCTCTCCTCCCCTGCGCTCTCAGGCTCCCCTGGTACTGCCGCTCACTACCGTGCCTTGGGCTGCTGCTGCCTCCTCCTCCTCCTCCCTGCTTGTTTTAATAGCTATTGCATGTAGCGCTTCATATTGCACGTTTGATGTCTTTAAAATTTGTCAATAGCAGTGTCCTGGTACCTATTTGACTGACCCGTTCTCACTCAACAGAGGCATGGTTTGGTGTGTGTACTGGAGACCGTTGACTCACAGGTACTGTATAAACTGTAATAGGCTCATCACTTGCCTAGATCCTGTAGAAACAAAAAAGTATGCTTTCATGTAGAACTTCTGCTTCCCATGTAAAGCGCTTAAATACCGTCCTGTCAAGTTTGCTCTATATATAACTGCAAAAAAGCATCAATTGTGCTTTGCACACATGAGCCGAACTTGGCCAAAGGGCGTTAGGCACTCAGACAGACAATGGTGAGTGTATTTTAGCGTTGCAACCTTACTCAAAGCTGAGAGTGTGACAGTTCCAGTGTTGGGAGCTCTAGCCATCGGAAGGAAGATGGTGGATTGATTCCGGCGTAGGAGAGCACGCAACCCCGGGCGCTCCCACTTTCACTAACCTCAGGGCTATGTCCCTAGTGTGATGCATGCACAGACAGTCTAAGTGAGGAGAATTGAGGAGGCATTTTAAAAATCTCCTTACCAACGCTACCAATGCTACAGCTTCAAATGAAACTGGCACAGTTTTTCTATCAACTGATTAGGTCCGCAAGGTGGACAGTGGGGCCGATTGGATCTGCGCTCTGCTATCTCCGGCTGACTCCCGCTACGCAGGCCTCGCAGACTTCACAGGCTCCGCGGGCAGATATGGATCCAGAGCGAGGGGCTCGCAACCTGCGTACACTCGTAACAGCCCCTGTTCCTGGCTTGGCCGAGAGGGAGAAGGAGAGTCAGCAGACAACCTGCGCTAAGACGGCAGGACGCCGTACAGCGAATGCGGCAAAAGGGCAATACTCTCAGCTTGGGAAGCCTATGCTCAAGCTTCTTCAGTCGGGGAAAGCGGCTGATATCTTACAAACATGTGGAATAGGCCCCCCCCCGCAGGAGCAAACAATGGCGGCAGCTCTTCTCGAGACAATACGGCCCGATTTGAATCGAGACAATGTTGCAGCCCCTGCCCTTGGTAGTTGCCAAAGCGAAGACGGAGCGAGTGCTACATTGTTTCAAGGTACACAACCTACTTCATTGATGGCAGGCTCAGGCAGTGTTTCTGAATTGATAGATACTTCCCTGCATACTGTTGTTGCTTGTCATATTGCAGCTACGCCTTTACTGAGTCCTGCCCGACTTGTCAGAAGTGACTTAATGGAGACTACTATGGAAGTTGCAAATATATCAAGAGGGGGCTGTGATTCAGACCAAGTGATCTTAGGGGGAGATTCTTCGGGACATGTGAGTGACGGAGTCAGTAGGCAAAAGGCTTACTCTGAGAACGATGATAGAGACTTGGGTGTACCGGGGATGCAATCAGGCTGCTGGGTGTCGGATTTAAGTACTGCTTCAGCAGGTAGCAACTCTGTAGAAGAGGAAGCGGCTCTAACCTCGCCCGCTCCTTTGCTTACTCTGTTGCCTATTTTCTCATCTACCTCGGCTATGGGAGGTCTGATAGATGTTAACAATGCTCCTACTATCTCAGACGATATACAAGTGGTAAAGCAGGCAGATGTACTGTATACTCCTGCTAAAAAAGCAAACACCAAAAAGAAACAACCTAAATGTGTAGGTATAGCAAAGGAATGCTCTACAACTCCTCGCAATACCACAAGGCCGCAGGCTGATGTTAAAGTGGCTGGTAAGGTGAGCCCTCTCCGAAAGTGGGTTACTGCCAAGGGGGAAGTGAGAGCCATAATTTCAAGATTGTCAGGCTCACTACCCAGCGGCGATATTCCGGCCCCAGCAGCTATAGGCCCGGACAGCGAGATCCAAGGCCAGGGGGCACCCAAAAGCCTCCAGTCTGAAATAGAGGGGGGAACTGCTGTGGGCCCTTGCTCTAATAATATAACCCCTCTCACAATGGGGCCTGGTGCCGGTGCTGCTTCTAACGATGAACCTTCATTGTCTACGATTCTTCAGGTGCTCCGTGACCAGAGAGCAGAGACACAAGGCTACTTCAGCCAAGCTAGGGCAGATAGTAGTCGGATACAGCAAGTCCTGTCGAAAGTCTCGGGGAAGGTAGCAGGTTTAGCACAGGAGATTACTGAACTGCAGCAGAGTGTGGCAGACACAGAGGAAACAACAGCAGCCACAGCTAAAACAGTCAAATTGCATGACGTACAGCTTCTGGTACTTAAAGACAAAGTTGAAGACCTTGAAAATATGCAACGAAGGAATAATTTGAGACTTTTTGGTATTCCTGAGGAGAAAGAAGGGACTGACCCCGTGCATACATTGTCCAATTGTTCCAGAAGACATTTACTGACCTCTCCGCCTGGGACTGGGATTCTCAGATACAAAGAGCTCATAGGCTTCCACTATTTCTAAGCCAAGAATCTCGAGCCAATCGACAACATCCACGCCAAATGATTATTAATTTTGGCAATTTTTTGTTAAGGCAAGCTGTTTTTTTTCGTGCTCGCCCGGGTATGACAAACTCACTGTCATTCTTTGTTAGATCAGACCTCTGTAAGGAGGCAATGGAGAAACGATGGAGACTGCATCAGCTGATTGATCCTATGAAAGCAGCGGGCGCGGAGGTGTTTCTTCAGGAGCCGGCACGTTTAAAAGTGATACGCGGTGGACATACTTGGAACTTACAAAGGGCAAGTGAGGCTCAGCAGATTCTTAATTCCTGGGGGTCCCCGGGAAGGAAGGCCCCCTGAGACTCTTACTGGATAATGGGCTCTGCATACATGAGCTTTGTTGTATGGGCTCGTTTTCTTCTCTTCTTTTTTCTATGATCTAAAAGCACTAAAGAGACGAAAATGTTTAAAACAAGAGCATAAAGCGGAGGGCTTTTTCTCTTTGTCTTTACATGGCTCTCCTCATTACTGTATGTTTTTTTTTTTATTATTCTTTTTTTTTTTGCATCACTCAAGTCTTGAGGTGATAAACGACTAGTGGGTAGCACCCGGGGGTGCATTTGCTCTCTTTTGGCTGTCATACTATCGACAGCTTGACTGGGGTGATTCCTTCTCTTAGGTACTGGGGTGGGAGAAGGGGCTCTCCCTGGTTGGGGAGGTCTTGGGATGCGGGTGGGGGGTGGGGGAGGAAATTAAAAAAGTATCAAAGGGAATAAATGCAAGAGCTATTATTGGAAATGGAATTATTAGAATGTATTATATTAGTTGTAGGTGGGTATGCAGACTAAGATTCTATGCTTTATGGATGTTTCTTTTCTGTTCAAGTGCTAACGAAGGTAGGAGAGGCAGACAGACAGTATGGGACTGCTTGGCCTTTGGGTCTTTAATTACTATGTAATGGAGATAATTAAATGTCTCTGCTGGAATGTTGCTGGGCTGAATTCTGCTAACAAACGCCAGATGGTCCCCGAGGAGCTGCAAATTTATAAACCGCATATCGTTGCTCTTATTGAAACACATTTGGCATCTAAAGATAGACAATTGCTTAGACAGCTAGGCTATAAGGTAATTGAGTGTGCATCTCAGACGGTGTCTATTAGAGGCGCTGCCATCATGATAGACAAATCTTTAGATTATACTTTGCTTAAAGCTTCCCATGATATTCGAGGCAGGTGGGTAATCGTACAGGTGCTGATCCGTGATTATAAATATGTACTATGTACTATGCACTGTATATGGGCCAAACTCTGATGAACCTCAAATATTTGATATGTTAACATTAGAATTACTAGAATGGCAGGGGGAGCTAATTGTGATGGGTGATTTTAATTGCATTATTAATTTGAATTTAGATTCTACCAATCGTGGTGCCTCAGCCAGGATGAGGAAGGTAAGAGCCTCAATCTTGGAAATGGCTCAATTACATCGCCTCAGAGATGTTTGGCGATCTTTATTTCCAACGCAGCCTGGCTACACCTGCTATAGCGCACCGCATAAGCAGTACTCCAGGACTGATATGTTCTTTGTAAATTCCAAATTGCTGAGTATAGATAAGTGCGAAGTTTGTCCTAAGATAGTATCCAACCACAATCCAATATTACTGTCATCTCAGTTAGGCTCAGCTATTGGGCCAGCACGTCTGTTTTCCTTCCCACGATACTTGATAACAGATATGGAATATTTATTAAGAATAATATTAGGAATTTTCTAATGGACAACGAAGGTTCTGCCTCTCCTTTTATGGTCTGGGACTCGCTTAAAGCCTATATGAGGGGAATCACCCAACAGTATGTTTTTCGGCAGAATAGAAGTAATAATATGGCTCTTAGAGCTGCTGGAGAGGCTATTTTGCAATTAGAAATAGCACATGCTGAAGAAGTTAGACAAAGGGGTCTGTCGCAAAGAACAGTGCAAACACATTCACAAACATACTTGCTTTTGATTGAAAAACGGGCTATGCTGGGGAGGGTTTTAAAAGACAGGATTGCGGCTAAATACAACAATAACCAGTCCCTGCAATATGAATACGGAGAGCAATTAGGGAAGGTATTAGCACATCAGCTCTCTGATAAAAAGGCGAAGCGGGAGATAAAAGCTATCAAAGGGGAGGGAGGTGTACTTTATACACAACCAGAGTTGATAGTAGAACAGTTTGCCCAGCACTATAAAAAACTGTATAGTACTAGTTCATTTGATGAAAGTAAATTCGCAGAATATGTAGAAAGGTGTAGCTTACCAAGTCTTGAGGAAGAACAGACACAGTTGCTTAACCAAGATATTATGGATGAGGAAATATCCCGCGCTATAACGGCCCTCTCTTTCGGTGAAGCAGCAGCGGATGATGCTATACCAGTTGAGTTCTATAAAACATTCAAGGATTGTATAATTCCTTTTATGGGCACGATTATGTATCATATAAGTGTTATAGGGGATGTACCTAGGTCATGGGAAACTGCAAATATTGTGTTCTTAAAGAAGAATAAACCATCAGAAGAATGTGGGTCATATCGCCCGATATCACTCATCAATGCAGACGCCAAAATATTCTCAAAAGTATTGGCAACGCGCTTGGCACCTGTCATGGCACAATTAGTTTCTCACCAACAACACGGTTTTATACCAGGCCGAGATACAACTGCACATGTAAACGCTGCCATAGTAGCCTTTGATGCTGCAAAAAAGTTGAATCTGGAATTGGGAATGATTATGCTTGATGCTGTAAAGGCATTCGATCGTATAACATGGGAATGTCTTTGGGCCACTCTTGAGGAGTACAATATTCATGGCCGCTTCTATGGGTGGGTTAGAGCTCTGTACAAACAACCAAGGGCTAAACTTATCTATTTAAAATCGCAATCTACTTCTTTTCCGATACTTAGGGGTACTCGACAGGGCGGCCCCCTCTCCCCCTTACTTTTTGCTTTATATATTGAACCTTACATAAGATCACTTCTTGCTAGCCTATCTATTCTTCCAGTTCATTTAGGTTCTGGTGAATTGAAAATAATGGTCTATGCGGATGACATAGCTGTTTTTTCCGCAGACCCAATAAACGCTATAGATGAAATCCAAACTGAGGCTAGAACCTTAGGCTCTTTTTCAGGCTACAAGTTAAATGTAAATAAGACTCAGGTTCTTCTGAATCATCAAATTATTGGATCAGTACCAGGGGCTTGTTCGGTGGCAATTTACTTAGGGGTACAGATTACCCCAAATGTGGAACAGATTATAAGGCTTAATTATGAGCCCTTGCTAAAGTCTGTGATCTCCAAAATGAAGGTCTGGCATAAACTGCCAATTAGTATCATAGGGCGTTGCAATATTATTAAAATGACTGTTCTACCCAAATTTCTTTATTTGTTTCGGTCAATACCATTGCGAGTTCCGAATTATTTCTTTAAGAAACTTGAGGGGGCAATTAGTAGCTTTATTTGGGGTTATAAACAGCCGCGGCGTGCTATACGGCATTTAAATCTCCCATATACACAGGGGGGGGGGATCCAATTGCCCGATTTTAAGCTATATTTTTGGGCCTCCGCAGGACAATTTCAGGATCTTCTCTCTACCAGTAAACAATACTGTTGCTATAGCCTTGCAGTCGGTAATGACAGCAGAATGTTCTTATATAAGATCATTGACCCGAACTATTTTAAAAGGGTACGATTTAAGACTCTGAGAGATATAGCCTATATTTGATGAGAGATAGTAGCTAAATGTTCCCTGCCCTTAGTGCACACTAGTGTCCCACTCTGGGGTAACCCTATGCTCCCGGATATATTTCATGACACTCAAGCTAAACTTTGGACTGGATACAGGATTAGAAAACTTGGGCATCGATACAATACTAACGGTTTTCGAACCTTTGAAGATTTACAGAGGACAACTGGTCTTCCAAAATATATGTTTTATAAATATCTACAGGTTAGAGACTGTCTATGGGGACGTAGAGATATAAGAATACCTGTAGAATCTGACATACTGAGTTACTTACACTCAATCACAAAGTAAGGTTTATCAACTACTTTCCCAATATTGGGATAATGATAGCGTGAAGTTAGCATCTAAATGGGGTGAGCTCCTGGGTGAGGATATCAGCTCTGTAGATATCGAGGATGCATTAGGGACTTTGGATGATGCAGTGTACTCTACTAATTTGAAGCTGCAACAGTTTAGAACCATATGCATGCTATATTATACTCCGGAACGAATAACCAAGTGGGCTGCCGATAGTGGGACAGTCGCCGGCAACAAGGGCATGTGTGCTAAATGTGGATTGGTTGCTGCAGATATCTTACATATGTTTTCTTCCTGTCCATGCTTGACACTTTTTTGGAAAGAAGTTGCTCAACTTGTGGGTGAACGTCTAGGTATTAGTATGCAACTATCGGAGGCAGAAAGGATGTTGGGATATAAAGCTACACCTGATTTTGGTTTAAGATCTCTTCTCTCTGTCATTATAGTAACAGCTCGACTATGCATTGCTCGGGTGTGGATCTCTAAGACGCCTCCTAGAGCATTGTAATGGTGGGGGATGATAAGAGAAATGTATGAAAGAGAAATGGCCATAGTCAAGACTAGGAGAAGTCGTCCCAGGAGGAAATCCTATCTAATTTGGGGGCCTATGTCAAACATAGAATAGATAAAATGTCAGGCACTATTAGAACATTTAAATATTGGCATATGTATTTGCTTACTGTGTTTGGAGTCTCTCCCTGTTATGTATGTGTACCTGTTGATATATAGTGCTTTTGATTTATTCCCGGAGATAAATAAAACATTTTTTTAAAGGGGAGCTCTAGCCATCAAGCCACATGTCCTTATTCCTGTTGCGCTGTCAGTTTGAGTGTAAGGCTGCCTCTGAAATACACTCACCATTAACTGTCACTCGCCCATGCCCCAGAGCCCGACCCCAGCATGCCACTAGGAGTACCGATACTCTCTTGACACAAGGAGAAGTCCCTGTACTCAATGGGAGAACACTGAGAAGTGTTGTTACTCAGTACTGGTGAGGTACCAGCCCATTTAAAGCACTACATACAAGTGTTATTCGCAACTAGTGCGTGTATAGTATGTTTACCACGCTGTCTGCATACAACACCTATACATGACACATTGTGAAACAAGATCCCATTCTCTTCATTATACGTAACAGACATAATGTCTTTTCCACACATAGGAAATTAATAAATTCTGTGCATGTCCTGGATAAGCAAAGCTGTAACTTTTACAAGCCAAGTACTGGCATTTCAAGTGTTTGATCGATACAATTGATGCTTAACTGCATCCCTAACTGTGTCCTCAGCCATCTGATTGTCTTTTTAGGAATCAAAAACTGCATCCACACTATTGTACCATTACTTAATACCATCATGTCATCCTCCATGCTGCTCGTTGTTTAGTAACTGCCCTTGCACCACCATAGTTGAATGATGCTTGTTTTCAGTAATTTGACAATTACAAGGCCATTAGAAATCACTGGATCTATTGTGCCATGCTTCTTATGGCAGCTCACTTTCTGTTCTCTAACCCATGATTTAGGGGGTGGGAGGAGCAAGTAAATGAGTGTAATGTTATACTTAATCCCAGCCACTGGTAATTAGTTTTAAATGCCTTCCAGTCCATCAGTTTTTGCTCAATGTGCTGCTACAGGCTGGACCCCACCACATGCAAATGAGCCTTACTGCAGGGCTGCCGGTATACTCCGCATCACTGTACTTTGTGCCACTTAACTCTAACCCACACTACTACACTCTACTCCACTACACAATACAACACCACACTCCACAATACTAAACTCTATAATACTATACTCCAATAAACTATGCTCCTTTGACACTAGAATCCACTCTACACCACTACACTCTACAGGCTATGCTCCACTATCTGCCATTCTGCAACACTAGTCCACTCTTCTCCACTATACAATGCTCATCGCAAATCAATATATACACTACATACCACTTTACGTCATTAAATTCTATAACACTATACTCCACTACACAATATAACAATCAACACTGCTCTACGCCACTCTACTTTGCAACACGATACACAGCACCTTCTACAGTACTCCTCTGTATTCTAGACCACCACACGACACTCTGTACCACTCTACTTTACGGCACTATACTCAATTCTCACACTACATTCCACTCTATGACACTCTACTCCCTCCGCAACACTTCACAACACTTTAAACTACTTCATAACACTGCTGTTCACTCCTATCCATGCCACTAAACTCCACTATATGGCGAGACCTATTGGCATTGCCAGTGCTTGTTTGAATGAGTTGTATCCTTCCACTGCTGATATAAAAAAATTCTATTGCAATGTATGAAGTATTTTTTTTCATTCTCTATCTTTTCCTACTCCTTCACTCTCCTTGGGGTGTCCAGCTCTCTTTATAAATTATTAGCCCCTGTCCCCATTGACCTCTTGCCCGCTCAGCCTTTCATGCTCTCATCGTCACATGTAGATGGCTGCTTGTATGTGTGCATGTGTGGTGGCCATCTTGGAAGAGCTTTACTATTGTTTTAAGAAAAAATATTCATAGTTGACCGATGTCAATTACTTGATCCTGATTCAAAGACTTTCCTACTTTTCTTTTGCTTGTCTCGCCCAAGGAGCATTTCAGTCTCGCATGTTTTGACTGGATGAGTTTTATCCTTCCACTGCTGTTGACATATGTGCCACATAAGGGACTATTTTCTCTACCTCTGCAT
This sequence comes from Calotriton arnoldi, assembly GCA_963921515.1. NCBI lineage: Eukaryota > Metazoa > Chordata > Amphibia > Caudata > Salamandridae > Calotriton > Calotriton arnoldi. The sequence continues at coordinate 1,960,930 of CAWUFW010001157.1, read as the reverse complement.
GTCTCACCCTTCTCCTTGCTCCTCCTTTGGCCCCCTGCTCTTGTTATAAATTATTACCCCCTTAGCACCCACTTGCCCACCCAGCCTCCTCAGTGCTGCTCACTGCTGTAGTGGCAGGCAGTCATCTTTAAATGGATTTAAAACCATTCTAAAGCGGCTACGTATGTGCATATGCCATGGCCATCTTTAAATGTTTTTTTCTTTTGCTTTTAAGGAAAATCATCAGAAGATGACTGTTGCACATGTGTGTGCATGCATTGCAGCCATCTGGGAAAAAAGCCTTTGCAAACCCATTGGTTGTCAAGGTCGAGACCTTTTGGTTTTTTCCGTTGCTTATTTATGTAATATATTTAGGGTATGAGAGTTTCAAGTATCCATATTTTCACTATTGATTTTCCAGCCTGCGGCTTTCTCTTGGGTTGGTGTTCTAATGCTTGTACAAGGTGCTTGGACTTTATGTTTTTAAGGTGAGTTGTGAGTGAAGATCCGCTGTGCGGTACCAGGTTGCATTTAGATTTTCAAGGAGAGATTACATAGCGTTACGTGGTTGAATGATACTGACATGAGAGCTTCCAGCTGGGCACATTTTTTAATGGCATTGTGGTGATCTTTCAGGGCTTTGGTTGGTGTATGAAGTGTTGATATGATCACGTGAGGCCTCGTTCATGGTCTTGGTGGTGGAGTCAGCTGCTCTTGGTGGTGGAGTCAGGTGCGAAGGTGGTGCAGAAGGTTGCAGTCATTGGCGTTTGCAGTGGTGGAAAGCAGATGGGATTTAATTGAATTAATCTGTGAATACTCTGTTGTAGCCAGGGTTCATTCACTACATGTGAAGCTGTGTGTTCAATTATGTGGAAGAAAGTGTGATCCTTTTTAAGGACGAGGGGAGTGACGGCAGTTATCGGGCAGATTGTTTTGTGGACAGTGTTGACTTTACACTTGTTAATGATTTCAATTTTTTTAATGTATTGTAGCTATCCCTGGTGATCTTTTCAGGTGAACTGCGGATTAAAATATGCATGTGATGCACAAGGCATTTAGTTTGTTGTTTTTGTTAAAGTCTGTTGAGTTGAAATACACAACAGATTTTGACAGCTCTTAGTAATTTGATAAGCATCAAACTGAGTGATGTCGAGAGTGTGAGTGGTGTGCTGGGGCGCTGTGCACTCAGATGTGACTAAGACAGGTAAATGTAGAGGCTGACTTGTGGTTTCATTTGAATTTGTGGGGTTGGACTGTAGTGTAGTTCCTATTTCCCTAATAGGCTCTGCGCATTGGAATAATATACCCTATAGGCTTGACATAGGACTGAGGTCGGTATGTCCCTATCGAGTATATTAAACTTAATTACTTTGTGCCAGCTAGCTCAGAGGCCACTAGAAACTCCTTGAAAACAAGAAGGGAGTAGTTTCTGGCAACCGCAAAAACATGACCACTTTGTTTCCCTTTAGAATCGGAACACGTCTCAGAATCGTGGAAACAATAGATAACAGTTTCACTCAGCTAATCGTGCATGCTTAGTTTCTCAGAGTTACACAGAAAGAATAGACGGGCGTTTCAATAAAAGATTTATTGAACAGTCTTGTTTCTCGTGTAAGAGATATGCGCTGTTATGATCACAAGACAGTATGCAAGATATATTATGTACAGCGTAAGCAGTAGAAATAAATAATACTGCGCTAGCATTATCTTTTAGCATATATTCACATACATAAATAACATGAGCTAAAAATGCGAGTACTCATATGATGCGTCTCTAAGCTAGTTCTACCCCAATGTACCTAACCTAGTCTAGGTGTAGGGCAAGTTAAGAAGTAGGCGAAGTATTCTCTAGCATGGTATACTAAGAGTATGTTAAGTCTAGTATGCCAAGAGTCCCTCTAGGTTCTAGTCAGCTCCATACCTTGAGAATGAGAGAGGTGGGAATCTCTTTCCGGACTCGAACTCTAACACCCCGCGAAGGGAGTCAGATCACTGGAAGCTGGATTCTCTGCGAGCAGGGATGACAGCGTCTTCTCAGTGCGTCAGGCCGGGATACGGGCTCCTCTGAAGTCGAGGTCTCCTCTAACTTGCTTGGGCAAGGGAAGGTATATTTATACCTGGTAGGTACTTTGGAATGTTAGCATTGACGTGAAGTCGGACAGAGGAAGACGTCAGGAATGAACCCTTACGGTATAACGGTTCATGTATAATAGATGAGTTCTTGGAGAAATCAATAATCCTGTGCTAGGGGAACTCCCAAGAGCTTAAGGGTCTGGTTTCTAAGAACTCGTTGTGACGTTAGGGTGGACGGATGTCGGTGACCATGCCTGTATTTGGAGTGCACGGCTAATGCCTAAATAAGGACTGGGATTCTATGCCTATATAAGGGAAATGCGAATTGTGCCTATATAAGGACATGTTTCAGGAAAACCTATATACGGACACCTAAAGCGGAATACAACACCCACTCCACTTTCGTAAGAACGATAATACTAAATGCTAAACATGAAATTGAGTACCACATATTGCTAAAAACATTTCTAAAAGCATATTAAAAGAAGTTTAAAAATAAACTGTTGAATGCAATAGGTACTGTACATTTTAAAGTATTGATTTCATTCTAAGCATATATTGGAAATAAAATGCAACATGAATGAATAAACAGTAATATATACATATGACGAAATGATGGATAAGTATATTAAAAATCAAAGCCATTTCATATCATGGAAGTAAATGAAAATTTAGACAAATAAGGTGATTATGTGTCCCTGGAAGTATTCAAAGAAGTCCGTTTTATAAGAATAGTTCTACTGTAAGCAGATTGATTTGCCATGTAGTTCCAAAAAAAAAAAAATTTGAAAAAGAAAAGTTCAATTTTGGGAAGAGTTCCAAGTTTTTGAAAATATGAAGGCCAAATTCACTGCGTCCCTGGTACACTGTGAGCCGAATCAAAGTCAGTGTATGGGTCTGGTGTAAACATGAAATCATCTATTTCCGTAGACAAAATATCGTCAACTGATGTTGGTAACATTTGGAACACCTCGTGTAGGAGATTAACTGCACAGAGATGAGAATCATCGCCCTCAGCATAAGATGCCGCTGCAATGTTCGCGTCCGTTGTTACCTGTGTGCCTGTTGATCCATCTCGTACCTCAGCAGCAGCCGGAAGCGTCTGTGAGATCTCAATGAATGCCGTCATCAGGATTGGTAGCGTCTGGGGACAACACAGAGCATGGGCCGTTATCGGGTCCAGCAGAGCATCGATTTCCGTTGGCATGACTGATGGGAGTGTTAGACAGGTGTCTAGCACGCATTCTTCACCGCAAAGCAGGCAGCGTAGAACAGGTAAGATGCAATCTTGCCAGATTGGTCTGAATGACAGGAACCATGTTGTATTAAGTTCCCGTAGACGAGGTATGCCCAAAAGCTGTACTATGCGCTCACAGCACTTCCGTTCTAGGAGAGCCTTCTCCGCATCACTCGGAGTGATGTCGGTGGACAGGCTTGCCATAGCGTAACAGTAGGAATAGAAATAGAATTCCTGCAACAAGTGCTAGAATTAATGGCACACCACCAAACACCGAATGTGCGAAGTTTGGGATGATTCCGAGGACTGCCTGGAAAGGTGCTAATAGTCCTGAACAGATGGTCTTAAATACATGTACAATTCCACTCGTATCAGATATGTTAAAGATACGTCCCATCATTTCTACGAAATGTATAGGGCAGTTTGTACGTATTAAAGCCTGTATCTCAGCCGAAGTCCTTGCTACTTGAAGATCATAGGTTTCTTTGGCCGAGGTCAAAGGCACGGTTTGTTGTATAAGCATGGCTTTCATTCTGCTTAAAGTATCAAATCGTATAAAAGAGACATTCAACGAAGGCCACAAAGGCGACTCCCTGACTGTGTCTATTGGGGCAAACAATACTTGCATACAGCAAGGGACCCTGGAGTCTACTGTTACCAGATATGGGATGCCTGGCAACATGCCACAGCAACTCTGATTATTCAACATGAGGTAACTCCCATTAGAAAGTTGGCCAAACGTTGGATTAATCACAGCAGCTGGTGTACCTAGCTGGTGGCAGGACAAATTTGCCACAGAACCATTATAAGCCCCGTGTAAAGAAATGTCCTGACATATGAGTGAACCGCTTAGTGCATTTTCAGAGTGTGTACCGCTAAGAAACACTTCACGATCCCCACTCCAACATCTGTAATCGTAAGGTAAATCCCAGGATGTCTTAATGTATTCTTTACCCAACCTTTCATATGTGCCTGCTTGCATTTGTTTGAGGCAATACTGAAACTGAAAAGTAGTGACAGGCAGAGTGATTTTGCCATGAATAAGCCATTCTGTAGCTGGTTTTTCTGCAACAGTGAATGGTAATTTCTCCAGTTTTTCAATGCTCAGCACTGTATACTTTGCTCCCCTTTGTGCCAGTTCGATCTGTTTATCAGTTAGATTGTATTCTGCAAACAGAGCCGACGTGTTGATAAAACGCCAAGGCACATAGCCCGCTCGCAAAGATTGCAGCGTCTAGCCTAATATCATAATAGAACGTAACTGAGATTGGCCTTGCTGTAACATGGCTAAATCTTGTTCCAGTATGTCAATAGCAGAGGATACAATGTTGTCCAATGAATATATTCTGGATGACAAAGTTGTTAACCCATTGTCGACCACAGTTAGAGTTTTCTCTAAGTTAATACGATCAAGTTCACGTATTCGTTCTGCGGCCTCTACCTGTGTAACCTTCCATGCTTCATTATAAGCAGCATAGATGGCGGCATATATGAAACGTTTTTGACGCGGTTTTCTTGGTCCTAGCAAGAATTACCTAAGGTCTGCATCTTCTTTAAGTAAAGATAAGTGTTGTTTCACATCCTCAAGTGTAGATTTTTGTAGCCAGTCGAGGCACAATTTTCCTACACTATATGTTGTTACTACCCCCGGATGTTGTCTTTGGACGTATCGTGGGTCTGGCCTATGAATAGTAAAGCCCTGAGTTTTATTCAGGAATATCTCTTGACAGGTGTTTGTGTCTGTGGGCCAGATCAACCATTTTCTCCAATCAGGATTTGTTCTGTTGATTTGTAGTATTGTGTCAACTGTAACCGCTGCCTGTGTATTGTTATCACTTGCAGGTGTTGGTACAGAAGGTGTTTTCATGTCTTTGATCTTGGCTTGTTGCACAGTGTCATTCAAAAACATTATTTGCTGAGGGATGATACATGCTCTAAACAAAGCTTCTATCCCCTGCACTTGCCAATCTTTAGAACCCCAGACAGATTTTGTGTCTATTGTGTCTTTCCACAAGTTGAATCCATGTCTAGACAGTTGGGCAATAAATGCTGCAGAGTAAATCTGTTTTGTATTTGTTAAAATAATTTTCTGGTTGTTTTGTTTACATTTTTATAGTAAAATGTTTCCGGATCAGATGTATTGTACCCTGAAAAATAGGGAAACTTTTTAGCAAACGTTTTTGTACTACCTTTTGGTGGTGTAGGACAATGCTCCCATTGGTTAAACATAAACACATTTCTAGGTGTTGCAGATTTATGCAAAAAATGATGACCATAGTGGTTATAGCAATACAGCTGTTCATAGTCTGATGAACCTTCTAAATATTCATTGTTAGAAAATGCAGCAGACCTTTCTAGATGAAACATCATGTCATTTACAGTCTCAAAGTCCCAATCATCATTATAGGTATTGGACGAAATAAAATCACTTAGTGAAATTTTAAATAAATGTGGAATGTTCAATTGTTCCGTAGGGCCGAATATATCGAAATCAGTTTTATCCCACACAATACCAGCCTGTATAGGAACGGCTGTGATGTTCACTGCAGACAAGTCTCTTGCTTCACGATGGGAAGATTTGTGTGGTTTCAAAAGTAAGTTCACATGTTTACTTTCAATGTCCAAACGGATGTATCTGCCATTTATAAGCACGCTGATAGTCATAACCAAAGCTAGCCAGAGCAGAAAGAAAAATATTCCAGAAATAATCCAGAGTTCAATCCATGGTGAAACCAGATAAGTCTTTTTCAGAAAATGAAAAAAGTCTTGTACTTGCTGTTTGAAAGTTAATGCTGGCGTCGTTTCAGGCTCACTCGGATCCTCAGAAAACGTATCAAAGTTAATGAAATAGCCAGAAGCAGTTCTGTCAATTGTTGGAATTGCATCAAGATTTCTTGAAATCGCTGGAACCAGTTGATCACTTGTTACATTGGTGTAGACAGGTGTATTTGGACGAACTGTTACTTGAGTTTCAAGAGGGATGAGTTCCACAGCATTGTTGCTTAGTCCTTCATCTGTTACTGCTGAATTCTTGATGGTTATCAGTCTTTCAGTCTGAACCTCTTGGATAGTAGCGAGAGGAGTGCGTCTGCTGCTAGGTCGGAGTCCACGAGGCCTATTATTTAGTATTGGCCACATACTGTGGTTTGATGAGGTCGATTGACACAAATCTTTTCTCCTTTTTTCCAGCAAGGGGCGGCAGAAGTACTGTTCTTGTTCCTTGAACGGCTTGGACAGGTACTGGTTGTCTGTAAGAAGGGCCAAATTCCTTCTTGTCCGCAATCTTCTCTCTGACTAGATCCCCAACTTTTGGGATCCAGACAGGCCTTGCTGGGACTGTTGTTTCTCCCCAGTGGTGGTTGGCTTCAGGAATACATTGCTTTGTTTCGATCTTAGTTCATTTAGATCCTGTAAAACAGCCAAACGATTTTTGATATCAAAGGGTTTATTTTCCAGAACTGTGCCTTTACATTCGAGATCAGGAACCCACATTCTTGTCCCAAATAGGACCTCATATGGAGTGACCTCCCCTAGAGAACTTCTTGGCAAATTATTTAATGAGCGTTGGACCCCATAAAGATGTTTGACCCACCCATCACCCGAACCTAATACTCTAGCTGTTATAGACTGCTTTATGTCCCGGTTTTTCCTTTCCACAACAGAATTTCCCTCAGGATGAAATGGAGAGGAGTACCGCAATGCAACGCCCAAACTAGCCATGGCTTCTTTGTAAGCCCGAGAGCTAAACGCAGGGCCCTGGTCAGAATGTAGCGTGCCTATTGTGTATGTGCCGATAAAGACTCGCAAATCTTTTATAACAGTTCGAGCGTCAGCCGAGCGCTGAGGCCATATCCATAGGAACCTTGAGCACGAATCCACTGCGACCATTATATATTTATAGTTACCGTCCCTTTGCAAGGGACCGCAGTGGTCCAGGTAAACACAAGCTAATGGTTTGTCTGAAATTAACAGGGGTGTCTGCGCAGGATGTTTCACTGTGGAGACTTTCATCTGTTGGCATATTTCACATTCCAAAACATAGTTTTTGGTCTGTTTCCTATTGCCAGGCCACCAATATCTTTGTTTTAGTAAAGATACTGTTGCAGAAACACCTGCATGGGCAGAGGCTATCCCTTCATGTGCTGCTAGGATTAGTCCTAATCTACGTTCCTTGTTTGGAATTACCCTAACCCCCACTCCAGGGATTCGAGCAAAAGGAACGTTGTTCGCATCAATTACATAAGAGTACTTGAGTGGAAACTTTTTTGGTAACGCTGCACCACTGCCTTTGCTTGTAGCATTGACAGCCAACAATATCTCACGGTCTATTCTCGTTTTTGAACGAGTGATCGCAGCTACGGAAGCCGTCTGAACAGCCCCCTTTGCGGCTTCGTCAGCCATTGAATTCCCTGCAACGTGAACGCCATCATGTTGATGACTCAGCGTATGTATCACGTGAGCCTTTGGTAGTTCGTTTTTTAACTGAACTACTTGTTCCCAAAGCGTTTTATGCTTTATTGTGCCACCTTTTGCATCTTTGAACCCATTTTTAAGCCAATTTTGTATATATTCATTATACTACTGAACACAGTAAAAAGAATCGCACACTATTAGTGTGGGGAATTCGCGATCTGTACTTTCAAGTGCCAGTTTGAATGCTTGTAGTTCAGCTCACTGAGCTGTACAATCTCCTAGAGATTGAGTTTTTGTGACCATAGGTCTGAAGTTGCCATCTTATATGTGACCTTTAACGATTGCGCACGCTGCACTGTAAGCTTGCTTACTCCCTGTAGCGGGTTGTGCTGATCCGTCAGTATAAATTATACATTCGTACTGATCGAGAGGCAGAATTTCAGTGGGCAGAGGACATTCATGTTCATACTGCAGGAATGCTTGTGTTTTTAGATCAGGATCAAAAACATATTCAACATCTGTTGCAGCAAGAGAATTAACCCATTGCATCCATCTAGGATGTAAAGCTTTTGCATTCGGGATGCTCGCTTTTGTGACCGCTTCTAAGGCAGGTACCGGGGTTACAACAATAATGCGTTTCCCTTGAGCTAGGGCTCTTTCTTTTGCTACAGCGGTTTGAACTGCTGTCAGTATTTTTTCAGTTGAAGTGAAGCACATTTCTGCTTGTGTATACAAATGAGATTTGTATGCAATTGGTACTTTTTCACCCTCATTAAATGTTAAGTAGGTCAATCCGCATTGACCCGAAATTATTCGGATCACTAAGTTGCGTTGACTTACGCGTGTTTGTAAGTGATTTGTTGCTAACATGTTAGCTTGGAGTGAACGCAAGATTTCTGTGTGTTCTTGTGTCCAATTTTTGATTGAAAAATCAGGTTTGATTAATTCGTAGAGAGGTTTAACCCTTTCTGCGTAATTTAGAATGTAAGTTCTTCCAAAATTTAGGAAACCCAGGATGGATTGTAAATTTTTCTGCGTTTTTGGAGGTTGGAGCAGCGCACACTTTTCTAAAAAGTTAGCTGCCAAGCTCTTTCCTTCACTTGAAAGCTCATATCCCAGAAAAAGGACATTGAGATGGGCAATTCTGGATTTTTTAAAGTTGAACTTATAGCCCTCAGAGGCGAAGCCCAATATAATGGTACTCACCCTGTTCAAGTGCCTATCCAGGTCATCGTCTGTCAGATAGATGTCATCGACATACGACAATGCCTCATTATCATAAATTTGTAGTAACTCTGTTACCCTCGCTGAGAATAACCCCGGGCTGTTCTTGAACCCTTGTGGGAGTCGACAAAATTGACGCTGGGTCCCCATTATTGAGAAAGCTGTTAAGTACCTGCTTCCAGGTGCTATGTTCTGACAAAAGAAACCATTTGAGATATCTTTTTGTTTTTTTTCCTTTTTTTTAATAATTGGTTTTTTTTTTTTAACTTTCCGGTGCATTACAGAGTCAATATATTCCCCTCCGAACCAGGCCCTCCCCTCCCCCCACCCCAAGTCCATCAGAAATAACAAAAGAGTGTGACAAGCAGTGGGAAACACCATAATAGTGAATCAGCCTAGCAGTATTTACACTAGTATAAAATCCTGCAACAAAGGGATTATAGTATCAGGGAAAGAACAAAAACAGAGCAACTAGCAAATTGAGAAAGGGCAAAGGAAACAGAGAAAAAAAAGGAGGGGAGGAAGGGGAATACTTCGGAGAGGGGAGGGAGAAGGGAGACGTAGAAAGAAGATCGCCAAAGGGAGGGCGGGAAAAAAAAGACATAAGAACCTCATAAAAACCAAAGAATAAGTAGCATTATGGTTATTCCAGTACATTCAGTGTGCTAAGCCACCTAGTTAGGGGGTCCCATATCTCTAGCCCCTTTTTTCCCCACGCTTGCCTTTTTTGGCATATATAGCCTTCTCTAATTTGTAGGTGGCAAACAGTCGAGCCTGCCATTGAGCAAACGTGGGAGGATTCAGGTCCTTCCAGTGTGAGGCGATGCATATCCTAAGAATAGTCATTGCCACAAACAGTAAAACGCCCCCTGTTTTCAGATCGATCGTGTCATGCAGCCCGAGCATTATAATGGGTGGTGCCAATTGAAAGTCTTGTGATAGAACCCTACCCATAAACTGCTGTACCCCTTCCAGCAATGGATCTAATTTAGTGCACATGGCAAACATGTGGACAGAATCTGCGCTGTACTCGGCGCATCTCGGACACGTTGTACCACTGCCAGTACCCCATTTAGCAATTCTACTAGGGGTTATGTATAGAAAGTATCCTGTTTTATAAAATTGTGCTTGCAGTTTAGATGACAGTAAATGGGTCTGTGCCAGACTTAGGGCATGACAAAAGGTGTTGGGTGGGGCATTCAGCCTCAACTGCCACTTTTCATCTATTTTACTTACATCGTCAGGCCTTCGTTGATTTAACATTGAATAGATCTTTCCAATCCGTGGTATACTGGGCCCTAGGATTTTTTCTATGAGGTCAATCTTAGCAGACCCTGCTGGTCCGCCAGTCTTGTTAGTTAAGTAACCTGTAATCGCATTATACTGGAATAGCTGATTGTTGCCAAGGTTATAGCTGGTTTTAAGAATGCAGAAGGGCCAGATACCTTTGGAAGTAATCAAGTCTCCCATTTTTGTGATACCGGCTTGGTACCACTGTTGAAGGTATATTTCTTGGAAGATAAGTGGTAAGTTATTGTTATTCCGAATAGGGGTATAATGGTTTAGCTTCGCAAGTCCAAGTAATTTGCGTACGTTCGAAAAAATCTTGTAAACATTGATCAAAGTCTTGAATCTAACCCGTTTGTAGTAGGCAAGTTCCACCTGATGCCAAAGACAACCCCCAACACTTTCCCCCAGTAAAGATATATTGGGAGATGGCAATCCAGAGGGGTTATCGACGGGATGATCATGCAATAACTAGGAACTAAATTGAAGGACGGCAGCCCAATAATACAATTTTATATTGGGTAGAGCCCACCCTCCTCTATCTCTGGGTAGTTAGAGAAATTTAAAAGCCCTTCTAGGCGTTGAGTAGGCCCAAATGAATTGAGAAAAGATTTGTTCAAATATGAGCAGCGTCTTATTATTAAATTCTAACGGAATTGTCCTAAAAAAATAAAGTAGTTTGGGAAAGAAGGACATTTTTAGAACATTGCATCTCCCTACAATTGTCAGGTGTAAATTGTTGATTTTTTGGAGTGACTTTTTTATGTCAGCTGCTAACGGGGTCAAAGTTTCTTTAACGATTAAATCCAGGTCGGAGACTATATTGACCCCTAGGTATTTGGCCTTCTGGGTTACTCTGTCGTCAGTCCAGTTTATTTTCTCATTTAAAACGATCTGTGTTTTTGCTTTATTGAGAGCATATCCGGATATCTGCCCAAATTTTTGGGCCTCCTGTTCTATAGTCGTAATGGCCCTTTTGGGTTCCGGAGTTATTATGGCTAGATTGTCAGCATAAGCCATGATCTTTGTATCGATGCCAAACACACTTACCGCTATTATTTCGGGGTTGAGCTCAATTTTTTTAATCAGAGGATCAATATACAGGGCGAAGAGCAGCGGGGAGCAAGGGCACCCTTGTCGTGTCCCTCGTGAAATCTTTATCTGTTCAGTCAGGCGTCCGTTAATTGAGATTCTGGCTGTGGGGTTCTGGTATAATGCCTGCAATACCGATAATAACCTAGGGCCGAAGCCGATCCGCCGCATGAACCCCCAAAGAAATTGCCAGGAGACCCGATCAAACGCTTTTTCTGCGTCCAAAAGGATTAGTGCGATCGGGTCTCCTGCCACTTTGGCGGCGTCAAATAAAGTGATAGTCCGACGGATGTGCTCAGTGGTGCCCTTTTTCGGGATGAACCCATGCTGCCAGTTAGAAGCAAGAGGCTCAATATTTAAAGATAATCTAGACGCTATACTTTTGGAGAATATTTTAGAATCTGTATTAATCAGGGTTATGGGTCTGTATGAAGACATCTCCAGAGGTGACTTGTCTTTTTTAGGGAATATTACAATCTTTGCGGTAGACCAAGACCGCGGTGGAGGGGACCCGTTAAAAATGGAAATGACTACGTCTAGAAAAAGATCTTTTATCTGCTGTGAATTTTTTTTATAAAATTCGACTGGAATGCCGTCCTCTCCAGAGGCTTTGCCATCAGGGAGGCTTGCTAGTGCAGGGGCAATTTCATCCCAATCTGGGGAGATTTCCAATTGATCGCGGCTCTCACCATTGAGTTCAGCAGCCGGTATTGCCTCCAAATAGCTATTAATCTCGTTTTGTCTATATTCTGCGGGCCTGATAATTACTTCGGTGTATAATTTCTCGTAAAATTCCCTAAAAGCCTCCACTATTTTTATAGGATTGCTGGTTATCCCTTCAGAGCTAGTTTGGATTGAGGAGATTGTGTTAGAGGTCACCTGTTGCCTGGTGGAGATAGCCAGTTGGCGGCCAATGAGTTCACTACATTCGTATAGCCTCTCTCGGGACGAGGCCCATGTTGCTGCTGTTCTCTCAGCTAGTACGGTTCCCATCTCTGCCTTGGCGACCGTCACCATTATCTGTGCCTGTTCGATTCCTGTTCCTGACTGGACAGCCTGTATTAGTTCCTTTTCGGCTTTTATCATTTGGTCTTGCAAAAGGTTAACCTGTGCTTTCTCTTTTTTATTCCTTCTAATAGAAAATTGGAGCGTCTCCCCCCTTATGACAGCCTTTAATGTATCCCATACTACCATTACCGGAGCTGTCCCGACGTTTATAGCCAGAAATTCGTGGATCCAGCCTTTCATATATTCCCGATAATTGTTGTCATATAACAATGCTCTTTCAAAGGTCCAGTTCGCACTTGGCCCTCTATCTCCCCAACCCTCTAGACTTAAAATAAGTGGATTGTGATCTGAAAGGAGTCGAGGAGTAATATCGATGGAACAGTCATGTACCAAAGAGGATGAAACTAGAACGTAATCAAGCCGAGCCAAGGACAGATGGGGAGCAGAGAAATAAGTAGAACCATCTTGATCAGATTTCAGGTATGCCCAAACATCTTTTAAGCCGTGGGTACTAATCAGATTGAGCACTGCCTGAAAAACCTTAGGTTTCCGACCCCTATAGGTCCAGGACTGATCAGGTTTCCAAGAGCTAGGTAAATTTAGATTTAAATCGCCACATAAAATTATAGGTAATGGCCAAAGTGCTAATTCCTCATTTATTCCGTTAATTATCCCCGGGTCGTCTAGATTGCTTCCATAGATAGACCAGATTGTAAAAACAAAGTTGGAGGGGAGAGAGCATCCGACTATCACCCATCTACCTAGAGAGTCGGTTTTAACTTGGTTAACTACCAAAGGTAATCTTTTTGAGACCAGGATCCCAACACCCTTGACCCTGGCCCCTTGTGAAGTTGCCCCGATAACTTTATAACCCAGAGAGTTCAACAGAGATTTTTGGGCCCCTTCTATGTGTGTCTCCTGTAGGCAGACAATGTCCGCCCCCATTAATCGTAAGACTTGAGCAGCTTTTTGCCTTTTCCCTAGATCATTTAAGCCACAAATGTTCAATGAGACAATTCTAAGTTTATTAAACGTACCCATTATCAGCTTTAAGATACCTTGGCCCTGTATATTTGTCCGGGACCCCCTTTTTTGAGGCCGCATTTTGGCTATCACTAAGAGACATACTTCTACCGACAGCTAGACAGTGTGTGATTACTTCTTCCCCTTCCCCACCCAGACCCCCCCAATCCCTCCCCCTCCCCTCCCCTCCCCTCAACCCCCCAAACCCCCTACCAAATTCCATGCCCCCTCCCCCTCTCCACCCCTCCCCTCCACTTTCCGCCTTTCTAACTCTCATCGTATATGGTAAGTTTCCTAAATCCCTTCCGAACATAACCACCCAAAATTTCAACACAAGACAATATTTTTCCCCCCACTGCGTGCATTACCACCCCCGATTCCTCCCCCCACCCCGCCCCCAAACAAAAGCAGTCAGGAAGCCCTGAATGATGGTGAGCATGTGTGAGCTCCAGTCGCCAAGCCACTTAGCAGTTTATCTGTTGGCAATTTATCTGTTAGCTTCGGCTAAACTGGTCCGCCCGAGCAGACAGAGAAGAGAAAAAAAAAGAAAAAAAGAGAAGAGGGAAGAAAAAAAAGAAGCAAAGGAGAGAAAAAAAAAAGTGATGATTAGGGCCCCAGCAGAAATTATTCAGTTGAGCTGGATAAATATCTCTGACTTAGTTCGGTCTTTTTCTTCCCGTAATGTCTTTTAAGTATTCTTCAGCCTTGATTTCAGACAGAAACACCCGCGTCGTGCCTGGCTGGGTTCATTAAGAGTACCTGGGCTCCTTGCTGCTGGAGAGGGGCAATCAGTTGGCGCAATCGCCATCTACGCTCGACTGCTGCATGGCAGTAGTCTGGTTTAGATTTTTTTTATTCCGTCAACAACTTTTTGGGAGTTTGGCCTGGCCTGATCGAATACCAGCTGTCTCAAAAGAAAGTTCCCCAAAAAACTAAAAAGACCCTAGGTTTATCGTTGACAAAGCTACTACCATCACGCCGCTGCTTTAGATTGAATGGAAAGCGGTGTGCCCTCTGGATCTCTTGATCCCAGTTCCAGCTAGTCTGCGACGGAAAGGCAGCACGGAGCAACTTAACAATATACCCTCTGGGGTCATCCCCTCGACCCCTTCAGGGATTCCCAAACAGTCTCAAGTTGTTTCTTCGTGATCTGTTTTCCTGTTCCTCTAGCTTGGACATTAAGTCAGTTAGGCAGGCAGCATGAGATGTTCCTTGGTCCCTTACGTTGGTTATTTCTGTTTCCAGAGACTCCGTCCGTGCTTCCACCATTGAGACCCGATCGCCAATATCAGTACAGATCTTATTTAATTTTCTGATACCCCCTTGAAGTTTTTTGGAAGCACCCTTGGCGGCTAGACTGTCCGATCTCACTTCTTCTTGGAACTGCTTAATAGAATCCAGTATAGAGGCCAGAGACGGCTCGGTCGTATGACCAATGGTCGACTGTGGGCTCTCTTCAAGCTGAAGATTGGGGGGATCCCCCCTAGGAAATGAACCGTGGGAATCAGAGTAGTCCCACTTCAGCTGGCTACGTCTTTTACTCCTAGGTTTCTTCTTTTGCTGAATGGTTCTGATTGCAGGGTCAGAGTCGTTATCTTCTGATTTGCTGCTTTCTGAAGTGCAAATATAATCATTTTCTGTACCAGATAGGGAGCCATCAGAGATCGAGAAAAAGTTTTCAGCGGCTAAGTCCGGGGTCTGCGGGGCTATATGTCCAGGACAGCCATTCGCTGCAAGGTGATTGCAAGTCTCGGCACCCTTTTCCCCCAGGAGGGCCTTGTCCACTTCTTCGTTATCAGACATAGCAGACATAGCAGGTGCAGCGGGGACAGTATCTGGGGTACAGATAGACGATTCCGAGGCTAACGTTACCACATTCTCGCTACCCCCCTCATTCCTAGTATCGCTCCTGGCGTCCACAGAGACTGTCTGTACGGTCGGAGCGATCTGCTGAATGGCCCCTAGCTCAGAGACCCCTGGCTAATCACTTTTGAATTGTTAGGGTCGCTAGCGGGTATGTTTGAGTCAGTAGAGGTAGAGGAACCCTTAACTGCAAAGAAATGTTTAGCAATGGAGGGTGATAAGCCTGTTCCTCCTGTGGCATTTTCTTTTGAGAGATTAGCTCCTCCAATATTCCCCACATTTTTTTTACAGTTCCCCGCATCTCATTTACCTTTAGGTAGAGAGTCTATTTTCTCCGTCCTTTTCTCGGCCATTGTTTCCGCATTTTCCCTCTCAGCCCCCACTGGATTAGAAACCGCTTTCGTCCTGCTGCTTTTCTGTCCCCGGGTGGTCATAATTTGTTCTCCCCTGTGCGCTGCTGTCAGCACCGCAGTCCCCGCTCTGTCGCCTTTCGCCAGCAGCCTGGGACAGACTCGCGCCCAGACTACCGCGGCTGCCGCCGCTCGCCCCTTGACCAGAGTGTTGATAGTCCGGTAGATTAGGCGTAATGAGGCAAGAATTCCAGTTTGCGGGCCTCCGCTGCTAAAGAACTGGACAAGGGCTCCGGGTGATTGAATATCCAGCTCAAGTTCAAACGCCGCCACGGACATCAGTTTGAAAGAGGCTGCAGGTCAGTTACAGGTCAGCTAGTCAATCGCCGACTGCCAGAACTCCGGCGTGTGATGCGTGGCGTGGAAACTGGAAAGGGAGAAACTCACACTAGCACCATCTCTGCCCGAGTGCCCATTTGAGATATCTAATGTGGTTTTATATTTTTTACGCACAATGTTAATTCATTAATGCTGTACTATGTGCATTTTGCACTGCAAATGTTTTAGAACAAGTGTTCAAGTTTCTGTAATCCAAAACTAGACGATATGTATTGTCTGGTTTGGAGACAGGAAACAAAGGATTGTTCTTTGAGGAGGTACATGTTTCAATCACCCCTTGGTATTCAAGTTGATCTAAGATCTCCCTGACCTGTTTTTTAGCTTCTTGCTTTATTGGGTACTGCCTTTGTGCAGTTGGTTCATTTTTTAGATGTATTTTATGGAGAGGTGAGTCCTCATCCCATCCTACATGATTTTTATATAATGCTGGAGCCTGGGCTACTGCCCATTTTCTGGCATAAGTATATTTTAGGTGGATTGGAATATGGTTTGAGAAGGCAGGCATAATGATGTCCTCGCCATGTGGGCACTCCCTGACAAATTGTGGTGGCCAGTCTTTTTCTGCTAGAAGTATGTCATAGCCCCTTGAATGTTTTTCCCAAAAGAGTGTTTTCACCTGTCTTGGTATATCTCCCTCAATTCGGAGTGTCATTTCATATAACTTTTGTGGAGTACTAACCCTGGTGTCTACAGTTTCTACTGTGATGTACTCATTCAAGTCCACTATCTCCAGAAGTTCCTTCAGGTTCTGGCGAGCTATTGTGACTTCTGCAGCACTGTCCAGCATTGTCTGAGCCCATTCTCTGTTCTTGAGTTGTGTTCTCAGTATTCTCGGCATGTCTGATCTTCAGACCTGCTACCTTCTTTTTTGAGAATTGAGGTTTTGATTTATTATTCTGAACGTGTTTGTCGTCTTTGGATTTCACGCGTTCTTCTTTATGTTCTGACCGTCCTCTTCTTTCCGATGTCTGTGACAATATCTGAAAGGAGAGGAACGTGTATCAGTATCTTGATACCTGTCAGGTTTTCTTAAATTATCCCTATTCCTGAGGTTATACCTCCTTTCAGAGGGCTCCTTTTGAGGAGACCTACCTCGAGATTGAGAACGTTTCTCGTTTGAGTTTTGTTTATTAGTTTCCCATTTCTTTTTAGAAGATGTAGGAGTTTGTTTAATAGAGTCCTTTTCAGGATTCTCAGATAGTTTTGGCTTCAAAGGTCTTCCACCCAAACTATCTCTGCCTAATTCTGCATATGATTATTCTATTGTTCTGGGTAGTTCTGTTTGATGTTCTGTTACATCAAATTCCCTTAAGCGTTGGCGGATCGCCACTGCTGCTGCCTCCCGTTTAATATTAGATAATATTATTGTTGAGACCTGGTCGAAATTTTTCAGTAATTTCATACCTAAATTTAGAGCAGGCTCTGCCCCGTATTCGTTTTGAATTTGTTTCAGGGCATCTGGTATTACTGCAATTGATGGAACACCATGTGTTTTAGTATAGATGGCAGCAAAGACTGAGCCCCAAGTGGTGCAGTCTTCCAGTTGTGGTGTGATCCCCATTGGTAAACAGATTGTTAGAATTCTGTGTTTCTCATAAGGGCTAGTATTAGGAAATAATGCTTCGATTTGAGTAATTTTTTGAGCTATCCAGAATGGAATTTGCTCACGTTTTGTGGGCATTTTACGCATGACTGCGTATAAAGTCTGTGGTGTAATTTTTAATGTATTCCCCTGTTGAGGGGTTTGATTTGGAATGGTCAATGGTGGTTGGACTGTGAAAGTCTGCATGACATATTGGACCAATTGTCTGTAAATTTTTATTAACTCTGTAAGTTGAGTAAGTAATTCCTCGTCTGACATTATATCAAGGTCAGGATGAGGAGTATAGCCGGCTAGAATCGGCCATGTTGCTCCTGGTCTACCTAGTGGACCGAACCTGGTAATGTTTTTGTGATGTTTTAGGGCGCCTTTAAACCAGAGCTGATGCTCCTGGTATGTTAGTGGAATTTCAATATCCCCGAAAGGAATATATTCCTCTGGTGGTTCATCTTCTTTGTAGAAGTGAAACACTCTTGTTACTGGATTTGATTCTGGGAATACTATCCATGAATAGAATGCCTCTGTCTGAAAGGATTTGTGTGCCTCTATCACGAAAACTGCTCTACCGCCTCTTGGTGGTAGGCCGTGTTTTATAAGTTTTAGAGTGATGGCTCTTCTTAAGTTTGGATGGATGTCTAGAACACCCTCCTCGGTTTGATTTAAACCTGTAAAGTTAAAAGCTGTTACGACTGGTTGAGCCGCAGCTCCACTGGTTTCGGTGGCATTGTCCCCGTGTTCGGACATTTGTTTTTTGAAAAGTGTAGAACAAGTTTCAAGGAAACAAAAGATAAGGTGCACAATATTTTGGAACACTGTATCCTTCAACGTTGAACAAACCAAAATAGCTAATATATAGGGTTTTTGTCCTATTTACCTTTGGCGGATATTTAACCCTACCCACTCCAGACGTCTTATGGAGTAAGTGAGTAGGGGTCTCTGAGAGAAAAGCACAACTGAGTTACTCAGTATCTAGCGTTAAATTACTGCCTAACCAAACGTTTGGGCGCCATGTAGTGTAGTTCCTATTTCCTTAATAGGCTCTGCGCATTGGAATAATATACCCTATAGGCTTGACATAGGACTGAGGTCGGTATGTCCCTATCGAGTATATTAAACTTAATTACTTTGTGCCAGCTAGCTCAGAGGCCACTAGAAACTCCTTGAAAACAAGAAGGGAGTAGTTTCTGGCAACCGCAAAACATGACCACTTTGTTTCCCTTTAGAATCGGAACACGACTCAGAATCGTGGAAACAATAGATAACAGTTTCACTCAGCTAATCGTGCATGCTTAGTTTCTCAGAGTTACACAGAAAGAATAGACGGGCGTTTCAATAAAAGATTTATTGAACAGTCTTGTTTCTCGTGTAAGAGATATGCGCTGTTATGATCACAAGAGAGTATGCAAGATATATTATGTTCAGCGTAAGCAGTAGAAATAAATAATACTGCGCTAGCATTATCTTTTAGCATATATTCACATACATAAATAACATGAGCTAAAAATGCGAGTACTCATATGATGCGTCTCTAAGCTAGTTCTACCCCAATGTACCTAACCTAGTCTAGGTGTAGGGCAAGGTAAGAAGTAGGCGAAGTATTCTCTAGTATGGTATACTAAGAGTATGTTAAGTCTAGTATGCCAAGAGTCCCTCTAGGTTCTAGTTAGCTCCATACCTTGAGAATGAGAGAGGTGGGAATCTCTTTCCGGACTCGAACTCTAACACCCCGCGAAGGGAGTCAGATCACTGGAAGCTGGATTCTCTGCGAGCAGGGCTGACAGCGTCTTCTCAGTGCGTCAGGCCGGGATACGGGCTCCTCTGAAGTCGCGGTCTCCTCTAACTTGCTTGGGCAAGGGAAGGTATATTTATACCTGGTAGGTACTTTGGAATGTTAGCATTGACGTGAAGTCGGACAGAGGAAGACGTCAGGAATGAACCCTTAAAGTATAACGGTTCATGTATAATAGATGAGTTCTTGGAGAAATCAATAATCCTGTGCTAGGGAACTCCAACGAGCTTAAGGGTCTGGTTTCTAAGAACTCGTTGTGACGTTAGGGTGGACGGATGTCGGTGCCCATGCCTGTATTTGGAGTGCACGGCTAATGCCTAAATAAGGACTGGGATTCTATGCCTCGTTAAGGGCAATGCAAATTGTGCCTATATAGGACATGTTTCAGGAAAACCTATATACGGACACCTAAAGCGGAATACAACAGGACTGGAGTTAAGTTGCATTTATGAAAGTAATAAAAACACATTCATGTTTTGCAACAATGATATTGTTCAGCTTTCTTTCAATATGTTTTAAAATGAACAATAAAATCAGGTTATATTGTCTACTTAACTAAGTTTCAAAGGGTATCCAATAGACGAAATCAGTGCAGTAAAGATAGCCCAGCAATGTTTGCTGATCGAACTTCACAAACTGTGGACAACATTTTCTTCATGTGGAACAAAATGTGAATAATATCTGAGCTCACCATTAAATCTGCAGTAAACATCTCCAGGCAGACAAACTCGGAAAGGGATCTTTATTTTCGCCTCTTATTTGAGAAGCTCTGTACTCATAATTTGAGGTGAATGAGTCAGTACTGTTCCTAATGAGGAATTTTCCATTCATTTAATTTTCCAGCGGTTCGATTGAAGGCCTGCAGAGCTGCAGTCATTGGCAGCGGGTGTTTACCTGCAGCTCACCTCGCTGACACTTCTGTGTCATCTCTTCTCTTGCCAGCCTCCCATCCTTTCTTGAGCGGAGTCACTGCTTCTGTGAGGGTTCAAACTGCATGTTAGGATGCATACAGTACACAGCACCTGACATCAAATTGAACCTTCTGCCTTGGAAAGTTTAGGCATTGTAAAACTGTAGATTGATGTGATTAGGTTATTACAGTCTTCAAATAATCAATACTGCCCATTGACCAGTCTGAGAGGAACACTGTTTTGCAGCAGTTGTCGGGAATTCCTCTGTATCGAATACAGACAGTATCTTGTGACATCGTGTTCACACAAGGAGTGTGCGAAATTTGCAGAATTTTGTTTTGCATTTATATGCTAAATTTTTAGAAAACTATGCAAAATGACATGAAATGGAAATCCAGATATTATTGTGCAAAATGCATTCATGCATCCATTCTGGACGCAACGGGGTGTTTGTCGCTAAACAAAATAACACTAAAAACTCAAGTGCCGTGAAAAATGGCTGCTTGCAGTTTGGTTGTTCGCGTTGTTCTCGTTCTATAATTTTGCCATTAATGCATTGTAATTACGTGACATGCATAATGGCATAGTTCTTGAAAATACCCAAATGATGCCAGTGTAATTGAAATTTGGTCCGGCTTTGCCCATATCCGTCTGTGTTAGATGATTTAGATGGTTAAATCTCCACTCTGTTGAGGCACTTAATGCAGCAGTGCACTTGATGATGGAAGAGTATAAGAAGTGACTTAGAGTAAGAGCAAGGTGTGGACATTTGTAGGTAAAAGGAAAATGTTTCAGGGTATAATGTAAGCGTTGGATCGGAAGAAATGTACTGTGATTGACTTTGATGCTTCGTGGAGACTTTGCAGCTGAGGAAAAGTGTTCTTCTGATCGGTATCATTTGTACCAGGACTTCATTGTTTTTTCATTGCCATTTCGTGTCAAACACTTCCACACGACCCACCTGGTCGTTTCTGCTGATGCCTGAGGAAATTCTAACTAACACGACAAAACCATCTTGCAGCCTGCATTTCTGCCCAGGAACTGTCGCACACCCACCCCCTGTTCTTTGCAGTTCGACAGAAAACCATGAGACACTCACGCCCTGTGTAAATGATTTGTTTCCCATCTCCTGCTCCCTGCCTGGTAAACATCCTTGACACCGTGATCAGGTTATCTGGACAATGGTCTGACTGCTGGGCCTTGATCAGGGTGATTGGACAATGGTTTGAATGACCGAGCTTTGATCAAGCTGAGTGAACAATAATTTGAGTACCAAGCCTTGATCAGGTCACCAACTACAAACACCGTCTGGATCTGGTTATCAACTGCAAACACTGCCCTGATTGAACAATGGACTAACAGCTAAAAGACTGGAATGAAAAAGTATAAAAGGCTTGTAAGCTGCGGAGCAAAGCAGCAGCCTCCTCTGTCTTGTTTCTAACGAGCTTGGGACTCTGTTCCATAGCCCGGGCTATTTGAATAAATCTGGGTTCCTCCTGCAGACGAAGGATCCTGTGTCTCCTTTTACTACGTATGAAGGGTATGGAAGACTTGGGCAATTCCCCCGCCGGCGAGACCCAGTGAGTGGGTTATTCCGGTTCTTCAAATGGCGCCCGAATAGGGACTCCACGAGTACGAAGGTCAGGCCCGGTGGATGTGAGGAGGTGCACGGAGAGACTCCGACGGAGGCGCCCTACCCGAGGGATTCTTGCAATCCGGTAAGCCGAACGACTCGCCCGCTGTTCCTCCCCACCCGGTCTGGGCCACATGACCACGTCCTCGCTGGAGTCCCCTAGCAAATAATTTCTGGAGCAGGACACAGCCCTACGTCTGCAGAAGAGAACTACCCCTGTAAGGTAAGGGTGGACTGATCACCCACCAAGTCTGTATGATTCTGCTGTTATTGACCTTTTCAAAAGCCAAGCAGGCGAGGTGAATTTTAAAACCCGCCGGTGTCTGTTACCTATTTACAAGCATGCCAGTCAGTAGTAAGTTCAAGAAATTATGTTGTTATATGTGTACGCAGGACTCCCAGCTGGAGGCGGCTTGTCCGCTTCCTCCAGAAGGGACCCCTGGCCATACGATGTATGTTAAACATGGCCCTTCTGCCATAATGTTTTCCTCATTCTGGGTAAAATATACGAAACAAAGTAACGCGGAATTACAGTGGCCACTTTTCGGCTCCTTTAATTCCCAAGTTCTCACCAACTTAGAGGAACAATTAATGAAAAGAAAAACGCGCCCGTCTATGTTTGAATCTGTCCGATTTTGGAGGAAAGAGATAGAGCAGAGAGCTAGAAAGCAGAAGGCTCAAGAAAGAAAACAGGAACGCATGTCAATGGCCGACCACGCCAGAGTAAATTTACAAAATCAAATGACAAAATCGGTAGAAATAGCCAACAGGGAGCATGGGGCCCGGGTACAAAAATGCTATCCAGCTCGTGAGGAGAAAAGAAAGGGCCATATGGATGGGGAGAAGAAGGTGATTCCTTGCTTGATACCATGCTAGAAAGCCCTCCTGCATATGCCCCAATGTACCCTGCCCTGACGCCTCACACCCCACATGTCCCCCCGCCACCGCCCACTCCTGCCCCCACTGCCCCTCCTACTGTTCTTCCTGTCACACCAACCCTCCCGATTTTTCCTATGACACCGACCACGCCCGCTAACCCTGTCCTCACTGCGGGAATGACAACAAGTCTCCATCCGCCCAACCCCTGCGGCTTTACCCCTACCCGCCCTTTTCCTACTTCCCCGTGGTCTACAGTTAAACAGGATTTATATAAAATGTTCAATTCCCCCCGACTGGCCTTCTTGCGCTCTGCAGTCAGCTTTTCGTCCCTTCGAGAAAATGACCTACAGGAGCAACAGTGTGAATGTTGGATAAAGAACGGGAATATTTATGCCTTTAAAGACATATGGTCCACCTTTTCCCAGTGGACGATTATGGAACAGACCACCTGGGCTGAATACATGTGTACGCTGGTCATGCAAAAATTTGAGAACGCGCTTATGCAGATACCCACTGGATTAATGGACCTTAGGTCACAAATAAGAAGAGGCGATGTTCAGGGAGAGGGGATGTTTGGTGCTGTGTCTGCTTTAATGGCTTACCGTGATATGACCGCTTTTTCCAACACCCCTCTAGAGACAGCTATGCCAATGAGAGAGGCGGCCCCTGTCTTTGTTAACGCCCTTGACGATGCCCAAAATAATGGCCGAGGGGCTGTTGAGGCACACTGGCGCAGGCTTTGGGTTCATGTTCCTTGGAAAAGGTCAGAAGTAATGCAGTTAAAAGAACAATTACCAGATCCCCGGAAGAATCCGGCTGCCTTTTACAGAGAATTAGGTCAGATTATATCTGCAGGTACTCTCGTTCTTGAGGATATAGATTTACTTTTTGGTACGGTTGTTCCCACTGAAATTTGGGACAAGATTCGACATACTGATCATGAAGTGGCGTTGGGAGGTAAATGGGCTGACCTAGAGGCTATGGAAGAAGCAAGGGTAGGAGGGACTAAACCAGAAGCTGCCATCCTGACTTTGCCCGCTAAAATAATAACGTTTATGAAAACACTTTTGCCGGAAACTGTCATTAACTGGGATAAAATAAACGCCTGTAGGCAGCGAAAAGATGAGAATGTGGCGGACTTCTTTACCCGTTTTGAGACAGAATACAAGGGACATAGTGGTTTGGATCCCCGGACCCCAGGTTCTGGCCCAGTGTTTGTCGATAAGTTTGTCACCAACTTGCTTCCTGAGATTTCCACCAGGCTTAAGAAAGTTGAAAGTACGTGGTCTGCCCAAACTATCACTGGTATCTTGGCTATGGCACAATATCATGAGAATAGGGAGAATGAAGATAGAGACAAGGAAAGTAAGAAGGTTAGGGATCTTAAGACTAAGGCACTTCTGCAGCAGGCTTACCCTCCCCGAGGTCCCGATGCCCGCGGGAATTTCAGACCTCAACCCCAACACCCTCCGAGGGCTCGCCAGTCTACCCCTCCAGCCCTCAACATACGGGAGCCCTCCAAACAGATCAGTGTGCTTATTGTAAGGGGTACGGCCATTGGATAGACGAGTGTCCCGTGTTAGCTGAAAACATCCGAACAGGGAAGACTCGGCCTCGCGCTCCCAGGGAGGGAAGGCCGACTAGGGACCATGGCCCGCCCCATCCACAGGATAAAGAACGTAGGCCCAGGGATCACGTTCCCGCCCGGCCGCGCCCGGCCAATAGGTTTGATGGGTACGAAGCAACACGCACTTATTACAATGATGATTATGACGAAGTTGATGAGATAGGGTCCTACCAAGCATAGGACAGCCAGGAAAGGGGTATTACCAGAGTGCAAATTCCAGTGGATCAAAGGGGCCCATATGTTCAAATGTCAGTTGTGGGGAACGATCAGAATTTTCTTTTGGATACTGGGGCCACCAGGTCTTCTATTGCACGTCTATCAGTCCCGGAGGCACCCCTTTCTGCCAAAATAAATGTCTCCGTGGGTTTTGCAGGAACACCTGTGACGAGCCCTGTCTCTGAACCCCTCCCTCTCGATATTGGCCCTGCATATGTTGACGCTCCCTTGGTCCTTACTACAGGTTGCAGTGAAAACTTGTTAGGCATGGATTTACTGAAAGCTCTGTATGCGACCATATCATGTAGTCCCCAAGGTGTATCCCTAACAATTTCTCCCACCGCAGCTTCCTATATGTATCTGTCTGGTCCCCTCCCACCAGAATTGCAGTTTTTACCTTCCTCCTCTGGGCATCATCAGACACTGATGTAGGGTGTCTCAACATATCCCCTCATGTGGTACGCATCGAGCCAGGTGCACTTCTCCCCGCCTCCGGCAGTATCGACTACCCGCGGAAGGAGAAATGGCCCTTTAACAATAATATCTGAATTAATGGACAAGGGCGTAGTGGAGGAAACACGTGGCAATATCTGTAACAGTCCCATTATTCCCGTTCTTAAAAAGACCAATGGAGATGCTCTCTCCCCTAAAATATACAGATTCGTGATTGACCTGAGAGCCCTTAACAAAATAACAATCTCCCAATATCCTGTTGTCCCCGACATTACAGCCCTCTTAACGATGGTCCCTTCTGACGCAACACACTTTTCTGTCATAGACCTGAAGAATGCTTTTTTCAGCATTCCTATACATCCTGACAGCAGACATTTTTTTGGTTTCTCCCTTGGTGGGCGAAGCTTTAGATTCTGCCGCGCCCTCAAGGTTTCACCGAGAGCCCCAGTATCTATAGTCAAGCCCTCAAAAGTCAACTAGATTCCTTGGAACTCCCTGATAACTCCACACTATTACAATATGTAGATGACCTCCTCATTGCTGCAAATTCTGCCCCATCATGTAAAGAAGCTACTCTCTGTTTGTTACGCCACCTTGCCCTCCATAATCACAAAGTCTCTTTAAAAAGCTTCAGTTTTGTCAAGAGAAGGTGACCTATTTAGGTCATCTCCTCTCGAAGGAGGGAAGACAGCTCACCGCTGATCGTGTAGCCATTATCAATGCTATGACGGCCCCACAAACACAAAAGCAGGTGCGAGCCTTCATAGGCCTAACCTCATACTGTAGACAGTGGATTTCCAACTTTTCGGCCATGGTCAAACCTCTTCTTGCCCTCACCACTAAAGACATATCAGACAGTTCCTTTCCATGGACTAGAGAGCATGCGCAGGCCTTCCAAGATTTAAAGAGGGCTCTGTGTACTGCTCCAGTCCTCGGTACTCCTGATTATAGCAAGCAATTTTTTCTTTTTGTACATGAGACAGACGGCTGTGCATGCGCTGTCTTGACCCAGATGTTCGGAGGTCACCATCGGCCATGTGCCTATTTTTCAGCCACCTTAGATCCTGTTGCAAGGGCTCTCCCAGGATGCCTACGGGCGACCGTTGCGGCCGCCCTCATGGTCCGTCAGAGTGCGGGGATCGTCATGAACTCCCCCCTGACTCTGATGGTCCCCCATTCTGTAGATACCCTCCTTAATAACATCAAGAGATGCACTGTACTGAACCCCGCAACATTACTCCCACTGGATACTCAGGATGCCCGCTTAGACCCACATGACTGCATATTAAGGACAGAGGAGGAGACGAAGGGACGGGTTGACTTACAGGATACCCCGATAGCAGAACCAGAAGGTACACTATATGTGGACGGATCATGTCTCAGAGGGCCAGATGGTAACACCTCAGCCGCCTATGCCCTCACGACATTAGGACAAGTAGTAGAAACAGCTCAGATTCCGCAGTGCTCTGCTCAAGCAGCAGAATTAGTGGCCCTCACTAGAGCCTGTGAGTTAAGCAAAGGGATGACGGTAAATATTTATACTGACAGCCAATATTCCTTCGGGGTGGCCCACAACTTCGGGAGGTTATGGAAAGAAAGGAATTTCCTTACTTCCCATGGGACCAAGATTCAACATGGCCCCCTAATTCACTGATTGTTAGACTCCCTGACACTCCCCAGAAAGGTGGCCATTATAAAATGTAAGGCCCATAAGAAAGTGACAGATGATGTTGGGAAAGGCAATGCCCTGGCTGACCAGACGGCCAGACAAACAGCTCTTAGAAAAAGGGAAGGAATGTATGTAGGAGGTCCCGCTAGGTGGGTGGCAGACGAGGGCATGGTTGAAAACACAGTACAGAGTGTGATCGATATTCAGTCCCATACTACTCCTGAGGAACTACGGGTGTGGAAGGAGCAATTAGCAAAGGAGGGAATTGATGGTTGCTGGGTCCGCACGACTATGGAAAGACAATGGATGTTACCTGACAGTCATGTGCTACCAGTAGTTACGATGGCCCATGGTCCTGCTCACATTAGTGCAAAAGGGATATGTAAACTGTTGGAACCTACATGGTACAACTCTAAGATACCAACATATGCTGAAAAGCTGGTTAAAACATGCATGATTTGCCTAATGTATAACCCAGGAAAGGCACAGTTACTCCTAAGGGAGGATTCTCTCCTCCTACCTTCCCTTTTGAAGTCCTCCAAATAGATTACATCCAGATGGACCGATGTAACAATTTAAAATATGTCCTAGTGGTGGTCTGTACCTTCAGCCGATGGGTGGAGGCCTACCCCGTCAAAGACTGCACCGCTATCACTACCGCCAAAATGCTATTAAAAGAGTACATCCCACGATTCGGTTTGCCCCGCTTGGTCTGGAGTGACAACGGGACACACTTTACGGCTCAAATTATGGAATATATCTGTACAGCATTGGGTATAAAACAAAAATTTCATGCAGCTAACCACCCCCAGTCAGCAGGTCTAGTGGAGGTGTACAATGGCATCCTAAAAACTAAAATGGCCAAAATAGTAGCCGAGACAGGTGTCACTTGGGTTGATGCTCTGCCCTTGGCCCTATTGTCTACAAGAACAACAGCCCACACCAGGATAGGGCTATCCCCCATGAGATTGTGTTCGGGAGGCCTGCCAATGTATGGGGTGTCCCGCGGCCTAAGAAACTGTCTGATGTTGAATGTTGAATACCCTGTATTAACTGATTACCTGTACAGTCTAACTAATACCTTTCGTACTCTTTATCACCAGGTGCATGAGGCCATACCTGACAAAAGCGAGGGCCCAGGACACGTTATCCAACCTGGAGATTGGGTCTTAGTAAGAAATTTTCAACGGACTAAGAGCCTTGAACCCCGCTGGACACAGCCCCGTCAGGTGTTGCTGGCCACCCGCACCACCGTGAAAGTAGAAGGTTGGAAGAATTGGGTGCATTCGTCCCACTGTAGGCGTGTGCCTCTGCCCCTCCCCTACGATCAGTGGGTGAGGGAAGGACAAGGAGACTCAGAAACAGAAACAGTCCCGACGTTTGTCCCATTCAGCGATGCCAGACTGCATTTTACATCTACGGAAGCAGAGAGTGACAGCATACTGAAAGGAAGGGTGGAACCCTCCCTTAACTCTGCTCAACGTCCAGAACAATTGTTTCTCGACCATACTGACCCTACTTCCGACCGATATAACTTGCGCCCCCGAGGGAAGGCTTGCTTTTGACTTCGCCAACTGCCTATAGGCTGTAGGGCTGTGATCTCCCCGGCCGAGAGTAGTGCTGGTGTGTCAGACTAAGGTACGCCATAGGGCTCTTGGCACCTGCGCCCAGTGAAGCAACCACCAATCACAGACAGCCACTAGAGGTCCCTGGCTTAGCACAATGGCTGCCGTCCAAAACACTCGAATCCAGAAACAATATGTCAGTCTCCGACATAGTAAATGCTTCATGGCCACCGTGGTGACGCTGTTTGTCTCCCTCATCCTGTCTATTCTTGGTTGGCTGTTACTAATCTACCATCCTGTTACCTCACCAACCCCTACCCCAACTCCTGCAGAGCACCAGTATTACACGCTACCAGCCCACGAGTTACCCCGCCGTGCAGAATTCTTCAATAACACCTTCATCCAAATGTTGCATCATCATCAGCTGATCATGAACATTTCCAACTGCTGGGTTTGCGGACTGATGCCGCATTCCATGATACACCCTGTCCCATTCTTTCCCTACCCCTTTTCCATCTCTGGGTCTTGTCTTGCATGGTGGATGTTGATACAGGAGGCCTACACTGTCAATGGTACTGCCAATTCTGCCCTTGGAACATTTCAGGATGACTTCTGGCGGAACAGATCTGGCCATGCCAATGCTCCTTTTGCCCGACCAGCTCATCCACATCGCTACTATCACCAGATGAACTCGGTGAGATGGTAGTATTCAACTCAACCACTCGACGAACATTTTCCAGATTCCGCACAAGAAGGATACTGCCCGATGAACGAGACACTGTGAATGTCATAAATGTGCAAGGCCGTGTCTGCATCCATGGCCTAGGGACTAAGAAAGTTGGTACCAGTACTTGTAATATCACAAAATCTTTAAACTCTACATCTCCTCCGAAGCTGGTGGCATCCCCCAACACCTATTTTATCTGTGGCACTGCCGCCTACACTTGGCTCCCCGTAACTGGTCTGGTACCTGCTATCTGGCCTTCCTCCTTCCGCCAACGTATTCTACCCATGGGAGTTACCACCTGTTGATGAAGGGCGCTCTGCGTCGCTCACGTAGGGGCGTCATATCAGCCGAGGATACAGCAGGCCAGGAAACCGGGGACTTCCTTAAAGGTTTCCTTCCATTCTGGGGCCCCATGGCAAACAGTCGGGCTGTACGAGGACTGACCAGGGTCCTTGAGGCCACCATCACAGTAACAGCTGGTGCCCTCTCCAACATCACTGCAGAACTACAGGCGGACCGCCTTATAACACTGCAGAACCGCATGGTCCTAGACGTCCTCCTTGCTGATCGTGGTGGTGTGTGTAAATTGATCGGCTCCAGCTGCTGCGTGTACATCCCAGACAACGCACCTTCAGTGTACTATGCCACCCAACGTCTGCATCGCCTTTCTTCCGAAATTCATCTGGATAAAGGCAACTGGTCCCTCACAGGCTGGATCTGGGGCCTCCTTTCCCAGTGGGGGTGGAGGGTCCTCATCTTCCTTGCCTTGGGAATAACTGTCCTGGTCTCCTGCTGTTTGTGCTTTCAGTGCCTGCCAGTGCTCTGTACAATGTGTGTCCAGACCATCCAGCCTCCACCCTCCAACATTCGCAACACCAATATGATGATGATGCTCCAACAAGAAACCGATGGCCTTATGAACATTGACATTTCTTAAAGTATTTGCCACTCAATGGCAAAAGGAGGGTCTGAGGAAAAGTGTTCTTCTGATCGGTATCATTTGTACCTGGACTTCATTGTTTTTTCATTGCCATTTCGTGTCAAACACTTCCACACGACCCACCTGGTCATTTCTGCTGATGCCTGAGGAAATTCTAACTAACACGACAAAAACCATCTTGCAGCCTGCATTTCTGCCCAGGAACTGTCGCACACCCACCCCCCCTGTTCTTTGCAGTTCGACAGAAAACCATGAGACACTCACGCCCTGTGTAAATGATTTGTTTCCCATCTCCTGCTCCCTGCCTGGTAAACATCCTTGACACCGTGATCAGGTTATCTGGACAATGGTCTGACTGCTGGGCCTTGATCAGGGTGATTGGACAATGGTTTGAATGACCGAGCTTTGATCAAGCTGATCGAACAATGACCTGAATGACCGTGCTTTGATCAAGCTGAGTGAACAATAATTTGAGTACCAAGCCTTGATCAGGTCACCAACTACAAACATCATCTGGATCTGGTTATCAACTGCAAACACTGCCCTGATTGAACAATGGACTAACAGCTAAAAGACTGGAATGAAAAAGTATAAAAGGCTTGTAAGCTGCGGAGTAAAGCAGCAGCCTCCTCTGTCTTGTTTCTAACGAGCTTGGGACTCTGTTCCATAGCCCGGGCTATTTGAATAAATCTGGGTTCCTCCTGCAGACGAAGGCTCCTGTGTCTCCTTTTACTACGTATGAAGGGTATGGAAGACTTGGGCAATTCCCCCGCCGCCGAGACCCAGTGAGTGGGTTATTCCGGTTCTTCACAGCGTAAGGAGTTGGTTGATGGTATGGTTACTGAAGAATAAAGTTAAACTTGGGAAAACAGAACAGGAATATCCCAGTGATGGTGGACAATATAAAAGTAGTTGACAGTGTTAAATACTTGCTCTCGCTGATTGGAAGAACTGTATTATTGGGTCCATGAGCAGGAAGCGACACAAGCCACAGTTTGGGGTAGAGTTTTAGGCTAAGTTTATGAGAGGAGGACTCACCAATTGTCAGTGGAGGCATTAAAGCCTGCAGGGGTAGATTGCAATCACACTAGAACACACCGTCAGCCTTTAGACAATTCCGCATGAGAGGGCAGTGGGCTGAAAAACACAGGAGCCGGTGACACACAATTCTAGGGATAACCTTCTTTGCTACACTGCTCTGATCAGTGAAGCTACCTCTTCATGATGGAGATGTCACAGTGGAAAAGAGTTCACTAGAATGCAATGTACCAGTCAAAGTTTTGTTTAGATTCACCTAATCCTTGGATCAAATTATTTTTGATGGCCCGCACCCAAATCTGTCTGTCCTACGTCTTTCACAGCCATTGCAAACCTATCAAATACAGTGTGCCTCAGGACTGTATCTTAAGCCTGACTCTCCTCAGTGTGTATATGCTTCCTGTGGCAGCCTTGGTCAGGTCCTTCATATTTGATATTCTACTATGTGCAGAAGATGCTCAGATTGTAGTACCTATTCCCAACTACCCAACCATTCTTAAAGGTAAATTCCAACTATGTACGCAAGCAGTAGCTGACTGGATGCATTCATGCTTTCTGAAGCGCAACCCCGACAAATCAGAGGTTCTGGTCCTTGGGCTCGTGTCCAATACTTAGTCCTCCAACTTGTGGGCTCAGGGACTAGGTCCTGCACCCACACTGTTGAATTTGGTCAGAAACCTAGGGATTATCTATGATCAGGATCTTTCCATGGGCCCCCAAGTGAATCTGGTTATAGCTTTTTGCATTGCAACTCTTAAAAGGAACATGGAAATATTCAAATGTGTCCCCGGGTCATCATGCAAATCCATAGTTCAAACTGCATCTAAACTGAATTATGGAAATGCACCATCTCAGGGCATTTTGGCCATGCTCACCTCCCAATTACAGAGGGTTCAAAATGCTGCTGCCAGAGCTACTCTGAGTTTGCTCACCCATGTCCACATTGCAGTGGCTTCCAATCAAGAAGAGAGCCATCTTTATGCCTGATTTACAAATTGTTAGAGGGTTTAGGCCCAAAGTATTTCTCCAAGTACATACTTCAGAACTGCTGTTCAAGCCCTCATACTCTCACATCTCTATTGTGGTAAGGTGCTACTCCGTGGTTACTCAGTGGCACCCCTTAGCGACATCCTAAGCATGTGTCATCCAAGGCCTGAAGAAATATGATCACATCACCCCCACCCTGATGGAACTCCATTGGCTCCCCTTGCCAGCCTGGACCATTTTCAAAACCAGCTGATTTATTTACAAATTCATTGTCACCAGCACCCCTGCTTATCTTTTGAACAAGCTCACAATCTCTAGTGGCTCTTGGCACATGCACAGCAAAGACGTCATCAAACCGCAGACTAAGAACTGTAAAGAAGAAAAAACAAGACAACAGGCCTTTTCTATCTATGCACCCAGGATCTGGAACAACATCCCTGTATCCATCAGGACTGCCACAACACTGATTCAATTTAGGAAAGAGTTGAAGTCTCACCTCTTTAAAGAACCCTACTTCACAATACAATAACTGTCTACAACTCAGCTTTCTCTCCTTTTCCTCACCAACTGTAAGCTTGAATTTGACCATGTACAGCGCTCGCTTGCCTTTTGGCTAGGTTTGTGCTATAGAAATACCATATACATAGATAAATACATACATGTGCCGAGTCGCTATTTATGCTCACCGTCCACCAATCTCTTGGTTGTTCAAAACATTTAACGTGCTCGTTGTGGAGGCCATGCCTTCTATTTTTTTTACCCCAAAAGAAGAAACACACTTTCCACTCACCTGACAGGAAACCAACATCATGACCTTCAGGCAGAATCTAAAAACCTACCTATTTAAAACTACTAACTAGATTTCACATCTCTCCACCCTTTTTTGCCTTTCAGGTTTCCTCTAGCATCAGGAGGCCCGTTTTTGGGTAACAGCGTACTTTATAATCTCAATTAACATAACGCAAATTAACAGTTTAAATCACTCTGGGCAGAAAATGCCTTCTTTCTTGCTGTGTTTTAAATTGTATGAACTAGCATGGCAGCTTGTCAGAAGCATTCTGGCAAGTAACAGCTTTGATGATGCTCGATGCAGCAGTTTTTGTTGGTTCCCCATCAAAGACCTCCTTCTCTATGGATTCTCTCACTGCCACCTTCCAGTAGTACCCCTCACCTCTCTATAGCCCTTGTTCACATGTATTTAATTTCTTTTAAAGCACTGCTTATCCTAATGCACTGCTCTGAGCACTTGACATCATACATTCATATTATGCAGATAGTGTGTGTGATTCAATTTATTATAAATATTACATAAGACGACAAGGATTACAAGGTGTAGAAGTCACATATCATCCCTACTAATATTCTAACTTAAGAGTGCTTTGTCTGGCGAAACACAAACTCAAGGTTTGAAATGTATCACAGTGGTTGTGGTTGTCTATACCAATAAGAATGTATTGCCACAGAAAGGAACGCTTTTTAGTAACCTTCGAATAATAAAAATCAGTATTGTTATAAATCTCTGCCTTGCAGTTGCATTCTGGTTCATAGAGGGGGGGGTGGAACTCCACGGAGGTACATGAAAACTCTGTGAGATTCCGCGGAGTTCCACAAATGGGCGAAAATCGGCATGTCACGCTGATTGTGCTGATTTTTAGCATCGGGAGCTTGTTCCATATGGCAAAATCAATGCGAACTGCACCGCAAGGAGCACCAGAGGGCGCTGCTTCTATGCTGCCACTCGAGTAGATTTTCTACTTGAGAGGCAGCTTTCTCCGTGTGAACGGTTGTGACCTCCCACGTTGATAAAATCTCGCCAGGTGCCCTCCTAGTGCCCGAAAATCGCACTAGGAAATGCCAATTCTCATTTGCGCTCAGAGCTGTGTGCAAGAAAAAAACTCAGCCATGGGGCGGTTGGTAGAATTTGGGTGGAATTCCACGTTACATGCGTAATACGGAGTGGCCAAAACTCTGTGAAGTCTGCCATGTGCACCAGTGTCAGGTGCAAGTCAACATTGCATTTCTGTGACGTGTAAGGGTGGAGTCTAAATTGCGCTGCTTCAATGTCATTAAAGTTGGAGGCCATGGTGGCTGCTCTGTTCCACCCAAGGTATGATCCCTGCATCAGTCATTTTTTAGCTGTGCACCAGAGCCACCAGATCCAGCCGGCAGCTGCCTCAGTAGGGACGGCAGTACCTGCACCCCACGCTTTGCCGGCTCTTTGTAAGACAGCCAGCCGCGCCAGGGCCCCTAGCAGCCAGTCAGTGCAAGGAGATGAGGCAGCCATCAGTGCAGTATCTCGCTGCACTGCTGAGCGTGGAAGCATGAGAGCCAAGCGCTTTCCTTTCACCCAGCACACACAATCATGACACAGGCAGCTCTAGGACTCTAAGACCAGCAGCCCCAGGGGTGGCAGAAGATGGGGAGAAACAAGCTCCCACTGCAGTTTTACCCCTGACAACACCGATTGCCATCCGTAACCAGGTGACTGGGGTTGTCTGGCTACTATTTCAACAATGACCAACATTGTGAAAATAAAAGATGGACAACAGTGCTCATTTTGGTTAGTGCTCAAATGGTGCCTCTGAGCTTGGCACACAGTGCAGCAGGGCTGGTCGCACCAACATAAAGCAGGCACTGACTGTGGCTCATCTGTCATTTAAAAAAATTCATAGTAGAGGGTCGATCATCTTTGGCGATGATAGCAAAGCTGTGGTCCAATATTGCTCTTCAGAATTGCCTTGAAGGTTGTCTCAGAAAGTTCGGGAAAGCAGTAAAACTTGCTCCTAACCGTATTCATTTTTTGATACTGAAGACACTTAGTGTTAAGAACTCAATACGCAATATAGAAGTAAAGTAGAACAAGTTCTTTATTAAGTTCACCAACTCGGGCTCCGGCCGCGGAGCGTATAGAATGTGCTGCACGTCGGGTCATCAGCTGTCAACTGTCAACCACAACTGACAGCTAGTGAGGTCACAGGCAGTACGGAGTCCACGCAGCGACAAACGACTGGTAATAACATACGGTGTCCTCGCAGGGACACAACTGCTAAACACAACACATCTTCCCCCGAAGGAACAGGAAAGGGAAACTGGAAGAAGGGGGTTAGGGAGGAGAGAGAGAGAGAGAAAGAGAGAGACAGGGAGTAAGGGGGAAATAGGAGAAAGAATACGTAAGTTAAGGTACCGCTTAATACAAAGTGCAAGAGTTAATCACAAATATAATCAGCGAGTCTCACTGGGGGTAACACTCTTCTCCCAACCCTGCTAGTACAGACAGGGGGTGCTTCACACCCCTCCGGAATGGAAGGCAGCTGTCTGCTGACCCTACCAGTGTTGATGCTCTGGGGAGCGGCCTGTACACGGGCAGCTGGCTGTAGTGAAACTGTGCTTAATGGAGCAGCATCAGATGTGATGGGCTCATGTTCAGATTCACAGTCAGAAGAGTCAGATAATGAGCTGCTGTTTTTACTCACTCTAGGTTGCTCGCTACATGATGCCTCCTGTGAGATGTTAGCAGGGTTCTCTAGTGTGTGTTTGCACACCGAGAGGGCAGAGTAGTGCCATACTCTGCCATCGCTCAAGAGGGCAGAGTTGCAGTACACCTCATGTACAGACAGAGGTGTGGAGAACCTATCCTGCCCCTTGCTTACGTGCCCACTTCTCTTAACCTTTACGGTGTCCCCAACCTTGAGCTGCACTGGTTTACACCCATGCTTTAAGTCGAAGCGGGTTTTGTAGTTGAATTGTGCCTGCTCTACCTTCTTCCTTACTTGGTCGGCTGACCAGTGCACTCTTTTCGTGGCTTTGGACCAACCCACATTGCTTTTGTAAGGGGTGTCCTGCCCCGCATGAGTACGAAAGGACTATGACCTATGGTGTCACTCGGGGTGATGCGGTAGGCCCACAAGGTCTTAAGTATTTCTAGTCTCCAGCTTAGCCTGTTGCCTAGCTGGATGACGCCCTTTAGGACTCTATTAAACCGTTCCACGGCACCGTTTCCGGCTGGGTGGTAAACGGAGGTGGTCTTGTGTTCAATCTGGTTTCTTTCTGTGTATGCTCTGAATGCGTCGGACATAAACTGTGGTCCATTGTCACTGACAATTTGCTTGGGTAGTCTTTCTCTTATAAATACAACATCTAAGAATTCCACTATGCTCTTGGAATCTGGACTAGTGAGAAACTTGAGTTCGGTCCACTTGGTAAAATAATCAATCATGACAACTATGTACCACTGTTCGTCACATTCCCGGACTGGTCCCATTATGTCCACTGCTACCCTTTCCCAAGGCATGGAGGGGCAGGGGATGGGATGAAGGGGTGGTCTGAGTGTGACTTGAGTTTTGTCGGAGTTAATGCACATGTTACAGTCTCTGACCAATCTTGCTACTGCAATACCGACCCCTGGCCACCAGTAGCTTTCTTTTACCCTGTTTTTAGTCTTTACAATCCCCAAGTGTCCTTCGTGGCACAAGTCCATTATTCTCTTCCTTAGAGTGACAGGGGGAACTGCTCTGCCACCCCTCAACAGCAATCCCTTTTCATGTGATAGTTCATCCTTTATCTCATAAAATTGTCTTAACGAGTCAGTGAGTCTGCTCTTGCATGCCCACCCTTTCTCCAACATGTTTATTACCTGGCATCAGTGGTGGCTGGTGACATTTGAAAGTGGTGGGGTGTAAAATTATTGGCATACTGCACCGCAGCGAGCGTAGCGAGCGAGCCCGAACAACCCTAGGGGGTTCCGGGGGGTTCTCCCCCCGAGAAAATTTTGAAAAAGAGTGGACAAATGGTGCATTTTCAAGCAAATTTGAGAAAGCAGGAAGGTTAATAAAGCAATTGTGAAAGTGCAGTTATTACATTAATAAAGAGATGTCATATAACATAGGTAGCTGCTTATTCAAGCTTTCTTTCACCCCATAGTCCAGCAGGGTCTTGATACAAGACAGATAAGAGAAAAAGCAGTGTGGTCCTCGACCAGGAAGACACTCATATTTCGTTGGTAAGAAGTCAAAGGATTGGTCAAATTGAAAACCTGAAATGCAATATGCAATCAAACAATTTGCAAGTACATCTCATCTATGTTCAACAAGCCATGTTTTACCCATGGTTGGAATTGTGAATCACCAAATAAACTGAGCCACTGCAATCAAAAGCAGAGGGCCTCCTCAAAAAGTATGCCCTTAAGAGAGTTCTCTCATCTCATGTCCTCTCTATATTTTCTCTGGAAGTTGAAAACTCATCACATTCTACTGCACAAACCTGAACCCTTCTGCATATTCCAACACCAGAACTCATTCTTGGCCATTTAGTTTGGAGCCATTCATACCAGGAATACAGAAAATACCTTTAAATAGAGTAGAAGGTATTCCAAAACAAGGAGTGCTGAAATGTTGCTTAAGATAAGATGAACACACTAAGTACTATGGCCAAGAGCACGTAATGTTCAGTCAACAATAGGCTTAGGAAAAACCAACCATTCTGAGAGCACCTACAGTCAAGATCCTTCACCTGAGACTATGTGTTCCCAAAGATGTAGTGATATGTTAACAGTTGGAGCTAGACTTAAGGCCTTCTAACTGATGTACAAGGTGAAGGATCTTGACTGTAGGTGCTCTCAGAATGGTTGGTTTTTCCTAAGCCTATTGACTCTTTCTTCCCCTCTCCCTTTGTCCTCTACACTGTCTCTATCTGTGCTTTTTTCCCTCACTTCCATTTGTCTATTTCATCACCTAGAGCTCAGTTCCTTTACTTTTTCTCTCCTGGCATCCTCTTTCTATGCTACTTTTCTTTATTTGTTTCCGACTTTACTTTCTCTTTATTTACATATGTGCTTCGTTTACTTTCTCTGTTGCTCTCATTCAGATGATTTCTTTTTCTGTCTTGTGTTCTTTCTTGCTCTTTTTCTTTCTTCCCTCCTTTCTTGCCATCACACCTGTCCCATCTCTTTCTCACTACCCTTTCTTTCACTTCACTTTCTTCATCCCATCTTTACTATCCTCTCTTTCCCTTACTTCTATTTACCCCTTCTTTGTTTTTTTCCCCTCTTCCCTTCTCTTTCTGTTCCTTTTCTTTCACAACTTTCTCATTTACACCCCCTTCCTCCATCTATTTCTCTTTACCTTTTTCTTTCCTTCACCCTTCTTTCCCACCATAGACCAATTCTTTGCTTAATTCCTTGTGCATTTCTTCCTCCCTACCTCCTTTATTTACACATGTTCTCCCTCCAGTTTATCTGTCACCCCTTCCCTCCTCCATCTTATCCCTTGTCCCTCTCATCTCCGTTTTGCTCTCCCCTTCTGTCGTGTCCTCGCCTTCTTCTTTACCTCTAGCTCTCCCCCTCTCGCCGTCTCGCTTTGCTTTCCCTCTCTTCAGCAGTTTTAATTTTCCAGGCAGTGCTCTGCGCCGGGTCAATCACAAACATTGTTCTTCCCTATTGTCACGGCAGCCCTCGCACCCAGGCAGCGGGCTGCAGACCCAATCAGCTGCTCTATGGATTAACCATCCTTGTTTACTGCTGGGGACCATTGACCAACTAAATGGCTTTATGTTAATGAAGGAGCTTTTTCACGTTCATTTTTCTTAGCCAGGCCCTGAAAGCCTCTGACAGGTGCTGCAAGCCGTATTTTTTAAAGGTACAGCTCCCTGTTCTTTCATCTTCCCGGGCAGCGGGGGCTCCCACAGAAGTGCCCACTGCAAGTGTGGCGAGCAACACTGACAAAACAGCAACATTGGGTTTATGCACAAACATTTGCAATGCATTCCCCGCCATAACTACACAAGTAAACATAGAGGCGTAAGTGGCACAATTTGGATGATAAAGGAGCTAAACCATATCTTGTGGGGGAAAGCGTCAGGGATTTATCCTCATGAAAAGATATTTTCCA
The DNA here is from genome assembly GCA_963921515.1 of Calotriton arnoldi. Lineage (NCBI taxonomy): Eukaryota > Metazoa > Chordata > Amphibia > Caudata > Salamandridae > Calotriton > Calotriton arnoldi. The sequence continues at coordinate 1,922,064 of CAWUFW010001157.1, read as the reverse complement.
TGTCTCTTTGTCTAAGTGTCTGGGTCTCCCACCTCGACTGTCTCTGCCTGTTTTCCTTTCCATGTTTCAGTGTAGGCCTCAGTTTTGGGGTCTCCCTAAGTTACCACACTTCCCACTCCCATTGTCCTTGCCTGTCTCCCTGTCACAGTGTCAATTTCTATATGTTGCACTGTCGGTGTCTCAGTGTCCGTGTCTCTTTCCCATCCTGGTTTCAGTGTGTGTCTGTCCCATGGTTCGACGTCTCTGTGTCTGCCATCCATGTTCAAATGTTCACCTCCCTGTGTCTCGGTTTCCCTGGTTAAATCAAGTGACCAGCAATCACGGGTAACTATCCGGAGTCTTTGGTGAGTCTTTGGTGGGAGATTTAATAGATTTGTGTCAGTGGTCTCGTGAGTTGAACCTACTATGAGTTGCTAAATTTCCAATTTAAAAGTTATTCAATGCTTTTACTTTTTGCTTATAGACAGCAAAATAGTCTTCATCCAAACGTACATTCCAGTATGCCTCCCTTACCGTCTCTCTCTCTCTCCCCCGTTTCCCCAGGGCCTGATTCTGTCTATGTCTGTATTTCAGTAAACACAAGGGATCTTAGGGAACTCGGGCATGTCTATTTGGATACCAGTTATAGCCTTGGTTTTGGCACCTTCAACTCCCAGGAAAATTACTGCTGTCTGGATTTCCTATGGTGGATGCGAATACTGATGGCATACCTCCATGAGTGCCTGAATACAAGCACTTAGCAATTGTACATATACTATGAATGAGAGCCAAAGGAAATTCAAAAAAGGAATAAAGAAGGGAGCAACACTCAAACACAACTCATGCTCCGGAACGCCATAAAATTCTCTATGTGGCAAGTTCATCACCTATAGCAGAACACAGTACATTTAATGTCTCCCTCAGTTTAGCATATTAAACAATAGCAAGTTGTAATTCTTGTGATATGTACTCATCACTGTAGACTATTGTAGACTAGAGGTGGAGCTTTACTCTCAACATGAGTACTTGAGTAATGAAGCAAAGGACATTTGGCGGTAATGAATCAGCAGGACTTCTTAAACTTGTCGATGAGGAATGAGGTTGTAGAGGGGAAAGGCAAGAAGCAAGGTCACTGAGAGCATCCAAACACAACAAACATGTGCATGGCGGGAAGCTGAGTGCCAACTGGCAGTTGGCACTCAGCTTCCAGAACTGGTATGTTAGCAAAGGAGCCCAACAAGATGCATGATTTCCAGGTAAGGAGGAGCTGGCTTGAACTGATTATATACTGTCTCTGCTGGGGCTTAAACCGAAAGTAATGTGTCACATGCCTCCACCATCATGGATAGGGAAAATCTCCAAACCGTGAAGAACACCAATTATATATAGGTTTTAATAAAGTAATAAAGAGTGAGGATGGATTCCATAGTCTCACGGTATTTGATTCATGCCACGTGTACTTCAGGCTAAAATATTTTTGGGTGATTATTGGTGTCATGAATTCTAGCACAGCGGTGTGGGTGATCTCCAAGACGGGCAATAGGGTGAAAATAATTTAAATCATTTTTAACCCTGTCATGCTGTTACATCTCAATTTTACAATGTTTTAAATGCAAAACTGCCTTTGTAGAAAATGCATAAAATTTTCATCTCATTTTAATCGTACTTATAAAGTAATGTTTAATTCCTTTCCTGAGTCCTAGAATTAATATGCTCTTTAAATAATATATTTTACATTTTGTAATTAATCTTGGCTGTGCAGTTATTTCTCTATTGGTTGAGGCCCCAAATCACAAAACGCGTGGTCCTATGTTGCAGCAAGAACTCACGCCTAAAACAGCTCCTAATTTGCATCTTTAAGTCTTCTAGATCAATATTTGTTGGAAAACGTTTCTATAGGTTGCATTTGTTTGCTCCACATTACTCTTCTATGAATCAATGTTCCAAACCATGTTACTTCAAACTCTTATTAAACTTGCTTACACCTTCCAACTCTGTCCCAGGGTCTGTTTCTCTCTGTGACAGTCTTGTCTCCCTCTTCTCCCATCAGAGTCTCCCTGTTCCAGCATCAGTGTCCTCTGTCCCATTGCATCTCCCTCTTGCAGTGTCAGGGTCTCCCTGTCCCAGTGTAGTATCTCCCTGTTGCAGTGTGATTATCTCTCTGTCCCAGGGTCTGTTTCTCCCTGTGACAGAATCTTGTCTCCCTCTTCTCCCATCAGAGTCTCCCTGTTCCAGCATCAGTGTCACTCTGTCCCATTGCATTTCCCTCTTGCAATGACAGTGTCTCCCAGTCCCAGTGTAGTATCTCCCTGTTGCAGTGTAATTATCTCTCTGTCCCAGGGTCTGTTTCTCCCTGTGACAGAATCTTGTCTCCCTCTTTTCCCATCAGAGTCTCCCTGTTCCAGCATCAGTGTCACTCTGTCCCATTGCATCTACCTCTTGCAGTGTCAGTGTTCCCCTGTCCCTTTAGACACCAGCCTCATCTTCCCTGTGGGCCTTGGCGTGTCTTGCTGGACAGCAAGAGAATCTTCAGGCACTGGGCATCGGTTCGGTCAGCAGAGTCCCAGGACTCCTGCACCCGCTCTGCTTTTCACACGGAGTGAGCACAGACGCCAGATTTTAAAGCTGTGAGGAGTCAACTCGGATCCAAGTGCAAGCCAAGCCTTAAAGCTCTGCTGCGAAGTGAGACCCGGACCTCCTTTGGCGGGTCTGGTAACATCTCTGGTGAACCTGCTCAGCCCATAGAGAGCTTGAGACCACCATCAGCTCACTGAGACAGCGCGCGGTTCAAGCTCACTACGTCCCTCACTAAGGAGGTCCGAAAAGGCCTGAAACATGTCTGCAGACGCCTGTGCTCCTCATCAGAGAGAATGGGCCACGGCAAGACCGATTGGCATACTGCTGATCTTTTGTGACAGCACCGAAGAACTAATAAATGATGGAATGGAATGTTACCCGGAGAACTTCCATCAATCAAACCCCTGACGCACTTCCTTCCATCAAGCAGACAAGGCTGTGTCACAGGGACCTAAACCGTATCCCCCCTAAACTGCCACTGCATCTCACCGACGTGGTCCAACTAGGGCAAACCTAGCCGGGGCCTAGACACCGGGTGGGCCTCTTCCTCAGAGGCAGAGTAGGGTCCGACATACATCCATAGTTCCTGTAATTAATGGCGCGGACAAATTAAACATGGAACAATGTCAGGTTACAAAGAAGTCCCAGTGGTTGGGATTCATCCAAACATTTCCCTCCGTTGCATTACTGACGTTCACTCAGTACCTTTTCCCATTCACATTGAACTTCTGCCTACTTATCCCTCAGGCCCATTCAGTACTTGGCCTCTTTGTTTGGGACTCACTGCTACTGGTGTGTTGGTGATTGCCTACTCATTCGGTGCAAAGTAAGTAAAATGGGGCCCCTGCATCACATCAGATATAACTGGGATGCAGGGGACCCCTCACACTCCTGGCCCCCAGTCAGTGCTTAATATGAGCCGATAGTTGCAGATAACGCCCACCACATTTTTAGAGAGCTTATTTATTTTTCATCATGAGTGTTTAATTCTGATTATCAAAAGGAGAACAAGAGTTTGACTCATAACAAGAGAGAGAAAGTCAGAACAGGGAGAAAAAGAAGGAGACACAATGAGAAAGAGCGAAAGCAGTGGTGAAAAAGAACCTGAAAGTGAGAGATAAAGGGGCACGGAGTGTGGTGGTGCATTAAAGAGACATGAGGTGGAATCATGACCAGACAGCTTCGATATTTGGCAACTCAACCTTTGGCAGTGCCAGCCTTGGGCTTCTGAGGAAAACGTCGGGCCCCAGTACTAATTCTTTTACAAATGAAGCACTGCTTCAGTTCCACTGCATCTGCTTCCCTACTGCAATCCGCTCCTGTCGGCCAGCATGACTTGTCTGTGGCAGTGATCCTCAAACTACCAGTGGAATATCTCTACAGGCAGGGCTTTAAGTGGGCCGGGTCCTGCCGGTGCTGAGCATCGGCAGTTCTTAAAAGCAGGTGCCGAGATGGGTCCCTATCGGGCACTCCATTTTTACCATCAGGGTGGAGGAAAAAAAACTTAACATCCATGACTGCTTTTGTTGTAACTTCAAAGAGACTCATTTTTCTGTTTTTTATAGGACAAACTTGGAGCAAACATGAGCACCAGTTACATTGCACAAGGACATATTCATGTTTTGAATCATAGGATGTTGAGCCGGCGTGAGGCTCGAACCTGCTTTCTCAGCTCAAAAGTCGGCAGCTCTAGCCTTGCGCCACAACCTCGCCTACAAGAACGGAAGCATTTTCAATATTATATACAACAAAGTCATAGTTATTGCTTATTTATCTTATGCAATTTACAACCATTAACAAAGCCAGTAGCCCTGGCTTGTTCCATGTGTAATGTTACTTGTGTTATATATATATATATATATCTATCTATATATCTATCTATATATATATATATATATATGGATATATATATATATATATATATATATATGGATATATATATGGATGAATGTACAGATGCAGCAAAATACCAGTGGGGCAGCACACTATGCTAAGTACAGATTTTTAGTTTAAGTATTTTAAGCCACGCCCCTATGAGAGACCCCACAGTTGTTTCATCCCACTTAAAGCCCTGTCTACAGGGATGTGCAAAGGCATGTTCGGTGGGAAGAAAGAAAGATGGCTTGATAGATAAGTGAAAAAAGAAAAGATTATTGGAAGGAAGGGTGAACGAAAGGTGGGAATGGTGATAAGAATTAAGGATGATTGGGAGGATGAAAGGTGGATGGATAGGTGGATGGGCAGTTGAAAGGATGAATAGACAGCAGAGTAATTGAAAAGTGATAGTGTGAATAGATGGATGGGCAAAAGGATCAACTGATGGCTTGACGGATTTATTGATCGGTGGCTAAGTCAAAGGATGGATGCATGCACAGATGGTTGGATGGAAAGGCCCATGGATTGATGCAATTATAATCTATTGAATGATGGATGAAAGAACGAATGGATGACAGAATTGAAAGGCGAAATGGTGGATATCATTGGTGGATGACAGGATGAATAGATAGATGATTGGAGAGAAGAGTCAAGGGAGCTCTTCTGTGGAGGATCGGGCGCACGTGCTTTGCTTCACGGTGCCATCTGCACTTTTGTTCAGAGTGGGGGGTACTTTAATTTTCTGGCTACTCCCTTATTGGATGCCTAGCAACTATGTTGTCAGAAGGGATTGTTTACGGTTTCAGAGTGGCTCTTCAGTCCTTGGTTTGTGTTTCAGATTATGCCAGGCGAATGTTTACCTTCATGCTTTTTATTAATTCACGAGTCACGCCTCGCCGCCCCCTTTGGTTAATCGAACACGTCTGTGCTTTTTTTGAAGCGACCGGAGTCAGAGCTACAGACTGAACTTTGTTTGGAATTGGGCTCAGAGTACAATTCTGCAAAAAGCAAGGGGTTTGGCTTTTCCTCTGAATCGAGGAATCGTGCGCAATTAAAAACGATGAAGTCGGCAGCGACTTCATCACTATCGCCTCTCACGCTTTTATTCCTCCACATATCACAACCGGGCGCCGATTGATGACGTTGCTGTCAATCACGGCAGGAGTTTAAAGCGTTGGGCAGTTTGTACAGCGCAACAGAGGCTGCTCCAACGAAACAGCTTTACAAACGGCCTTTAAACCGACATGCATTAACGTGCAAAATGTCACGTGAAGATATTTCCTATGTGGCGCTTCGATATAAAATATCTGTGATGTGCCCAAGATGACACATGCAGACTTGCACAGACGCTTTGCAGTAGCATTTCAGGATTAGTTCTCACGTGCCTGCACTCAACCTGACTTCTCTGCAGCGACCCCCTCTACTGGGGAGCTGGTGGCTCAGACTTGCGCCATCAATCCTTGGCCTGCAGTCGCGGCTCGCGCGCCGGGGTGGGGGAGGGGGTGCCGGGGGCCCGGGGGATTTTTGAAATAAAAAAAGAAAATCCGATTCCTACCTGAGCAGGTCCGCCGTCCGCGCCGCCTCGGGTCCGACTCCGTTTGCGCCTATAGCCCCTCTCAGCCAATCCTGGCGCTGCTGGCAGCGCCAGGATTGGCTTAGGGCACGGTTACCTCTCGCCCGCCTGCCCATTAGGAGACCGAGGTTTGAGCCTTTGCTCAACCTCGCTCTCCTAATGGGCATGCGCAAGCCAGTGCAAACACAAGTGCGCATGACTGGGCACGGCGCGAAAATTCGGTGCCCTTCCCCACTCATGCGCACTTGTGCTGCAGAGCTGCCTGCTGCCCCTGGTCCCTCTGACAATCATGTCAGTCAACATGACGCAGGACCGCCCACCCCCTTCAGACTCTGAAGGGGGTGGGCGGTCCGACGTCATGCTGACTGACATGATTGTCAGTTCTAGCGTCTTTGAACTTAAGTAAACTGATTCAGTTTACTTAGGTTCAAAGACGCCAAGGGAGCTGCGGGGGGGGCTATGCCCCAACGCCCCAATGGACGCACTGCCCCTGCCTGGCATAGGTCAGTGTCCTTTTCCAGCTCAGTGAGCCATTCGTTCCTAGAGATTCCCTGAAAGTTCTCACTAAGGCTGGCAATACATGTTTCTTCACTTTCTGTAGGATAATCCTGCTTTGAAGTTATGACTGGCATTCTACTGAGGAAATCTGCCACTACATTTTTTATACCAGGGACGTACTGAATGGTGTAGTTGTAATCAAACATGCGCACTGATAAGCGTGCTAACCTGGGAGATGTGGCATACAAACCTTTTGTAGTAAACACTTTAGTCAGACCCTCCAGGATTTCGCGATTTCGCGATTTGCCAAAAAATCGCGAAATCGGCAGTTTTGTAAAAATGCCGCGATTTTTACAAAACTGCCCACGAAATTTGGACGGTTGGTGGAAGGAGGCCCCTTTTAGGTCTGTGTTGACAGTACAGCTGTCTGCAATGTCAGTATGTGTGGCTTATTGGTTAGGCCTTTGCAGGCATCAGCAGATAAACGTTACAACAATGTGAATGCTGCAGCAGGTGAGATGGTACATGCTCTAGTGGCTGAGAAGTACATGCTTCGGTATCAGACATACGTCTTTCTAATGTTTCAGGAGCTGGGGGAGATCTCTTTCTAGCAGATCTCGCCCGACCTGCTGGAATGTCGTCCCCACGTGTCTATTCCTGCTCGTCGCCCTCGTAGGGAACAGGGGCGGCTTTACTCCTAGAAGTAACCCCCGCCCCCGAATCTCTGGTAGATGCCGGAAAAGCGAGATTTCGGACAGCCTGAGCATCCTGTGGGGAGCAGGCGAAGGAGGTGGGGGGGTGATGTGACAGACAGCTGACAAAACCCACAGCGAAGAGGGACCAGGGGCAACTGCGGGCATTTAAATGAAGAACAAACTGCGAGGGACGGAAAGATGTGCAGCTTGGAGAGGGGGATGAAAAGGAAGAGTTGAAGGAGCTGCGAATGAGATGTGAGGACGAGGATTGGAAGAGGAAGAGAGGGAGAGGGAGAAAGAGTGAGGGGACGCGAACAGGGGAGGGCTGGAGGATGTAGAGGCGAGGGGAAGAGAGATTGGAGGAGGGGGAAAGGTGAAGAGAGAAGAAGGGGAGAGAAAGGGTGAGATGTGAAGGAAGAGTGAAGGAGCTAGAAAGGGGAAGGTTGGAAAGAAATGGAAGGTGTGAGTTGGAGAGGGTGGGAAGGAAGATAGAGATGGCAAAGGAGAGATGGGATAGAAGAATTAGGTGTGCGAAAGGAGGCCAAGGCTAAAGAGGGGAGGGAAGGGAGAGGCCTTGAGAGGGGCAGAACGAGGTTGAGATGGGGAAAAGAGGAGCGGAAGAGATGGGAGAAAAAGGGAGAAAGAGTACAAGATGTAGAGAGCGGTGGAACAGGAGTTAAAGAGAGAGAAGGAGAGGAAGAGAGATCCAGGGGGGAGAGAAGAGAAAATGGCTAGTAGTTCGGAGGTGGAGGTTGGACAAACTGAAAGCAGGAGGGAAAGGCATGAAAGGAAGAGCCGTGCACTGAAAAGAACCGAGGCAGAAAATTGGAGTGAAAAGAGAGAAAAAACAACGAAGAAGAGAACAGAGCGAGTAAGGAGGAAAGAGAATTTGAAAGAGAACGATAAGAAGCACTGGAGTGGGAATTATAGGGATGAGAAGTGATGGAAGCAAGAACAAAACTGAAAACGAGAAAAGAGAAAGGGAGGAAGGAAATAAAGAGAAGAGAAAGGGAAGGGGCAATGAAAACAGAGTAAAGGAAGAGGAGCGACAAGGATTGAGAAAAATAACAGAAAAGCAAGAAAACGAAGAGAGAGAAGGAATGAGTCAACGATTGAAATGGAAATAACAGAATTATTGAAAGAAAGAGAAGGAGAGAAAACGGAGAGAATGAACAAGGGGACTGACCGGAGAATGACATTGTGAGTGGCAAAAGGTAGGTGCCTGAGGAAGAGGTGTCCTGCCTCACGGATCCGTAGGCAGCGGTGCCTCAACAGGGGTGCATACATCGCACTAGAACATCCCAGGGATAAATACAGCTCCCTCCCACGAGGTTAGGACTGGAGCTGTGCTTCTGTAGAGCTGCAGACACTTTAAACATGCCTATTTCAAAGTGGAATACTCTGCTAAAACAGCTTCCATTGATTTCAGGCTGAAAATGAATGATTATGAGTAAAATAAAGTGCCGCAAAAATGCCGCTAAATTTCCATATTTGTGCCGCTAAATTTCCATATTTGTGCCGCTAAATTTGCTAATCCATGCCGCAATATCCTGGGGGGTCTGTTTAGTAAGTGGTTTGTGGTCTGTGCACAGAGTGACCTTATTTCCCCAAACAAATTGGCGAAAGTGTTCTAACGCCCATACGCATGCCAATGCCTCACGTTCAATTACTGAGAACCTTTCCTCTGTTGGAGTCAGTGAACGTGATGCAAATGCGATGGTGCTGTCCACTCCTTTACTGTCTTTCTGGGTTAAAACTGCTCCAAGACCCATGGAACTAGCGTCGGTGGTGATTGTACTTTTGAGCAAAGGGTCAAACCCTTGCAAGGGCATGGAGTTGCACATTTCCTTTTTTAGTGAGTTGAATGAGCTTTGACATACGTCGCTCCACTCGAATTTGCTCTTCATTTTTAATAGTTGTCTCATTTCGTAAGTCTTACTAGAAAAGTTTCTAATAAACTTTGCATAAAACTCTACCAGACCCAGAAAGGATCTCAACTCATCTTTGTTGCTTGGTACAGGCGAGTCTTTGATGGCGTTCAGTAGATCCTGCTTCGGGCTGATTCCCTCGCCATTGATTTCATGTCCCAGATAGTTTACAGATTCACATGCGAATTTGCATTTTTTGTGTTCTGCTGTTAGACCCTTTGAATCTAAAATTTTAAGTACTTGTTCAACCTTCTCATCGTGTTCTTCTCTTGATTTTCCCATCACGAGGATGTCGTCTTGGAACAACAGTATTCCCGACACTCCCTTGAAAATGTTGCTCATAAGTCTCTGAAACATTGCGGCTGCGGAAGCCAGCCCGAATGGCACTCTCGTGAACTGGAAACACCCAAAGGGTGTGATGAAGGTTGTGAGTTTCTTACTATCGCGATGAAGTGGGACCTGGTGATACGCTGCCTTTAGGTCGATAGTGGAAAACCACTTAACCCCTTTAGTAGTTGCTAACATTTCGTTTATCTTTGGGAGGGGAAATTGTTCAACCACTATATTATCGTTGAGGTCGCGCAAGTCTATACACAACCTCAATTTGCCATTGGGGCGTTTTGCCACAACCAAAGGCGCCACCCACTCCGAGGCCTCCACCTGTTCAATGATGCCTTCCTCAAGTAATTCCTCCAATTGCGCTTTCACCTCTTCCCTTATAGAAAATGGAAGATTTCTGGCCTTATGAACCACGGGGTTTGCGTGTGCTTTGACTTGGATCTTATGTTGGTACCCTTTCAAGGCACCAATCTTGCCGTTAAACACGTTGGTGTATTTGCTCACCAGAGTTTTACCATAGTCGTCATCTCCTTGGACAACAAGGACAGGTTCCTGTTTGCTTGGGTCAAGAATGATTCCTAAATGTCCTTGATCCATCCATCCCAATACAGACGGACCGACAGAGGATACATATAGTTTACCATCTGACTCCTTTCCCTTGTATGCGAATTTGAGCCTCCTGAAGCCACATACATTTATTGGCTCACCCGTGAACGATTTAATATTGATGTCTGCTTTATCTAGCTGTTCTCCAATGCTAGGTGTAAATTTTTCTTCCCAGATCCTCCTGCTAGCAATAGTATATGGGGATCCTGAATCAGCAACAATGCTGATTTTAACCCCGCCAATTGTCATGTCACAGACTGGTTTCTTGGTTTTGACAACCGTACTGGCACTAACCTCATTGACCTGCTCGTCTTCTATGCTGAGGACGCACATGCTGATGTCCTCTTCATCTGATGGCTCTAGGTTGTTTGCCTCATCATCGTATACAATTTGAACTGAACGTGTATTTCTCCTGCGACACACCTTTTGGAAATGACCTATCACGCCACAATATGAGCATTTTACCCCTCTTGCAGGACAAAACTTGTCATCTGCCCAGTGTGAGTTGTTACCGCACCTGTAGCAACGCCTCTTGTCATTACCCTGTTGTCTACTGTTCGTGGTTTTGGGTACCGTTTTGCTCCATGTTTATTTAGGGTTATGCTTAGATTGTGTTACCCTGCTTACGGTTCCATCTTCCTTCTTTTCTTTGCTTTCAGATATGACAGCTTTTGCGCAGCGTCCAGTTAATTCAGCTTTCCTAGTAATATCTATTATGTTTTGGAGGGGGTACTCTCCCTTTGCCCATAAACTGTCCTGTATGTTTGAGTTTGACTCCTGCATGACGATCTGGTCTCTTATAAATTCATCATGCAAGGCGCCAAAACGACAGTTCAACGCCAAATCCTTAAGTGCGGACACATAGTCGTCGACAGACTCTTCCTTGCCCTGCTTTCTGTGGAAGAATTTGTATCTGTCCACACCCACGCACACGGTGGGCTTGTAGTATGTATTGAGGTCATCAATAGCATTGGTGTAGACATTATCCTCACTTTCTCCCCTTGCCTTTTTGTTAATTTTGTTGTACACCTTGATGCCCCCAGACCCTAAACAATGCAACAATAGTTTGTGTTTCTTTTTTGGAGTAAACTCATCGTCATCCTCAAATTGTGATATGTAATTATTGAAATACTCTCCTCATTTCTCCCACTTGATCAGTGGTTCGCCCACGCCAGGTAGGAATGCCTGTGGAGGGGATAGATTCCATAAATATCCTGATGCCATGCTAGATTCTTATGCAATAGCTGGGATTCACAGTGAGTGTTATTATTTAGAACCTTGCTTTCTCACTTACAAGTTCGTTCTTAATGCAGTGTACTGCGCGAGGGGATATGACTTATTATCCTTTAATTCGGCATTTTCCGACCTCTTTTTTTTTATGCCCCGTACCTTTTAATTGTTGGTTCGTGGTCGCTTCGTGCTCGTAGTGCGAAGGATCTCCTCTTTTATGTTCTGTTTCTCGATGTCTTCTTTGAAGTGCTGCTAACCAATTTCTGTTTTTTACTTTGAATCTAAGATGGCGCCCACCAGACGTGCGTGTCGCGTCACCTCAAACGCTAGACCGCTTGCTTTTGCTTCCTCAAAATGGCCTCCTTGCTATGCGTCCTGCGTCACGTCGTAGACACCATCTGTTTGTGACGTTTCACTCAAGCTGACAGTTGCATGCCGTTTTTTCTGTTGGATTTCGCTCAACTGTCACTCGCCGTATGTGGAACCTGTTTCCTCAGGACATCGCGCCTTGTATCTTAATTACTCTTTGAATGCGGGAAACTTTTGCAGTCCAGTATGCTTTACACTTATGCCTCTAATTTTTTTTTTAAATCTATCTTCCTTCTATATATATCCCACGAACGTTCTTTTCACACAGCTTCACTAGAATTCTTTTGTAAATTTCACGAACCTGTTCAAGATGATCCTTTGCTTGTCTTCATGCACATGTACTATTTCAATTTATAATTCTTCTGTTTCCCAGTATTATTTCACCGTCCATCTATTCAATTTCACCTCATTGAATTCAGTTACAATTTTCCTATGTAGGTGGGTTCCAGTGTTGGTGATCGTCGCCACTTTGTTAAGAACTCAATACGCAATGTAGAAGTAAAGTAGAACGAGTTCTTTATTAAGTTCACCAACACGGGCTCCGGCCGCGGAGCTTATAGAATGTGCTGCACGTCGGGTCATCAGCTGTCAACTGTCAACCAAAACTGACAGCTGGTGAGGTCACAGGCAGTACGGAGTCCACACAGGGACACAACGACTGGTAATAACATACGGTGTCCTCGCAGGGACACAACTGCTAAACACAACACTTAGGCCTCTATTGTGAGTTCCCCCGTTGTTTCCACGGGGACACATCAGGGCCAGAATTAACCAATTAACCATTCTGGCTGATATCTGTTGTGCTCTTGAATGTTTCATCTCATGCGTGAGACGAGGGTTCTAGAATAGTGATACTGGGAATAGAATGCAGGGTTGGAATTACATTCTGGGTCTGTTGGCTTAGTGGACTAATACATGCACTGTAGAGACTTGTGTTTGACATCATGGTCATGGGTTCTAATGCTAGCTGGTCCACTCAGCCTTTCAACCTTCTGAGGTCGATAAAATGAGTATCATTGAGTTGGGTAACAATAAACATTTGTTATTCAGCGCCAAGATACCCTTTGCGGTGAATGTGCGCTTTACAAAAATACACTTTATGTTATTCGTAGGCAGGGGGCAGTTGGAGTCAGGGAGTGTGTAGTGTGGATCTTACTACCTAGCGGGGATGAATTAAGAGTATATTAGTAGCCCTTCCGTCTTCTAGATGTCATCCTTCGACATCACAATTTCTCCCCATGAGATTTGGGAATCAAACATTAAAATCCTTAGAATGGGAAATAACCTGGTGGGCCCGGAACACCTTTTGTGCAGATTTTCATGATGCTGGTGAGATTAAGCAGATCTTTATCACCTGTCTAAATCGTGAGTGAATACCTGGTGCGGGGAAGTGGCGTTGGAGGTATGGTGGGTGACGGGAAGGGAGACTGAGGGGTGAGAGAGTAGACTCTCTAAGTAAAGCATTGTCTGCTAACCCTGTAGTACCTGAGAGGTCGGATGAGCATTGAGGCATGCCTCTGCTTATCAGGCCCCTCTGTGGTTCTTCCTGGTGTGGATCCTCACGCCATAAAACGGGTGACTCCAAACCCAGAACTTTCGGGTCCAGAAACAACAGATCACTGTGAGTTGTCTGTAGCGGTATCCGCCACTGGGGTACCGCTGAGGGCAACTCCAAATCAATGCTTTAAGACTTTTTAGTACCTAATTGTCTTAGTACGAAACCCTCTGTTTATCTAAACAGCAAGTCAGATACTCATACCTTTAAAGGGACAACTCAAAATAGGGCAGCCCACCCCTCCTGTTTCAGCCATATGGGGTTTTCCAAAACAGAGCTGACTGTGGCACTGATGCCAGAAAAAAACACATTCCTCCAACTTATAAATTATATGGGTACCGAGAGGAGACCCTTCAAACGTCCCCAACTTTTGGGAACAGTCCCTTTAACAGCTGCCTCTAAATTATGCCTTTAGTCACTCGGTCCATCTTTGTTCTCATGCCATGGAAACATTTTCTGAATAAACATTTCTAGACACATGAAGCTGCCGGAAATAAAAGCTTTTAAAGACCTCCTCCCTCACTGGATCTTTCAAATTCAACACGGTAGACTATAAAAAAGCCAAGCTTGTTAGTTTCCTGATTATTTGTTTATTTTTTAAGAAGCACGAGTGTGACATCCTGGAACAAATAACAAAGGAAGGTGTGAGAAGTTGGCCTGGTATATGCTGTCCACTAATTATAGTGGGCACCTTGCACCAGTCCAAACAACCCCTTATTGGAGATAGGTTAAAGACAACCTTATTGAAAGCTATCCTAGTGGTAGCTATGGAGAGCAGGCTTCAGGCTAAGTCTTGAAGGAATGTAAAGCAGCTTGTTTTACCAGTCTATAATCTCTTGAGTGACCAAATGAAAGAGCACCACACCAGGTATATATTCAAAATATATGTATTTATTGCTAAACACACCCCTCTAGTCTCTTTATGAGGCTAGAGTTCGAAGTACATAAGTTAGAAGTTATTAAATCACAGTAATAGCACAAATACACGTTTGGGCCCTAGGGGCGTACCAACCCATATACCAATAAAGTGGTATGCAAACCACGACTGAACTAGACACTAGGCCTAGAGCCTCTAGAAGTGCTTGGACCACAAGGAACCACCCAAGGTAGTGACACAGGGGACCTACGGGAGACGCGTGCAGTGTAAATACACAACCGCGATACGCCGTTGACTTCTATGGAGAAAGTCGGGATCGGGAAATTAGAGAAAAGGGACACTTAAAAGAGAACTAGGACAAAACCCTTTGAGATCTAGGACTTTGAAGAGTCTCTACCCACGGGAGCACCGGAGTACTCGTGTTACCTCACCCAGGGAAGCCGGGTGCATAGGTGCCTTTCGGGGTCGGGTTTCGTCGTCGATTCGAATGGCGATCTGCTGCAAAGTGCTGCTGGCGGCCAAGAGAAAAGTGTCCGGATGGATCCAAGAGTGGATCGGAGTTCTGAAGAACCTGAAAGCAGAGGGGACAGAGTCTGGGTCACTAGCCAGTGACCAGGAAGGCGATGGACAGATGCCCACCGATGTCGAGTGCTTCAGGTGCATTGACAGTCGTCTTGACTCTTCAGCCACGAGGTCCAGGAGGCGTTGTCGGCAACCAAGAGCAGGATTCGGGCTGGTACACAATGTCTGTCGAGTGCTGAGGTATCGGCGACCGGATTGGACCCAACAAGCCTTGGCAACGGCAAGTCTCGGTGAAGATGTAGATCGTCGATGGTGCAGACCAGCAAGGTCTGTGGAACTCACCCAGCGAGGGTAAGTGAGGGCAGGCCTGGAGCAACCAGGATGCCAAGTAAGGAAAGGATTGGCCTTCGTTAAGGGCTAATAGCCAACAGGCTAGCGACCGCGAAGGAGCCTCGTGACGCCGCACGTGGATCTGGCTTACAGGACACTCATGGAGTGGGGGCCAGTGATCTTCGGTGCAGGTGGTGCTGGAGGCTAGGGCTACTCGGAGCCCAAAGCACGACTTCTTGGGAGACCCAGAAGAGGATGCACTTGCAAATGTGCTCGGTGTCCAGGGGTCACGGTCTCAAGTCACCCACGATAGCCACGGCCTCAGCTTTGCTGGGGACTCAGGGCCAGCCTCGGGGAAGTCTGAGAATCCACCTCTGGTGATGCGATGACTTCGGCGTCCGACAGGAGCTTCAGAAATGCGAACCGGACAGATGCTTCTTTGGTGCCTGCCAAGCAGGGGAGTCACTCCT
This sequence comes from Calotriton arnoldi, assembly GCA_963921515.1. Taxonomy (NCBI): domain Eukaryota; kingdom Metazoa; phylum Chordata; class Amphibia; order Caudata; family Salamandridae; genus Calotriton; species Calotriton arnoldi. Next base: position 1,906,641 of record CAWUFW010001157.1, on the reverse strand, counting down.
TGACCCCAAGGGAGATTCTTCTGTCCTCTAATCGTGAGTAGAGCATCGAAGGTCCAGGATTCAGTTTCAGAGTTTCGTCCAGGGATAATCTAAAGTCCTAAGGACTGGGTTCCTACCTTTATACTAAAGATAGGGGTTGGACTACTCTGTGGCCCCACCTATGGGTGGGTCAGGGCAGAGGGGTGGCTACACCCCTTTCCCTTTGTCAAGTTCGCGCCAAAGCAGGGGCTTCAAGCCCCTGATCCGGTTTGAACTGGGGTATGCACAGGGACACCAAATGTGCCCCCAGTGCAGGACTTCAAAGCACCCGAGTGCTCCCGCCCAGCCCCAATACACATTATCCTGTCTGGGGAGGTGGTCACACCTCCCTGGGACAGGAAACCTATTGTCCAGGCCTCCCCTGCCGGAGTTTCATCCAGCAGCAGGAGGCCAGACTCGTGTCTGTGGCAGCAGCATCCATTTTGTGATGCCAGGGCTCTGGAAAGAAGTTACCGGACTAGTCAGAGTTAACATGTCTTTCCCTCTAGAAGGGTGGAATGCTACCCCCGCCGCCAGGATTGGCGGGGGGGTAGTATTCCAAGATGTTTGACACCAAACACGACATGTTTAGGTGCAGCCATTCCAAAGTTAGCATTTTACCGCGAGGATATAATGCGCTTAAGAGTATATGGTCAGGCTGCACTACAAACAGCATCAGAGATGGTCTCCGAACGCTGCAGAGGGGCCCTGTTCATGCAGGGGCACCCTCTCACATAGGAACCATGCACTCTGCCTTTAGGATTGATAAGGCCTGCCTTAGAAGTGACTTATAGGTTTATATGTGTGTATGTATTTAGTGATATAGGTAACCTATATCACAGTAAGGGGTGCATGCACCACCTTACCCAGGCTGCAGTAGCAGACCTGTGGTATCAGTTTGGATGGCCTTCCAGTAGTGGCATAATACATGCTGCAGCCCCTGGCAGGCCTCTGAGGTACCTATGCCCTTGGTACATAGTATACCATATACTAGGGACTTATAAGGGCACTCCAGATCCCAATCAGTGATGTGCCTAAGGCACATGGAAACCATTTTAGAGAGGAAGCAGCTAGGCTGGGGTTCTGATTAGCAGGGCCCCAGCCAGACTAATGTCGAAAAACAGTGAAGCATCAGCAAAAAGTGGGGGTACCCATGTGAAGCAGATCCTACTCTCCTACAGAAGGCAGTTATTAAGTTGTTTATTTTAGGATGGTCAGCTGGTACAGACAGATTATGCAGAAGTCTTGAAAAGGATGTCTTCTGCATTGGTCTTTAGTTGGGGAAACAAGCTTTCTGTATCAAAGCCATGTTGGGGTAGTCTTCAGAAGAATGTAAATAAAAAATGTGAGCAAATTATGAAACATCAATTGTCCCTTATAACTGATTGTTTATTTTGCCAATCATTGTTACTATTTTGTGCACTTGTTTGACCATAACAACTGTCACACAGTAATCTATTAAAAGCACAGACAGTGGTGACCTGAAAGTTGACATTAAATGTTGCTATTCCATAAACACTGCACGTTTGTTCTTCATGTGTGAATCTGTTCTTTATGTCCTATCCTTGGAAAGTAGTTGATGTGAGTCCTGCCTGGTGCTTATAGGCATTCATTCATCTCTACCTTCATAGCTGCCACAGATCTTGCAGGCGAGGAGTGATTCTGTATACATTAATCCTTGGCTTCCACAATAAAGAAAAGAATAATTAGGGCCAGATAAAGAGAAGGATAGTGACCATGGTTTACACACAGAATGTGTTCACATCTGCGGCGACTAAAGCACTGTATTTGGTATTGCTTCCATTGCAGACATACTGATGCCGTCTTTGCCTTTGGGCCCAAACTGTAGGGAGGCAGACCCAGTGCCTCCAGTTGGTGACAGAAACATGTCCATGCACCACTGGTTTTGGAAACGTTTCTTCTAGGCTATCATCTACAAATTGGCTTCTTGGATGTTGGAAACAGCCACTGTGGTTTAGATGTCTCTGATGCCTTATGAGAGAACTCTAAATGTGGCAAATTTCCTTTGCTATTGGCGTGGAAGATGTAATTCTCCCAGACTGGTGCTCAGAAATCCTGACCAGTAAACTCGAATTCGGCCGTGACTTACGAGAACCAGTGGGGGGAACCGTATTTACCATAAACAGTAAATATTGATAGCCTGGCATTTGGTTTTTTACAAAGTTCCCTAAACACCTCATATTCTGAAAGGCAGATAATATGTTGAATTTCACATGTATCGGTACTTTCCATATAATATCACCTGTTCAATTTCGGCTGATCAAAACAGGAACGTACAGACATTACCACACATCTGATACTTCCTTTTTCTGCGGAAACAGTCATCTTGTGCAGTGATTTAAATGTATTCCTGATCTTATAATGGGGGAGTTGGTATGTTTAAAGTATACTTACAAGTTACAGCACCTTAGAAAGTAATCAACAAAATTTACTTTTCTGTAATCTAAACAATTTCATAAAATCATAGCAGTAGGGTGCTGGAGTTCATCTTAAAATCCATACTATGCCATAACATTTTTTGGGGGGGATTCGAATTATGGTCCATGGTGATAATATGTGGTAGCTCAAATGATAATTGATTTGATGATGACTGTAGGACAACAAAGAACAAATTGTGCTGAACGTGCGCAATAATGTGAACATTTTTCAATACTTCCTTAGTGTTTATGATGCACCGTGACAATCAAGCATTAGCAAAGCAAATAGATCTGGATTCTACACAGAACCTTCTTTTACTCTGCCTGCTGCAGAGATAGAAAGAGGAGAAGAAATGAGGCGAGAGTACAAGTTGAATTGATAAACAGTGGAAAGAAAGCTATATAGAGAGTTGGAGGGAGGAGAAATGGAGGTAGAGAGAGAGACGTGGAAGGGGTACGGGAGAGAAGAGACAGAGAGGAGAGTCATGAAGACCGTGCGAGCAAGAGAGCATGGGAGACAAAAAGGTTTGACAGAGGAAGAGAGAGGCTAGGCAAGGAAGGATGGAAAGAGAGAGTAAAGGAGAAAGGGATAGTAGGAAGGAAAGAGGGGGCCAGATAAAGAGAGAGGGGAGGTGATAAAAACAGTGAGTACTTTAGTGATGAGCCTGGGGGGCATTGATGGGAGGTGAATAGAATTGGGCTGCACATTCAAAAGTCAACAAGAAATTGGTTCAGCCTCTGTACCCATCATTTTACACAGCAGAAAACATGTTTTTGGTGATAGAGAGTGTGCATCTGTGTTGACTAGCTCTAATTGTCAGTCCTCTTCTCTCTGTGATCAAACTGTAATTAACTCACATATATTGGTGAGCACGAATTCAATTTAGCCTATTTAGCTAAGCAAATAAAACAGAACACTTTGATTAAGGTTGCGTGCGGCCTGCCGAGAAGCATATTTTATGAAGCAGATTGTCTGGCTCTTAAGTGAGGGTCGCTCAGGTTTGAACTCAACTGATAAAACCTATCAAAAAATGTCTACTGTAGTTTAAAAAAAAAAGAGATTGCTCTCAGAATAGAATGCGTGTGTGAGATGAATAATTGAAGGTGATAAAAAGAGTTATGTTATGTTATGTTAAAGGCACTTGTTAAGCGCACGTACACCAAACGGTTTCATGGCGCTGGAGTCAAAGGGGAGGCTGGAGAGTGGATTATTAATTGGGGTGGATGGGAATCCACCACAAGGAATAAGGCCACTAACTGCTTAAGGTACTGGTAGCAATGGCACAGAGAAGACAAGCTAAACTTAGGAAAATGTGTAATGTATTTATTAGTAACAAAACAATTAAAAAGTCAAAGAAGAACACCATAAAAATCCCACAACTAACTTAGAAAAATACAGAAAGATTTATTGAGTAAAATGACAACAAATATTTAAAATGGGGAACCGGACATATGAATATTTAAAGATTTAAGGCAAAAAGTAAAGCGCAAATCAGTCATCACTGCTCTTGCTTGACCAGGAGCTAGGTGTGATTTAAGGCCTACTGCAAGGGAGTGATGGTCGGGTACACCAAGCTGGTTCATTCTGGTAAAATATTTTACCTATTGGAATGGAAGTCGAAATTCTCCAGCGCACAAGGTTGCAGACTGCATCCGCTGAAGTCATCTCAGAGCCAGATAACTGCTGGATGAGGTGCAGCTGAAGCTGTTGGTTTTGGCGGGAAAAGCTCTGGGAAAGAGAAATTCAAATTTAACAGCCTTCAGACTTAGTATTTTTTATGGAGCTTGTTAGACCTGGCACCATTGGCGTGGGTCTCTCTTCCATTTTTTCACTGTGCCTCCTATGTTTTTGCTATGTTTTTGCAGGTCTAGATGCTTTGGCACTTTGCCACTGCTGTTCAGTGCCAACGTGCAAGTGCTTCCTATTGTAAATTATTGTAATGGATTAGTGACTCCATGATTGGCTTATGTGATTTACTTTTCAGACTCTAGTACAGTGCACCATGAGTGCCCAGGGCCTGTAAATCAAATGCTGCTGGTGGGCTTGCAGCACTGATTGTGCCACCCACAGAAGCAGCTTGTAAAATATGGCTCAGGCCTGCCATTGCAGAGCCTTTGTGCAGTCTGGGACTGCCATGTCGACTTGGCAAGTGCACACACTTGCCAGTCCCTAAACCTTCCCTTTTCTGCATGTTAGTCACCCCTAAGGTAGGCCCAAGGTACCACTGTGGGCAGGGTGCATTGTATGTGAAAGGTAGGACATGTGTGTCGCATGTCCTGATAGTGAATTACAGTCAATTTTGTTTTTCAACAATGCTGTCTCCACCTCCTGCCAGGAAGCTGCACCAGGGAGGACAGAACTGGTTTGGGCTGGGTACAGACACTCTCTGCCTTCAGAGAACAAAGGATTTTGTAGTATAAATATTGGGGCCCAGACCCCAGAACTTTAGATCACTTCTGGGAATCTAGACGAACCTTTGCCAAGGAGAGAAACCAAGGAAGCTGAAGGAGGAGACTGCCCCTACGCTGGTCACTGTTTGGGGTTGGCCTGCAGTGGTTACTTATTGCCAAGGAAAGGAGAAAAGGAACTTTGTGTGTACTTTAATCATCTTGAGGAAGATCTCCAAGGGCTTGAAGCTGAGCTTGCCTCCTGTTCTGAAGTCTCAGGGACACAAAGACTTCACCACCAGCTCCCCCTGAATTTCCTTGCTGGGAATTCTACCTGCAGAGAGGTGCCTGCTGTTGTTTTGGGCCCTCTAGGGACTCCGTGTCGCTGGGAGCTGGAAGCGCGATGCAAAGAGGAAGAAGCGTGTCGCCGCCGCAGCTGTTGCTGTCGCATCGCCGAAGAAGCGTGCCGCCACCGCAGCCAGTTACCGTCGCATCACCGAAGAAGCGTGTCGCATCACCGGAGAAGCGTGCCACAGAGGTTGCCGTCGCATCACCAGAGAAGCGCATCGCAGGGCCTGTCGCGGCTCAAGAAACCACCGATTTCGCCGCACGGCCGTCGGGCGTGCACGCATCGCATCCAAGTTGTCGCATCACATCAAAGACTCCATTTTGTCGGATCGTCGCATCGCATCGAGGCACCATCTTGTCGCATCGTGACCGGAACGCAGTAAGAAACAGATGCTTCGACTCCTCTCCGGTAAGGAACAGACGCATCGCCTCCCCAACGCTGCAGTAAGGAACAGGTGCGCCGCCTCCCCCGAAGCAAGGAACTGACGCCTCGCCTTCCCTGCGACCCTTTTGTTTATATTGCGTTACGCATCCCAAGTACTTTGAGAGTAAAGTGTCGCATTTACCATCTACATTGAACTAAGCTATTTCTACCATTTGAAAGTCATATTTTTGAGTACTGTATTGTGGATTTTTGTCGTTTGGTCTTGTGTTAAGTCTAGATAAAGATTACTTATTTTTCTAAACTGGTGTGGTGTCCATTTGTACTGTTTTCACTGTATTTCTGTATGTGTTCACAAATGCTTTACACACTGCCTCTGAGATAAGCCTGCCTGCTCGTGCCAAGCTACCAAAGGGGGTGAGCAGGGGTTAGTTTAGGAGTGTAGCCCACTTACCCTGACTAGAAGCAAGGGCCTCTACTTGGTCAAAGGGACCTACCTCTGCCAACTACAGACCCCCATTTCTAACAGAGCTCAAAATCGTTCAGCAGGGTAATCCTGAAGCTGTATCCGACTAAGGGCCGATCTCGCTAGGAAAGCCCTCCGTACGACTCGGATTCGGAGGGCTTTCCGAGCGAAACGTGCTCCGGGAGTCCAAACGAGCGAGTACGATGCAGCCTTATGCTTATGGACTCGGTTCGCTCGGACTCCCATTGAACTCTATGGGAGCCTGTGTACCGATGCATACACAGGCTCCCATAGCAAAAAGAGGTGGGTGGGGAAAAGCGTACACCCTGTGGCGGTCACCCTATGGTGCCCGCTACACTGTGCATGCCTGGATCGGGGGGACCCATGGGCACACCCCCATGACAGATTCGGATGGCCCCCCGAAGTACGCTTCCGACAGCCGTCTCCTCTGGCTGAGAGCGAGGCGAAGCGGCTCTCCGAATTGTGCAGCGTACTCGGTCGGTTGGAATTCAGCTCCATAGCGCGGCACGATTCAGCTACGAACGAGTCGTACGGACAGGTTCGGATCCCGGAAATGATTCGGTCGACACGTACGGGATCTTCGCACCGTACTTGGTCGCTTGGACCTGTGTACGATTCGGTCGTAAACAAGGGCTACGAATCGGATCCGGGAAAGCCAAATCCGATTCGGAGGCCTTCCGAACGACATCGGAATTGGGCCCTAAGTTGCATAGAAATCAGACATCTTTACTGAGAGGTCCCAATGGCTCTCGGGAGGTCTTAAAATTCCAAAACTCACTCCAGCAGAGGCCACTAGCAATGTTCAGTTCAGTTTCTGCTGGTACAGGTCAGCTGGGCACATTAGGAAAAAGGCCTTTTACCACTTGTGTGTCCTTGTAGCCATACAAGAGGTAAACCAACTGACCCTCGAAGCCCACTTCTTAGACATGAGTACAAGTGGGAGAAAGTCCAGCCCTTCAGGTCTCCACACAGGACTCAAACAGCAGGTTCAGTTCTTTTCTATTCTTCCGCAGGTCCAGAGAGTATTCTGATGGGCTGTAGGCGAGGTGTCAGTTTTGTATAAAGCACTAGCCAATGGGTGGAGGTGACTCCTGAGCACTGTCTAAGCAATGAGAAAAATGTTCCCAGGAGCAACACTTCTCACTTTTGCAGCACATCCTGTTTGTCTTACTCCAAACTATCCCACTGTGCACTATTCTGAGACAAATCCAACATCGCAGAATATTTCTGCCCCTGAAAGAAGGTTGTGTGTCAGCCAGAGGTGTGTTTAGGGAAATGGGCAGTCCCATCCTCCTGAGCCACACCAAACTGATTCTGGGACCAGCTCCCTCTGGCTGAGCTGCGCCAAACAGGCTGCAGAGGGCGTCTGGAACCAAGGGCTTCTCTTCCTTTGCCCTTAGCTAAGAATGGGGATTCCCTTTCAAATTAATGACATTTCTGGTCCATTTTAATTTATTCAAGTTACTGGACAGTTTCCAGCTTTCCTTTCTGAACAGATATCTGTCACATACTTCATATGCATGTCTTTCTAGGGAAAGGCATAAACCATTGCTCCTGCTCTTGGTGAACAGTTTCACACCTCATTAAGGGGAAACAATGGCAGGGCTATTTGCCAGCAGATTAATGCTAATTAGTCATTTAATTTAACAAACCAAAGCACTCAAAGCGGTATAGTATCACAAAATACACTGTCCAAACAGTAAGGACTTGTAAGGAGTACTGTTCCTGTTTATTGTAAGATATAAACAAATATATAGCCTTGTGATACAGATGATATACAACTTAATGTTCTTTGTGGATGAACAGCCAACACATGTTTCATCACTGCATGACCTTTTCAAGGCTGTGAAATATTAACAAAGAAAAACATGAAATAGACATTAAATAACTATTTTTAGTAGCGAGACAAGAGACAAGATGATGAAATGGGACAGCTATAGAGGAATCCAGTGCAAGAGAAAGATGTATATATTATATGAAGTATATACCAGGAAAGTGGTTTACCTAAATGGGACAAGGAAAAGTGACAAATGATTATAATGAAAAAAACGTGCAGAATCCAAAGAAGGGAATAAGATAATGTCAATCAATCAGGGGAATTGTAAGCGCGCTACTCACCCGTGAGGGTCTCAAGGTGCTGGAGGTTGGCGGGGTAAGCAGCTCTGTTCAGTCGAAGAGCCAGGTCTTGAGTGTCTTCCTGAAGACGTTCAGGGAGGGGGCACGTCTGATGTCGATCGGGAGCTTGTTCCAGGTCTTGGCCGCGATGTAGGAGAAGCCTCTTCCACCTGTTCTGGCTCTGCGGATGCGCGGGGTTTCGGCGAGGGAGAGGTCTGGGGATCGGAGGTTTCTCTTGGACACGTGGAAGGAGATTCTCTCGTTGAGGTATTGTGGTTCGATGTTGTGGAGGCATTTGTAGGCGTGGGTGGGTATCTTGAAAGTGACTCTCTTCTCAACGGGGAGCCAGTGGAGGTTACGCAGGTGTTGGGTGATGTGTTTGTGTCGATGGATGCCAAGGACGAGTCTGGCTGCGGTGTTCTGTATGGTCTGGAGTTTGTGGAGCAGAGACTTGTTGATCCCGGCATAGAGAGTGTTTCCGTAGTCTAGTCTGCTGGTTATGAGTGCATGGGTGATGGTCTTCCTTCATTCAGGGGGATCCATTTGAAGGTCTTTCGGAAGATGCGGAGGGTGTTGAAACAGCTGAAGGTGACGCCGTTGACCTGTTGGGTCATGGAGAGGGAGGAATCGAGTACGATGCTGAGGTTTCGGGTGTGGTCCATGGGGGTGGGAGGGCTGCAGAGGGCGGTGGGCCACCAGATGTTGTCCCAGGCCGAGGGGGAGGGTCCGAGGACGAGGACCTCTGTCTTCTCTGAGTTGAGCTTCAGGCAACTGCTGCTCATCCAGGATGCAACGTCCTTCATTCCTTCCTGGAAGTTGAGTCTGGTGGTGACGGAGTCCTTGGTGAGGGAGAGGATGAGCTGGGTGTTTTCAGCATAGGATACTATGCTGAGTCTGTGCTGTCTGACGATGGCGTCGAGGGGGACCATGTAGATGTTGAAGAGCATGGGGCTGAGCAACGATCCCTGGGGTACTCCGCAGTTGAATTCCGTGGGTTCGGAGAGGAAGGGTGGTAGTCTGATTCTTTGGGTTCTGCCGGTGAGGAAGGAGCGGACCCAGTCGAGGGTGGTTCCCTGTATGCCAGGGTCATGGAGTCTGGCCGTGAGTGTGCGGTGGGAGACAGTGTCGAATGCAGCAGAGAGGTCGAGTAGGATCAGGGCCGCGGTGTGTCCTTGGTCGAGGAGGGTGCGGATGTCGTCTGTGGCGGCGAGTAGAGCTGTCTCGGTGCTGTGGTTGCTGCGGAATCCGGATTTGGAGGGGTCGAGGAGTGAGTTTTCTTCAATGAATTTTGTTAGCTGGGTGTTGACGATCTTCTCGGTGACTTTTGCTGCGATGGGGAGGAGGGAGATGGGTCGGTAGTTTTTGAGGTCCGTGGGGTCTGCTGAGGGTTTCTTGAGCAGGGGTCTGACTTCTGCACATTTCCAGTCATCGGGAAAGATGCCGGTCTTGAAGGTGATGTTGATGGTGCGTCGTAGTTCTGGAGCAATGGCGGTGGCAGCTCTGTGGTAGATGTGCGGTGGGCAGGGGTCCGTGGGGGCCCCTGAGTGGGTGCCTTTCATGGTCGAGGTGGTGTCTTCGGTGGTGACTGGGGTCCAGGAGGAGATGGTAGGCTGGCTGGCGTTGCTGGAGAGGGAGGTGGCTTCGAGGTCGGGTGTCTGGTCGTTGAAGTGGTCGTAGAGGCTCTTGATTTTCAGATGGAAGTAGGATCCGAGCTTGTCGCAGAGGTCCTGGGAGGGGGTGATGTCCGTGGTTTCGCTGGGGGGCTTGGTGAATTCCTGGATGACACTGAAGAGTTCCTTGGGGTTGCTGGAGTTGGCGAGGATCTTGTTTTGGATGAAGGTCTTTTTGGTGGATCTGACGCGTTGGTGGTATTCTGTCATGGCGTTCTTGTAGTTGGTGCAATCTTCTGATGTTTTGCTGTTTCTCCAGTTCTTCTCAAGACGTCTGCAGGTGCGTCTGGATTTTTGGAGGTCGGTGGTGAACCAGGTGGCCTTCCTGGGGCGCTGTATGTCAGAATTGCGTAGGGGGGCGAGCTCGTCTGCACAGCTGGAGATCCATCTGTGGAGTTTTTTGGCTGCGAGGTTGGCGTCGGTCGAGGTGGTGGGGGCATCGCGGTTGATGGTGGAGTTGAGCTGCTCCTCAGTGATTCTGCTCCAGTTCCTTCGTGGAGGGTGTGGTGCTGGTTCGGGGGTGGTGGGTTTGTCGATGTTGAAGTGTACGCAGTGGTGGTCCATCCAGGGGGGTTGCGTGGTGTGGCTGAAGTGTATCCGATTACCTCCCGCAAAGATAGGGTTGAGGGTGTGTCCTGCCTTGTGGGTGGGCGTGGTGATGAGCTATTTCAGGTCAAAGTTGGAGAGGTTGTCCAGGAGGGTGATGAATTGGGGTCGCTAGGGTTGTCGAGGTGGAAGTTAAGGTCTCCGATGAGTATGTAGTCCATGGCGGCGATGGCGTGGGGTGCGATGAGGTCGGCAATGGTCGTGGCGAATGAGGTGCGAGGTCCAGGGGTCTGTAAGCGAGTGTGCCGCGAAGTGTGGTTCTAGGGCTGGTCTGGATCTGGAAGTCAAGGTGTTCGGTGGTGGAGAGGGAGTCATTCGTGGTGGAGGTGGAGAGTCGGAAGGAGCTCTTGTGCGGAATGGCGAGTCCTCCTCCTGGTCAGTTGGGGCAGTCTTTCCTCTGGATTTTGTATCCGTCGGGGATGGCGGTGGCGATGTCGGGGGCGGAGGAGGCATTGGTCCAGGTTTCTGTAAAGAAGGCGACGTCTGGTGAGAGGGTGTCGAGGAGGTCCCAGATCTCGACGGCATGTCTGTGTAGGGAGCGCACGTTGAGGAGGATGCACTTCAGGGCTTCGGTGGTGTTGGCGTCTGACATGGGGGCGGTGCCCGTGGGGGTGCGGAGGGTGGTAAAGGTCTGGCTGCAGTGATGGCAGGAGAACTGTCTGTGGGTGGTGTTCGGCGCGGACAGCTGGAAGTTGTTGTTTCTTCCGGGCTTGAGTGCGGTGAGGGCAGCTGAGTCATAGCGGTGGATGGTTGGAGATCCAGGGTTCCTGGCGCTGGTCGCGGTCTGGTCGCGGACAGGCGCAGACGGGCTTGCCTTTGGGGCACCAGCAGTGCGGTCGCACAGCGGCTGCCATTAAATAGGGGAGGGGGAGGGAGGCACAGGTGGGAGGCTGGAGCGGGGATCGGCCGGGGTACGTGGCTGCGGGGGCAACAACGGTGGGAGGAGAGCACAAAACCAACAGGAGGGCAGAAATGGGAAAACAAACAGCACAATAGCACTAGAAAGGCACAATAAGGACAGAACAGTAGTAATGAGGGGCACAGTAATGCGGCAAAGTTATTCTGAAAAACAGGCACAAATCATTCTGGATCGGGACTCGAACCCCTTCCTGCACTGAGCCCTGCACAGGGCAGCGGCACAGCACAGCGGCACAGCACAGCGGCGGAGCTGCAGTGCGAGAGAGCAGGTCCCTGACCGTGAGTTCAGAGGTCCAGCTCGTGCTCTCGCGCAGCGGCCACCATTAAATAGTAAAGGGGGGAGGGAGGCACAGGTGGGAGGCGGGAGCGGGGATCGGCCGGAGGCGGGGCCGTGGGGGCAGCAGTGGCGGGAGAAGAGCGCGAAACCAACAACAGGAGGGCACAATGGGAAAACAAAAGGCACAATAGCACTAGAAAGGCACAATAAGGATAAAACAGTAGTAATGAGGGGCACAGTAATGCGGCAAAGTTATTCTGAAAAACAGGCCCAAATCAATCTGGATCGGGGCTCAAACCCTGTACCTGCACTGAGCCCTGCACAGGGCAGCGGCACAGCACAGCGGCGGAGCTGCAGCGGGAGAGAGCAGGTCTCTGGCCGTGAGGTCAGAGGTCCAGCTCATGCTCTCGCGCAGCGGCCGCCATTAAATAGGGGAGGGAGGCACAGTTGGGAAGTGGGAGCAGGGATTGGCCGGGGGCGGGGCCGCGGAGGCAGCAGCGGCGGGAGGAGAGCGCGAAACCAACAACAGGGGGGCACAATGGGAAAACAAAAGGCACAATATCACTAGAAAGGCACAATAAGGACAGAACAGTAGTAATGATGGGCACAGTAATGCGGAAAGTTATTCTGAAAAACAGGCACAAATCAATCTGGATCAGGGCTCGAACCCCTCCCTGCACTGAGCCCTGCACAGGGCAGTGGCACAGCACAGCGGCGGAGCTGCAGCGGGAGAGAGCAGGTCCCTGGCCTTGGGGCCGTGGTGATTTCAAAATGTGACCAAGTGAGGTGCGTAGGAGAAACGTGAAAAATTCCTGATAGATAGTTCTGTAACAAATTCCAGTTTAGTCAGTGAGAGAAAATGTATTTCTATCAAGAGCGTGACGAAGATGCAAAACCAGCATAGCCCCATATATCAGAATATGGCCCCACCTTTATAGAATGTATGTAAGTATTTGTTGCAAAGTCATCCTGTGCCCTGGGCACCCCCCAACTTTTTGCTGATTGATACTGGTGGTAACTGACTCTGACAGACCCCGGGCACTGCCTAACCAGGGCCAGGGCCAGTGCAATGGTAAAAGAGACACATTAGAATACAGTTAAAACACCCACATACACTATGGTACACAATGGTATGGTGGGGTACCCCTGTGATTGGCATGACCTACCCCATAAGCCCCTAGTATATAATAGGGCAGGGGGATTGAAACTACCTAGAAGTCCCTAGTACCCTAGGGCATGGCAGTTTAGAGGCCAGCAGCTCTTTTTGCACTTGCATGTGTGCACTGCTGAAGCCTGAGGTCAGTTTAAAAGCAGCCCTGGGTGCCAGGACTGCTTTTAAAAAATAAATTGTGCCCAAACTCGACTTTGGGGTTTGGGGCACTTAAAAATGGATAACCTACAATGGTTTGGCATATTAGGGACCCACAGGGTCTTCCCTAGGTATCCCAGGGGCGGGGGGTCAGGTATTTATAAGGTACACCCTTATAAAATGAGTTTTTATATGCCTGGGTAAAGTGAAATTTCACATTTCACTCCCCCCATTGTGGTAAAGTGCTGCTCAAATTCGACTTTGATGCTAGGAGCACTGTGGAGGGAGGATCTGCAATATTTCTACAGATTCAGAACCCCTAAAGTCTCCCCTAGTTGCACATAGGGTGGGGGTCCTCTAGATATAAGACCAGTACTTATAAAATATGTTTTTGTAAGTCCTGGTGCTGGAAAAATGGCCCAAGTCATTTTTCCCATTGCAAATCCCCTGTTACATAGGTTAACATGGTAGGGAGTTATTGATTAATAACTCTTGATAGGAGAGGGCTAGAAATGCCATTCAAAGACTTCCCAGAATGGTATTAATAAATCCAACAATATCATGTTGTTGAATTTCTCCTAAAGTGTACATACAAGAAGTTATGAGACTTTCTTGTTTGTAAGTCCAAATTCAGCCTTCCAGTGGTCTGCCCTGATTGGTCAGAGTTAAGTGGATTAGCCAGGCTGCCTTGAAGAGGTGATAAAGAGCCCCTGGGGTTAACCAGCTCTGCTGGCAGGGCAGTGTGCTGTTCCATAGGAATGCCAGGCCAGGGGGAGGAGTCGTAAACTATGTTCTTCAAAGAGGAGAGCAGAGAACAGTGTCAGTTACAACTCTGAACTTCCCACCTTAGGCAGATGGTAGGATTAAGGAAGGTATGAGCAGATGCAGGGGGGAGAGTCTAAGTAAATTAGCCATCCTAGGGGTGTATTTAGCCAGCTCTTACCTCCTTGCTGGAAAATCAGCCATTATGGATTTGGAAGATTTGATGCACTCTATGACAAAATAATGCCACACTCCACAGGATGTGGTCATATATTGGAGGAGTTACCCTGCTCCCATTGGACCTCCTGACTGACCCAGAGAATTTGGAATAAGTATCTGAGAGGGGCAGAGCCCTCCAGATCTGCTGCTTGAAACTTACTGAAGCAAGACATTGCCAAGCTGAGAAGTTTTGCTGTGCAAAGATTTCTAAGGCCTGACCTCTGAAGACTGCACCATCTGAAACTACAGCCCTGTGGATTATCTTGCTGAAAAGTACCTAAAGAGTGGACTCCCTGAAAGCTACAGGTTAAAAGAGCTCATCTGGAACATCACCAACTAAATCTGCACCTTGGAGAACTACCAGTGGATTTGTAAGGGTGACGTCCAAGTGGATTGTGGGAGCTGAAGTCCTCAACTTTCAAGGACCAACTTGGAGCTTCCAGACCCTTGGAGTGAGTTTGAGACACTTTGGGACCCTTTGAGGAACTTCAGGAAGAAGTTCAAGAACTTTGGAGAACTTTGGAGGAACTTTGAAAAAAAGCTCCATAGAGGGACCGACTCAACCTGGTCAGCCAAGCTGCCTGCCTTCAACCGCGAGCCGGCCAAGCCACCCAGGTTCGTCCCGCTAAAAGCTCCGTCGGTCCAACTTCCAGAGTTTGACCGGGACTAGAAGAAATCTGAAGCTGGCGAACCCTCACCGGATCCGGCTACATGAAGAGCATCGAGAGACCCCGCGAGAAAAAGCTCCAGAAAAGTTTCTAAGTCCGCTCGTAGAAAAGGTGACCGGGAGCAACCGCGAGAGCCAAGCCGCCTGCCTTCCATCGCGTGTCGGCCTGGGCTCCTGGGTTGCCCCGCTGAAGCGCTAAAGAAAAAGTTTCTAAGTCCGCTCCAGGGAAGTTGACCGGGAGCTCGTCGAAAGGCAATCCGGCGAACCCTCACCGAATCCGGACTGGCTGGGAGCTTCGAGGGACCTCTGGGAGAAAAGCTCCAGAAAAGATTCTAAGTGTGAAGGTAGAAACTGAGACCGGGACCTGCCGCGAGCTGTAGCCGCCCAGGGCTCCATCGCGGTCGGCCTGAAACTTAGACTTTGACCCGGTCTATCGCGAGCAGGTATCCCAATATGGTGCTGTAATCTTCTAAGTGCTATATTTTATTAAATCTTTGAAAATTCATATCTCCGGTTCCCTACATTGGATTTTTGTCGTTTTGGTGTTATTTTAAAGATAAAAATATTTCCTATGTTTATACATTGGTGTTGGATTTTTATTATGTGTTGTGTCTTAATTATTTACTGAATATGTGTTTTTAAATGCTTTACATACCTGTTTTTGAAGTTAAGCCTGTCTGCTCGCAGCCACTTTACCAAGGGTTGAGCATGGGAATAATTTACTAAGACCTATGCTGAGTCCTATCATGTGTTAGTGGCCTTATTGCCAGTGGCTGACCTACATTTGCCCCTACCAATAATCCACTTTCCAACATTTGGTGCTCAGCGGTGTGGATGAGGACTTGTGTTTAAAAAGTACACCTTTCAGTGAATGAATTAAGATTATAAAAATCCTCTAAATTGCCTTAGAACAAAACTTTTAAGTTTGATTTTTGGAATTTGGACTAAACTGTTTTTAATCCATTGTTTTAATTTTTCCAAATTGTTCTAAGTCTGTTGTGCCTAGTTGTTGTGACCCAAAACTAGGGAACCATGGAGCGGGACCTGGCTAAACTGTCCCAGTTCAAGCTTGCTGAGCTTAGGAAACAGTGTAGGCTTAGGGGGCTGCCTGCTGCCAAGAAGATGAGGAAGGCAGGGTTACTTGAGTCCCTACAGGCCTGGGCCGGGGCAGCTGAGGAGAACCCAGGGGGGTGGGAGGATGTTCCCCCCAACCTCACCCAAGAGGGGGGTGAGGATGAGACCTCTTCCATTGTGACTAGTGTTAGCCAGGTGAATCAAGGGGATGGTGGGAATGGGGAAGGGTCCCTTACTCAGGAACCACTACCGTCCCTTGCAGAGAGACAGCTTCAGGCTCAATTAGCTTTGATAGCTTTAGAGTAGGAGAAATTGGAATTGGCTAAGAAGAGATGGGAGAAGGAGGAGTTGAGAAGAAATGGTGGTAGTGAAAATGATGAAGATTTTGAGATATCCAGGGGTGGTGCATTTGAACCTAAACTACCCAAGGGTATAGTGCCCAAGTACACTGAGGGGGATGACATTGACAAGTGACTAGCAGCTTTTGAGAGGGCCCTTAAAATGAGTAGGGTGCACTCTAGGTATTGGGGTGCACTCCTGTGGCAGTTGATTCCAGTAGCTGGGAGGGATAGGCTCCTGACCCTGAAGGGAGAGGATGCTGAATCATACCAGCAGATGAAGGCATGCTTAGTTAAGAGATGTGGTCTGACTCCAGAGCAGTACAGGGTGAAGTTTAGAGGCACCCAGAAATTGAGTTCAAAGTCTTGGGTAGACTTTGTGGACGTTTCAGTGAAGGCACTGGAAGGCTGGATTGTTGGTAACAAAGTTGACACATATGAGGGATTGTATAATATGTTTTTGAAAGAACATATTTTGACTCATTGTGCAGAAGAGAAGTTACGCCAGTATCTAGTGGACTCTAAGCTGACAGACCCCGGAGAGCTGGGGGAAGCAGCTGATGAGTGGGTGAGAACCCGGGTTTCCATTCAGCACCAGGGGGGTGACCAGAAGAAGGGAGGACAGGTCCCTCTCCAGGGGAAAGCCCACGGAAATGAAGGTCAAAAACCTAAGGAGTCCTCCAAAGACCCACAAAAACCTGCACAAGGAGGGGGGGCCCTGAGCCAACCCAAATTCAAAGGGAGGGGGTTTCAGGGAAAGCCTGGTAGGTTCTTTGACCCTCAAAGGTGGGTAAGTGCTATGACTGTAACCAGCCAGGGCACAAACAGGGAGATGCTGTCTGCGCCAAGAAGCTCCCCCCTAAGGGGCCATCCACAGGGATTGTCAGTGTCAGTGTAGGGGTGGAGAGTGGTGCCCCAGAGAGGGGTAGTCAGGTGGTGGAAGCAACCTTAGTATCCCTGGGTGGGGTGAATATTGCAACCCTTGCTGCCTTACCTCCAAACATGGACAAGTACAGGCAGATGCCTAAAGTGAATGGGACTGAGGTTGAGGCTATCAGAGACACTGGGGCTAGTGTAACTATGGTCCTGGATGAGCTGGTGCCTCCAGAGAGGTTGTTACCTGGTGAGTTTCACCAGGTGACTTACGCAGACAGCACTACCAAACTCCATCCTATGGCTGTGGTGGATTTGGAATGGGCAGGTGTGACAGGCCCTATGAAGGTAGCTGTGTCAAAGGTGCTCCCGGTCCAGTGTTTACTGGGCAATGATCTTGAAGCCTCTGTGTGGTCAGAGGTGGAGAGAGGACTCCATATGAAAATATTGGAGCTCCCTGAGTGGGTATGTGCTGTGACTACGTCACAGACTAGCCAGAAGGGAGGGGCTGGACACTTGGACCCTGGAACAAAGGGCCAAGCATCCAAGGACAAGGGTACTGGGCCTGGTGAGCCAGCCCAGGGAACTCCAGAGGTGCAGGAAGAATCTAACCCTGATGGGGAGGATCTGGCCTCTGAGGGAGGGACTCCATCCCTGCCAGAGCTGTCAGATTTGACAGAACTGACAGGAGCAGGTGGACCCTCCAGAGAGGAGTTCAGTAAGGGACAGCGTGACTGTCCCACCCTTGAGATGAATTGCTTCTAAGCAAGAGGAGGGGGATGACAGTGGGTTTCACAAACTCTACTCGGAAGATGGACTGCTTTATACTGAGGCCAGAAACCTCAAGGAGGGGGCCACCAGGAGGTTGGTGGTGCCCCAGAAGTACAGAGAGTTCATCCTGACTTTGGGTCATGATATCCACTTGGCAGGACATTTGGGACAGACAAAGACATGGAACCGATTGGTGAACCATTTCTACTGGCCCCATATGTCTGAAAAGGTAAACGAGTTTTGCAGCTCCTGTGTCACTTGTCAGGCCAGCGGCAAGGCAGGGGGCAAGACAAAGGCTCCCCTAATACCACTGCCAGTGGTGGGGGTTCCTTTTGAAAGGGTGAGGATGGACATTGTTGGTCTCCTGGACCCACCCACTGCATCAGGAAATAGGTATATCTTAGTGGTAGTTGACCATGCCACTAGGTACCCTGAAGCCATACCTCTTAGAACCATTGATGCTCCTGCGGTGGCTAGAGCACAGCTTGGTTTGTTCACCAGAGTGGGTTTTCCAAAAGAGGTGGTGGCAGATAGGGACACGAACTTCCTGTCCAGCTATCTGACTGTTATGTGGGATGAGTGTGGTGTCAACTACAAGTTCACTACCCCCTATCACCCACAAGCAAATGGTCTTGTTGAGAGATTCAACAAAACCCTGAAGGGCATGATAAATGGGTTGTCAGAGAAACTCAGGAGGAGATGGGATGTTCTCCTCCCATGCTTACTATTTGCCTACAGGGAGGTGCCACAGAAAGGGGTTGGTTTCAGTCCCTTTGAGTTGTTGTTTAGACCCCTGTGAGGGGGCCATTGAGCCTGCTAAGAGATTCTTTAGAGAAGCCTCTTAAAGAAGCTAAGTACAATGTGCTTGACTATGTGCTAGGCCTGAGATCTAGGATGGCATAGTACATGTACAAGGCAAACAGGAGACTGGAGGCCAGCCAGGAGCTCAAGAAGCACTGGTATGATCAAAAGGCTACTATGCCTGAGTATACTCCAGGACAATTGGTGTGGGTGTTGGAGCCTGTAGCTCCCAGGGCCCTCCATGACAAGTGGAGTGGGCCCTATCCAATCTTAGAAAAGAAGGGTGAGGTTACCTATTTGGTTGACCTTGGCACCCCCAGGAACCCTCATATGGTCCTGCATGTGAATAGATTGAAACCCCACCATGACAGGGCAGACATGACCATGTTACTGGTCACTGATGAGGGTGTGGAGGAGGAAACTGAGCCTGTGCCAGACCTCCTGTCCACTAATGTGCAAGATGGGTCAGTGGAGGGGGTGATACTCTCTCCCAAGTTGACAGACCAGCAGCACAGAGACTGTAAGCAAGTGATGGAGCAGTTTGCTGGCCTGTTCTCTTTGACCCCAGGGATCACTGAGTGGTGTGTGCACCACATTGACACTGGTGACAGCTTACCTGTCAAAAATAAATTGTACAGGTTGTCTGACCATGTCAGAGCCAGCATTAAAGCTGAGGTTGCTAAGATGCTGGAACTGGGGGTAATTGAACCGTCTGAGAGTCCATGGGCCAGTCCAGTGGTGCTGGTACCTAATCCTCAGGGGGGACCCAAGGAGTTAAGGTTCTGTGTAGACTACAGAGGATTGAATGCAGTCACAAAGACTGACGCTCACCCTATACCTAGAGCTGATGAGCTCATTGACAGGTTAGGGGCTGCTAAGTACCGGAGTACTTTTGATTCGACTTCAGGTTATTGGCAGATTGCCCTCACTGATGGAGCAAAGTAGAGGTCAGCATTCTCCACCCCAGAGGGACATTATCAGTTCAAGGTAATGCCCTTTGGATTAAAGAATGCACCTGCCACCTTCCAAAGGTTGGTGAACAGGGTCTTGTCTGGGTTGGAACAGTTCAGTGCAGCTTACCTGGATGATATAGCTGTATACAGTTCTACCTGGGGGATCACTTAAGCCACCTAAGGGAAGTGCTTCAGGCCATGCAGAAGGCAGGCCTGACTATTAAGGCAAGCAAGTGCCAAATAGGGCAGAGTTCTGTGGTGTACCTGGGCCACCTGGTAGGCGGGGGCCATGTACAGCCTCTCCAAGCTAAAATCCAAACTATTTTGGATTGGACAGCTCCTGTTACCCAGACTCAGGTCAGGGCATTCCTTGGACTGACAGGGTACTATAGAAGATTTGTTCAAAATTATGGGACCATTGTAGGGCCCCTAACAGAACTCACTTCTAAAAAGAGGCCCAAGAAGGTGATTTGGACCCCAGAGTGTCAGAAGGCTTTTGACACTCTGAAAGCTGCCATGTGTTCAGCACCAGTGCTACTGGCCCCGGACTACACAAAATAATTTTTGGTTCAGACAGATGCTTCAGAGCAAGGGATTGGGGCAGTGTTGTCACAGCTAAACGAAGGGGGCCTTGATCAGCCAGTTGCCTTTATTAGCAGGAGACTTCTTCCCAGAGAGCAGAGGTGGAGTGCCATTGAGAGAGAGGCTGTTGCTGTGGTTTGGTCCCTGAAAAAGTTGAGACCATATTTGTTTGGGACTCACTTTCATGTTCAAACTGACCACAGGCCTCTCAGATGGCTCATGCAGATGAGAGGGGAGAATCCCAAGCTGTTAAGGTGGTCCATTTCCCTACAGGGAATGGACTTTACAGTAAAACACAGACCTGGGGTTGCCCATGCGGATGGACTTTCCAGGTTTTTCCACTTAGCTGATGAGGACTACCAGGGTGTAGGTTAGTAACTCATCACCTTTCGTTTGGGGGGGGGGGGCTATGTTGCAAAGTCATCCTGTGCCCTGGGCACCCCCCAACGTTTTGCTGATTGATACTGGTGGTAACTGACTCTGACTGACCCTGGGCACTGCCTAACCAGGCCCAGGGCCAGTGCAATGCTGAAAGAGACATTAGAATACAGTTAAAACACCTACATACACTAGGGTACACAATGGTATGGTGGGGTACCCCTGTGATTGGCATGACCTACCCCATAAGCCCCTAGTATATAATAGGGCAGGGGGATTGAAACTACCTAGAAGTCCCTAGTACCCTAGGGCATGGCAGTTTAGAGGCCAGCAGCTCTTTTTGCACTTGCATGTGTGCACTGCTGAAGCCTGAGGTCAGTTTAAAAGCAGCCCTGGGTGCCAGGACTGCTTTTAAAAAGTAAATTGTGCCCAAACTCGACTTTGGGGTTTGGGACACTTAAAAATGGATAACCTACAATGGATTGGCATATTAGCGACCCCCAGGGTCTCTCCTAGGTATCCCAGGGGTGGGGGGGCAGGTATTTATAAGGTACACCCTTAAAAAATGAGTTTTTATATGCCTGGGTAAAGTGAAATTTCACATTTCACTTCCCCCTTTGTGGTAAAGTGCTGCTCAAATTCGACTTTGATGCTAGGAGCACTGTGGAGGGAGGATCTGCAATATTTCTACAGATTCAGAACCCCTAAAGCCTCCCCTAGTTGCACATGGGGTGGGGGTCCTGTAGATATAAGACCAGTACTTATAAAATATGTTTTTGTAAGTCCTGGTGCTGGAAAAATGGCCCAAGTCATTTTTCCCATTGCAAATCCCCTGTTACATAGGTTAACATGGTAGGGAGTTATTGATTAATAACTCTTGATAGGAGAGGGCTAGAAATGCCAATCAAAGACTTCCCAGAATGGTATTAATAAATCCAACAATATCATGTTGTTGAATTTCTCCTAAAGTGTACATACAAGAAGTTATAAGACTTTCTTGTTTGTAAGTCCGAATTCAGCCTTCTAGTGGTCTGCCCTGATTGGTCAGAGTTAAGTGGATTAGCCAGGCTGCCTTGAAGAGGTGATAAAGAGCCCCTGGGGTTATGCAGCTCTGCTGGCAGGGCAGTGTGCTGTTCCATAGGAATGCCAGGCCAGGGGGAGGAGTCGTAAACTATGTTCTTCAAAGAGGAGAGCAGAGAACAGTGTCAGTTACAACTCTGAACTTCCCACCTTAGGCAGATGGTAGGATTAAGGAAGGTATGAGCAGATGCAGGGGGGAGAGTCTAAGTAAATTAGCCATCCTAGGGGTGTGTTTAGCCAGCTCTTACCTCCTTGCTGGAAAATCAGCCATTATGGATTTGGAAGATTTGATGCACTCTGGGACAAAATAATGCCACACTCCACAGGATGTGGTCATATATTGGAGGAGTTACCCTGCTCCCATTGGTCAGGAGTGACCTCCTGACTGACCCAGATAACTTGGAATAAGTATCTGAGAGGGGCAGAGCCCTCCAGATCTGCTGCTTGAAACTTACTGAAGCAAGACATTGCCAAGCTGAGAAGTTTTGCTGTGCAAAGATTTCTATGGCCTGACCTCTGAAGACTGCACCATCTGAAACTACAGCCCTGTGGATTATCTTGCTGAAAAGGAACTAAAGAGGGGTCTCCCTGAAAGCTACAGGTTAAAAGAGCTCATCTGGAACATCACCAACTAAATCTGCACCTTGGAGAACTACCAGTGGATTTGTAAGGGTGACGTCCAAGTGGATTGTCGGAACTGAAGTCCTCAACTTTCAAGGACCATCTTGGAGCTTCCAGACCCTTGGAGTGAGTTTGAGACACTTTGGGACCCTTTGAGGAACTTCAGGAAGAAGTTCAAGAAGTTTGGAGAACTTTGGAGGAACTTTGAAAAAAAGCTCCATAGAGGGACCGACTCAACCTGGTCAGCCAAACCACCTGCCTTCAACCGCGAGCCGGCCAAGCCACCCAGGTTCGTCCCGCTAAAAGCTCCGTCGGTCCAACTTCCAGAGTTTGACCGGGACTAGAAGAAATCTGAAGCCGGCGAACCCTCACCGGATCCGGCTACATGAAGAGCATCGAGAGACCCCGCGAGAAAAAGCTCCAGAAAAGTTTCTAAGTCCGCTCGTAGAAAAGGTGACCGGGGGCAACCGCGAGAGCCAAGCCGCCTGCCTTCCATCGCGTGTCGGCCTGGGCTCCTGGGTTGCCCCGCTGAAGCGCTAAAGAAAAAGTTTCTAAGTCCGCTCCAGGGAAGTTGACCGGGAGCTCGTCGAAAGGCAATCCGGCGAACCCTCACCGAATCCGGACTGGCTGGGAGCTTCGAGGGACCTCGGGGAGAAAAGCTCCAGAAACGTTTCTAAGTGTGAAGGTAGAAACTGAGACCGGGACCTGCCGCGAGCTGTAGCCGCCCAGGGCTCCATCGCGGTCAGCCTGAAACTTTGACTTTGACCCGGTCTATCGCGAGCAGGTATCCCAATATGGTGCTATAATCTTCTAAGTGCTATATTTTATTAAATCTTTGAAAATTCTTATCTCCCGTTCCCTACATTGGATTTTTGTTGTTTTGGTGTCATTTTAAAGATAGAAATATTTCCTATTTTTATACATTGGTGTTGTATTTTTATTATGTGTAGTGTCTTAATTATTTACTGAATTGGTGTTTTTAAATGCTTTACATACCTGTCTTTGTAGTTAAGCCTGTCTGCTCACAGCCACGTTACCAAGGGTTGAGCATGGGAATAATTTTCTAAGACCTATGCTGAGTCCTATCATGTGTTAGTGGCCTTATTGCCAGTGGCAGACCTACATTTGCCCCTACCAATTATCCACTTTCCAACAGTATTCATTCCTTTGTCGACACCATAGTCCAGAGGTAAATCATCGAATGGTCAAAGTTGGTACATAGAAAGGGTGTTCTTTAGTGGAAGGGTAGTTGTAAACTAGACCTGATTAAAAAAGTAAGATAAATAGAAACAATAAGGAAGTTTATAAAATATAACACAAAGTAATTCTAGAGTAGGTGTATGTCATAAAAAGACTCTAATCACTTAATCACAGTAAGTATGGGACGATAGCCATATGTTAACAGTGTTCAGACCAAAAAGATAATAGCCCACTGGTTCAAAATAGTGCAGCTGGATGAGTACTGTAGAATAGGTCAATCAGTTACCTTAGTATAGTGGTGATGGTATTTGTCTATTGCACAGCTTCCATATAGGAAGAGAGTAATTGACTGTAGAAACTTTAGAGTAGAAGACATGTTGGGAAGACCATAAATTGCTGTTGAAAGGTGGTAATGAAAGCTATGGGGCCGGATCACCACTGTCATAATGTTATAGTAAACGGAAGTCAAATTTGAGGTGAAAAACGAACGTGGCAGTAAAGTAATATAAGTAAATGAGGAAGACGTATTCAGTCATTACAAAGAAAGGTGAAGGCCATTAAAGACTAACAGTACTAGACATAATGAGTCTGGTAAGTCCCATGATAAGTTGGGCAAGACGTCTCAGAACTCATCCTCAATATTAAGCAGTAAGAGCCATGAGTGGAAAGTTTATGTCTAATGTGATCATGCATAAGATACAATATTTTTACCGCTTACTCAAACAAGAAATTAAGTTTAAAAAATGTTGTAGGTTACCAGCAGGGTATTGTCCAAATAACAAAGTGATAGTCTGAAATAAGTGGAACAATTGAAAGTTAAAATGGAATGCAGGCGCCCCGTGTATGTAACCTATATATGAACAGTACGTGATAAAACGTCTTACCATGTAAGAAAGAGACGAGGAATAAGTTGGGTAGCACTCAAAATACAACTGTTGTATTAAACTAAGGAGTCCATGATCTAGACATAGTTTCAAACTTGAACATTGACAGTGGCTTGAAACCCAAGTCCACTTTTGTACTCACATTACCACTTGCCAACCTAATAGACTCTTTCTACAGGGCTGTTACACATCACCTAAATGCATTAGAAGACAAATCTTTTAAGAAACAGAAAAACTACAAGGACAACGTAAACGGAGATGAACGTCTTGCACTAGATAAACTCTCTAATATGACGGACATTCCTATCAAGGAGGCTGACAAGGGTGGTAATATAGTGTTGATGTGTAACAAAGACTGCATCCCTCCTGGTGACCTATAACATTTATTAAACTTAATTTCTTGTTTGCATAATCATTTGTCACTTCTCCTTGTCCCAATAAAGTAAACCACTTTCCTGGTATATACTTCTTATAATATATAATATATACACCTTTCTCTTGCACTGGATTCCTCTATAGCTGTCCCGTTTCATTATCTTGTCTCTTGTCTAGTTTCTCTACTAAAAATGGTTATTTAATGTCTATTTCATGGTCCTCTTCATTAATATTTCACAGCCTTAAAAAAGTCATGCACTGACGAAACACTTGGCTGTTTATCCACAAAGAGCATTAAGTTGTATACCATCTGTATCAGAAAACTATCTGTTTGTTTATGCCTTACAATAAACAGAAACAGTGCTCCTTACAAGTATTTACTGTTTGGACAGTGTATTTTGTGATACCATACCACTTTGAGTGCTTTAGATTGTTACATTGCATGATTCGACTTACTGGACCTTTTCCAGTCTGTCATTAGCCACCTTTGGTAGTAGGGTGCGCAAAACCAATATAGCACACCAGACTATATTTTTGCTCTGTGTTTATAATACTTTACCCACAATATATGTATATAGGCTCAAACAATGTGCAATAACTAAAACCACTACTACCTATTATTGTAATGCTAATTAGTCTACTGGCACTTAGGCAAACATAGTCTGACTTTTTAAAAGTCACTTTTCCTAAATATTTATTAAAAAAATGACTTCACTTTAAATATAGTGTTTGAATTATTCCATTAGCTTGTCCCAAATTGGAGATAGCAGAGTTATGATTTTATTCAGGGGTGTTACATATTATTTAATATTTAAAAGTAGAATTCTGTCTTGTCGAAAACGGTTATTTTGACAGGTTGCCTTTTCAGATTAAAAGCTGCAGGAGTCAAGGTGTCATCCTAATTGATGGCACAACATGTGCTGTATTCCACAGGTGACATTAAACTTTTTCATGCCATCGCCATTGGTGCATTTCTTCCCCATATACTATGGCCTTACTGGGCAATTAAATATGCCAATTAGGAGATAGGCAAATTTACCATGTTTTAGGGGTCATTGCACATACACTGGGGGCTGGGCAGTAGAGCCCCAGTGTGCAGAGTTAAAAAACCAGCAGCATCAGTCCAGAAAAATGGGGATAGCAACGCATAGAGCCATTTATTGCAAAACCAATAGCATCAGGTGAGAGATGTGTGCTCTTTTGAGTTGACCTAAGATGTGACTAACAAAGTCAGAGAGAAATGGCTGAAGTGGCTCACCCAAAAAAAGGGAATGGCGAAGGAAACTGAAGGAAGCTGACCCATTGCCATTCTCTGGATACTGGAAACTAACCATCTTACAGTGAAATGCATATGTCTTTGCTTAGTAGCTATTAATAGTAGTATGTCACAAATAAATGAGATGATAAGTGCAGTTAATCAAGAGCTACTTTTTCAGTTGCTGATCAAAGGTTGGATGTGTGAGAGTGCATGCCAAGGGTGGTTATATTGGAATTCAAATTTTGGGAAATTGGGTTATGAGTTAAGGGGAGAACCCTACTAAAGCAGCAACCACAATTCTTGTCAGGGTGAAACACAAGCAAACCCCAAATTTATCTATGCTCAGCTCTCTGGTAGCTTGGCACAAAAGCAGTCAGGCTTAACTTGGAGGCAATGTGTAACGTATTTATGCAACACTTCAAACAGTAATAAAGTGAGAATGCAACACAAGGAAACCCCTAAACTACTTTAGGAAACTAGAGTAAAATGTAATAAATTATTTGAGACCAAAATGAAAAAAATCCAATCAGTAGAACCGGAGATATGACATTTCAAAGATTTAAGGTAAGTATAGCACCTAAGAGCACAAAGTGTCACTCATGGTTATCTGGTCATGTGAGACTCGATGAAAGTCACATGTTCAGACCAACCATGATGGAGGGAGGGCCAGATACAGGGACCAGGTTAGTCCCTGTAAAAGAGTTACCTTCTACAGACCAGCGCAATGAGTTTTGTTCGTGGTGGAGGGGGCCCGAGAAACAGGGAGAGCATCGTGGATGGTCATCACTGTAGCGCGAAGCGCAGGCCGGGCATTGTGGATGGTCGTTGCTGTAGCATGAAGTTCCTGTTGGGCGTCGTGGACAGTCATTGCTGGTGGTTCGCGTTAGCAGTCACAGTGATCTGTCATGCTGTAGCTCACAGTGCAGAGCTTGTGTTTCTGGTCATCGCTGGCAGTCGTTGTGGCCCGAAAAAGTGAGGCTCACCGGAGCTTCTCATTGGTGGGTGGAAAGATCTTGCCACAAAAAGGCCTGTTCCCATTCTCAAAGAGCCCAAATCTTCAGTATTTCTCCTATACTTGGGAAGAGAGCTCAACTGATGCCTTACTAAGAGTCCAGGACCTGAGGGGCACCTTTTGGGGATCAGGAACTCACTCTAGCAGAGGCCTGCAGTTCAAATTGTAGGTTCCGTTTCAGTTCCAGGCAGCAGGTCAATTAGGCAGATTATTCAAAGAAAAGATGCTTTATTGCGTCTTATAGATAGTACGCTATGTCAAATGGCACTAATTAAAAATTAAAGACACTTCTTAGAGCAGAGAAAATCATCATGGAAATAAATGCTGAGTAGTGTTGGTTTAGGACTAAGGCTACTCGTTGAACCAGAGCAGATGAATTAGAAACTTACTTGTTTAGCACCGACACGACATCTGTCTCACAAACACGCTGTGAGTTCCACGTGAATTGGAATGACATTCGTGGCACCGGGATCCGGCCTATTTAAGGAGGCCCGGAAGTAAGAAATAGAGAGCGCCATGTTGGAATGTGAAATAGTGTTAAATCTACAAAGAGGCATCCTTAATGGAAAAAGCAAAATATTGGTTGTCATTTTCCAATTTATTTCAAAAGTGAACCGAAAATGATATATTAAAGGCAATTTGTATCGATATAGGCCAGGTAACAAAAAAAGGTATTACCCACCGTTTGTGGAAAGTCCACGATGTATTGGGGAACGGATTGTAGGGGAACTGCATAAATAGTTAAAACGGAAACACACACGCATATATTAATTAATTGCAAAAACTCAAAACGTCTATCTCACAATCACAATGGACAATACAATCAGATTAAAAATGGTGCCGATAAAGGCATCCAGCTTATTTGTTGTGACCCAGGGGTTTCAAGATAAAACCCGCCTTCTTAGAATGCGAAGTGTGTGCTAGACTAGATACCACTGAAATCCTTCGTAGGTATGTAGCACATAAAAAACGCACTGATCTGATCCAGTCAATGAAAAAATATTATGATTCAAAGTAAGTATCAACTTTTCAGAATTTAACTTCAAAAGTTGCTATATACGTATAACAGGATAAATCATGTAGGAGTAAAACTCTTTTAGAAGTAGAATATTAGCCGCCATTGTGAAACGTCCAATAGATGGAAAATATATAATAAACTGGGAAACATATCGTCGTAGGCTGATAATAACAAATGAAATCGATAATGAGAAAGAAAGAAATTCGTACTGAAAATAATAATGGTATGGGCATGGTTTGGTTCAGATGTAGTCTATTATCTTAAAAGTTAAGAGTACATGACCAATGTTTTAAATACACTGCACTCTGCTCTATGGGTTGTTCAGGTCCTAACCAAGGGGTGACTTATATGTGTTAAAAAGGAAGGTTTAGGCCTGGTAAAAAGTTTATTTTGTCAGTTGAAATAGCAGTTTAAACTTCACACACAGGCAGCAATGCCACGCCTGAGACATGTTTAAAAAGGCTACTTAAGTGGGTGGTACAATAAGTGCAGCAGGCCCACTCGTAGCATTTAAATAACAGGTCCTGGCTAAATGTTGTACCACTTTACTAGCGAGTCTGGTTGCTTACATTTTGGTCAAGATCTTGTAAAAATGTAACAAGGAAAGTGGTATATAGGAGCCGCACTGATGCGGGTCCCTCCCGGGCCTGGGAACAGGAGCGGCCCGTCTAGGTAAGAGCGGTGGGGCTGGGTTGGAGGGGATTTGACAGACAACCTCGAGGGAAAATTAAATAAATAATTAATTTTCCCTCATCGTCGTCTGTCGAAATTCCCCCACCCGGCCCCACCGCTCTTACCTGCACAGGCAGCGGCTGCTTGGGAAGCAGTACTATCACTGCTTCACGGAGAGTGGGCAGGAGAACACCTCTATCTATCGCTTCCTGATAGAGTTCTAGGAGATGAGGAAAAAGTAAATGTTTATACGCTTTGTAAAAACTGCCAGAGAATCCATCGAGGCCTGGCACTTTCGTTCCGTCCATGGCCTCTATCGCCTGGATTATTTACTCCATTGTGAAGGACTCCCATAGAAATGGTTGATGTGCGGAGCTAAGCCACACCATGGCAATTACATCCAAGTAGCGTGCTCTATCATCAACCTTGTCCGTGACCCGTGAGGTGTATAAAGCAGTGTCATAGGTGAGTATTTCGTCCTGCATAAACAGTTTGTCTGAGATATAGGTGCTCTCTGATTGCGGGAGAGCCGTTATATAAGAATGGCACCTAGGAGGTTGTTGCATTTAAGCAAGTGTGCTCCCTGGCCTCTCACCCTCCCGGTACCATCTGGCCATAGTGTACTTCCCCAGAAAATGTGTTACTCTCTCAGCCGCTTCATGAAAGTCATCTAGTAGGGAGGCGCAGCGGTACAGTTGAGTCGTCAGCCCGTGCATCGCCTGGGCCTGATCAATCTCAGACAGCTGTTTCTCTAGTTGGAATAGAGTGCGTCACAGGTCTTTAAGGATTCCCGCATGCTTAGAAATACAGACCCCCCCCTTATATCGGCCTTGAAGGCCTCCCATAGTGTGGCCCATGACTCTACAGTCTCTTTGTTTATTTCAAAATATTCCACTATTGCTGGTTGGAGCTCTGATCTGAATAGGTCATCCCGGAGCACCATCCCGGGGAACCTCCACTGTCTCTCCGCCCTTGGGATACGGAGATTCAGGAGCACCCGGGAGTGATCTGACAGTGTACGTGGAAGGTGTTGTATGGAGTAAATCCATGGAATCATGGTGGGTGTAAGGAGCCAGTAGTCTAGGCGAGTCCAGGTGTTGTGTTGTCCTGAGTGGTATGTGTAGGCAGGCTGCGAAGGGTGTTGGTGCCAGACATCAATCAGATTATGTGTTTCATTTAATTCTCTCAGAGTGCACCAGGATCATGACTTGGTGCCCGGGGTGTCTGCTGTGCAGTTGCATTTGGGATCGAGTAATAAATTAAGGTCTCCCCCATGAAGATGTCATCTGCCTCCATCCCGTCAATCTGGGCCTGCAGGTCGTGATAAAATTCCAGGCTGTCTGTATTTGGTGCATATACGTTAACTTGGAGTATGGTATAACCTAGTAGACAGCCCGCCACCAGCAGATAATGTCCCTCCGTGTCTGCGCGAATTGCTGTCAATTGGAATGGCACTCGTTTGTGTACTGAAACACCCCTTGCGTACATGCCGTAGCCTGCGAAGTAACGATGAGTTCCTCATGTGGATGCAAAGGTGTGCAGTGGTGTCGGGGACAAGTGCGTTTCCTGTAAAAAGGCAATGTCAACCTGGTGTCTCTGTAGGTAATGCATCCCCTGCTTGCCCTACCGTGCATTGTTCAGCCCCAGTATGTTCCAGGTCTCTAGTGTGATGTCCACAAAGGGGTGGACCCTATCGTGTGCAGTCATTGCTGGTCTGGGGAAGGATGACAGCTGTTTCTAAGAGTAACAGTGCAGTACGAACAGTGATCTGAATAGTGAACGTCTGCAAAACTATCCATAACTCAACATAAATCCCTTCTCCCTCCCTCATCCCATCCCCGTTTCCAGTGCAACGGGGAAGTTCCAACCCCAACAACATTGCTACAATTAGAAACACTTGCAGCATAAAATAATCCCCAAACAGTTACGTGTGTAACACAGTTGAGGGGTGGCAACGTTACACAGGTTCCACGCTTCCTGCAAGAGAAAAGTTACTGATAATGCAATTTGCCATATACTAAGATATTAAGTGCTAGCCGGGACATAAGGAGACATGTAAAATCGTGATTCAATATACATTAGATACGTTACATAGCTACAGAAAGGTTGGAATCAAGAAGGTTAGCGTGCGGAGAAAAGGTCAGTACTGGCACCAGAGTTGGAATTAAATGGCAAGCTCTTAGGGGAGTCATTCCGGTGTGGTGCCCGGGTCTCAGAATATGTGCGACAGAACTCCTGTACTGCTGTTGGGGTGTCAAAAATCTGTGATCTGCCATTGATATCGACCCACATGCGAGTGGGCTATAACATCCCATAGCGGAGGCCCAGGTTACGAAGCTTGGCCTTGACACCCGTAAATGTGTGGCGGGTGTCCTGGATCATCGCTGTGAAGTCGGGGTAGAGAGAGACAGATGAGTCCTGCCAGTTGAGTGGCCCATTTGTCTAGGCAGGCGCAAACCGGCTTCTTGGTCCCGGAAATTTAACAGATGAGCGATGAGTGGATGCGGCGGGCATCTGGGATTTGGGTGCCACCCCAGGGTGCAATGAGCCCTCTCAACTACAAATGTGGATGTGAAGGAGTCTTTTCCGAACAGATTGATCAGAAGCTGCTCCACAAACTGATCAAGGTGGCCTGTGTTCATGGATTCTGGAATTCCCAGGATGCGGATGTTGTTGCATCTGCTTCTTGCCTCCAGGTCCTCGTTCTTCATCGCAACTGTCTTTGGGAATTTTTCCATACACTCCAACCTCTTGACTGACTGGGCCGTCTCATCCTCGAGATCCGAAACCCTGCCATCCACCACGTCGAGTCACCCCTTATGGTGGTCCAGGCACACCCCATCATGTCTAGGCATTAGTGTGTCCTAACCGACTGTCCAGGGCCTTAAACCCCACTCTGAGCTTCACCATAAGGGCATCGGCACCGGCTAACGCTGTAACATGGATGTCCGGTGCACTCCCCCTTCCGTCATCTCTGGGCCGGAGCCCTCCCCAGGGCGCTTGGTCTTGTCAAAGGACAGCTGGCGTTGTTTTGGGTCGCCCCGGACCATATCCTGTTGATGAGTGGGGTCTCAGTGGCAAACAGTTCAGCGGCAGGAGCAGCATCTCAGCTCGGGCCCACTGCACACTCGGAGTTGGAACAGTGTACTCCACAGAACATGAACACCAGTGGCAGGGAGGGTATGTTTGCTGCGACCCAGGCGAGGAAAGCGGGACCGGCACCTGAGATGGGTGCAGTAGTGGCTCTGCAGGTGACCAGGGAGGAGGCTCCAAGCAGCTAGTCCAGTCACCCAGGGGCCCACTCAGGTAGCAGCCCCCTCTCAATGGGGGTCAGGTGCAGACAATTGATGTGTGGTGCCACCAGCGCGCAGCAACTTAACTCCTCACTCCGCGGCTACAGTCATGTTAGTGACTACATGGCAGTGTTTGCTGGCTCCCCACCAAGTCCAGCCCCCGCAGGAACGGCCTCCCCGGTCACACAGAATGCTGGTGTCTCTGTGGTTGCAGGATAAGAGGCCACAATAGGGTATGAGCCCTCACGGCCGTCCACGCTGTCTCTCTTCATAGGGGCCTGATTCCCCAGGGCTCCACTCTCACCCGGCCTCTGCATGTAGGCCCCTGTCAAGGGTATGTGTGGGCCAACCTTACCTAGTGTCCAGCTGCACCTGATCTCGGTGCGATCCCTCGCCGGTCCCGACTCTCCCGCACTGTGGCCATCGCCAGCTCCCACAGGCCTCAGCTAGGCTCTCGCACTGCGGCAGCGCTCGGATCTGCCACATGCAGTCCGGGCGGCAGGCACTGCAGTACACCGATCCCGA
Source organism: Calotriton arnoldi (assembly GCA_963921515.1). Lineage (NCBI taxonomy): Eukaryota > Metazoa > Chordata > Amphibia > Caudata > Salamandridae > Calotriton > Calotriton arnoldi. The sequence continues at coordinate 1,874,329 of CAWUFW010001157.1, read as the reverse complement.
TGGTCTCTAGCAGGCGCTCAGTGACTCAGTCGGGTTTTCGCTCTGCTTGCCTTGGGGAGGGTCGCTTTTCCAGGGTAGGCCCTCTCTACCGCTGGGAACTCCCCCGTAAAACAGCAAGGTCCCAACTGTACTCGGCCCAGGAGAGTCTTAATGTCCTATGTGCCTCTGTCACTCACGGCGGGGTCTCGCCCAGAGTGACGGCCTGCTGCGCTGGTCACCCCCGGCTAGGATGGTGGATTTTGCTCAGTATATGGCGAGAAATGTGAGGAGGCCAGCGGAGCTTCAAGGCTACGCGGTCAGCTTGGCCAGCTTGGCCATGCCCAGTGCAAACACTGCTTAAGTTCATTAATATCCTCTACAGTTTATATGGATTTTTTTTCACTATGTACTGATAAACTAAGGGGAAAAGGGAGGGGGGTTATGCTGCGTTGTTAAGGGCTCAGTTGTGCTTGACATTAAGTGATGAAAGTCCTGAAAGGCTGAGGGGGATTCTGTGGTTGGGTCCAGGAATATGAAACAGATTTAATCAAATATGTCTCTCTGATGATTTAATTTATATGTGATCCTCTAAACTGCCAAGACATGGCACATCCCCAGTTAACTATTCCATGTACAATGATACAACAGCCAATTTCTAGTGACCAAAAAATTAAATTTGGCAGCTGTGATGGAGGTGGAAAGCCTCCAGTGAAAGGTTTGCTTGAGTGCATACAAGTCAACATGTAGCATTACCATTTGGCTGATGGCCTGACAGTGGAGTGCCCACAGATGGATAAAGCATTCCTGTGAACTTCCAGTAACCCGCAATAACACACAATGCCCATATTATATGGAGAAGTGTACCCTTCTCTTGTTGGCACTGCCAACATGTCGCCAAGTGCCTAAATGCACCTTGCAGAGCTTAGGGGGTGTCCAGCACCAGCATTTTGAAATAGTTATATTTAAGTCTGACCTCTCTTAGTGTGTCCTAGTGGTCCACGAGTGCAGTCCATTCTTTTTCCTAGTAATCATGAGCCAGAATCTGTTGTCATAGCCTCAAGTCCCATGCTGGGATCTTGAGGCTATTCTGAACTTAAAAAAGTGTTTAATAAACATTTGATATAGACCTGAGATGCCCCGTCTTATCCTTATCCCAGGTCTGTATGTAGGGTAAAATAGATGTAAGGAGTATTACTGGTGCCAGATCAAGTGTAGTCTGCAGATGGTATAGCAACTGTCTATATTTCCAACTATGGCCGAAGTTTGTAGCTCAAGGGGTATTTTAAACCATCCATCTACCAATAAGTGGTTGTTTTCATGATTGGCCATAGTTGCCCACACACCTCCAGTCATTGTGTGACACCCCTATCAAAAGATAAACTTTATGTTACAGTGGTGGTAATCAGAGGATCTATTTTTACATTTTCTGTGTTTTTGTCACCACCATCAAGGATTGAATGAATGGGTTCAAAGGCTTGGTGGCACTTGTTAAAGTGTGATATTTATGCCTAGATTTGCTGGAATTCATAGCAAGTGTTGTTCAGATCATATCCAGAATGGGAATATTGTGTATCTTGGACAAAACAGATCTAGATCCACAAGACCTGGCTCTTCAAATGACCAATGAAGCTGCTCACAACCCCCCCCCCCCCACAGCGCCTTGAGACTAGGCCTGGGCGTAGTTCACAGAGTTTTGCTACGCGGAACTCCATGAAGTTACAAAAAAACTCAGCGAGTGGCGGAGTGCAGTGTAAACTGCAGTTTGTGCTGGTATTCCTGCCGCTCGGGTAGAAATTCTACCCGAGCGGCAGCTCGCAAACTTACCGTTCGCGATCGCAAACTTACTGTTCGCGATCGCGAGCAGGGAAAAAATTCCGCTGCACATCGCGAAGCGGAGTTTTCTGCACTCCGCGAGCTTCGCAGAGTGCGGAGTGCAGAAAACTCAGCGAACGGAGCGAAGTTCACTGCCCAGGCCTACTTAAGACCTTCACGGGTGAGTAGTGCGCTCTAAAAGCCCTAATTGATTGATTCACTGTGACAGCTGGTGGGCCAGCCAGTACGATTCTATATGAAGCAGTTACTGGCATTCAGCTCCAGTGTCAGTGTGAAGTTTGTATGCTTTCAGGTGGGGACTCATTTGCCTCCATGAATGAGGAGATAGTCTTGTCTAGATGGGAGAGCTTTCTTATTAGGCACAAGAATAGAGAGCATATCAAATAGACAGAGTGGGGAACTGCGTGCATTTTGATGCTCAACACTGTGCCCCACAATAAGAGCTGAAGGTGCAAACATTTTTCGCAATCAAGAGCTGTCCGTGAGATATGGGGGTTCAAGTTGTCTTCCAGAATAAGCAGGATGCCTCTAATGAGAAGAATTCCCAAAATATTTAAGGTTGTCTCAAACCCAGTGTAGTAGCATCCCAGCTATGGTCATTCTAGTTGTGACCTTGGACATGGGTGAGACCTTGCATTTTGTTTTGTATCCTGAGAATCAGGAGAAGGCTTTTATCATAGAAGAGTGAAATGGAGGTGGAGGGACTGATGATGGTAAGAAGTATCATCACACAGGAGGGCTTTAGTTTGGGAGAATATATACTTTTGCTGTACGCAGCTTGACTGATCATCACTGAGAGTGCCATTATGAGAAGGAATATTGGAGGTGGGTGAAAGGGCACCCCTGCCTAGTACCTTTGTCATTAGAGAACAAGTCAGGCAGGAAGCCCCACAATTGAGCCCTGCATTCATGTTCATGTAGAGCAGGTGTACATTAGCTATGAAATTCTGCCCCAGGCCTGCCCTTTCCAAAGTCCTACATACCCCTACTTGACTCAATCAAAAAGCTTCTCTGCATCTAGCTACAGGGCAACAACTTTGCCCTGTGAGTCGTTCATGAGCCACAGCAGATGGGAAAGCATTTGAAGATGATTTCTCAGTGCTTAACCTGGGACAAACTCAATCTAGGTTTCCCGGACAAGACAAGAAATCACTTTCCTCAATCTGTTGGATACGATTTTAACATCTCCATTGATCAGTGCACGGTTGGAAAACGAAGACAGTATTCTCGTCAACTGGCTGCCTCAAAGATGCCATGTAGCAATTTCACTTAAGATGGTTGTCTATTTTATTGAATTCAGCTGGGTAGCCATCATCGCATGGTGGGTTGTTCACTCGTAGATCATTTGTGACAGGAGTAGACTCCCTTTGTGTGTAAGAGTGGGTAGTTTTGGGATGACAGGAAACCTTCTTCCAGGGATTCTGACTGCTTGGACCTTCAGAAAGCTCAGAAGAAGGGTAAATAAAGAGTCTACGATGTCTAGTGGTTGGGTGCAAAGAGTTCTATGTTTATTGAATCCTGCTGGTGTATATCTGATCAATTTTCGTTTTGTCTGAGTTGCCTTGCGAGGATCATACCAGCCTTCTCACCTACATTATAATGGCACCGCCTTAGTCTGGAGAGTGGATATTTGGCCCTAGACTTGAAGAGGACATTAGGTGAAAAGTTCTCTTTTACAAGTGCACAGCAATCTGAGTAGAAGGGTGGTTAGCTTACTGCTCTCAGAGGGTTCTGCACAAGAAATGCCCTCATATATTTAACTTCAACTTATCCAAAATTTCCAATAAAATGGCCCGCAGTCAGGGGTTGAGATCATGCATTTTTCTAGATGAGATATCCACCTGCCATAGGTATCCAGTGATTGATGAAGAGCTTTGAAATCAACATGTATGATTTTCATCTCTGGGGCCAAAACCAAGAATTCTCATCAATTGCTCCTACTGAGGCTCCAATGGCTGAGAATTCTCTCAGAGTAATTTCTAGATTGATGTCAGTCTTTTCTGGTGCCCAGTTTGGGTTTGGGTGTTTTCTACTACTGAGTGCCTCAGGAGCAGCAATTGCCTTGGAAGTACAAGAAGATGCATTTTGCCTAAGTGGCTCATAGGTCCTGTGAAGACGTGTTGTAGGTTACAGCACTGAAAGCAAGCTTTACGGTATGGTGCAGTTCTGAGAGTACAGTAAAGCCAAAGCAAGGCTCTGATCTCATAGAATCAGATAGGAGTGAGTCTCTACCATGAAGACAAGAGTTTACCTGCTTCTTAAGTGTGAGGAAGTGCAGGAGTGTCAGTCCAGGAAGCACACCTATACAAACAAGGGTTAGTCTTCCTATCATGAGAACTGAGGGCCTGATTCACAGAACTAACTTACGTCAAAAACGTAAAGTTAGTACTTTTTGGTATTCACAGAATACACTTACTCATTTTGGTATTCACAGAATGCACTTACTCATTTTGGTATTCACAGAATGCACTTACTCATTTTGGTATTCACAGAATGCACTTACTCATACTAACTTTATGTCCGCACTCGGGCCGGAGATTCCGGCCCGGTGGTGGAGATTCCGGCCCGGTGGTGGAGATTCCGGCCCGGAGGTGGAGATTCCGGCCCGGAGGTGGAGATTCCGGCCGGTGGCGGACACCACTGGCCGGAATCTCCACAACCGGCCAGAATCTCCACCTCCGGGCCGGAATCTCCACCTCCGGGCCGGAATCTCCACCTCCGGGCCGGAATCTCCACCACCGGGCCGGAATCTCCGGCCCGAGTGCGGACATAAAGTTAGTATGAGTAAGTGCATTCTGTGAATACCAAAATGAGTAAGTGCATTCTGTGAATACCAAAATGAGTAAGTGCATTCTGTGAATACCAAAATGAGTAAGTGTATTCTGTGAATACCAAAAAGTACTAACTTTACGTTTTTGACGTAAGTTAGTTCTGTGAATCGGGCCCCGAGTTTCCTCGTGGTTCCAGTATACAAATCAGGATATTGAGCAAAGGTATCTGGAGTTATTCGGTGAGTCGTACAGTGCTCCATGATACCTGAAGCAGTTTCAGGTAGAACAGTATGCTTCCGAATGCAATATCCCTGCAATTGGTCAGTGCGCTGTATATTTTGGACTAGACAGGAATCCGTGGTCCGCAGTACGATCTACCTTAAGTGTGCCCCACTTCTTTTAAAGGTAGGTGCAAGAGAACTCTCTCTGTTCAGTCACTGGTGACAAAGCATGGTTGGTGAGGCTGTCAGGCTCAAGATACGTTGCAGCAGTAATATAGCAAAGCAGGCTCTAGTACTGCAAGCATCGCAGAGCTGGTGTTCCAGCAGGCCTGAGTTCGCCAGAGAGCTTATGCTGTGCCAGCGCTTAATTTGTACAAATAAAAGTGCCAGGGCCCTCTTCAGGAGGCCACTTCCGCTTGCACCGCACATTGCCCTTGCCAGCTCTGCAAACTGCAGTAGAAACATAACTACTAACCATCGCACTCCTACAAGTGTGACAATTCTGTCTATTCCAGGCCTCCAAATCTATAAGAATAACTTTGGTGGCAGGCATTAGTCATTTTTAATTTATACTGAATTAATAAACAACTGTTGTTATGCTTTTCTCTAAATGAGACAAACACGGCCACCATGTGGCATACTGCCATAAGCGCCGGTGTTGACTATAAGTGCCAGTGCCGAGCACCGGAAACCACTGGTTCAAATTAAGCACTGTAGTGTGCTTCTCCAGGAACAATGCGGTGAGACAAGAAGAGGGGTGTAGACCTCCTCTGTGTTCAGTGCGGGCTTTTCAAAGGTCACACCTCCTTCCCCATTGGCTCTGCCAGCTGCTGATGAGCTTGCCAAAGCGGACTACTGTTGACACTATGCATATTAAGCTGAGGATGATGAGATCAGACATTATACATTGATATATGAGAACAGAGTCTCAGGAGATAACTTTAAACAAGGTGATCTTAAAGGATTGCCTGGCCCTCGACAACGCCTCCAGGATGCCTTGGCTCAAATATATCGGGAGAAGTTTAACAAGTCTGGGGAGAGGAGATCTTTTTACCAACCCTGATCGAGTGAATAAGAGGGATTTGAACCTTGTAAAGGCGGCCTTCTTTGTGCAACACGTCAAGGGAAGAAAATTAACTCTCGAAGCCAAGTGTACAGCGCTTTATCATGTTAAAAACCACTTGGACGGTTGAGCCGCACTTACTCAGGTACATAAATACATATGATAGATTTTTACTGACCAGGTTTCGGTTTGACCTTTTCCATCTTCTCCTCGCACATCCTAGGGGCCAGAGTAAGGGTCAAAGTTTGCCGTCCTGTGGCTGCGATGTTCAATCTCTTCAGGATATGGTCCACTTTATGATGTTTTGTAGTTTTTATGTTGCCCCCCAGAAAGTCCTTTTTAATCCTGATTTTGAAAAGGGCGAATTTTAGGCAAGTGCGCCCTGCTTTTATTTTCTTACAAATGCTTACGGGTGGCACTGTTTTTTATGTGCTTAACTTTTTAAAATATGCAATAAGGCTTAGGTCTAGCTTAGGTCTAGCTGTGATTAATCAGCGTGTATTCTTTTTACCTTCTCTTGGCACTTTGCACTTTAAATAATGTTATGCCCAATTTGTCTGACTATTTTATATCACATGAGTTGCGATTCATGGTGCTATTTTTGTGCGATTCTCTTACCTGGCATTTTTTGTGTGTTATTGGGGCCCCAGAATTTATGGTTATTCGCCTAGTTGAAGCCATCACCTGTTTGGTTTGTTCTCAGGAAGACTGTTTTTATTACATTTTATCATTCTATTATATGCTATTGTATGCTTTTATGGTTTTAATGCTTGAAACCGAATAAAGATTACTTTGATTTGATATATGAGAACAGAGTCTCAGCTAGCATTGTGTTTACATGCTTTGTCTGCATGAGAGGGATTCTCGTGACAGTATATACTTAAAGAAGTAATATATCTGATAGTTTTTAGAGTAAACATATTTTTATAGAATTTATAAAATAAATATGTGTTTGCATCCTTCAGGTTTTAGCATCCACAGCACATTAGGTGTACTGAATATATGGTCCTAACCATTTTAGTCAAGGATCTAAATTGTGATAAAATGTAGGTAGTGAGGGGGAGTTTTTCCCTTTGGCTATCTTGGATAAAAGCCCCAGGGTATTATTGTGACAGGAATCATGTCTGCTGTGTGAAAACAAGCTTACTTAAAGCTGGTTGGCTAGCTTTCTTTAAAAGAAAGGAGAAAAGTAATTAAAAATGCTTGATAATCTACTTCTTGTTCACGCTAATATTACCATTATTATTATTATGATAGTTATTATCAGCATTATTAATATTACTCACAATAGAATATGTTGCTTTTGTTAATATTGTTCATTAATCTGTGCACTAACATAAGAAAAGACTTAAATATGACTGATGTGGCGTGGTATATACTAATGGTCAACATTCTCATGAATTTGTTTTCTCCTTTTGCAGTTATCGGAAAACCTTTCACCATAGCTTCCTTCTTCTTCCACCGCTGGGTGTTCGGCTGGAGTGGTTGCCGCTGGTATGGATGGTCTGGTTTTTTCTTTGGCTGTGGGAGCCTAATCACCATGACAGTTGTCAGCCTCGATAGATACCTGAAAATATGCCATCTCCGTTATGGTAGGTAGTTCTGACAATTAAGTGCAGAGCCTATTTCTTTTATTCAATAAATGTGCTTGAAATCAAAATAACTTATAAATAAAGATTGAATTTATTTTACACCAAGAGGATAATGATTTTTGCATGTTTATGTAGTTATATTACACACTTAGGTCCCCATTAATAGTTGGTTATTATTGACAATGTAACCACTATTTTGAGTTACTGGTCCCATCATGCCTCACAAGAAGTACACTGTGGCTCTTACCACATATAGCACCAACTTAGAAGGACTGAGATCTTGGCCACCCCATCTATGCTGTCCCCGTCCGATGCGATTGCTTTAATGTTAAACTATGGTCCTCCTGATACTCCTCCTTCTTTTTTTCACAAATTCATGGAATTAACATCTGCTTTCTCCACCAATAACAAATAACAATAGCCTATCATGTTAGATGTTCATTTTCATCTTGAAGAATTTAGTGAACCAACACCATTGGAATTGTTTTAAAGAGACTGGAGACCTTTGTCTCTCTCAATTTGTTATGGGAACTACTCACACAGTAAGGCCTACACTTGGGACTCCTTTCGAACTTTTACAATCTTTTGTGGTCAAACTTTAAATAGGGTCCTTAATCGCGAATCACAGACACTGGAATAAATTTATCACACAGATGCTAAAATCTCCTTTAACGCCCCTTCACCTGTGATTTTTTTTTTTTTTTAATCAAAGACGCTCACATTGTGCCTTGGTGTGTGCTACAGCTGACATAGTAGCCTGCTAAACCTATGTCAGTCATCTAAGAAATGAATACCATTTCTCCATGGTTCACACCGGCCCTACTAGAGTTAAGAAAAAAAAACAACTAGATTTACAAATAGCACATAGAGGGCCCATCACAACCCAGATTTTAAGAGAACATATGTAAAGCAGTTATTGAACCACAAACTATACATATAATTAGTGAAGAGTACTCTTCTAACTCTAGAAAACCAACAGAAAGATATCTTCAAATTATCAACAAACTATTAGCTAGTTCCAATCTCACTCCATTAAATACCCCCTTTCTGATGATCTTGTAAACTTTTTCGCAGATAAGGTCATTCAGATCGGGTCAAACATTTGGCAGACTTCTTTAGATATATTCACCAGCCTTTATTGGCCACCTTAGTGGCAAAATGGTATACCTTCCAACACATTTCCATGGTAGAACACCAAAAGACCATCTGCAACCATAAATTCAGCTTTTCTCTAGAACCCTTGCCACTTAAAAACCTCAACTAAAGCTCTACTTACTTCCATAGATTCATAGGGAAGTGCATCAACCTTTCTCTGGCATTGTTGCTACTGAACTTAAACAAGGGCTGGTGAAACGCTCTCAAAAAAGCAACCCGTTTATTCTCTTTACAATTATTGGCCTGGCCCATCATTCTTGTCCTTGCAAGAGCAAAATGTATGGAAAAGCATGTTGGCAAACAATTGTGCTCAAATTCAGAAGTTCATTCCCTCATCGAGAATGCTCAAATAGGATGTATTACAATCCGGTGCATGCCTTTACAACGCATATACCTTTACAATGCATGGCTTTACAATGGAAGGTAAGGTAAGCATTAGGTAAGGTACATGAGACATATATATATATATATGTGATCAAGGTCATGTGTTGACCGAAACGCGTAATGACATGGAGGAGTGAGGCTCAATAAATCTTTGCACTGCAAATTAAGAGGAGTTCGTGCCCGTGTGTTTGTTCTCTTTGGAAAGCGGAAGGGCGTTTGTAGTTCTATATATATATTTATGTATATATATGTATATATATATATATATATATATATATATGTATATATATATATATATATATTTTTTTTAATTTGTAACACCTTCTTTGTTTCAAATGTAATTTTTGTTCTTTTGGAGCAGACCCCCCAAACCACTCTTTTTAAAATTATTTTTATTCCCCTTATTAACTACACCTTTACCCACCCCTAAGGCCAAAGATTCAGAAGATTTCTTAACCTTACTAAACCTGAATGCACAAGAGGGTGAAGACATTTCCTTACAATCAGCATGCTCACAATTAGGAGCAGGTCTAAGCGGAAAAAGATCAAAATCGAAATTTTACCCCCAGTTGACACCTGGGAACAAAGTAGACCTGTTCCAAGAGGCAGTTATCCAAGATCTATACAAATTGAAAGGCTCCAAATACAAAATTAGACAAAATTAGAAAGGGAAGCATTGGAGAGCCTCATATAGGACAATCAAATCGAAATCAAAATTGCGGATAAGGGCGCGAACGTAGTAATTTGGGATCGAGCAGCCTACACTACGGAGGCACACCGCGAGTTAGAAGATGTTAAATATTATGAAAAATTGAAAAATAATCCGACAGTGAAAATAAAAAAAGATCTGGATGAAAAAATTCTAGAATGGACATCACAAAACCTGATTGATGAAGAAGAACGTAAATAACTGACTGTGAATCATCCAGTAATAGCGATGATCTATTTTTTACCAAAATTGCATAAGGACCAAAAGAAACCACTGTGTTGACCCATTCTATCTGCTAAGGGCTCTTTGCTAGAGCCAATTGCAAATTATATTGACCACTTTCTAATGCCATTTGTAAATAGACTCAGTTCATATATAAAAGACACCAATGACTTACTGAGGATCTTGCAAAATGCACGATGGGAAGAGACATATCAGTTAATAACAATGGACGTCATATCCCTCTACACCAATATAGGGAATGACATGGGACTGAAAGCATGTAATTTCATCCTTCAAGAGAGAAACATTCATTACCGTGACCATAACAAAATGTTATTAGAAATGATTTCAATCTGTCTAACCAAAAATATCTTTTTATTTGGTGAGGAGATCTATTGTCAAAATAACGGGACCGCAATGGGATTTTCTTTTAGTCCCAGTTATGCCTGCCTGGCGATGGGATGGTGGGGAAAAGAAGTGGCATGGAACTCACAAAATGAATGATCGATGAATAAAATCATCAGCTGGATACATTTTATAGATGATTTATTAATCATCTGGGATGGTACGAAGTCGGAATTCCAGGAATATTTTGAATATATAAACACAAGTGAAACAAATCTAAAATTCACCTATGAAATCAGTAGTGAACGGGTGGTATTCCTGGATACAGAAATTTATATCAAAGGAAATCAAATTCATACGACCCTCCATCGAAAAAGTACAGCAACAAATGCCACCTTAGAAGCAACTAGTTTCCACCAACAGTCACTAATCTCAAGTATCCCATATGGCGAATTCCTCAGAATTCGGAGAATTTGTAGCGAGGAAGAGGAATGGCATAAACACGGTGCAGCAACCGCGGAAAGATTCAAACGTAGAAAATATAACAAAAATATCATCAAAAGATGTTGGGAAAAGTCAAATGAAAAGTCACATGAAGAATGTCTCATCCTAAAGAATATGGAAGTCAAATCTGATCCTGAACCCATTAGGCTAATTATGGATTATTCACAGGAGACCAAGGTGATAACAAAAATCCTGAGAAAAAACTGGAAGATCCTGCAGCTGGATAGCACTGTGGGTAAACTAGTGGGCAAACCATCACCTACCGTAGAGCAAAAAACCTAAAGGATCGATTGATTCACAGCCATTTAAAAGGGAAGAAGAAGAATGACTCATGGCTGAAAATAAAGGGGTTTATAAAGTGTCACACCTGCAAGGTCTGCCAAATTGCAAAACCAACAAAAGAAATCAAATTGGCTAACAATAAAACATGGGAAATTAGGGAACTAATTACATGCAAAACTCAATTCACAGTATATGTATTGGAATGTCCATGCCCACTGAAGTATGTGGGCAGTACAATCTGTGAGTTGAAGAAGCGAATAATGGAACACGTCAGAGCCACAATCAATAAGGATAGAACAAATGCGGTGGCAAAACATATGGAGCAGTATCACCAAAGTGATTGGAAGGTGCTCAAATTTTATGGGATCGAAACAGTGCCAATCAATGAACGTGGTGGAAACAGAGAGAAAATTCTGCGTCAAAAAGCATCGCGACATATCCTTAATTTGCGAACATTGACACCTCATGGCCTTAATCAATCAGAAGAATTGTACATTCATCTTTAACTCATGAATCAACTTCCCTTATGAATTGCAAAACAGAAAGAAAGTAACAAAAAAGAAAAAATCTACCTGAAAAAATGAATATGAATTAGATAATAAGGTTTGAATGGGTCCGAATAAGTTATGAAAAGACCACCCCACTGGAGGGATCGAAAACAGAGGACAATGAAACGAAGTATATATGACCCACTGGAGGGAATAATACAGGTCTTTGCAATAGAAAGTATAAAACGAAACAGAGAGAACTTTGAATGGACCCATGGGCCTTGGATTAATCTAAAAAGTTGTGTGGGAACTATATTCACTTTATGGCACTTTATAATTTTTGTACATATTTGTAAAATCAAACTAAGTCACTTTATTCACTTAAAAGATAAAATGAAACAAATTGAAGGACACTACATCTCCCATAATCCTCAGGGGCGCCTGTGACATCAGACAGGAAATGATGTAAAGAACTTTGAATGTATTTCATTAGCGTTCACTAGCGTTATGTCAGGATCGTGATCAAGGTATTGTGGAATACCGAAACGCGTTGGTCTGTCGCCTGTTTCCCCGCTTATGAGAATGAGGAATTAAAAAGAAAAAAATTGCAAAAATCTACGGGAGTGCGACCCATTTTTTCTTCCGTCTGTGAAGGATTGTGTGGTAATATATATATATATATATATATATATATATATATATATATATATACAGCAGTCCCGCCCCCCGTTTCGAAGCAGGCGCCGACACCATGGATGATTTATCACCAAATTTTTATTCAAAAGGAGGCTCCTCACGCGTTTCGGTGGACACACCACCTTGCTCACATAGCCCCGCGCCATTATAGCTGGTTGCTTTATACACACACATACACAGTGTTGTCATGGTGACCATGTCAACTACATGGAGATGGAAAACAGCTTAAACAAAAGATAATGACCATGTTAATAATACATATTGGCCTGATTAATGATGTGAGGTAAAATAAAACGTACAAATTCATCATGTAAGATTAGGAACAAACAAAGTCGGCATTTTTGTTATGCTTTTCTCATAAACCATGAAAACACATCAAATGCAGAACTGTTGTAGGGTGCACCCATAGTGAGCATATCGAGAAAATATCACGTCCACACTAATGATCATGTGTCAAATACACCATGGAGTTGCAATATTGTATCCCAAACAAAGCATAAGAAGTTACTTACACATAGTGTGTCTTACAGTATGCATTTTGCAAAGTCACGTATATGATAACGTTATCAACTATAATGCCCCAGTGGGCCTAGACCACGGTCTGAAAACTCATCAGTATAGCTTTACTGGTCTGTGTGGGTTTTGTACCTGCCTTTGGTGTGTTGGATTGCATGTCTAATCTACATACTCTTGCCGAGTAGCATGACACAAAGTTACACAAAATAAAAAGGGGGGGGTAAGAAAATTAAATATTCCATGCACCTCTGACTGCAGGAGCGGGTATATCGAGCGTGAGATGTACTGTTAACTCTTCATCAGAATTTAATTTCTGTGGTATTCTGCTGTTTAGCATCAGTATGTACCGTGAATCAAGTCTCCTTAATTGTAGCTCTCTATTGCCCCCCCAGGGGTTCTTGGGGATGGCATCAATGATAAAGTACACTAGGGGGCACATGCATCAAAGGTTTTTGCGATCGCAAACGGTGCGATTCGCAAAAATCGGCCGTTTGAGATCGCAAATTTGCCTTTGGAGATGCATGAAAGTGTTTCCTATGCGCAATTTAAGAATTTGCAATTATTTGCGAATTCCTAAATTGCGATTGCATTTAAGGAATCGCAATTTGCGATTCCTTAAATGCAATGCTAGAAGCACTTTCAAATAGCGATTTCGCTATTTGGGACCGCAAATTACAGACAAATCAAACTTGTCTGTAATTTGCAAAACTTTTAAAAATGCACTAAAATGCATTTTTTAAAGTTTTAGGTTACACACACACATGCCCTTGGGGCATGTGTATGCGCAACATGGGTGCACATCACAATTTCAGGGTGCAACAGGGTGTCATTTTGACACCCTTGCATCTCTGAAATTGCATGAGCAATTTGCGAGTACCTACTGGTACTCGCAAATTGCGCATGCAATCTCAATTCATTCCTAGGGGCCTGTAGGCCCCTAGGAATGAATGGGACGGCATTCTTAATTGCGACTCGCAATTTGCGAGTCGCAATTAAGGAATGTTTAGGAATCGCTATTTTTATAGCGATTCCTACATGCATAGGCTTTTGCGATTCCTTAATTGCGATTCCTTAATAATAATCGCAATTAAGGAATCGCAAAAGCCTACCTTGATGCATGTGCCAGTAGATCTTTCGCATTACCCTGATGACATTGATTTATGTGTCTCACTACTGGATAGCTTTTTTCATTGTTGGCTATAGCTCTAAGGTGTTACAAGATCCTGACATGGACCATGTAAATCGTGCTTCCCACGTACCATTTGTGACAGGTACACTCGAGTACATAGACTGCATAATCACTTTTGCAGTTCTATGATCCTCGGATCACAATAGGTGTTTCTCTAAGGGGTGACAGTATGTTTTTGGTAATGCGACCATAACGACACGCTTTACACTTCAAACATTTCTGGAAGCCTCTTTTTCCTCTCAGTCAATCAGATCCACTCCTAGCCTATGGGAAATTCTGCACAAGATCTCTAAGCATGGACTTAGCCCTTCTGAAAGATATAAGGGAAGCGCGTGGGATATTAGGGCCTATTACTGGGTCACTTTTAATGATTTTCCTGTTTCTATGTAAGATGTTCCGCAGTCTGGCTTGGTAGGCCAAGTACCCTGTGATAAGACGTACCGGATCAGTGTCATTGGATTGTTTCTTTCTCTTAGATGGACCAAATAACAAATCCTCTGTCTTTTTAGTTTTCACTTTTGCTTCTGCTGAGTTCAACACTCCCTGGCTGTAACCACGCACCTTGAGACTTTTGAATAGATCATTCTGTACCTCATATATATATATATCTTCTTCCCAAATCCACCAGCCGGCGCACCACACGCCGCGGGTGCCACTCTCCGTGAAGGTGGTTCCCTGGTAAAAATCTCGATCACAGCGGTTTCATCTCTGCCGCTAAATTAAATAGAGCGCACTCTGAAGCAATTTTTATCAATGTTTTTTAATCCACAGCGCACTGGGTTGACAGACGCGTTTTGGCACAGTCGCCTTCCTCAATGTCAATATATATATATATTGGTTTGTTAATAATTTTGCCGCTGGTTGTCAAATCTTCAAGAATCTTCCTGCAAAAAAATCTCATCCACCTCAGCTCCTTTCTGGAAAGTTTCACAGTGATCCCTGAAGCGGGGACTGAGAAAAAGGGGGGCCCCAAAACCCATCTTCTCCTTTCAATTTGAATTGAACAGAGATTCACAACAATTTGCTGATTGGAATTCCACCAACATTTTCAGAAAGCGAGATCTTTACCCAGAGAGCATTGATGCAGCGCGTACAATAAAAACTATTCTCCTCCTAGGTTACTTATAGGTCATCCAGGGGCAAACTATATTTCTCATATCCTCATGACGATGGGGCCCATAAACATCGCCTAACACACACGCACACTCCTGGATTTTCCTTTACACCTTTATGAAATTCTGTACTCCCAGGAGAAGCATGAGAACTAAATGGAGAACACCTTTTTATGTACCGCTGGAAGAGCCAGGATATCTTATTACCTTAATTAGTCACTTTCTTTTAGTTATTTCTTAAGATATTCCTGCTCATTGTTTGTCGATGAATCATTCATTTAAGAAATTAGTTCATAGTGATTAAGACCAGCTGAATCACAATAACCAATTACTTATGTCACAATCATTTAGGAAAATAACCACTGAGTCATTTTGGGTTTAAAGAATCTTAAATTTTATATACATTTTAAAGCATGAAAAGAATTTTAATACTTTATTCAATTATTCATTCTTAAATTCACAATTTTTATTAAGCATAATCAATTTATTGCAGAAAGAAAATTTTGTCATGAAGCCAAAAACCCTAATTACCTGCCTAGCTTCCTAATTTAGCCTAATGATTTCTAACCTAAGTTAGGATTTAGAAATAGCCTGATTCTCATACTCAACTGTAAAATTAAGACAGCAACAGCAACTTCAGCTCGTCAGCATCAGCTACCTGCAACCCGTCTCCTCTAACAGTCTTTCAGCATCTCTCCCGCTCAGTAAGGGATCGATCAGGACCACCCAGCACTGGAAGTCACCAACACGACTCTTCAACTCCTCTCCTGACTGTGACTGCAACCACGACTGACATCAATTCTCTGCACTGGAACTCTCCCCCTCCCACTAAGAGTAGGCCCTTTTATACCCTAATTCTAACTTTGCTAACTAATTGTTGCAACATTAATATCACGCTTTTGTTTCATTGGTCCATGCATGTCAGCTTATTCATTCTTTAATCAAGTTCTCTTGGATTCAAGGGTCCTTGGATCATTTCCTTTCCCATACGCTTAAACATTTCCATCCGATTCGATCAGTTCATTTGTAACTTCTTTCGACACATTCGAGAACTCCGCAGTCATTGTCCTTTCTCTTAGACTTGTTTCCCACGGGCTCTCTGCTGATCATCATGGCACACTATCAGTTCAATTAGGTCACACCAGCCTTGACCATTTCTTGCATCCTAGCCTCTCAGAGACATCACGAGGTTCCGGATTTCTCCAATTTCATCCCGTACCACGTGTCCCCTTGCGCCTGCGCACATCTTCCCACTGGCGGCCATTTTATATCGCCACTCGGTTATACTTTAGAAGCACTAATTTGAGGCAAACAAAACATAATTAAAATAGAGAAAAATATCCCTTTCGTTTCCCTCCCGTCTACGTACCCCAATTAGTTGTTACCTAGCAGAAAGCAACACTCAAGCTGTTCCTTACTTACCATCACTATTTGTTTTTGCAACAACACATTTTATTTCTATGAAGCACAACAACATGCATTTATTTTTATTAGTACGCATTTATTTTTACGTTATAATTAGACACACGGACATCCATTAATAGATTATTTAGCACATACATTGGCATATTACCATTCCCACACATACAGTGTTGATTAATACATTTAAACGAACATTTTATTAATAATTTATAAAATTTGTTAGGGGTTAAATTTTTTATTTTCCCTGCTCCATCAATCCCCCTTTGGTGATTTTTAAATCACCACATAAAACCCAAGTCATACTTCTTTTCAGGCAGCATGTCTTTCATCCTTTGCTTTCTGTTATTTATACATCTGTTTCTTCTTCATCTTGCCTTTTAGTCTCTTTATACATGCTTTCTTTCATTTTCTCCAACTCAATTTCACCCATTTCTCTCTCTCTTTCTCTCATTATTCTGTTATTTCTTCTTATCTTATTCTGTCTTACTTTTCTCTTTATACATGTTATTACTATTTTCAACATCATGGCTAATAATATTACTATAGTTGCTACTATTATAACTTTCCCTATCACTAGTCTACTCATCCTAGTTAACCAATTCGCTACTGAGGAAAACCCTCTACCAAGTTTTCCCAAAACACTTTCAACCTCCAGTGGAACTAATTCTTTGTGCAAACTTGTAATATTTGTAATATACTTCTGTATATTTTCACTGTTATCAGGAATGTAAGTACAACAATGTTGGACTTTCAACATTCCACAGACTCCACCCTCTTTTGCCAAAAGAATATCAAGGGCAAGCCGATTTTGCATCACCATAGCTCTCATGGCAACCATTTCGGTATTTACCATTAAGAACCCTCCCGCAGTATCTGTAGATAAACGATCTACTACTGTGGATAACTTCCGAATTTTAAATGCATTCAAAGATATTCCCACTGCTGGTATCAATGCTCCAAAAATATCCCCTACAATTTCTGAAAAACTTTCCCTCTTTCTACGTGTAAATCTATTAATCATCTTGTATGTTCCCTTTTCTTCTCTGTCCATGTGAACATTTTTTGGAAAGACCAGGCCTACATAACAAGTTCCATACCAATGGTCCGGTAACCTGTAATAAGCTCTATTCCCACAAACATAATAGATACCTGGAAATATTGGGTCCTTTCCACCTTTGAATCCCCAACCTCCCAGAATTTGATAATTGTCATGGCAGATACTGGAACCTACAAAGTAATTGTCATAGACTGTCTTATTTCTCCTAATGCACAACTTTCCTGTTTGTGGCCAGTCTAAAGTCATTGCTGCATTTATCTTTTTCCCTTCATGATTTCCTTCCTCAAACGTCCATAAGCGTTTTCCTTCCTCTTTTATTGCTTCTTTCTGAAATTTCATTCTTCTTTCTTCAACCATATCTAAAAATACCTTTTCTTCTTTCTTTAACTCACAGGTAAGGTTGTTACTAACTATTTCTTCTAACGTTAATTTTCTATGTTCTAAAAAGAATTCTCCTAAAACCTTTGCTGGTTTTACTTTGTTAAGTTCTGGTACTACTGGAATGTTTGCAAAAATCTTATCTATATCAGTATAATAAGATTCTAATCTACCTGTTTTATAAAATAAACTTGCTATTACACTACATGTTATTCCATAAGTCAAAGGTAGGTGATGATAAGTCACACCTTCAGATACTGATGCAGGCAACTGCATACAAACATAACAATCTTTAACGTCCATTGTCTCTACATACTCATACAACAATTTTGTGAAAACATTCTTTGAAAAATCAGTTATTGACTTATCCTTATGCAACTCTGCACTACTTCTTAAAACAACTGGTTCTTTACTATTAGTTTCTTTTTCTGGTTTAGTATCATTTTTTGCTTCTATCACAGCTACACTAATAGGAATTGTGATTGCTAAAACTATCCATATGGTCATTAATAACCCTGTACAAAAACAGCACATTTTGCACCATCTTTTTATAAATTCACATTTATTTCTTCTACTCTCATTATTTTCCATTTTTCTTTTTCTATTTGTTAAGTTTCAGAAAATTGTGTCACTACACCTCAGAAATGACTTAGATGCCACTCTGCTTTTCAAAAAGTCTTTGCTTGGTACTTTCTTTAATTCTCTCCAGAATTCTTTCGTTGTCACATCCGGTGATTTGTCACATCCAGTAAAATTGTCACGTCCGGCAGAAGCACTATAAGTCTTCACTTCAGTTTTGTTGCATCTCACCTTTTCCCATCCGACTTCTCAGTCTCTGGTTTCCGTGAGTGTTTTCTTCTTCTTCTTTGTAATCAGTTAGTGCAATATACAGCCACTCAGGTGACTTAAATTTTGAATTCACTTTCTTTGTCCTTTTGGACTTTTGTAATCTTTTTCCACTGGGTTTTTCTTGTTCCTTTTGACTTGTTACTTCATTTACTTGTTCAGCACCTTCGTCTTCCGCTCTTATTATTCTATATCTCAATTTTCTTACATAGCTGTTGGGCCAATTATCTCCTTTTCTTGGCCTTTTGACCTCACCTTCTCTTTCTTCTCTTTCCGATTTCCAATTTCTTTTTCTTGATTCAGTCTTTGCTTTTTCCTCTCCTCCACTTTCTTCTGTTTCTGTTTCAACTGTTTCACTATTGTCTCTTATTTTGAAACTTATAATCTCGTCATCTCCTACTGGTGGATCTGTCTTCTCCTTTTTGTTTTCCCTTATTACTGTCCCTCCTCGGGGTTCTTCCGATTTGGTGTTTTTCTCCTTTTCTGTTTCTAAATTTCCCTGTTCTCCTGTTTCTCTATCTATCCCTATTGCTCCTCGGGGTTCTTCTCGATTTTCTAACCTTTTGTGTACTTCTTTCCCTACTTCATCTATTAATATTGTTTCTGAAGGAGTTCCACCATAACTTGTACCTGGTTGTTCATCTAACTCAATTTCTTGCTCAGTTTCTTCTCTAATTGGTTTATAACCCCAAGTTTTCCTTAGGAATTCTTTACGGTTTTCAATTGAATCATCAGAGTCTGAAGTTGTGTCAGATATTTCCAGATGTCGACTTACAGGTCGATCTTCAAATTCTGGAATTTCTGAATTTCTTTCTTCTTCTTCTTCTTCCTCTTCTTCTCTAGAGGTACTTGCAGTTGGGGTTTCCAGATGTCGACTTTCAGGTCGATCTTCAAGTTCTGGCACCCTTTCTTTTATCTTGGTTGTCCCAGCCGTTAAACTTTTATCCCACACTTCCAGACGCCGACTCACATGTCGATCTGTAGGTTCTGGAATTCTGATTGTGTGGCTGGCATGAACCCAGTTCTTCACTCCTGCACACTTGACAGCAGTCGTTGTCACTAGGATTACCTGTCTTGGCTCATCCCAACGCGGAACTAGACAGTTTCTTCTCTTGTGGACTTTTATGCGGACCCAGTCTCCTGGATTCAAGTCGTGGGCTGGTTTTCTTTCAAGAGTGGTCGCATCCGGTCCAACCTGATGAAACACAGAATGCACCACATCAGCCAGTCCCTTGCAATAATCCAGTACTAGATCATCAGTTATAGTTAATAACTTGTTGACGGGTACGTGTGCTTGTCTCATTGCTCGTCCCATGATCATCTCATGAGGACTGAGTCCCGTTTTCTTTTCAGGGATGCTTCTGATGGTCATCAGAACAAGAGGCAGTGCATCCGGCCATTTGAGTCCTGTAGCTTGACACATTTTTCCTAATCTGTTTTTAATTGTTCCATTAATCTGCTCTACTACCCCAGAAGCCTCTGGTCTGTAAGCACAATGTAGTTTTTGTTTAATACTCAGAGCTTCACAAATCAATTGGATCAACTCATTTTGGAAATGTGTTCCTCTATCTGTCTCAACCGTGACTGGAAAACCATACCTTGGAATGAACTCTCGCAGCATAAGTTTTGCCACCGTTGTTCCATCATTCCTTCTTGTGGGGTATGCTTCCACCCAACGAGAGAACAAACAGACGACCACTAGAACATATCTTAATCTGTTACTAGGGGGCATCTCAATAAAGTCCATCTGTATTCTTGTGAATGGACCTCCTTCTCGTCCTATTGTTCCTAGACTCACTACGGTTTTTCTTCCTGGGTTAAACTGTTGACAAATAAGACATCTTTGACAAAGACTTTCAGCAATGGCTCTGAATTTTGGGTTATACCAGGTCTGTCTAAAAAGTCTGATCATTGCATCTCTCCCAATATGAGCTTGTCCATGGTACATCCGTGCCATGTCTGCAATCATGCTATCAGGCATAACTGGTCTTTCATCTCTGTATACCCACACACCATTATTTTCCTGTCTTCTACATCCTGCTTTTATCCAGTAATCTTTTTCCTCATCTCTTGCTGTTTCTTGTAACTGCCTTACTTCATCCCATGTTTCGACAGTATTAGTGAAAAGCAAAGGACAAGAGACATGCTCCCTTTCTCTATTTTTGTTCAGGGACGCCATGTTTTCCGCACAATATCTAGCGATCTCATCAGCATAATTATTGCCGACCGCTATGTAGTCTTCGTTTTTCTTATGCGCCTTGCACTTCACTACAGCTATTTGTTTAGGCAACTGTATCGCCTCAAGCAGTTTTTTAACATACTCTCCATTTCTGATAGGTGTTCCTGCAGATGTCAAAAATCCTCTTTGTGACCAAATCTGACCAAAGTCATGTACGATGCCGAAACCATATTGGCTATCGGTCACAATCGTGATTCGTACATTTTTCCCCAATTTACATGCTTGAATCAAAGCAATTAGTTCCGCAACTTGGGCAGACCTAACTCCTTTCAGACAAGACGCTTCCATCACAGTTGCCACTGTGCATACTGCGTAAGCTGCGCTTAACACTCCTTCTTTTGTGCGTAAACATGAACCATCTACAAACATGACATAATCCGATTCCTTTAAGGGTTCATCTTTTATGTCAGCTCTTGGTTTTGTGCAATATTCCAGCACATTCAGACAATCATGATCTACTTCGTCTTGTTCAATTATACTCTCTTCATCCGGCAATGATGTAGAAGGATTTACATTTATGCATCTATCTATGGTCACATTTTCAGCACTCAAGATGACTTTTTCGTACTTAGTCAGCCGACTATGTGTCATGTACTGTGTTTTTGTTCTTGTCAAAAGAATTTCTACTGAATGGGGAACATATACTCTCAGTGGATACCCCATCACTATACCTTCACTTTGTTCCAGACTTACACAAGTAGCAGCAACCGCTTTCAGACATCCAGGCAATGCTTTTGCTATAGGATCTAGAACAGCTGAAAAGTAAGCGATTGGCCTCTTCATGGTCCCGTGTTTTTGTACCAGTACTGAAAATGCACATCCATCTCTTTCACTGCAGTACAACTCAAAATCCTTCTCATAATCAGGCATGCCTAAAGCAGGGGCCTCACACAGTTTCTTTTTCAATTCTTTGAAAGATTTCATTTCTTCTTTGTTTAACTCAAAAGGGTCTTTTACATCTTTCTTTGTCAATTTTTGTAAGGGTTTTGCAATCAAAGAAAATCCACTTATCCACTGTCGACAATATCCAACCATTCCCAAAAACATTCTTACCTCTCTTTGAGTCATTGGTGCTCTCATTCCTTGAATCATTCTTACTCTTTCTGTCGCTATTTTCCGCACTCCTTTCTCAATTTTATGCCCTAAATACTGGACTTCTTTCTGACAAAACTGTAATTTTGAAGGAGACACTTTATGTCCTCTTTTCTCCAAATGGTTCAGTAAAGCAATTGTGTCACTTACACATGCTTCTTTGGTTTTCGATGCCACCAATAGGTCATCGATATACTGCACCATCACTGATTTTTCTGGCATCTTCAAATCTTCCAGAGATTTCTTTAGAATCTGATTAAAAATTGAGGGGCTTTCTGTATACCCCTGCGGAATTCGGCACCATGCCAAAATACGCTCTCCGAAACGGAATGCAAATAATGGCTGGCTATCTGGATGCAAAGGAATAGAGAAAAATGCGTGACACAAATCTATCACAGTGTACCACTCAGCTTCATGCGGGATTTGATATAGAATTACTGCAGGGTTTGGCACTATTGGACAACATGGTACAACTATTTTGTTTATCTTTCTCAAATCCTGTACTATTCTATATGTTCCATTTGGCTTTTTCAGTCCCATAATAGGTGAATTACATGGACTGCTCATGATCTCTTTCAGAATTCCCTGTTCAATCATTTTATTTATCACAGGAGTTATTCCTTCAATTATTTCTGGAGTTAATTTGTACTGTGGCGTGTTTGGATAAATTATCCCTTCTTTCACTGTCACTTTTACAGGATCAACTTCTCTCATTAACCCAATGTCTTCTCCTGTAAAATCCCACACACTTTCTTTTACAGCACTTTTTAGTTCTTCTGGAAGTTTTTCTGCATCAAATGCAGGAAACAAACCATTCGTTTCAGGTTCTTGATTCATCAAAGTTACTTTGTACAAAACATCTTCATCTGAAGTCTGAAAACCTATTCCATCTGGCGTACAATAAATTGTGCAATTCATTTTACACAAAAGGTCACGACCTAAAAGATTTACAGGACTACAATCGCACACTACAAATTTATGCATTTTGCTAAAAGAACCAATTTTTACTTCTACCAATTCAGTAAGTGGGGTTTTAATCTGCTGATTGGCTACTCCTACCACTTGGATGTATTCACCTGAGAGAGGAAGGTTCGGAATTTCCACTGATCTAACAGTAGAACGGGTAGCTCCAGTATCGACAAGGAATGTTACGTTTGCACCATTCACTTCTCCATCCACAAAGGGACCAGACTGATCTACCTCTAGAGTTGCGCCAAGCACACACTCTTTCCCCTCTCCTGCGCACCGTCAGAAACTTTCATCCGGGTCATCCTCACTCTGACGCAACCAATACTGAGAAATGTTAGCTGCTCGCGGCAACTGTGTTACCTGCTCTCCTCCGTAGAATCCTGTTTCTGTACTGTATCTTTGCTGGTTAACAGTGTTGGGAAGTGGTGGTTGTGGCACCTGACTTTGTTGAACAACTACCTCATTCTGCACCTGTGGAGTTAATGATTGATGTTCCGGATTAGGTTTAGGTGGGAACTTACACTCATTTCTCCAATGCCCTAATTTTCCGCAATTATGACATGGCCATTTCTTCTTTGCCTCTTCTAGACTCACTTGTCCTTTTCCTTTACCTATGTTTGGTCGCATCTTATTCTGTCCTGATTCGTTTCCATTATTATTGTCCAATTGGGCTTCTTGTTTCTCTGCCACTTTCACTTGTGCCCACATTGCCTTTTCTTTCAATTTACGCTGTTTACTCTCTATTTCATCACTACAATACTTAGCATACCTCAGCACCTCATCTACACTTCCATTCTGCCAGTTTATCATATGTTGCTTAATCATATCGCTTATTTCTTGTTTCAGGCCAAACACAAATCGGTATACAAAATGACTCATGTCCTTTTCACTCAATTCCTCATAACCGCTATACTGC
Source organism: Calotriton arnoldi (assembly GCA_963921515.1). NCBI lineage: Eukaryota > Metazoa > Chordata > Amphibia > Caudata > Salamandridae > Calotriton > Calotriton arnoldi. The sequence goes on along the minus strand of CAWUFW010001157.1, from coordinate 1,850,349 downwards.
TTGAAAACCAATAACAAACGCTCATAATATGCATGTACAGACTCCTTACTTTCCTGTGTAGTTCTATCAATCTTAACCCAATCTGTCTCTTTGGGAGGAATCTTATTCTTCAAAAAGGTAATCACCTTGTCGTATTTCTTCATCACATCTGGTCCTGGAGCTCCTGTCTTAGGATCTCTTGGATATTCTGTAGTTGGCCAGTCAACTGTAATCTTACATTCTGACCACAGATCCGTTGGTACCACTATGTCAAACAATCCATCCAAATCTATCCACAACACTTTTGAGACCTTTACAAACCTTTCTACCTGTCGGTACCATTCAACTGGCTTCTCTCTTAGTTTTGGAAAGTCATTTGTAAATGACAGGATGTCCTGCCTAGTCCATGGAACATGCACGTAACTACCACCTGGAGTTTCTCTCATAGGGTATTCTTTAACAACAGGTTCTTTTTCTGTTATCATAAAAGCCAATGAACCTTTGTCTATACTTTTCTCATTCTTCTTTGTCCATCTAACCTTCCATCTGTCCACATCACCCCATTTTCTCAACAAAACAATCAACTCTTTTATCTGTGTCAGCCTTCCTGCTGTATTCAAATTTTCAATATCTTTTTCACAAAAATCTACTCTGTATGGTTTCTGCAATGTTTTTACTTTTGCAAAATCTATTCCAATCTCACTAGCCACTTCTTCTAGTTTGTCATGTAAATTCTTTGCCCTCCATGTTATACTTTTGCACAGAAACATTATTTCATCATCCTGATAATTTTTTATCTTTTCAGTACCAATCGTTCCTAGTATTAATTCTTCCATGTCAATTTTCAATCTGATCACATCTAATGGTTTTTCTTCCGTTTCTTTTATTTTAAAAGCTTTCATCCACTCATTTAACTCATCAGGAGTCGGACCTATGGGAGTACTATTTATTTCTGTCCAATTTCCACTCTTTTCAGGTGTCACTGTTGCAGATTCAGTTACCATAGGTATTTTCCTACCGTTACACTCATTTACTGTCAAATTTTCAGGTGGACTTGGTCTGTAAACACTAGCCAAATTGCTTGTACCTGGACTTGTTTCCATTCTTTCCTTTTCTCTCTGAAATTGTGAACTCAAGGGAATCACCAAGGATCGCTCATCAATTTTCTGATTCTCAAAAACTGGTATTACTGGACCTATTGTTACAGGCACAGTAACTGCTTCCATATTTTTCGTTAATTCTCTAATTTTCTCAGTTAGTTCTTTTGTTGTCCTTGCCAATTCACTTGCATTGTCGCTTTCTATTCCCTCATTTTGAGAAGCTCTCATTTGTTCTTGTGACCTATTTACTTCATTTCTCTTTTCCGGACTTTTATTTCGCATAGTCTCTATTGGTGGCGCATTTGGTGTCACCACTGTAGAACTCTGCTGATACGGAGGTGGATTTCTATTTAAAATATCTTCCAGTAACTCGTCATCCGTTTCGCTCTCATGCATATACTTTTCTCTCTCTATATGTTTCTTTTTCTCAGTCCGTTTTTTCTTTGTCCCCTCCTCAACTGTAAAAGCTGGAAATAAACCTCCTGTCATGTTAGCACATCTCCATCGTTTTATTCTGTCCTCATGATTCATTCCCCACAATCTTCCGGGCACAAACTCATAACCTTTCATTCCTCTGAACCTTTCTCGCTCGTACATCTCATCTTCCCATTCTGTTAAAGACTCAAACTGTGTCGGTCTAGGTCTAGGTTCCAATTTAAACATTTTTTCTCTTAGATTCCGTAAAACCGCTACATTAAAAGAACCATTTTCAGGAAAAGCCAATGCTCCATCATTCTTTGTATATTTTACCCAATTGTCCAACCATATGCACGTATGATATCCATATTTCAGCATCATATGTGAAGCTGCTGATTTCGGCGGAGGAATTACTTGTCCCTCTCTAGTCACAACCTTTTTGTCTTTCTTAAAGAAATTCTTCAATTTCGTCGTCCATGACGTTCTCTCCCTTTCATACTCGTAATACGGCATGTTTTCTATTTGTTTTCTCTTTACTCTAATGCTGTTTCTGTGTACGGAACTTCGACCAATTACAGCGCAATTCACACTAATGTACCAATCAGAACAATTCCCACCGTCCGCGAACCAACCAATCCTAGCGCGGCACTTTTCTACGTCACTCCTGCTCTGTATTCACGTGACTAGTGCACTAACCAATCCTAGCGCGGCACTTTTCCACGTCACTTCTACTCTTTACCCCTCCTTTACAAAATTTATCGGCAATTTTTTTTCTTTTCACTATTTTCTTTGTTAGTTACAACAAATAAACAATTCCATAGTCTGATTCGCTAAACAAAGTGACAGCTTTGTCCTTTTACACAAGAATCCTGTTTTTCCAGTAGGCAGCGCTTACCTCTACCCTACCACAGAATTATTTACTCTCGCCGATAAAGTAGCACTTCCCTCTACCTTACCCTTCTTTCAAACAAACAATTTACTCGTTTCTCTGGGGATAAGACACATGTGGAGACTAGGCTCCTGAGAATTAAGGCCAAAGTTTCACAAGTAAACGTGATTTGCTATTTCATTTACACACTTTTCACACCGAAATCCCTAACATAACACAACCTGCGTTATAACCAAAATGAATTCAGACCGTGTACCAAATTCCATGTGACTTCTCTTGTCACACGTGTTCCACTTCCTACATCCCAGAAGCGTGAAAACTTACATATAACATAACGTGACTCAACGTATAGTGTTAGTCATCAAAAAAATAATCAATAATCAATAAACAATAATCACTAAACTAATCTATAGAAAACCATAACTCTGCTACCAAGAAATCTGATGCAGCGCGTACAATAAAAACTATTCTCCTCCTAGGTTACTTATAGGTCATCCAGGGGCAAACTATATTTCTCATATCCTCATGACGATGGGGCCCATAAACATCGCCTAACACACACGCACACTCCTGGATTTTCCTTTACACCTTTATGAAATTCTGTACTCCCAGGAGAAGCATGAGAACTAAATGGAGAACACCTTTTTATGTACCGCTGGAAGAGCCAGGATATCTTATTACCTTAATTAGTCACTTTCTTTTAGTTATTTCTTAAGATATTCCTGCTCATTGTTTGTCGATGAATCATTCATTTAAGAAATTAGTTCATAGTGATTAAGACCAGCTGAATCACAATAACCAATTACTTATGTCACAATCATTTAGGAAAATAACCACTGAGTCATTTTGGGTTTAAAGAATCTTAAATTTTATATAAATTTTAAAGCATGAAAAGAATTTTAATACTTTATTCAATTATTCATTCTTAAATTCACAATTTTTATTAAGCATAATCAATTTATTGCAGAAAGGAAATTTTGTCATGAAGCCAAAAACCCTAATTACCTGCCTAGCTTCCTAATTTAGCCTAATGATTTCTAACCTAAGTTAGGATTTAGAAATAGCCTGATTCTCATACTCAACTGTAAAATTAAGACAGCAACAGCAACTTCAGCTCGTCAGCATCAGCTACCTGCAACCCGTCTCCTCTAACAGTCTTTCAGCATCTCTCCCGCTCAGTAAGGGATCGATCAGGACCACCCAGCACTGGAAGTCACCAACACGACTCTTCAACTCCTCTCCTGACTGTGACTGCAACCACGACTGACATCAATTCTCTGCACTGGAACTCTCCCCCTCCCACTAAGAGTAGGCCCTCTTATACCCTAATTCTAACTTTGCTAACTAATTGTTGCAACATTAATATCACGCTTTTCTTTCATTGGTCCATGCATGTCAGCTTATTCATTCTTTAATCAAGTTCTCTTGGATTCAAGGGTCCTTGGATCATTTCCTTTCCCATACGCTTAAACATTTCCATCCGATTCGATCAGTTCATTTGTAACTTCTTTCGACACATTCGAGAACTCCGCAGTCATTGTCCTTTCTCTTAGACTTGTTTCCCACGGGCTCTCTGCTGATCATCATGGCACACTATCAGTTCAATTAGGTCACACCAGCCTTGACCATTTCTTGCATCCTAGCCTCTCAGAGACATCACGAGGTTCCGGATTTCTCCAATTTCATCCCGTACCACGTGTCCCCTTGCGCCTGCGCACATCTTCCCACTGGCGGCCATTTTATATCGCCACTCGGTTATACTTTAGAAGCACTAATTTGAGGCAAACAAAACATAATTAAAATAGAGAAAAATATCCCTTTCGTTTCCCTCCCGTCTACGTACCCCAATTAGTTGTTACCTAGCAGAAAGCAACACTCAAGCTGTTCCTTACTTACCATCACTATTTGTTTTTGCAACGACACATTTTATTTCTATGAAGCACAACAACATGCATTTATTTTTATTAGTACGCATTTATTTTTACGTTATAATTAGACACACGGACATCCATTAATAGATTATTTAGCACATACATTGGCATATTACCATTCCCACACATACAGTGTTGATTAATACATTTAAACGAACATTTTATTAATAATTTATAAAATTTGTTAGGGGTTACATTTTTTTATTTTCCCTGCTCCATCAGCATGCTTATTGCGATTTGGTGTAAATCTGTTCAGTAGTTTTTGAAAAGTAAGGTTCAGAGGGGCTTATTTACAAGCTCCTTGTGCCACCCGTAGATCACTTTTCCCATGTTAAAAATGACGCAAAAGTGGCGCATGAGGCTTGTAAATAAGCCCCAAAATTTAAATATATTTAATGTTGTTGTACTAGGCCCGGAGTTTCTTAAGAAACGTTTTCAGTTCTATACACCTACCAGGCAGCTTCGCTCCTCCTTAATGCTGATGGCCTGCACCCACAGGTTCCGCCGTAAAAGAGTAGGCGGCAGCTCCCTTGCTTATAGGGCAGCGATGGCCTGGAACCAACTTCCTTTTGATCTTCGCTGCCTGCAGGAGCCAAAAAACGTTAGGAAGAGACTTAAGGCTTTTCTTTTTAATTAAATAGTCCCTCCTTTCTTCCCAACTCCTCACTGGGTTCGCGCCGGGTCACTCTTTGAGTAGCTGTGCTCGCTACATATGCTACAACATAACATAACTATCACGGATCCACTGCAAAGATCTGTGGTGCTTCAAGCTGAAACCATTAGAGCTGATTGGCTGGCCGCAACCTGAAGAAAATGTTCTGGCCACCATATTAGGACTTGGGACTGGTTCACTGCGTCCTTAAAACAAAAAATTCAAAAAATGCATACAGGGGCATGGTACTGATACCCTGTCCCCGTAGGTGTAGTATGGGGTCCCAAATGAACCCCTACTGAGGTGCAAATTAAAAAATGCTTTCTTTTGTGGTGCTGATCCATGGCCCTGTAAAAAAACGGGGGCCTTGGGTTCCGCAGGGTGTTTGGTGCAAGGCCTAGCCGAAGGTCAGGCCCAGCACCCAGCCCCATGCCGTGCTTGGCCAAAGGCCATGCCAGGCACAGGATTGAATGACCACAGTGGGATGACCCTAGGCCAGGATCTGCTCCCAAATGCACGCCGTGCACAGCCAAAGGCCGTGCCAGTGCATGGTGGACTGCTCATGGTTGGGGGTGTTGAGTGCAGGGGCTGGCCGGAGACCAAGCCCTGCGCCCAACCCCATGGGGTGGCACAGGGTTAGTAGTGTGGTATGGTAAAAAAATACTTTATGTTAAAAAAATCTCAGAAAATTCACTGAAAAAAACAAAGTTTGAATGCGATGTTAGAATTGGTATTTTTCATGAGAACCTGTAAAGAGCATGACTACCCAGAATGGCCCTCCCAGTGCTAACACATAGGGGCCAATTACGATGTTGTTTGGAAAGGCTCCAAACGGCATTCGGTTCATCCGAATTCGTGTCGGAAGCCATGTTTCCGACCGACTCAGAAACATTTCCGACTGACCGATTACGATGGTTGGAAACTGTTCCAACTTTCCGAGTTGGTTCCGACTCACGTCCGAACGGCATTCGGAGGAACCGAGTCATCGCAGCCGACTCGTGCGGCTCTACAGACAGCATTTCCGACCGATCGATTGCAACGTCGGATTTGGGCAGCCTTTCCGAATCGGTCTGTCCGACACGGATCGGCTGTCGGAATCCGACTTTGGTGGCCCATAGCAGGCCCCCCTTCAACCGGAGGCCTCAGGTTGGGGCCCGTGGGGGTACCCATGGGTCCCCTCTTTCCAACCATGCGCAGTGTGGCAGGCACCATGGGGTGCCTGCCTCAGGCTGCAGGGTTTTCCGCGCCCATTCCTTTTTTCATATGGGAGCCTGTGTTGTCGGAACACAGGCTCCCATTGAAGTCAATGGGAGTCTGACTGAACGGTGTTCGGAAACATCGTAATTGGTCGGTCGGACTCCCCGAATCTGATTCGGTCGGAAACGATTCCGAGACCGAGTCGGTTGGAATGCTTTCCGACCGACATCATAATGAGGCCCATAGTTCAGTACTCTAAATCTTCCATAAACAGCCAGGTTTTAAGCTGCTGCCTAAAATACCCATCATATTTCATCTTCCTTAAGCCTACGTGAAGAGCATCCCATAATTTAGTTACCAGATACATGAAGGACCAGCCTCCACTTCTCACTTTCTGAACTCCCATAATCAATGCCAGATGTAGGATTTCCATGATTAATTAGGTATGGTAATAATATCTGATTTTATTTAAAAGAAAAAAAAAATTACAAAAAAATAAAAACAGAGTTTAAAGTGACGTTATAGTTAGTTGGCAATGTCAGTTACAGCATACCGTTCTAAACTAAAAGAACACTGAAATTCACAAGGTATGGTTGCCTGAAGTAACTATAACTCCCGCCATGAAGTAACTAAAACTCGCACCCTCACCATCCACTGCTTATACCCTCAAATATTACTCATGACATGTTCAATGACAGCAATACTAACATCACTGATGATATCTGAAATTACATAATTTATGACAACATTGTGCATGATGGGTTCGCAAGTTATAGTTACTTCATAGCGCGAGTTACCTAAATATAATTAGTGATGTCATCAATGCTGTCATTTAATATGTGATTAGTGATGTAATATATGAGGTCATAAGCAGTGCATGAAGGGGTTGCATGGTATAGGTAGTTCACTAAACTGTAACTTGCATATTTCAGTAGTTTTTGAGGGTTTTTTAACGTTAGTTCATGTCTCATTGCAACACCTAACTATAACGTCACTTTAATCATTGCTTTTTCAGTGAATTGTCACATAGGTAAAATCCTTTTGCTAGCAGTCCTTTGTCCATGGAAGCACAGATAGATCAGTAGACAAAGAAATGTAGCTTCTGTATTAGGGTATGGTCTAAAGCTGAGCCACTGTTGGATCATACAAGAAGGAATGTGACAGTCAATGGGACATATGGTCAGTCTACCAGGAAAGACGCTCTGGTAAAAAAGTGCAACATACTCTTATCCTACTCGCAAACTATTCCATAATTTCCAGGAGTAAGTCACTCCTGCTCACGGAAGAAACTTTCTAAATGAGCCAAACATGTCACATTAAGATAAAGCACATTTGAAGTATTTTAAGCTCATATAAACTTCACAGTCCCATTGAATATCAAAGGAAAATCCACTTATCTGAGATTGAAGGTCGATGTTGCATGTAGTCCACTTTAAGTGTTGTGAAAAAGATACAAGTAATGTACAGTATGTACTAGAGAAGTACCATCTATTCAATGTAGTGCACCATGGTACTAGTTTGACTGAGTTCATTTAATTAGGTTCTAACTTTCAAAAAGTTGATTCTATTTTTGCCAACCTAATTCATACTTAACATTTTATATCCTCAGGCAACTGGCTGAAGAGGCACCATGCATTTATCTGCTTGGGAATCATTTGGTTCTATGCATCATTCTGGGCTACTTTGCCATTAGTCGGAGTGGGAAACTACGCCCCCGAGCCCTTTGGAACGTCATGCACTTTGGATTGGTGGCTTGCGCAAGCCTCGAGGAGTGGTCAGGCCTTTGTCTTGTGCATGCTGGTTTTCTGCCTCTTGCTGCCAACTGCAGTCATTGTCTTTTCCTATGTGAAAATCATTGCTAAAGTCAAGTCATCTGCCAAAGAAGTTGCTGTTTTCGATTCCAGGATTCAAAACAATCATACACTGGAAATAAAACTTACCAAGGTACACCACTATTTTCTATATCCTGTTTACCTTAGGCATAGATACATTTTATACTGCTCTTAGTTTGAATGACTCAGTTTCACTTAAAAGTGTTTGTCACCTATAAACCTTGGGCCATATTTATGGCCAAGTCACACAGTACAGCACAGCAAGTCACCTTGCTGCGCTGCGTGACAGGGAAAGGGCAGGAATGCACGTATTGAAGTCAATACGGCGCACTCCTGCCTTTTCCCCTATGCTGGTGCCCTTTTGGCTGCCTAGCACCAATGCAGGCATGCGTTGTAAGGAGGATTGTTTTTGTGCACGAAGGGGCACCTTCCTGTACAAAAACAATCTCCTGAGGCTTTTTCCTCTTTCTATGTGTGCTGCAGAATGCAGCAAACATAAAAAGAGGAAAGAACAAGGAGAAATAAACATATTTCTCCTCGCTACGCCTCACCTGGGGAGGTGTAGGTTTTTTGCACATTTCCAGGTCTACCACTTCTGGTAAATCTGGTAATGCGTCGAAATCCATGGATGTTGCTTGGGAACACCCATGGAAACGCCTCCCTGGCGCAGAGTAATGCAACGCAGCAATTTGTACTGCGTTGCATTACTCGAGAGTTATGAAGCCACTCAGGGCCATGCAAGGGGGCCTTGCGTGGCTTCATAAAACTCATTTTTCATTTGCTTCGCTCTAGCACCACTTTGCGTGGTGCAAGAGCGACGCAAAGGGGCTCGTAAATATGTCCCTTTGTCTCTGCTTGTTAAAATTAAACTTTTTGTTAAAATGACGAAAGAAATGGTTAGCTGCAAGATAATACCTGCATTTCAAAAAGTATAACTATTGATAACGTTCATTTTGCAGCATAGTTTTTATTATATTGGCCGTTTTTCCTGTTCACCTTTCTGATTGACAGAGTGGTAAATAACAGACATTTTAACATTTATGTATAAGTGGGAAACCTAATAACTGTATAGACTCCTCTTCTTTACATTCCTATTGCAGTCACGTTCAAACGTTCAGAAGTGCCTGTAACAAGGAAAACACGTCACCACTCGCTTGTAATAACTGCTTAGAACCGTGCAGTGTTGTCAACAGTGCTTAATATGAGCCGGTGGTTGCCGGTGGGGTCCCCAGCATTTATTTTTGGGGACCAGCACTTATTTCTGCAATGGACAGAAAATCAAGCAAAGCGGAAAGACAGGAGACGAGAAAGACAGAAAAACCATAATGAGGGGAGAAAGCAGGCGCCTGTAAGAGTCAGATAAGGTGACTTCATGACTATGCAGCCTTGGTATTCGGTGCGCCGACATTTAATTGCAGTGGCTGAGTGTTTCAGAGCAGAGGTTGTGCACTGACACTCATTCCATTACAGATTAAGCACTGGTTGTCACTGTACTTTCTCCTGTAATATCTGTCCTCTGTTGTGGCTATGATTTAGATCTCTAACTCACCCCAAACCCTATGACCTCACCTGCGGAATTAAGGAGTACCTAGCATCACATCAAGAGGAACAAATCATGTAGATAACTTCAAGGCTGACTGCCAGCACCTCATCGCCCTCCCTGCCTCACATACAAGACACTACAAGCAGGCTGGCAAAGAGGAGGCAGTAAGTGGGCAGGCCTTGTTGCTTCTAGATATGTTTGCAGGTTATGACCATCTCTCTAAAGATTCCACATTGATTCTACATATCTGCAGTTATAATATGTGTTTCATATGGATGAGCCCCAGACTAAAGAAGGGTAATGGTGTGACCATACCTTATATGTAACACTATACCCTCTACTGCACTTCGAATGAACACTGCAAGTCACCCTGGAGATACATTACATAAAGAGTGTCCTCTTCACCGACCTGTGCGCCTCCCTTTTTGATGGATGAGTTGTAGGGAAAGCTAATAAGATTCCAGTTTGCATGTTTCATAAGGCAACCCTATCTCGATGTGACTTGCAACATCTGTGTAAGGTGAGTTAAAGGGTGCTTTATCGCAAATATCATGATAGGAATACAAATGGGCAATGTTTCTGTGTTTCACAACATAGACTGTCTATAATATTTTGGTTTCAGGTTGAGTTTTTTCCCTCTGTTTTTCTAGCAAGGTTTAAGTTCTCTCTCAATATAGTATCAAATCCTCACCCAAGGTTGACTGACTTATTCCCACCTTTAAGATAAATGGTAAAAACATAAATAGTTCTCTCCATTTAGGTTCTGCACATGGGAAGAAACAACTGAGAAAGCAAGTATGCAAAAGTATTTTTTATTAGTAAGGTAGCTTTCTTACCCATCACAACTCCCTGTAGGGAGGACCGATCTAAACAGATGTTGTAGCCAGTCTCCCCTGTCTAAGCTCCTCTAGGTGCTTAAGATTCTCACAGTGACTGTCCTGCAGTCTCGCCATTATCCTTTCTCTTTCTCTATTGGAATTCTCAGCTTGCCTAGACAGCTGCCACTTGTAGGCCCTCACTATTCCCAACAACACAATGACACAGACCACGACTATCACTATTGGTTTCAAGATTTAACCAAGGATTCCTCTTCCAAGATTCGCAAACCAACTTCCAACCTTTCCAATCCTTTCCCAAACTTATCCCAAATTCCCTCAGTTGCCAAAATGTGTATCTCATGATGTATCTCAGTGATGTTACTTATGTACTCCCTCAGATCCTTACTGTGGTCCAGTATGTGGGTGCAGCACTGTTGGACCTACAACATTTTACAGACTCTGCCCTCTTTTGCTAGCAACACATCTAAAGCAAGACGGTTTTGCATCACCATACCCCTTATCAAAACCATCTCTCCATCTACGAGCAACAATGACTGAGCTGTATTGACTGACAACCTATCTACTATAGTTGACAGACTTCTAATTTTGACATCATTTAAGACCACTCCCAAACTAGTTATCATTGCTCCAAATATGTCTCCCACAATCTCCCCTGCACTAGTTCCCCATTTCTCTCTATGTGATGACTTCCCTTCCAAATTCTTTAAATCTTCTACGTGGTATATCTTTGGAAATACAACAGCCACATAACAAGTACCATACCATTTGTTCGGCAGTCGGACATATGCATTTCTCCCACATACAAAGTATATATTTGGCACCACTTAAGCTGCTTCTTGCAAGAACTTCTTCGAAGAAGCATCAATCAGAAATGCGTGTTCACACGCACTTTGTCCCACAAAAATGATGTCATAACATGCCTGTACCCCTCGAATGCAAAGCTTGCCTTGTTGTTCCCAATCTAGAGCTATTGGACCGTAACTTCCCTTAGTCCTTGGTCCATTTGAAAACTTCCTCCCTACTATCAAGTTTAACTGTTAATCCCCTATGTCTATCTTCCACCTGATCTACAAACCTTTTCTCTATCTCTGTTAATGTACAAGTCAAGTTGTGTCTATGAGCATAAGCCATGTCTAATGTAATTGTAGGTACCAAATACTTTCCCAATCTCTCTTCCTGCTTATAGTAATCATATTTATTCAAATGTTTATAAACTGGAATTTCTGAAAGCACCAAATCATAATTCGAGAAATAGTACTTGTAATGACCCTTTCCATAAAACATACTAAGAAGCAAACTGCAACTAATGCCATACGTCAAGGGCAGGTGATGGTACCTGATACCATTCCATAAACTTTATTTCGGCCACAAGAGAGCATAAAAGTGCATATGACAATAAAACATTAAAACGCTTGAAAAAGATTTACAATAGCACATTTGATATTACCGAGTTCATTATCATTAAATTCACAGCAGTTTTACAAAAATACACATAAAAAAGGGAACTCGGCCGTACTAGTGGTAATATATATATATATTTTTTTTAAATATCATAGAAAAGATTTAAAAAGGATACAATAAGAATAGAGATAAAAGTTATTCAAAGTTAGGAATGGATACAGTCTAGATCCGGGGGGGACGCATAGGTAAAAGAAAACAATTCTATGCGTGATCAACTATTTCTCTCCTCCCGGAATCAACTGCATTAAAAAAAGCCGCCTAATGAACCACATTGAATTTAAAAAGCGTGAGACAGCAAACACTATTGGCGGGTGAGTTACATATTTTAAAACCCTCAATGCCTCCACGCAACGCACAAAGCCGATATTCTTGCACAGTTGGATTAACCAACGCTTGCGCGGCGTAAGATAGGCTGGGCAGAAAAAGAAAATATGGGTAATCGACTCTTCCCTGTACTTACAGGCGGGACACTCGCTATTGCTTTCTTTAGCCCATTTGCTGGTAAAAGAGCGAAGTGGAAGGGACCCTAGCCTGAACTGAACATAAAGTTTCCTGGCTAAAGGGGGTTCAATAGTGTCCAGAAAGGATTCTCTGTTATACACGTCTTTGACTTGGAGAAACTCCATAGTCAAACGACCGTGAGAAGAACTTTCCTGGGTGGCCGCTAGTTTATAAGTTCTATAGCGCCCAACTAGAGCCACCCTGGGGGTCATTGGGCATGTTATCTCAGGTGACCTCCATAAGTCTGGCATACCTAACTTGAAAGCGTGGTCTCTTATATGGTTTAACCAGGAAATTTTCTTAAGAGTACAGGGGACTAAAAACTCCTTAAGCTCAGCCCTAAAAATGGACAGTTCCGGGGTCGCCCATAGACGGCGCCAAAATGTGATGGGTCTAAGGGCGATCTCCTCATCTATAGGGCTAATACTCAAGTCCATGCGAATAGGCAGCAGGGGAGTACTACGAGGAAAGCCTAGGAGCTGCCGCAGGAAGCTGTTCTCCACCTTACTCAAATCAGAAGAGGGGCGGTGCCCCCACAGTTCTGCCCCATATAGAGTAGCACCCTGTGCTTGTGCCTTGTAAACTTCCACCACGGGACCCACCGGTTTGAATGCAGAAGGGCTATATAGTTTCATAATCCCACCCACCGTCTGCGTAAGCCTGAGCCTTGCCTTTGTCATCTGTGGCCCCCATTCAAAGTGTTCGGACAAAGTTGCACCCAAATAATCAAACACCTTAACTCTTTCCAGGGGAATTCCATAGAGAGATGGGTTAGGGCGAGTAGTTTTAGGGGGGTTGAAGACCATGTACTTTGTTTTTGAAATATTGATCTCCAATCCCCGGAGCCTGCAAAAATTAGCAAACCCGTCGAGAATACGCTGACTACCCATTGGTGTTTTAGCAAGTAGGAGGGTGTCGTCCGCGAACATCAGCGCCGGCACCCTCCCAGAGGCTAACTTTGGGGCATCGTTGTCTTTAATTCTACTGAGATGATCAATGAGCCCGTTGACAAAGAGGCAGAATAAAGTGGGGGCTAAGACACAGCCCTGGCGAACCCCTTTCCTAACAGGAAAGCGCGGGGTGAGCTCCCCGTGTTTTCCACATCTCACTTGGGCAAAGTTGTCTTGATGGAGTCTTACAATGACATTGAGGAGATAAGATGGAATTCCCAGGTCTCTGAGCACTTCCCAGAGTCGTTCTCTGGGTACAAGATCAAAAGCTGACTTCAGATCAACAAAGATTAAGTAGAGGCTGCCACCCTCTACTGTCACCGTTTTCCAAAAAGAAGTTGGAGTCTGAAAATCTGGTCCACGGTTGACATGTTTGATCTGAAGCCAGCTTGATACGGGGTCAAGATCTCCTTTTCCTCCATCCAGCCCTGAAGTCGATCTAAAAGGACCCGGCCGAAGAGTTTTTGGGTAATATCGATTAAACTGACCGGCCTGTAATTTATTGGGAGAAGAGGGCAGCCTTTTTTGTATATGGGAACAATCTCTGCCCCACACCAAGTGTCCGGGGGCTTCATGCCCTTCATAACGGCATTGAATAAAACCCACAGGTAGGGTACCCAGATTTTGGGTTCCTCTTTAAAAAGGTCACCTGGTAGTTTATCTAAGCCCGGCGCTTTATTGCTGTGGAGTCTGTTGATAGCGTTACCCACTTCGGTCATGGTAATCTCAGTGATCCCCTCGCTGTCAGGTTCTGATATTACAGCGGGGTTGCCAGTACAGTCGGAACTGTCTTCCCTAATCGAGTACAACGACTCGAAGTGGGACTCCCATACTTCGGGAGCTATGTTTGACTCTATCGACGAGCTTCCTTCTCTATCGCCAGAGCTTACTATTGCCCAAAAGGTTTTCAAATCCTTATTGTCTAGGGCAATCCTAAGAGATTCCCATCTGTCACTTTCCCACTTCTTCTTTTCCTGTTTGGTTATCTCTTTATAACCGGCCCGGGTGGATTTGATTGAGGGCTTGTCCTTCGCTTTCAGTGCCTCTACTAGGGCTAACTTGGCCATACGACACTTGTCATTGAACCAGGGACATTTGGAACGTTTGGGTTCCCTCCTACGCACCAGGGGATGGAATACGTCCACCAACTTCTCCAATAGCTCTTGGTGCGTAAGGCCTGCCTTATCCAGCTCCAGTAGGGGGCCCCCCGCCTGCACTACCTCCCACATTTTGGTAATTGACGGGATGACTGCCTGATAGACTTTTGCCAGCTTAGGGGGTGAGTGTTGTATGTAGCCCCATCTAACATTTCTTCTGTTGTTTGTCAATGTTAGTGCTCGGGGAAGACTATCTACTGGGCCAGCAGAGTTAAAAACACCAAGGACCTCTGCTGTCAGGCTCAAGATTAAGGCGTTATGGTCACTATCATGTCTAATAGTAATTCGAAAGTCAAGGACCCATCCCCACGATCTTGTTTCCACTAGAATATAGTCAAGTAAGGATGCTTGACCTACTCGATTAAATGTAAGTTGTCCAGGGCGGTCCGATTTGGTACGCCCATTACATGCCCTTAATGACAGAGCCAGCGAAAGTGAGTTGATTTGTATTGCCAGTGGTGACCAGATCCTGATAGGACTGATCTGTGGATCAGGGACTGACCATAGAATATCCTCCTCGCTGAGCATGAAGTGATCCTGATCAGTAAGGGGTTCATATTGGCAATTAAAATCGCCCCCTACAATGAGCCGGATAGCTGGGTCCAGAGTTGGAATAAAGAGCCCTAGCTGATCGATGGTAACAGATTCCTGGCTGTTACTAACAGGTCTGGAATACACGTTAATTAGGGCAATTTTTATCGAGGAGGGAAAGGTGAGCAGAACACACTGAATGTCTTTTGAAGGGGTTACCAACTGTTCGGCTCTGCAACCCAAATGGGTGCCCACCCAGATAGACAAACCACCTGAGGGTCTCCCCTACCCCCAAAGGTGGCAAAGGAACAGAAAGAGGCAAAACCCACCTGCTGAAGCTCTTCCCTCGCCCATGTCTCCTGAAAAAGACAGATGTCCTGCTCTGCCACAAAAAGCCCCCAATCTGGACAGGATAATTTATTTTTAAGGCCCGCCAGATTCCATGATAAAACCCTAATACTGTTGTCTAGACCTCTATTCCTTCTCAAGACATCAGCAGCGCTGTCATTAGGGGCCACGCTATCACCTTGTTGTACTAAACGGGGATTAACTAGAGCAGAATGGGACTTACTGTCTTTCCTTAGCTCACTCTCTGGGGCGTTGGAGATGGTAACGAGGGGCCCCCTGAGGTGGCTGGTTTCACAAGGAGAGTTTATTAACTGGGGGGAGTATAAACTCCTATCCCTAAGTGTTCGCCTCAAACAATTCCTAGCATTACACTTCAGGTCCTGACTATGTGGTCCTCGATTCCCTTCCATAATTGTCCCTTCCCTCAGTCAATCTACCGCCTCCAAGCTATCATATCTGTTGTTAACCGGGATGTTAAAGAGAAATCGTGGATGAGAAACATCCCTGCATCCTTGGATTAGGGGTCTGGGACCCCCAGTCAAGGTGGAATTAATGACACTGCCCCTGTGGATTGCCTGATGAGAAGAGTAAAAAAATTCCAGAGGACGGAGATTCATTCTAGTTGGAGCATTAGGATAGTAAGGAGGGGATCTGAGTAGATTAGTGACAGTGATTGGCTTTTTAAAATTGATAACTGCACAATCCCCAGGATTTATTTTTTCACCATTGCCCACCCACCCTACTCTACGGACCATTATGATCTCGTCGGCTTGGGCGTAATCAAACTGCTTATGTCTAGCAAGCCAGAATGAGCATTTGTTACGGAGCTCAAGGTGAGTTTCCTTACTGCTATTTTCGATTGGAGGGATTCCTGTCAGAATTGCCACATAGGGGGAGCATGCAGGGGGGAGGTTTATGTGGGGCAAGTTAAAGCTTGTACTTGCATGCTTCTCCTCAGTGTCAACAAGTGATGGTAGCCCCATCTGATTGGTCCTAGGACCTGGGTCAGTTGGCCTCTGGATGGCCAAAGATCTAGGGGGGTCGGAGCTAGGTTTGGCCCTACCCTCTAAACTTAAATTCGTGCTGCTATGCTGTGTAGCAGCACTCTGACCCTTCGTCTTATGTCTAACTGGGGGGGCTTCATAGTTGTTATGGGCTCCCTTTGCAAGGGGGGTAATGGTAATTTGGGTGGCTGCCTGGCAGCCCAAGTCAATCCCTCCCCTAAGCATGTTAGGAGAGCATATTTGCTGTTCTGTTCTTCTAACTTCCCTTGGTACAGAAATCCTTTCTAAATTAGCTAGACGGCTAATGACCGGGGCCAGTTCTTCTCTAATTATGGCTCTCACTGTGCTCTGAACATCGTTCATCAGGTTCTTGGCCCACATAGGGTAAGAGTGATCAATGATAACGTCCTGACAATCACCCTGGTTATAAACTTCCCCATATGCTCCCTCTAAGTTGGATAAAGGGCCCTCACAAGTTCTTTTTCTTTTTGGACCAGTCTCCAATTGTTGTTTACGTTTCCCTGACTTGGGAATGCTAGATATAATTGTCCTCTTCCGCACTGCTCCCTTGGTTGGAGCCTCACTAGAGATTACTAAAAGGGGGGCTTCTAACTGGGGTGGGGCCGCAATTGCTGAAATAGAGGCGGTTGGAGATGGGGATGGTAAAGGGTGAACTTCTAACTGGAGTGGGGTCTCAATAGACAGGGCAAGGGCATCTGAAGGTGGAATAAACAAATGCGGGGTAAGGGAGAGCCTCCTTTCCGTAAGCTCGATTTCCGTATTAACCACCCCTATGGCCCTCTGAAGCATTTTATCTATGGAAGTTTGAGGCACGGAGGATTCAACCCTAGTTGTAGATCTGGGAGGCCCCTGCCTCTTCCCCATTCTGCGATGTGCAGGAGCCCTGCGACCCAACGTTGGGGGTATCAAACCTGGACACCTTTTCCTCTAAGAACAGAGCCCACAGCCAGCTTACAACCAGGGAATCAATTAACACAGAAATCCTATAGCTAGTGACCCACTCTCCTTAAACCCAATAGGGGGCCCTGCCCGACCACTTACAGTTGTGCCAAGACACCAACACCAAATACTTTGGGTCCTGCACAGCCTAACAGTCCTTCAAGGGCCGGCCAGTCATTAGATCTTTATTAATCCCCGGAAGAAGGGCGTCACGACAAGACTTAAAACCAAAGCTAGCTGGATTAGCTAAACGTGCAGGAATTCAGGCCTCTTGGAACGTCAACACGGACAGTCTGTGCAGCAACAAACAGGGAGGTGTTCAACAGAACAAGAAACAAGTCAGTGGCAAAAATACCTTATGAGTTGGAAACCTGATCACTGGCGGTAACACAAAGTGATGAAAAATGGAACCAAGAGGGCTAACCCTGCGCTGCCTCTTCCTGGCACAGGATGCCCGCAGGACGGGCCCGCCCTTGGACCGGGCGCAGCCCGAGCGCGTCCCGCTGCGGGAGGAATGGCGGTGCTGATAAGCGCAGGTGGGGCTCCTCCCCACACACCTGTGGTAGCACTAGACTTGCGGGGCACCCTGGGACTGGTAGTCCCACCAGGGAATAGCGCGTGACTGCGGAAATACAAAGCGGTCGATTTCCACCCCAAAGTGGTGCTTCTATATGGGGGCAGAGTTCTCAGCCGGTTACCCCCGATGGGGCAGCAAAGATGAGCAGCAGGCAGCAACATCAGCGTCCAGGAGGAATGGCAATCACCGCTCACCTCTATCCAGACCAGTGTTTCAGCCCCCCCACAATACAGCAGGCCACTTAATCTGCACTGGCACCTGCAGGATGAGTTGACTATATCACCACAACACAGGACCGTCGCAGTATTTTTAGTCCAACATGGGTAGCCGCCGTTCTCTTTGCAGTATCCTGTGACTTAATATCAGGGCAGGTGAACGGCAAGGCAGCTTACCAGCATGCAAGTGCACAATTATTCACTCGTGCTGCAACTGTGTGAGCGGCAAGCCGCCCCCCCTCCAGCCTCGGTAGATACCAAAGGAGCCCGATACACTTTCACACAGTAAGCCTGCGTCCCCCGCAAGTGCCAGGCCAGTGCAAGACTCCCCACTCAATAATGGTAGACAGTCTACAGGGACAAGTGCATAACGGCTCCCGCAGCAGAATCTACAAGGGGGAACAGCTCGTCCCCAGCGCTGGGCACCAATTTACATCCAGGCCCTAGGAGTAGTCTCCCGTTTCAGCTCCCAGCATACGGGCGAGAGCAGCGCAGTCTACAGGTCCCGCTTCCCAGCCTCCGTCACCAAGGTCCAACTCACTGTGTTCACTGCGGAGCCCGCTGTAGTCCGCTTCCGTTGTTTCTACTCCTCTCGCCTCCAACCAGCGCGTTCTGTTAGCGGCCCAGTTCCCCTCCGGTCCGGCAATGTTTACGCGACCAGGAAGGCTTCCAGGCATCCGGCGTCTCCGCTGCAGGCTCCCAATCGACGACCGCTCCAGCGTCTTCACCGCTCGGGTTCGGGTTCGGGGTACATCAGCTCTGTACCCTCGGCGGACCTTAGGCTCCTTCCTCCCCGAAAGCTGCTCTGCTGATGTCTGCAGTTAGGGCTATGTTGACCCGGAGTTTATTGTGAAAACATGCATCTTATTAGCCAACCACGGCGAACCTGTATCAGACGTGTGTGTGCACACAACCAAAGCTTCCAGCCAGGATTTAAGGGAGCACCAGGAGAGAGGGGTCGGAGGGGGCGAGGATCGGCTGAAAGCACCTGATACCCTCCTCGACCGAGGCAGGCAATTGCGTGCACACAGAACGATCTCTCACATCCATAGTATCCACATATTCATACAGTAATTTCACATAAGCATTCAGCGTATAATCACCTTTAGACAAGTCTATGTGTAGTAAGCGACTAGTTTGCTCTATTAAACCACTATCAGATCCTAATGTACTCTCTTTTGTGCTAGAGGTGGTAGGTGTCGATGTCCCACGTACTCCCACTCCCTTAACCTCTGCTTCGTATGAACTTATAGTGGACATAATGATGACTACATCTATCACTATAATTTCTCCTACAATAAGTGTACCTAGTATACATTTGTGCCTACGGTTCGGATTTCCAGTCTCCCTTTTCAAATTGGTTCGGATTGTAGCTGTAATAGATCAATGCAATGTCGCTTTCTCTCGTCTCTTACTGTTGTGCAGTAAAGTTCTCAAACAGTTTCTTGAAATCTTTGAAAGCAGTTATCAGTCTCTGCACAATATTTACACATCTTGAAAGACTTCCCTAGCCCTCTTTCTTCTTCTACTGAAATGTCCCTATTTTTATTCTTCTTCCACTCGGGCTAATTTACATCCCTTATAAGATCAGAGCCAAATTCGTCGATGACTCACAGCAAAAGTTTAATTTGGATTGCTGCAATCTCCTGAGGCAATGGCTGGATTCCAAAGGTTGAAAATGTGAAATCTTCCAAAATCAAACTCCGTAAGCCACTAAGTCTTGGTGGATATGGTACAGTCAATGTCAAAACACCATTAGCCTCTACTCCAGGAACTCTCAACTCAATCTCAATTATCAGTATCAACGTCCCAGACCTCACTCTCCCCGGCATTTGTAGCAAGGTATGTCCACTCCGGAGAGGCATATCTCTGGCATGGCACTCTTGCCCTCCTTGATTTCCTCATGCTCCCCTGAACTTGTTCTGGATCACTTTGGTCGATTCAGATGATTCAGTTATGGGAGCAAGATCCTTCTCAGATGCAAGTCTCAAGTTTTGCCTTCTTTGTCTCACCGGCCACAATTCCCTTGCAACCTCTGTCTTCTTTGGCAGCACATGAGCACTTTCCGCACCAGTCTCTTCTGCTGAGTCAGACTTCATGCCACTTGCAACGTTACCATCTCCCTCAGAGTCTATACCTGGGCCTTGTGTAGCTTGACCCCCCTCAGCTCGACTTGGTGATTATCCAGCCACTTCAGGAACCTCCACAGCTTGGCTTGCCCTCTCCGGTGATCTTGCGACCACAGCAGGAGTCACTTCTGGGAGAGGAGCTGTTTCGTCCGTGGGTCCTGAGACTCTACGGGTGTGCGAGGCATGTCTCCAGTTCGGCAGACCTCCACACTTCACAGCAGTGTTCATCACTAAGATCACCTGGTACGGACCATGCCACCATGAGTCAAGACAGTTCTTCCTTACATGCTTTTAGACCAGGACTCAATCTCCCAGGCCCAAGTCGTAGCAGAGGTCTTTCGAGGCCAGTGCAGTTGCAGATTCAACCTGGTGATGCACAGAACATACCACATCAGCTGATCCTTTGCGGTAATCAAGAACCAAATCATCGCTGATGTTAATTAACGCTGTGGATGGCACTGCAGGTAAGCGCATTGCTCTCCCCAAGATGATCTCGTGCGGGGATAACCCAGTCCTCCTGTCTGGAATGCTGCCAAGCTCATCAAGACCAAAGGCAAAGCATCTGGCCATTTCAAAGATGATGAGGCGCACACACCTGTGCTATTGTCATCTTTAGGGTCCCATTAATCTGCTCCACCTTTCCTGACACTTCTGGCCTGTAACTACAGTGCAGTCTCTGATCAACGTTTAAGGCAGTGCACAACAGCTTCATGATCTCGTTATGGAAATGTGTCCCTCTATCCGACTCCAACGTATTTGGAAACCCGAAGCACGGGATAAGCTCCCTCAACAATAACTTTGCTACAGTGAGACTATTATAGCTTCTAGTCAGATAAGCTTCCACCCACTGTGAAAAGATGCACACAACAACCAGAATGTGTCTCAAACCATTACACACAGGCAGGTTGAAAGGACCTTCCGACCTTCCAATGTGACTCAAAGCAACCACAGTTTTCTTTCCAGCATTCATCTGTTGACACATGACACATCGTTGACACACTGCATCAGCAATCAAACGGAAACTCGGGTTGAACCACGTTTGCCTGAACAACCTCACCATTCCATCTCTCCCTATGTGAGCTGCTCCATGAATCTGCCTCGTCATAGGATTCAGCAAGCAATCTGGTAACACTCCTCTACCATCAGTTGAAACCCAAATGTCATCTTCCTTCTTTTCGCATCCTGCTCTGATCTAACCAGCCTGTTCCTAATCTGATGCTTCTCCCTCATCCAGGTATCTGCAATAGCCAGCACCATGCTGATATCAGTCCTCTCTGTGCTCTCGCCAGAATATTCCCCATTAAAATAAAATACATAGGTGGCATAAAAGCGGGCGACTTCGTCTGCGTATCTGTTGCCCACAGTCACAAACTCTTCCACTTTCCCGTGTGCAGCGCATTTTACAACAGCCACTTCCATTGGTCACTGCAAGGCTTCCAACAGTTGCCTCACTTACTCCCCATTTCTTACCGGAGATCTGATGACATTAAGAACCCTCTCTGTGACTATAGCTGTCCAAAGTCATGAACTACCCCGAAACTGTACTGGCTATGGGTATAGATGGTGACTCGGATCTGCTCAGAGACAAGGAATGCACGAGTTAAGACGATGATTTCAGCCACTTGTGCGGAGTATACTCCCTGTAAACAAGTAGCTTCCCCAACTCCAGAAATTGTACAGACAGCAAAAGGTGCTCTCAGGTAACCCTCATTGTCCCTTAAACATGAACCATCAACAAAAAGGATTTGGTCAGAGTCGGACAATGGTTCATTGACAATGTTGGGTCTCGGTTTGGTTCACTTACATCCAAACAGTCATGGTCCTCACAATCTTCCCCATCAGCATTTGCAATAGGTAATAA
Source organism: Calotriton arnoldi (assembly GCA_963921515.1). Lineage (NCBI taxonomy): Eukaryota > Metazoa > Chordata > Amphibia > Caudata > Salamandridae > Calotriton > Calotriton arnoldi. The sequence continues at coordinate 1,828,276 of CAWUFW010001157.1, read as the reverse complement.
GGTAGCAGGATTTAACACAGAACATCCCTTCAAGTGACATTTTCAGCTGCTAACAAGATTTGTTCATACCTTGTTAACCTATTATTCGTCAAATGCCGTGTTTCATTCTCATCATCAGAAGTTCAACTTACATGGAACATACACAGTAAGTGGATGACCCTTCACAATGCTTTCACATCTTACAATGCTGACACCTGTTGAAGCAACGGATCTGAGACATCTGGGCAATGCTGAAACTACAGGATCTAATGTAACTGAGAAATAGGCCATTGGTCTACGGACACCCCCATATGTCTGGGTGAGTACAGAAAGAGCCCAACCTTCCCCCCCTGGCTGCAGAATAGCGAAAACTCTTTGTTGTAATCAGGCATTCCCAAAGCTGGAACGCTCTCTCAGCTCCAAGAAAGGCAACCAAGCAATCGTTATTCCAGGGTACCGGATCGTTCACATCTTTGTGAGTCAGCCTCTGTAAGGGCTTCGCCTTCAAGAAGAAAATGCGGGATCCATTGTTGGCAGTAGCCATCCATTCCCAAAGACATCCTGACTTCCTTTTTGATGGTAGGCACATTCATTTTCATGACACCTTCCTCTTCCCTTTCTCAACGCGATGAACCAAGTTCTGAACTTCCGTTATGCAGTACTGAAGCTTGTTCGGCGACACCTTGTGTCCATTTTCAGCCAAATGGTTCAGCAAGACAATGGTATCATCCCTGCAAGCCTCTTCTGTCTACAATGCAATTAGGAGATCATCTGTGTACTGCACTAGCACTGAATTCTGGGGCAATATCAAGCTTTCAAAGTTCTTTTTCAGAATTTGGTTAAAGATAGATGGACTTTTAGTATACCCTTGAAGGATACGACACCACGTTAAGACACGGTTCTCCAGACGGAAAGCGAATTAAAATTGGCTTTCCTCATGCAATGGTATGAAGAAAAATGCTTGGCACAAATCAATCACAGTAAACCAAACAGCTTCTCAAGGGATCTGAATTAGAATCACGGATGGATTCGGTACCATGGGACAACATGGAATCACAATAGCTTTTATCTTTCTAAGATCCTGAACTATGCGATATTTTCTGCTTGGCTTCTGCAACCCCATGATAGGTGAATTGTATGGGCTTCCTATTATCTCCTTCAATATACCCTGTGCAATCATGGAATCGATCACACGTATAATCCATGCCACTGTCTCCGGGGTCAGGTTGTATTGGGGCGTTCTCGGGAGTTCTGCATTTGGCTTGATTTGAATACGGACTGGCTCAACTCCTGGAATCAGTCCTATCTCCTCCCCCGTGAAGTCCAACACCACTGGAGAGACGGTGTCTCTCAGATCTAGCGGCATGTCCTCCACTGTCCACTGTCAGTACGGGAAACATGTCTACGCAGTGATTTGATTTGCTAACTTGAACGCAATGTCATCATTGTTAGTCTGAAGTTCAATTCCCTTTGGCGTGCAATAAATGGTACAGTTCCGTTTACACAAGAGATCACGCCCTAACAAACAGACTGGACTTGAATCGCACACCACAAATTGGCACCGATCCTGGAAGGTTCCTATTTTCACTGGTACCTCCTCTGTCAAAGGGTTTGTCATTCTCTTATTGGCAACTCCTACAACTTGGATCGATATTCCCGAGAGGGGTAGGTTTGAGACTAATGCAGATCTCACAGTAGAACTGGTAGCACCAGTATCAATCAAGAATGTAATGGGATGACTGCCTACATCTGCCTCCAGATACGATCCACTCTGGGCTACCTCTAAGACTGCTCCAAAGGTACAGTCTTCCTTCCCCCTCAGTCACCGTCATTGTGACAGGTCACGATCAAGTCTGTCTAATGCTTCCATAAAGGGCATTTGGTGGTACGCACGATTACACTGCGGAATTCTTGGAGGTTGCGGCACTTGCACTAATTGGTTTTGACTCCCCCATTGTAGGATCTTGGACTTGTCATGGTGTTTACCACTTCTGGCACTTGAACTAACGCCCCCTCATGCATCTGATTTGCTGGATTTAATCGACACTTGCGCTTCTAATGCCTGATTTAGTGGCAAAAAAGTCAAGCTGTCATTTTCTTTAGCTCAGCAATGTCTATTCCTGTTTTGGGGTCTATAGGGACACCTTAACCTTTTACCTGTCCAGAGTTATTCGGGATGTTCTGAACCCCTCCTTGCGTATTTCCCTGACTCCAGCCTATGGTTCCCCCATTTGTCTATGCCTGATATACTCTTTGCGCATTCCTCATTTGAACCGGCATGAACTTTTCCTTTATCCTCCTATGTTTGGAATCCACCTCATCACTGCAATACATGGCATACCGTAAAATTTCATCCACGACTTATGTTGCCAGCAGATCAAATGTTGCTGGATCATAAAGCTAATCTCTGGTCTCAATCCCATCACAAATTTGGAAACACACTGTCCAATGTCTTTAGGGTCAAGAGTATCTAACCCACTGTATTGCTTGAAGGCTTGCAAAAGCCGTTCATAATAAGCATGTACTGATTCTTTAGGTCCTGGGTTGTTTGATCTAATTTAACCCAATCGATATCTTGTGGGGCTATTTTGGACCGTAACCATGTAATCACTTGTTCGAACTTTTTAATAACCAAGGGTGAAGGACCATGAGTTATAGGATCCCTCTCTGATTCAGCAGAAGGCCAATCAATAGCAATTTTACAAGCGGACCATAAGTCACTGGGAACCACAGTGGCAAACAACTTGCTCAGATCTATCCACAACACCTTTGAGATTTTGACAAAGCGATCAACTTGCTTGTATCATTCAGCAGGCTTCTCCCTCAATCTAGGAAAATCATTTGTGAACACGGCTAGATCACCCCTACTCCAAGGAACATGCACATACCCTCCACTAGGCACCTCTCACAGTGGATAAGCCTCAACTCCTGATGTTCCCCCTCCTGGAGGTGGCGTTTCTCCTGTGACCTTCCTATTGCTCTTTTTCTTGAACCACCTTTGCTCCCATTTGTTAAGCATACTCCAAGCTTGTATACCTATAATCAGCTCTCGAATGTGTGTTTTCAAGCCTGTAACTCTCTTCTCTTCCTGGTCACTGTAGTTCAACCTATGGTTTCCCTGCAGGATCTACATTTTAGACAGATCTACATCATATCTTTCAGCCAATTCCAACAATTTTTCATGTGCATGTCTCGCCTTGTGGGTGACATCCTTTTCCACAAACAATAACTCGTCTTGCTCATAGGTCTCTATCCTCTCCAAAGATAAGTTCCCACTTATTATTTCATTCACCTCAGCCTTCAACCTCACCACATCCAACAACTTTGCCTTTACCACAGCCTTGATCGTGCCCTGACTCGGCGTGCTATTCCCTATCACTATTAGATTTCTCAGCCAGTTCTCCAAATTTGTAGTCCCTAGGACATGCTGATTTCCAGAGGTTCCCTGACCTGCACCCGCTTCTAGTGTTATTCCCATTGGTCCCATCACTGGAGGTTCCCAAGTCCTCAAATTTGAATTTGAGTTCACTAAGGATACTGAGCGTCAGGTACTAGAACCAACACATGTTCTCGAAGGATCCCCACTCATCGGCAAGGGGGTACTAGATTCCACAGGCACCAGAGATGGACTGTTTCCATTCGTGATCCCATTCCCTCCTAACCCGATTCTCTCCTCCAACCCTGACTGTTGCTGACTAGGGTTTCCCACTGAGTTCGGGTCATACACAGAGACTACAGGTTCGATGGTGACTGGTACAGTAAGGGCGTCTGGTAACTGTGAAGGAGCATTGACCCCGCTTGACTCTGCACTTCCCAAAACAGATATTCCTGTTCCTCCTACACCCTATATCCTTACCACTATCCCTGCACTAGAGCCTGTCTGGGATGATGTTGACACTCTTTCCGTATTCCCTGCATTCACCAGTTCTCGCCTTCCCTCCTCTGAATGTGGCTTGAGGGGGGAGGACGATCCAATAATAACGTATCCAACAAACTGTCATCCATATCACTCCCATCGTTTTCATTTTCTCCTCCGTTCTTATCCTGAGAATTTCCCTCCCTCACCAGCATCGGGTACAACCTGACTCCCTCAATTGTGTCTACTCTCCATCTTTTAATTTGTGCGTCCCATTGTGCACCTGATATGCCTTCATTGCCTTCTTCATATCTCCACGCATCTAATGCCTCAAACTGTGTTGGTCTAGGCAGAGGCAACAGCGCAAACATCACTCCTTTCAACTGATACAACACCTCCAGTCGAAATGAACCATAAGGTGGAAATGCCAAAACCCCTTCTGTTTCAGTGATCTTATGCAAATTTTGAAGCCAAATTATAGTATGAAGTCCTAAGTTTGTCACCATATAATGTTCTGGAGTATTCTCGGGCGGTGCTACTTCACCCACTCGAGTAACAACTCCTTGATCTCCCTTGAAAAAATCCCACAACACCCCAAATTGCATGATTGGATGATTGGATCAAAATTTCCCCTCGATAGACAAAACTTTCGCAGTCACAACTTCCTGATGACTCCCAACCAATCCCAGTGCGGTGTTACACCAACCCACCGATCGCTGCGCGGCACGCTCTGTCATCACCTTCACTCCCCACAGCAGTTCACCCTCCTTCACAATTTCTCAGTCCACGTTCACTCACACAATCACAACTCCGTAATTGTCTGCCTTCTACAAGATCGATAGATTTCAATCATCCAAGAACATTCACACACACAGCGACCCTCAACCTGCGCTGGTCACCCGAATCGGTATAGTCCACCCCTGTACACAAGGTTTACCACACTATTCCCACACGTCCCATTCACACAAAGTTCCCTGTCTTAGGTGGAACTGCTGATGACCTCTCACGACAGCTCCTCAAATCTGTGGTCGGACAATCACGTTAACTCAGTGTCTGCTACACCATTCAATATATCCCAGGATCTTAGGCCACTTTGTGGCCTGAAACTCAAATCTCAATCCTTGGACCACGTCTGGCCCGAAACCACATTCACTCAACTCTCACACAAACTCCGCCAGACTTCACAAAATCACATCACTCCCACAATGTACCTCACAACGCATCCCTATTGATACTCACTCCTCCGTTCGCTGCTGTTCCCGCCTCACTGTCAAACTCCGTTTGTCTCCGCCAAAGTCCATCGTTTTCCGCTCTTGATCATTGGGCTCTATTTTAGGGCTCTAGGGTTCTAGGTCTCATTTCTAGATTTTATGGATTCTCCCCCCACTTCATGTGAGAACCATCCTACTCTGCTACCAACTGAAGGAGCCGAGTTTACACGTTCTAGATCCGCTCTAGAACCTCGAGTCGATGGTACTTTTCCTCAGCATGGAAGCGTGGGGGGGAGAGAAATTATTAGCAGGTCAATCATTTCAATTCCAATTAACTATGTCTCTTAAGGATCACAGACTACCAAATAAGATTAGTTATTAAAAAGCCAAAAATAACTACACATACAGGCACCTCAAGATGAGGGTGTAGAAATATATTGGATATAATACAAAGCCAAATCTGCAGATGAAATTAAGGTGGTGCAACATGCACAAGATGATTAGTTCAAGAATCAGGATACAAAAGATTATGGAGCAGATGTCTAGGTTCCCCTTCATTGAAATTTCGTGGGAATAAAGCATTAATCTGTCCCTACACTAGCACTAACGTGACATCCCTACAAGGCATTTTCCGGGGCAAGATCAGTTATGGTGTCAGCATGTGAAGCCTTCCTAAGAAGTCTCCCCACATTAGTTGGGTCAAGTAGCATAAAGCTACTATGACAGATCTCGCTGTAAGATGTTCTTTCTCTCAAGGCAAGGCAGAAGTCCCCCGGGCACTTTCCCTAGCTATGATACATCAATAGTACAGGTAGTATCCCAGGATCCTTCTCGAGTCACGCCATCCTGTCAGGCCACCTCCTCATAGGTACTTTTCCAGTGGGCAGTGATGCTCCAGTGCCTGGTCAGATTACCTTGATTCAGCCGCTGCCCGTGCAGGCAAGAGCGGTGGGGCTGGGTGGGGGGGGGGACGACGAGGAAAAATGAATTATTTATTTAATTTTCCCTCGTGGTCGTCTGTCGAATCCCCCAACTCGGCCCCACTGCTCTTACCTGCACAGGCCGCGGCTGCCTTGATTCCCAGGCTCTCTCCAATGAGAAAGTACAACAGTTCTCCACTATCAGTATCAACTCTCAGTGTATCCCCTTATCTCCATGCCTAACTCCTAAAACAAAGATATTATTCTTACTAACAAGGTTGATTCTTCCACCTGCAAAGAAATTTGAAAAAGAACAAAATCCAACATGCACGTAAAATTTTACTATTAAATCTAATGCGAGAACTTCCAGGGAAAATGCATTTCAGGCCTACAGAATTTGGCTAACATAAGAAAGATGGCACATAGGTGTTAAGAAGTTGCATATAAAAGAAACACCTTTGACTGTGTACTTCTAAATTAACATGTTACATAAGCACAACAAATACATTAATAATTGTCAGCGGTATACACAAATTCTGCACGTTAATGATTTCAGCTAGTTTCATCTAGTTTCGACGTTGATTTCTTCACTTTTACATTGAAATGTCCCTAATACACCACGATTCAAGTTCTAATGTCTCAGGTTAATACAACTAAAGAATATATGTGGGTGCGGACTACTCATGATTATGATGCACCCCTGCAAATGAAAAATAAGTTTTGCGCTACATCACACCCAAGACAGAAAAATCAAGCTGACAAGTAAGTCTTCAGCTGCAGAACAAAGTTTTACTTTTATTTAGGCCAGGTAAATGTGGATTACGTTACAGTATTTATTCATATAGAGGTGATAACCCTTTACTTGCCTCTTCTTTGTGTGCCCTAGACGCCAAAAGCTTTCAATACTGATAGCTGGGGTTCCAGGGATATGTTAATAAATGTTTACTGACACCCTACACTGTCATAAGTAAAATCACATTTGGGCTCTTTTTTTAAAAAAAAATACAGCTCGTTGAATTTCAGGCTCGTATTGTCAAATCGTGTTTGTGTTGTGTCGATCCAAAAAATCATTTTGTATGTTACAGGAAGGGATACCTTTCACTTGATAAAAATTGGTCTGAATGCAGGATGGTACGTTTCCCTGTCGCTGTCACTATTAAGATTACTGCTGTGTACAATTTATAGCGTATTAATGAATGACTGACAGTTTTGAAGGAACATATTTTATGTCTCAACCAATAAATCAAATGCAGATTCTGTGACATTATCTACATTTTACCTTCTAGTTGTATTCTTTATTCTCCCACTAGGTGGCAATGTTGATCTGCGCAGGATTTCTCATCGCCTGGATCCCGTATGCTGTTGTGTCAGTGTGGTCAGCTTTCGGACAGCCAGACTCGGTTCCGCTCTACTTTTCAGTCGTCCCGACGTTACTAGCGAAATCAGCCGCCATGTACAACCCGATTATATACCAAGTGATTGACTGCAAAAATAAATGCGGGCGCCTGTGCTGCGGCTTCCACGGAAAGAAAAGCGAATCAAAGAAATCCAAGTAATTTTGCTTTTAGAATGTTACCATTGATAAATGTAATCAGATTTATACAGCATTGCTGCCAAGGTTCCAGATTGCTTATGTGTGACATTTTCATAGTTTCAGTGTAATTATGAGTGACATTCAAGACTATGAGTGACACTTTCTCGCGACCAAAATCATGCAATGATGTCCATGGTAACAGACATATATCAGAAATCACACTCATTGCAGCAGGTGCTTTCGAACCTATTGTATCTATATAATCAGCACACTCCCCCCTAACCTCAGCACCAGGTGCAGCTGACGTCACCACAAGTAACAAAGGGATCTCTGTCACAAAAGCATCAACCCACTGAGCTATGCGCATAAAATACAGGTCTGTAAATGCTGGGAGACTTTCTTTGCAGTAGGCACATTAACCCTCCGTGCTACTTTATGGCGAAAGTCAAAACTGACAGTAGACATAACTCTGACCTCTTTCCAGCGGGAACATTAATCTGGCTTCTGGGTAAAATCTACACTATATAAAACAGATAAATACATAAGTAAATAGATAAAGAATGAAATACTATACAGGAGATTGCTTCGCCAGAGCACAACAATAATCATCTTGACGGGTATAGGTTTTTGGAGGAATCAAAGTGCAGAAAAACAATTACAGTGTGAGCGGTTAAATTAATGGTTTTTGACTTTGAAAACTCAAAACCAATGTTCTGCTTATGGTACAAAATGTCCTGTTCAGCCGCGGTTCATGCAGGTAACAGCGGTGGGGGCCGCGTGGGGGGGGGGGGGGATTTCGAGGGGATGATGCAGAGGGAAAATTAATTATTTATTTAATTTTCCCTCAGCATCCTCCCTCACATTAATTTCACCACCTACTGCCAATTTGTTACCTATAACTCATAAAACAATATGTAGAATATGTTTTCATTTAAATAATCCGCCCTGTAAATTACTTGGAAAATTATACTATTTTTTCAAGTTGGTAGTTGCTACAAACATATTCCTGATCAATTGTCTTGTCTTGTATTTTAGTCTTTCAAGCCCACACACTTGCTTGGTGATGTTTACTTAAAATGTTTACATTATCTCAGGGCGCATATGGAAAGGATGTCTGATCTGATAGAAGAGACAGTCCCACACTAAAGGCGAACAGATCGATCCGCGAGTTATGGGAGAGCGTGGTTTCAGAGAGATGTCTGTCTCCTGGGAAACACTAATTCAGCACAGAGAAAAAAGAACATTTTGTAAAATATGGTTTTGAGCAAAAATGTTTTGGCACTCTGTAATGTGGAACTTTAACAAAGGGTATCCTGCTTGTCCATGCTTTTCCCTCGAGGCCCTAGTTTTACTTTGCCAGTGCACGAAGGAAAAGGAAGTGTGCATGGCGCTATGCCCAGCTGGAGGCCCCACCCTCCCGCCTATTCTAGTAACAATCATTTTAAATGTCAGCAGCAGGTTTTATTAAATTCATTTGTTTCCTTACTGGAGTCTCCGAGAGTCAGAGTCAGGCTCTGACTGCCTCGGCAGGACAGCGCATCAGCAGAAGTCGAGGTCAGAACTAGGAGATGAGTCAGATGGTCGATTCTCGAACACCGGCTTCCTCCTGTTTAACTCGGGACCATGCAGCACAATAGCGATTAATTCCTGGGTGCCTGGGGGCCTGGCCGACATGGAGGAAAGTGAACATTCTGCCACAGCATGTGCCAACCAGACACTGCTCCTCCTCAACACACAGTGGGGCATATTTATAAGCCCCTATCGCCACCACAACGTCACTTTTTCTGACGATGTGGTGGCGATAGGGGCTTCGCCTTATTTACAAGGCAGCTTTAAGCCACTTAACGTGGCTTGACGCCGCCTTGTAAATAAGGCACCCTTTCATGCTATACTTTGCGTGAAAGGGGCAGGCAATGGGTATTGCGGTGGGCGTTCCACCGCAACACCCATTGATTTTGATGCTGCCCCATATTTATAAGGGTGGCGTAAATATAGGGCAGCGCCAAAATTAAGACCAGGGAAAACCTGGTCTTACAATGGCGCAACGAGGAGAAATGTTTTATTTCTCCTCGTTTTTGCTGTTTCCATGTGTGCTGCGTTGTGCAGCAATCATAGAAACAGCAAAAGGCCTTGTTTGTTTATGTGCAGGAAGGTGTCCATTCCTGCACATAAACAGTCATTAAAAAAATGTTTTGCAACTTCTATGTGTTCTGCATTAAGCAGCACACATAGAAGTTACAAAACGCCATTTCAGATTGTTTATGTGCAGGAAGGGACACATCCCTGCACATAAGCAATCTTCTCCTGCAACACAGGCACCCTTGCACCATGGTGAAAGGGTGCCTGCGTTGGCGCTAGGTGGCTAAATTAGTGCCAGCGCAGGGGGAAGCACAGGGTTGCATCGTATCCTTGTAAATATGGTGCAGCCATGCGTTTTAGAGTGGCGGAGCGCGGCGTAAAGCCAAGGAGGCTAATGCCCCACTCCTCCACTTCTTCGTAAATATGCCTCAGTGTGTCCACTCCACGGGGGACCTGACGCGACCAGGAGACCAACCTCTCACAGAGAGAGAGAGAGAGAGGTGTCACCAGCAGGCCGAATTCCAAGCCCAAAGGAAAGAGGTCACTGACTGGGGGTAGTGCCAGTTCAAGTTGCCAGAAAACAGCAACACTCGCATCACGTGCCAACCCCCCGATAAGCACAGAGTTCTGCAGGCCGGCTACATGACAGAGTCAGGCTCAGAAAGTTCTGACAGCCAGGGTCTTAGCTGTTGCTATTGCAGTCAGTTGGCCCAGCCCCACCACAGCAAAAGCCAGAGAGAGAAGAACACGAGTCAGTCTCAGTCTGAGTCATTGCATTCAGTCAGAGTTCTTGCTGTCAGGGGCATTTGAATCAGGACGCTGCTGCGATCATGGTCAGTAGTTCACCCAGGCTCAGTGCCAGCAGATGATCAGGCGCTAATGCGTGACTATACAATTTAATGCGGTGATGCGGACCACCACATTAAAATGCGTTAGTCAAGCGTGTGATGCGTGGTACATGGCAGACTGATACAGATACGATGACAGATATACAATTTTTGCAGAGTGTAGAAAATTAGAGTTTACAGTCATTCAGTATTCCAATTAAGCACATTTAGCTGTATCAGTTGTGCGTCCTTCCCAGCCCGGGTACTCGTAAATGAATACGCCACTCACGCTGCTTGGACACTTCTTTATGCATCAGCCTGTAACTGCGAACTCAACATTCTAAACATGAACGCTATTCCCCACATCCGAACACTTATGTCATAGTTCTACAGAGTCCATCAGGAACTAAAAGGGTCCCGTCATCGCTAACTCACAGGTCAGTACATTAGTCACATGAGTGTGGTCAGACGTGAATGTTACAGCTGAGTCGGTGTACCTTCTTGCTGGTAGGACAGAGGTCCAGTGTGCATTTTTTGTACAGTTTATGGTATTTACATCCAGTTTTCGGTTCTTACATGGAATTCACTATAACTAATGGATTCTTAGAGCTATACTCTTGAAAGTGACTTTCAACCAGTCCTTGCTTTGTAGTTAGCAGCACTGCATGCTGGAACTGCTAGGCCGATACATTACATTGGAGAAGGAAAAGTACAGGTCTCATAATGCTTAATGCTGCTGACTGAAAATGCAGACTTTCCTGGCTGCATAGTATTGGTTTTATTAATGTTACAGAGGTGAACATTACGCTATCTCGCATTTTACTGTATTACCAGCAGCCACTGAAAAACAACAATCATCACTTCCCCCTTGTGTGGAAGGAGCCAAGAAGAATAAACCAATAGGAATAGCACTAGTCCTGAAGATGCAGTCTTCGATTCGCACTGACCTCTTGCCTTGATGTAAAGACACTAAAGTCCATGCTTGAAGCGGAAAAGTATGAAAAGTAACAACAAATGCCAATAGCAGTAGGACAACTTCACACTTGGTTTCTGCTAACAGATTCGACATCAGAAACCACTGTGTTGTTCTGTAGAAGGGCCAGTCGCAGGCATAGGAACTAAGGAAAAAAACTGTTTATTTAAATGCAGAAATTATGAGAGTGCTAAAAAAAGCATTATTGGTTAGCATGACAATGAAATGATCATAATCCAAACAATAACAAGTAGGGGAGGGATGATGTTCACCTCTGTGTCTTTCATTAAATAAGGATATTCATTTGCTAAACAGTTAGGGCAATCTGCATGTTACTTTGAGGCTCTGTGATTCCTGTTTAAAGTCCATCCAAAACTATTGTCTGCAATAAGCATTTCGAAAAGTAGAAACTCTTGACCAGTCCTCTGATTTAAGGTTATCTTCAAGGCTTGCATCAACCAGTCAGCCTTAGTAGCCACAGCTCCCTTAGTTTAATTTGCACCACAATAGGAGAGGAAACAGGAGCAAAAGGCTCCCTGAAAGGGACCAACAATTGAGGAGAAGACATTCGTAAATGAGCCCTCCTTGACAAATGCTCTTTAAGGCTGCCTACAACTCATAATTTTGGGCGTGTAAGAAAACAAGTATACACAACTGAAACGGATACATTTTTCATATGCTTTGTTATGGAAAAGATAACACCTCTTAGTGAGTGCTGCATGGTCAAAATATCCAGAGCCCTTACATCCGAAACTCTTCTGAAGGAAACAAGACTGAGCAGTACTGTGAAGTTTGATGGTAGCACTTTCAAAAACAGGAAACCATTACCCACCCAAGAGGAGAATAACATGGTGTAGGAGAGCTGGAATGCCTAATACCCATCAACAACTTTCAAACGAACGGACTTATTGTCATCCCATTTTTATCCCGCCATTATTGGAGATTTATACCTGTTAATAGTTCAGAAACAATTTCCTAGGAGATTAAGAACTGCTCTGACATTCATGGAAACAGAATCAACATGCCTTTCCAAGCACCTAGCAAACCAAAATCCCTAATTTGAATATTAAGCTTTGGAAATTCCTGAAACCCAAGATGATTGGATGAGATTAGAAGTTCTTACTGAAAGCCCAGGGTGAGACCAAGATGCTTTAAAAGGTTACATGTCATCAGCTGGAGAATTCTGTCCATGATCATGACATGAGTCAGCCCCCAAAGGAGTCAGTAACAGTTGGCGATAAGTTGTAATAAGTTTTGATAGGTCTATGGACAACTCCAGTAGAGAAAGGTCCCAAGGCAGAGATCTCCATAAAGGGACAGTGACAACTACTCATGCAGTTCATTTCCAAATATGAACCAGGCATCTGGATATCATAGCAAAAGTCTTGAGGTGACCTGCGGACTAATCCTGTAAGAAGGTATCTGAAGCTAAAGCTTACAGATCTGGTTTCCACTGTAAAAGTGACCCACTTGCAAGTTCACTGCAGAAGCAAACTGACTTAAAGTCCTATAGAGAATGGCCCCTAGACGTGAAACATTTCTTGGAACACCCTTGGATCCAAGTGCCAATCACTGTAGTCCATCAGATGATGCAAATGTCAATCCTCCACCGAGTTGTGAATGTCTGGGAAATATTCTGTCCTGACTGAAATCCTGTGGTCTAGACAAAAATCCCAAATGTCCTTCTCTATCAGTGATTTGGATTTGGTACCCTCCAACCGATTCACATATATGACTGTTGTGAGATTGTTCATACACAGTAACATGGCACACAAAGCTCCCAGTCCCCATTGACTGGTATCTAACTCTACAACTAGATCTGGGGATGTAATAAAAACGTTGCACACATTCCAGCCATCTAATACATCTAGACACCAGAAAATTGTTTTTGTTTCCATTTCTAGAGAAATCTGACCTGTGTAGGATAGACCTCTAAGGAGTTTGGTCTTTAATCACTGGAGACTGGAGCCCTTTTCTGGAAAGTGGCAAAGAGATACAACCAAAAGTGTCCAAAATTGGTTTCATTCCTTCCTGATCAAATGGAGTTTCACATCTTCCCTGATACTGTTGTGACAGTATAGGATAGGCTTCTCCCAGTTCTCTGCAAACCTAAGGTCTTTTATGAAATTACAACCATCAGCAACATACAATCTTGTGCTGTAAAGATCATGTTGTCTAAGTAGCTGGCATTCAAATGCCTTGCATGCAGAAATATGCTTGAAATATTTAAGAAGCTTGGTGAAACACCAAGGAGTGAAGTGAATTTGAACATCTGCCAAATATTGGAATTGAAGAAATTCCTGTGAACCCTGAAAATCAGAACTGAGAGGTAAATACCCCTGAGAATGAAAATCATTGTCTAATCCTGAGGAGGATGTACATTTTGAAGATGCACAATGATCTCCATCTTGAAATGGTGATAGAGATGGGTCAGATTTTTCAATAATGCTTTTGCCACTGAGGAACCAATGTCTGATGCAACAGACTGAAAGGCAGAACAAATAGCATTTTGAATAGGCTGAGAGATTGTTATCCTGGAAATTAAACACATTTCTTTTAACCAACTCCTCTTCCTCCATATCAAGGCTTTGGTCATCATTATTCATTCACAGTAAAACTAAAGAAGAGCAAAAGGCTCCAAATTCCAAGGCAAGGTTGGAACTAAAAATAACAATAATAAGAAAAAAATTAACAACTAACAACATAGCCTCCCCATAACATGCATTGAAAATCTCAGGAGGCAAAAGAAAGAAACAATCTTCCAATTTGCAGACTCCCAAGGAAGCGTGGCCCAGTCTCGCCTCCCACAAAAACAACAGAGCAGTGCAGTCTGTAGAATGCTGAGTGACAATAAAGCCCTGAGGGCAGAAGGCTGGAAGTGCACGTCTCACTCAAAGAAAGTCCAGAGGGCAGGGAAGACAGAACATGCGCATTGCGCTGGAGCCCGGGTAAAAGTGGTTCAGTCGCCTCCACACGCCACAACAGGGCAACATGATGGTAAAAAAAGTCCAAGTTCATATCCCTAAGGGCTGGAAGGTGGATGGAATGCGCTTTGTACTGAAAGGCCAATTAAACGTGCAAAGAGCCCAAGTAACCCATAAATCCATTTTAAAAAGCAATCCTTTTCCCCAACATGTACTTAATTGTGGGCTGGTAAGCAGCAAGAAAAGAGCTAGTAGGTTTTAAATACTATTGTTTTTCCAGGTTTGTTTATTTTTCTCTCCTCCTTCCAAAGGGGATTGTGTTTATTGTAGTTTTTCTGTGAGCACTTGCAATAAAGCAAAACCAGAGATGGCATAATAGAGCCTCCGGTGTTGCAGTGTTATGTTATGTCATATTAGGTAGACGGTAGACTTGAAGAGCGCACTAATCACCCCAGGAGGGTATCTAGGCACTAGAGCAGGTGAATGGGCAAATGACCCCCGCAGAGTTATACGAAGAGCCAGGTCTCCAGCTTCTTGCAGAGCTCAAGAAGTAAGGTGGAGGCCCTGATGTGCTGGCGGAGGTTGCTCCATGTTTCGATGCGATGTAGGAGAACGAGCGACCTCCAGCTTTGTTTTTGTGAATTCAGGGGTTGTCTGTGAGTGAGAGTGAGGTAGAGCGTAGAGTGCAGATGTCTGGTTGGTTGGTAAAAGTGTATGACGTTGTTAAGATATGTTCGTCCAGTGTCGTGTAGGGCTTTAAAAATCTAGGACTGGCTGAAAGTCACTCCAATTAAAAGCTGTTCTTTTATAATTGGTCTGATCATTTTGGGTGCCACTGCCGTCACGTTTACTAGCAAAAACAGGCACACAGCGTAAAGGTCCACTTTTCTTCTCACAACAATTACTAGTGAGTATCTTTAATATTAGAATTAAGAGAACATGAATTTGAACTCAAGCCCCACATGAGTCCATGTTAGATAGACTCATTATAAGTATAATCCTACCCTTCGTTCCCTCATAGAATTAGCTTAGGCTTGATTGATTGATTTTATTAACAGTTTGATACCATGCCAACAAGGCAATACAAACACTTCAAATACATGCACAACACAAAATAATTTGGTTAGGCATTTACATTCCTCATCAACAGGTAATAAAATGTCCAATTTAGTGTTGCTATGGCAATAGTCACCCACTGGAATTGTGTGACAATATAGGTTCAAATTATGTGGTGAGCACAGCTAATTTTTGAGGCACTTATAGTGGGATTAGTATCTGCTAAAATACAATTTTAACAAACATTTTAAGATCCGGTACTGATACAACATTGATCTCAATGCTTTTAAAGTAAAGACGTTTCTGAAAAAATAATATACCTTTTAGTAGATACCAATCAAATGGTTATTCAACAAAAATGTATATACCTTGCTTCAAAACATGGGAATATATCCAGTGGCATAGCAAGAGAGCTATGGTCCCTATAGGAAATTGGGTTATTGGTTTAGGAGGAGTAAACCCTAATCAAGCAACAACCACAGTCGTTGGTTGAACCACAAAAGTCTCTAAATTTACTTGTGCTTGACACTCTGGTAGCTTTGCACAAAAGCAGTAAGTAATTAAATGTTTATTGTTTAGTTAGTTAAAACCTTAACAATATTTCACATAAAAAGAGCAATACAATCTCTACAAAATTTAAAACATTTTGGGCTCGATTCTGATGCGGTTTGGAAATCTTCCTGACCGAATCGGTTTGCGAATGGTTTCCGACCGACTCGGATTGGGAGAGTCCGACCGACCGATTACGATGCATCCGGATTCTTCCATATACGATTTGGTTGGACTCCCATTGACCTCAATGGGAGCCTATGGTCCGTCCGAATGCATAGGCTCCCATTGAAGAAAGGGGTGGCTGGGGAAAATCGGGCACCCTGTGGCGGGCACCCCCTGGTGCCTACCACACTGTGCATGGCTGGTAAGGGATGACCCATGGGTACCCCCACGGGCCCGATTGGGAAGGCTCCTGGTGCAGAGGGGCACGCTACAAGCCCCCAAAGTTTGATTAAGACTGCCGATTTGAGTCAGACGGCACAATTCGGAAAGGCTGTCCGAATCCAGCATTGTAATCGGTCATTCAGAAACGGGACCCGTAGAGACGTATGAATCTGCTCCGTACAGCTCGGTCATTCCGAATGCCGTCAGGTTCGGATTGGGACATTCCTAACGCCTAACTTGCATCGTACTCGGTCGGTCAGAAACCTTTCTGAGTCGGTCGGAAAGACACGTTCCCGATCCGATTCAGACGGAGCAAATGCCGTTAGGAGGCATTCCTAACCGCATCGGAATCGGGCCCTATAAGTTTTGAATTTCCAGATTGCTACAAGCACATGTTTTTCAAGCATTTTTGGCAGTACATTCTCAAATTGATGAATTTGTTACTTCAATAAGATTCGTAGCCTATACTGTAAAGTTGTAACTAAGGGCCCGAGTACGATCTCGCTAGGAAAGCCCTCCGTTTGACTCGGATCCGGAGGGCTTTCCTAGCGAATAGTGCTCTGCGAGTCTGAGCGACTGAGTACGATGCACCCGTATGGTGATGAACTCGGTTCGCTCGGACTCCCATTGAACTCTATGGGAGCCTGTATACCGAATGCGTACACAGGCTCCTATAGCAAAAAGGGGTGTGTGGGGAAAAGCGTACACCCTGTGGTGGGCACCCCGTGGTGCCTGCCACACTGTGCATTCATGGAAAGAGGAGACCCATGGGTACCCCCACGGGACCCATTCGGAGGACCCCGGGTGAAGGAGGGCCTGCTATAGCCCCCCGAAGTCCGATTCCCACAGCTGTTTCATCTCGCTGAGACCGAGTCGATACGGCTGTCCGAATCATGCATCGTACTCGCTCGTTCAGAAGCCAGCTCCATTGCGTGCCACGATTCGGCTGCAAAGGAGTAGGACTGACAGGATCGAGTTCGGAAACGATTTGGTCGACATGGACGAGATCTTCGCATCGTACTTGGTCTTTCGTAACGGGGGACCGTTCGTTCGGAAACATAGGCTCTGAATCGGATTTGCTCATTCCGGAACCCGTCTGGAGGCCTTCCTAGCGAGATCATACTCAGGCCCTAAATCATAAGATTTCAGTGTTCTTTGGTACAGTTGAAAGTTCAATTTACGAACCTGTTCGTAAGGTTAACAGATTTTAGCCACTTACATATTCTATATAATAAAATTCTAAACTTCTTGGTTTTCTCATTCTGCTTCAAAGTTGGTGTTTCAATTTTCAGAGCCTGTTCATGAGACTTCAGAAATGTAATCAGTTTACAATTCATTTGAGGGTCTGAGGGGTCTAGCCCTGTTGGCACAAAAGCAGTCAGGCTTAACTTAGAGGCACTTTGTTGAGTATTTATGCAGCTCTCAAACAGTGATAAAGTGAAAACACAACACAAGAAAAATCTCACACCAATTTAGACAAACAGATAACATAGTAAATAAATATAATGACACCAAAACAAATTAAATCCACTAAGTATAACAGGAGTTATGAATATTTAAAGTTTTAAGTGGAAAAACACCAAAAAGATCAAATCACCAACCGCGGATATCTGGCAGCATAATACCGGGGAAAAGTCAAAGTTAAGGCCGACCGCTTGGATCGTGGTTTGGCTACATAAGCTGGATTGGGCCCAGTCTCGTCCTACCTTCGTACTGCACAAATATTTCAAAGAAAAGTTCCTTAGAAGGTAAAGATCAGTGGGACAAGGCAGCCGGTAGTGTTTGTGGTGGAGGTGTTGTTGTCGGTAGCTGCTGTATGGAGTCATGGTGAAGAGTCCCACTTTCAGGGTTAGTCAGGAGCAGCACTTTCAGCACCACCACCAAGGGTCCAGGAATGGCACCACTTGGGGAGTCAGGACTCACTCCAGCAGAGGCCAGGTGCAAGGTTCAAGGCCTCTTGATCTTGGTATGTCTCTGTACATCACACAGGAGGCAAGCCAACTAGCCATTGGAGTCACTCTGGTATTCCTGTGTTCAAGCAGCAAGACCGGCCTCAAACAGCAGGGCAGTGCTCTAAAGGTACAAGGCAAGCCTCAAGCAGCAGGGAAGTCCACTGAGATGCAAGGCAGACTTCAAGTAACAGGACTAATAACATAAAAATTCCCTTTTCAAAATCACTTAATTTGTACCATTTGAATAATCGGCAGGATTGGAACTCAATGAACGATCAAGGTCTATAAACCATTATCAAAACAAATCGTAAAGTCAAATTACATTAAACATATAACAACATACTTAATATCAACCTAAAAACTAAAGCAGTCCTTGAGCTAAAAAGAAAGAAGAAAGCAAATACATACAGATCAATCATCAAATTAAGACGTTGATTCTTTAAAAATCGTTTATTATTCCGTTTTACAAATGATAAAAATAAAAACAATGGGTACACAAATTCACACTTATCTACTTTATACATCAAAATAAAATATCCCCAGTCATAAAAACACAATTGATAAATTCCTAAAATTGTCATGATCAATAAAAATAATGTTCCTTTGGGCATAATATGCTCAGTTGAGTGTATCTGTCGACGCGGCGTTTAGGTGAAACCATCAAATTAACATCACCTTCTTCAGGACAAATATTGATTTATTCAATTATGAACACTATAGAATAAACAGAAAAATCATCTATTAACTTTGTATTTGCAGTGGCTCAATCTCAAAGGACTTCCTATATTAGCTACATTCTGTAGTCAGTGACTATTCATCCCAATTTATTAAACATACAGATTACCATTATTAATACAATTAAAAGATTTAAAAACAGTTGCATGTAGGTAACTTTACATAGGAAAATTATTCTGCATTGGATTCCTAATGTGTTTGCCTACTCATTTTATTCAAACATCTAAACAACTAATGATCATTGGTCCAATTCTACAGATTTTCAAAGATATCATAGTAAATCCTGGACTAACTTCCCGGAGAATACTCTATAATCATTATTTAGACGGAACCCAAAAAAAAGAACCATACCTTTCTATTGGGCAGATTTAATATCGAACCAGATGATACAATTTATCTTGTAGTATGGAATTGTAATAAAATCCTCCCCTTGTAACAACTTATCACAGCCACTTATTAATTGTGGCGTGCATAGGGTTCTGAAAATAAGGCAAAACCTCCAATTAGATATAATAGTTGAGGTATCTGGAAAGATATTTGCTGAATAATAACCCATAATACTTACTAAGCAACCATTAGTGTCAAAAATTATATATTGAAGAATGATCCGTGGTATTATTCAATGATAATCATAGGGTGTGGCGAATAAAGCCTGAAAGTATAAAAAATAAAACAGGATCTTCACTACCATATACCTGCTGGATGTGACCAATAATACATGTTTGCATCGTAGGACTTTTGAAGCACGATCTATTGAGACTCAGGTTGGCAATTATAGTTCCAACTCCATTAAATACAAAGAGCAACTTTTATCATTTAGTTGAATTATTTTCCTCTTTGATTTGGTGATCTCATTAGATTTATAAAAAACCAATATACATCTAGTTATTAATCAGGAACTTGACTATATGCCTTTTGTTGTGCAGTGTTGCCGGTACACTAAGTTTATACCTATTCACATGTGCTGTTAGTACTACATGTGGTTACCACGCAATACTACTCCAAATACAATAGAACTAAAAACTGTTTTATGCGTTAGTTTAATATATATCCTTAGCTATACATAGCTCTATTATCGTGGAAACTAAGATTTTTAATAGAAAGGTTTATATTTTTAAACCTCAAATAGGTTATTAAACCCTATTTTGTGCGAGCTTTAGTAGCTCAAGTAGCAGGGCCATCCCCTGGGGGTCCAAGGCAGTCCTTCTACTGTCCTCCGCAGGTCCAAGAGTTTACTGAAGAGTTGGTCTGAGGGTCAAATATTTATACCTGATGCCAGCCTTTGAAATTGGGGCACTATGGTGCAAGGGTGCCTGTGTTGGCGCTAGGCACCTGAACTCAGCGCCAGCGCTAGGGGAAACGCAGGGGTGCGCCACATTCTTGTGAATACAGCGCACCCCTGCGTTTTCAGAATGGAGAAGCGTGGTATTAGCAATGTTTGCTTAACGCCACGCTTTTCCATTCTGTTGTAAATATGCCCCCTTGTTGCCAGCCGCTGTTGGAGTGAGTCCTAAACCCCAAGTGCTACCCCCTCAGTCCTGGATCCTTGGCTGGTGTTAAAATATACTCCTCCTGTCCAAACTGCAGAAGCTGAGACCTACACATTTTTTGCCAACTTTTTGTCTGAAGAACTGAAGGAGACCACGATCTCCATTCGAAGCTGCAGCCATTGACGTCAAATCGTTGCTCAGCCTCAGATTGCTGGTGTGTCTCACTGTGGGAGATCTGACTTCTAGATGTTTCTAAGTCTGAAAATAGACGGCTTCACCAGGATTGACGCTGAGCAGCAAACAATTGGCGTCGAGGCATTTCTGGGCACAGACTTCGGACTTCGCCCGTTCAGAGCTCTCTTGCTTTAGTGGACTGCCATACAAGAACCCCAATTTTCAGCAACCCGCGGTTGTCGAGCCTCACTTCGAATCTAGCTTGCAGCTTGGCCTGAGAATGACTGGTCGACGAGCATTTTTTCTCTATAAAAATGTTTAAATCTGAAGGCAAACTTTCCACCAGGACGATCCTAGTCCCTGTACACTGCTGTCGATCCATCTAAGTCAGGCTTAACCTTTGCCTTTGACCTGATGACCAGATAACTGTGGTTGGCTTTTTGTTCTTTTTAGCATTATTTTCGATTCAAACTTTAAAAATTAAAATCTCTAGTTCCACTTTTTGGACTTTTGGCGTTTTTGTGTCATTTTATTTATGAAAATGTATTCAAGTTTTCTAAATTGGTTTGGAATTTTTCTTGAGTTGTGTTTTGACTTTATTACTGCTTGAGTGCTATAAAATCGTTACACATAGCCTTTAAGTTAAGCCTGACTGCTATGTGCCAAACTACCAGAAGGTTAAGCACAGGTTTATTTAGTGACTTTAGTGGTTTCGCCTGACAAGGATTGTGGTTATTGTTTGAGGTAGGTTCTGATCCCTTCAACTAATACTCCAGGTTCTTAAAGTATGTATGTATGTGGTACAAGTATAGTGCAGACCAATCTGAAATGGCCAGCTTGCCTTGGACCTGCTCCGACCCCTAACTCCAAGATTAAAAGTCTAGGCGTCTGGCTGGCAAATTATTCAAATTTGACCAGCAAGCAGTGGAAATAAGAGGAGCCTGTTACGGTATTCTTAGACTGCTGCAGAAAGTTCTTCTTCTCCTTCTCATGGGGGCTAGGAGAATTATGGTTCAAGCCTTGGTCCTCTCTCGTTTGGACTACGGCAAGTCCCTGTATCTGAGAGCTCCTAAATCCACAATAAGGAAAGTTCAAGTTGGTCAGAACTTGCCGCTCGGCTGCTGCTTGGCATTCCTAAAACTCAGTCGTCTAAGCCAGGTCTGAAGACCTTACATTGGCTGCCCATCGCGGAGAGAATACAATTTAAATCCCTGTGTATAGCCCATAAGACTCTTTGGGAGAAAGGCCCCCCAATAAATGGCTCTCTCATCACCTTCTACCGTCCCAGGAAACTCCTTCACTCCGCTAACCTGAACTTAGCCGCTATCCCTAAAATCAGAAGGATGATGAGTGGGGGCAGTTCCTTCTCCCTCAACACAGCTAGACTTTGGAACACCCTTCCCATGCACCTTCGCTCAGAGACCCACCATCTCCCCTTCCGAAAGCTTCTTAAAACCTGTCTGTTTCATAATACCACTCTGTGAGTTATCAAATCTTCCCCCTGTTTTGCTGCTAGCGCTGGGATGCCTTGGGGTAGCTATGCGCTTAATAAATGCTTGTTATTAATAATAATAATAATAATAAAAAGAGCTGCATGAACAAATAATACTATTTAGTGAATATTCTCACCTCTTTAATGTATTCTTACCAAATCAACAGATGAAAAGTGACCAATTACTTTTATAACGTGTCTTAAGCTGCAATGCATTCCATATGCAGCCTTCTTAGGGCCTGATTATGAGTTAGTCATGTTTTTTCCGCCCCATGCGTAAACTTCTGTTTATGTACAGCTCAAAATTATGACCTCAGTGTTATTTAATGAAGCCGATAATTATCACTGTACAATATATGGTTCTTCACAAAGACGGGCAAAAAGAGGAGACTAGTACAGGAAAAAAATAAAGACAAACATCACAACATCTGTAATGCTTTGTAGAAAAAAGTCATCTTTTATTCCTTTCTTTCTTGTACATTGAAAAAGGAAGACAAACACAGCCAAGGACACAGCCAAGGACACAGCCAATGCGTTTCATCCTTATACACTAGGACTCCCTCAGGGCAGAATTCAAATTCTGTTGTTATAACATCAAAAATGAATTCCCAATGTACTTTTCATTGTGTTCCCCAGAGTCAAAAAGGGGACATTCCCTGCAACAGACACTCTCAAGTTGCATGCGAAATCCGCTCTCCAATTACTTCTCGTTTCAAACAAGTAGCCCCATTACTGCATCAAATTCTACTGACATTAGACAAACAAGTTGTACGTCCTGGCACGTTTTAAATGACGAGATTTCCCTCCCGCACAACACAGCGTGGCCTCCATGGTATCGTGCTTTTCGATACGGTGGAGGCCACGCCGTGTTGTGCCCTGAGGAAGTCCTTGTGTAAAAGGACAAAACGCTTTGGCTGTGCCCTTGGCTCAGTTTTTGGTTGTGTTTGTGTTACTTTTCCAATATACAAGAAAGAAAGGAATAAAAGATTACATTTTTCTACAAAGCATTACAGATGTCGTGATGTTTGTCAATGTTTTTATCTTGTATTAGTCGCCTCTTATTGCCCGTCTTTGTGAAGAACCATATATTGTACAGGTAATAATTATATTGCTTACATGTGCTCCTCCTCTCTGTGGTTGCAAGTGAAGTTCGAGGTTTTTTTTTAACGATTGGCCCTATGAGTGGGCACTTTTCAATTTAAGGGAATAACATTAAGTGCGGTTAATCTTATCACAATCGTTCAAGGAGTTGGGATGTGTTAATACATATCCTTATTTGGGCAAAATGTTCTCCGATAACTTTTCTGTGAAGGATCACATATCGCATCTCTCAGATAAAGCGATGGCACACGCCATCTCACTCTTATCACTTTACAAACTTTTCAGCCACCAACACTACACCCATGTATTGTCTGTGTACAATGTGAAAATCCCCTCAACTTGACTCTACGCCATCGAAGTCATGGATGTGAAATAGTGGAATTCTTTGCATGAAATGGAGGGGAAAATATTTCCTAAAAACTGTAATTTAAATACCCTTGCTCCAGTTGAAGCACTATGCCTAGAAATAAGGCTCTCGAGTATTTATGTTCGAGGGCTGCCTGCTGTATTTTGATGAGGCCACAGGGTTTTGGTCAGTAAAAAGCATTTTTTTAGAAGCCTACTCTGCTTAGAAGCATAAGGATGATGTAGGAATGCTAACACCTTGTATAAGAATTTTAATCAAGCACTTCAGCACTTTAGTCTGAGCAGGGATGAGGTTATGGCAATGTTCTGCTTTGCACTTAAGAATTTAAAAAAATATAGCATTAGGATTATTTCAAGGGAACAAGATGTGATTTTATGGAGGGAAAAAAGAAAGATGGAGGTAATAATTTCCACATCTTCTGGGGCTCACCCTCAACCATATTTAAAGTGGAATTTGGAACATGACATTTGTCCTTTTTTCTATTGTTTTGTATAAATATTTTGCCATGAAATACTATTACAGGGGCATGGAAGGGAGTGGCTCCAGAGTATATATTGTGTAACTCTCCTGGGTTTCCACACAAACTTTAGAGCATTTTCTGTTTGTGTGTCCCGACGTCATACTAATTGTTGCCGCTGTTGAAACCACTTTTGACACACGGAGTTCGTTGGACAAAAGAAGCTCTGTAATTTTTTATTTAATCCAGTAAATGAAATGTGTTTTAAAGATTTTACTTTTTTAAAATGCTTTTTTAGGGATGTATTGTTTCTGTAATTTGTTATGTAATTAAGTGGATCTCATTGTAGATCTGTATCTGAGAAATAAAAAAAAAATTAATGCAGAGTTCCCTTTGGCTGCAGGTTCATATAATGCCAGTGATCCTGCTGCTACTTTATAATTATTTGCAACTTCAGCTTAATGCAACTTCTCAGACATAGCCCTCCCCAACAGTGAACAGGTTGATTCTTTTATTAATTTGAACTATGCTACTTGAGTGGAAATCTGAACGACCTTACACATTAGCCTACAAAATAGCCACTAAAAAAAACACTTGCATGTATCCTAAAGTAATACTTTCAGATTGGTGTCTGCAATTTGATATGAAGAAAAGAATGTGTGAGGCACTTGAATGCTCTAAATTGGCAGAATATAAAATATACTTAAAGAGAAGATCAAATCTGCTGTGTTTCTTTGCAAAGTGGAAAGTTTACTTGAAAGTGCATCCTTTTCAGTTTACAATGGGGCTCCTCTGAGTTCTGCGGTAATCACGTTTCAAGTACAAATGGGAATTTACATCTAAATCTGGATTACCATCATCATAAAAATCTTTATTTCGGTTTATAATACCATTAAAGATACAAACGTATACTTCTATTTCATTGGTGATCGAAATAAATTAGTTACAAGATCTTCTGTACATCAAGTTCTAAAAAGTCGAGTATTCCAGATTACAATCTTATAAACACGAAATAAATCAACAAAGCATAACTCATTTTAAAATTTACTATCGAAAATAGATAAGATAATAATTAAGGTGCAAGTGCAATCAAATAGCTGGAAAGTTTCTCAATTATTACTCAGTGGGGCACATCAAATCTATAAGAGTCATTAAGGTCCCTCTGCATCATATACGTAAAAAGAGAAAAATACGAATAATAAAACCACATTAAAATACTTTAAAATCAAATATTGTAATTATAATCTTATAAATTAGAACACCCTCAGATCATAGCAAATTTCCTGGAGTTAGATCACCACGGGATAGTCAGTAGCCTCCGCCTAATAGCCCAAAATTGGCCAAGAAATTTTGCAACTGCACATACAATAAGTGGTTTTGTGGATTACAATTTATATACCCCACATTTTCCCTTTCTTAAATTCTGACACATAAAACATGGTGGACGTTATGTGCGAAAAATGCTATCACAACTTTGGACCAAGAAAACATGTATTATCCCCCATAGGAAGTATATGTCTACCCCTTGTGTTGGATCAGAAAGCAAACAATTTAATGTCCCCATAAGGATCCTTAAAGGCCTGTTCAGGGAGATGTACTCCCTAGTCCATACAAAGCGACTGGTTGGGCCTGCATAAATGAGAAGACTCCGGTTCTCCAACCAACTGTGCTCATGGGTTCTAATGTACATTAGAACATTTGAATGCTGAGAGGTCCACTGGAGACAATGGAGTGTCTCAGAGCTAATAATGGTTGGTCTAGGTAAAAGCCTCTTTCTGCATTTTCACCCCCATTTTCTTTGGGCTGATGCTGCTGTATTTTTGACTCTGTGTGCTGGGACTGGGAATTGGCTATACACCTAATTGGTATATTTAACTTACCTATAAGTCCCTAATATATGGTACAAATGTACCCAGGGCCTGTAAGTTAAATGTCACTAGTGAACTTCTACACCCATTGTGCCACCCTCAACAGTGGCAGTGAAAGCATGGTTGTAGTCCTACCAATGTAGTCTGGCTGTACATTTTTCAATCTGCAAATTCCACCTATCAAAATAACCCCTTTTGACAGGCTGAAACCTTTCTTTTCATAATTTGTAAGTCACCCATAAGTGGGCCTTACTGCTCATAGGACAGGGTGCATGATATTTAAAAGTAGGGCTTGTAAAAGTTTAACGTTAAACATGGCCTTCCATTGAAAAGGCCCCAAAATCTATTTTCACTGTAGCCAGGTTGGCTGTTTCATAGGAAAGCATTGGATACAATATTACATTTAATCTATGGCTAGGAAACAACTACTAATTTAATTCTTGGACTAGAGAAGTTGGATTTATAATAAATATTTTGGAAAAGGTACTTTTAGAAAGTTTCCTTTTCCCTGCCTACAGCCTCTGGAGGCGTATTTGCATGAGCTTCATATGTCCCCTTGTTCACATATTCATTCAACGCAAGTCACAGGCTATGTGACTTCATTTGTTCTAAATATAGTTTTATTTTGTTTTCCTTTAGGCTTTATACAATAAGCACGTACAGAAAATCTCCGGAAGTGAGTGCAGTCCCTTCGAAAGCAGGATCAGCGACTTGAAAGATGATTCGATCATAAAGAATTATTTTATTCTTTCTTTATGCTTACAAGGATGTGTAAATATGTGTCATTTAAACAATGTTTATTTTTCCTATAATGACCCATGTATCATCACTGTGACATAAATGTCAATGTTCTGCCTTGCATATATAGTGCAAAATGTCTATGTTGAAAGATCTGTAAAGTAAGCCACATTTTTACATGGTGAAGTGGTCCACTAATGTCAGAACTGGCAGGCTGATTTCAAGAAAGCGATGCATCAGTCAGGTCCTCCTTGCTACCCTGTTCTTGAAAGCTTGTATTTCATTTATATTTGCAAATGTTCAACACCTGGAGATCTAATAATGTTAAATGAAAACCAAAGATGTGTGGATTTAGAAATCTCAAATTTGTGGCATTTCCAAATGTGGTTATTTGAGACAGGACAAGGTCTAGTGTATACGTAATTGAAATCCAAATTCAAATACTTATTGATGACTTACATGTCCATGCCATGGGTAACCAAATCAGATCAATGATCTCACCATAGGGGCACTTAATGCTACCAATGAAAGGGTAAAAGGTTGTTTAAAATACTTGTTTACATCTGAGCGGCAAGAAATAAATTCCGGGCTCTCAGGTGACTGGTAGTGAATGAGGATAACAGGGCTGAAGCTATGCAGAACTGAGATTTATTACAAAACAAAGGTACCTTTGTATTAATACAAACATTACTTTTAGATGGACAATTGAAGCGAACAGCACTCTGAGCAAAAGGTATGTGGCCTTCTTACATACAAATTACCACCAGTAGAATACAGTTCTGCCAACACTAACACTAGCAGGCTTGCCGTATGGTCAGTATTAAAGAATTTCAGTGCAGTTAATTTCTGCCTTGGATAATTAGCCATTACCGAAGATGCTACTCCCAGTGTGTGATTAGTAGTGTGGGCCAAGGGGTATGAACAAAACAGCTCTGATTTGTTTGCATTTGTAATAACAATTGCCAAAACAAGACCTCAGTGAGTTTCTATGGTGTGAGTGGTATCAAACAAAGTGATCCCAGAGACTTGTATGACCTAAGTTTTTTAAGCTTGCAGTAGTGTTGCAGGAGGATCATTGGTGACTGCTAGCAGGGAAAAGTGGTAAGGCAGCATGACAGACAAAAAAAATAAAATTTACCTGCAGCCTGCCCCCGCCGCCTCGCTGCCTCTTCAGCTCCTCACGAAACACACACAGGCTCCCAAAATACCCTGTGCCAATCCAGATGCTGCTCTCAGGTTGGTATTACCCTGCATAAGAGAAGTGCCAGGATTGGGCGGAGCAGTGTGGTTTCACGCTCCAGCAGGGACTGGGAGCCTGTGCTCCTGAGCCCTGCTGATATCTCCTACCAACAGCCTGGAGATATCCACGTGCTCATGTCGTTTTGGACATCCTAAGATGGCCGGCTGAACTTACATGCACCCTTGCTGTGCCCTGTGCCCACCCCTCCTCCTGCTGCTGTCCCTCAGAGGAAGGCCCTGCCCTCAAGACTCGGCTGCAGCTCCGGTGTAAAATAAAATGATAATAAAGCAGTTTTATTAATTGCTTTATTATCATTTTATTTTACATGGTCTGCAGTGGGGAGACTCTCCTGCGCCATAACGGAGGAGCTGCCTCTGAATAGGATCATTAGTTGCATAAAATTTACAAACTACACATTCCAGACAGCTTGATGAATGGGGTCCAATGTCTGAAGAACAGTGCCTGAGCAAGGGTTTCAATTTCGTATTACCAGTCATACAGTTATGTCCGCCTAACCTCACCAATGTCACTTAGCCCATCATTTGAGCCTGGTTGGATTTACCAGGAGGTAAAGTTGCCCTGGGGAAGTATAGTTACCACATGGCCATGGTATTCCCCAGTCAATTCAACCCTCTTATTCCTGAGTCTTACAGGCCAAAATGGGGAATTGCATGAACTGCATGCTTCCCCCTTTCTGCACTGTTTTCCAATGCAAATTTGTCCATGCAGTTGCCAGAGCAGGAGGAATTTCTATAAGGAAAAGTCTGAATCAATTGCACCCAATTCAAAATATGAAGTAAGGTGCAACTGGTATGAGCCCGTTAGCAGTTGACAGTCTTTCCATAGAATAAATATAGCTTCTTCACTAGGCCACTCTATTAACCCCATGAGAGGGCAAGCTTGTTATTTATATTGAATGCCTACACCTGACTGTGGCAACCCAGGAATTTATGTATGTTTGTTTCTAAACTCCTGTCTAGTTGACTGCATTGTGGTGGAATTTGTGAGTCTTGAAGTTATTCCTGCTGAGTTGCTTACCAGAAGACCAGGAGCCAATAGTGGCTTTTGGGAAGAATGGTTTAATGGAAGAGAATGAGGATTACATGCAATGTTAATGTTTGATTTGCTGTGATATATGTGGTGGCATATCACATTATATTTCTTTTTGGTTGATGGCAAGGAGTTTTAAGGTCATGTTACCTTTGATTGGCAGAGAGTACAAGAGGACAGGACAGTGCAGCAGTCTTATTGTTGGGTTCATATATGTTCTATTTTTTTAGACAGTGACTCTTACAATGCAGGTTTGATTATTTTACTAATCAGTTTCTTTGATTGGCCTGGGACCGACCATACAACATTTTGAGCCAGCTATATTGTCCACTACTGGAATGAAGAATGCACGGCTAGTGGTGACTTAGTGGGTTGTTGTAGTAGTGGTTGGCTAAAATCACTAATTGAATTATAACATAATTTCCACAAATTCTCCCCTCTCACTTGTCAGGTGGACAACCTCGTTTCTGCATCTTCACACTGCTGTATCACCAAAACAATCTCACAAAGTCTTGTGTCCCAGCTTTGCAAAATGGTGGAGGGATGTTGTTTCCACTCCTGGCCCCTCGCAAAGCTCACCTCTTCTGGGACCAAAGCTAATCACACCCCTTTTAGCCACCACAGCCTTTTCCCTACGTGGATTAATGCTCCTGACACTCTCAACAGGATTCTCTTTTGTGTCTAATTCCTTGAGAAGCAGTTGCTCAGAAAGGGGACACTTGAAGTGGGCAGGCCTTTGCCTGATAAATGCTTTGAAAGGTGATTGTCTGCAATTGACATATGGCTGTCAAACAGGAGGATGACTAAACACCAGGGTGTCTTTTCTTCTACAAGCTCATTAGATCTGTGGCCTACTTACACTGCTTCCTAGACTGGGGAAAGGCGTGATCAAACTTATTTACTTGTGGTCAGCTACTGGTGATCCATACAGATAGGGATTAACTGCCGCTATGCTTAAACTAGTTCTCTATGGACAGAAATATTATACACATATAACAAGTATTTTTATGGCATATAGAATAATTGTCTATGTTGACAAATTATAATAATTTCCCTAATTAGGTAAATTTAGCAGGAATGGCATCCTGTCTTTTTCTGAGTGCAATTTAGACAAATATGATTTTCTAAAACTATACAGACATACAGATGTGAAAACTGCTGCATCATCCATTGTAATATAGAACAAAAAATCATATGACCCTATAAACATACATATACAGCTTACATATTTTAAAGTTGAATACCATAAAGTGGGGCCTTACGTTTACCAGGCACAGTGACAGCTTACTCGATAGGATTCAACTCAGTTTTTTAATAACAAAAACAACTTCAACCAGCATTCCAGTGCTGAGGCCTGGTCTACAGTCTGACATGGTTGCTTTTAAGCCCTTGTGCAGCGTTAGCCAACAACAAGGGCGATATAAAATCTCCGTGTAGCTCATATGTGGTATTTGACATTTACAAAAACATTAACTCTCTGTGCATTTATATGGTTGACTTATACAAAAGTCAATTATGCTAATTAGCCAAAATAGTTACTCTAGTTTAGGCAAAGGCATGTGCAGTGTTTGGCTGTTTAGCAGAACCCTCACTGCCAGAGGTCAGAAACAAAGCTAACTATGCCAAAAAGGGGGGGAACTGTGCACAGCGGTCAGAGCTGCCGACTTGGGAACTGGGGGTCAGGGTTCGAGGCTTTGCGTTGGTTCAACATCCCATGATTCTGGGCAAATTATTTAATCTCCCAGTGCCTGGATACCCTCACAGGTGATAAACCATGTTATATAAATCTTCAAATTCAAAAATGGATTTCCTGTAGGTCCAGCCTGAGATTTTGCTGGTTCACTAGAGTGGGGTTTGGCTGAATAGGATAAGATGTTGAACTTGTTGAATATACCCATGATTATGCCAGATATTTTAATTTGTAAAGTATGTTTTATGGTACTAACTGTTATATTGCAGGTTCCCTGTAGTGTTATGCTCTGTTTCTTCTTAGATTGATGAAACATGTTTTTGGGACTGAATTCAGCAGCATGGATGTTTGAGGTGAAGGACATTTGCTTACCATTGCACCTACGTATGATATTTGTAAAGTTTTTTAGTGTTCACCTTTTAGGTTCTGGGTGCAATCAGAGATACATTTTCTCAATATGTAGTTATATTCATTTAGTAGAGGTGCTTTTGCAGAGATAATGGCTCGCTTATATTTACTTTGTAGGATGTTTAGGGTAAGTCATGGGGGGCTGGTGCTTTTATTGTAGGCAGATTTCACTCTTTTTTTTATTTTGAGTTTTTAGAGTTTTTAGTGTGATGATGCACTAGTTTATTTAATATTTGTCATTGTCCTTAAATTAGGATAGCTGAGATTTTTTTATTTCTATGATTGTGTTGATGGATTCCTATACCAAGGTGTGTCATATGAGCAGTGCTGTGAGTATTTGTGCTCAGAGTAAGTCCTTTTGAGGTTAGCCTTATTGTTTGGGGACTTGGCAACATGTTATGCTGTCATCTTGAATGACATTTGTGGTGGCGTTAAAAGCAATCATCTAGAATCAATTCACTTTTCATAACTGTTATTGATGTTGAAAATGCAAATCTTGAGCCTGAGTATCAAGTGTTTATTCTTAGTGGCTGTGTAAAAAGGGAAAAATTAGCTTGGTTAAAAATTAATCTGAGGCTAAATGTGTTGTGTGGATGTTTGATTGTAGGATGTTTGGGATTTGTGAGTTTTTTAATTCTGTTATGTGAGAACTGTGAGAGAGGCATGTTTACATAGTGGGACAGTGGTTCCTAAGACAGACTCTTGCAGCATGTAAGTAGGGGATGAGGTAGGTACATTCTCAACAGTTTTGAGCGGCTGAATAAAGATTTGATCTAGTATAGACGTCTGTTGGTGGTGGCGTAAGTTTTTGCAGTTGGTTTGCATCATGTGTGTGTTTGGGATTGTTGTTGAATGAGTATTGTTTTAATATGGATGGGGTGATAGTTATCGATGTGGTAATTTTAGGGATCAATGCCAAAGTGGCACGATGCTGTACATTAAAAATGTATGGCTCTGATTAGAGAGAAGTGGGTTCCCACACTTTGTTGTATGACTGTGGTTGCCTACCGGCATAGCACGTTACTCTAGTGCTATGCCATAGGCTTTTCTTTGTTGGTGCTACCACTTATTGTGTGATTAGCAATTTGTTGATGGGCTACTGTAGCCATAGCAGCTGACCCTGAAAGAATCATGGGGCATATGTACAAGCCCCTATCGCCATGGGAACATCACTTTTTGTGACGTTCCTGTGGCAATAGGGGCCTTGCCTTATTTACAAGGCAGCATTAAGCCACTTAATGTGGCTTAATGCTGCCTTGTAAATAAGGCCCCCTTTCACACAATGCTTAGCGTGAAAGGGGTGGCAGTGGGTGTTTCGTGGGCGTTCCACCGCAACACCCATTGATTTTGACACTGCCCCCTATTTACAAGGGCAGCGTAAAAAGGAGGTAGCGCCAAAATTTAGACCAGGGAAAACCTGGTCTTAAGTTGTCGAAACGAGGAGAAATGCTTTATTTCTCCTTGTTTTTGCTTTTTTCATGTGTGCTGCCTTGTGCAGCACACATGGAAAAAGCAAAAGCCTTGGATTGTTTATGTACAGGAAGGTGACGCTTCCTGCAAATAAACAATCCTTAAAAAAATGACATTTTTTAACTTCCATGTGTGCTGCATTAAGCAGCACACATAGAAGCGACAAAATGGCGTTTCAGGATTGTTTATGTGCAGGAAGGGATAGCTTCCTACACATAAACAAGCCTCCCCTGCACGCAGACACCCTTGTACTATGGTGCAGGGGTGCCTGCGTTGGCGCTACACTGCTAAGTGTAGCACTAGCGCAGGGGGAAACGCAAGGCTGCACCATATCCATGTAAATATGGTGCAGCCTTGCATTTCTGAAGTGGCGGAATTTTTTTAAAAATTTATTTGAGTTTTATATAGCGCTGGCTAGACCCGGAGGTATCAGAGCGCTTTACATAAGGATCCAACACAGATTACATCAGTTACAAGTTACATCAGTTACAGGAAAACATTTCAAGAGCGTTGGGAGACAAAGTAAATGGAGAATAGAAAGGGCAAGGGGGTGGGGAGAAAGGTGTAGGAGGGTGAAAGGATGGAGATAGGATGGATGGAGAGACGAAGGAGAGTCTGCCCAAAGTCCGGCTGGGTAGGTGACGGCCGATGGGGAAGTCCACAGCCCATCTCCTCTATAGCTATCAGGTAGCTCCACCGGGCATCAGTCAAGCGGCTAGGTCTCAATGAGAAAACAATTAGAGAGCAAAGAGGAGGGATAAATGGAGCGTAAAGGAGAGAGTGGGTGGAGTAAAGGGGTAGGAGGGAGAGTATGACGGAGAGACGAAATAGGGTCTTGTCCAGTGTCTGGCTGGGTAGGTGAGGGCTGAAGGGGTAGTCCGCAGCCCATCTCCTCTATAGCTATCAAGTAGCTCCACCAGGCATCTGCCAAAAAGCTAGGTCTCCACGGTCAGAGGTAGGTTCACAGATACGGTATCCTGAAGGGTTGGTCGGATGGGGGATGGCATTAAGCCATGAAGGCTAACGCCTCACTCCGCCACTTCCTCGTACATATGCTCCCATGTGTCCTGTGAGCTAGGAGTGTGTTACTGATTTGTGTTTTTTCTCCAGATGTCTAGCTCATTGTAGGTTGTGAGTTTGGGGAAAGAAGGTTTGAGGAGTTAATTATGTTCATGCAGAAGATCTCTGCATCCTGTAATCTATTGAAGTCCTAACAATCCATTTTTGACTCATTCTACTGAAAATGCCTTTTGTGTGGTGTAGCTAGGACAATTTTATGTGGAGTCTGGGCTGCTCACACAGAGATCTTTTTGATTTTGGATCCGAATTCTGATGGCAGATCAAGAATAATAAGTACTTTCCATGAATTGTAGGTCACTTTTGCTAACAGGCTGGAGACAGATACTTTGACCCTAACAGAAATGCATAAACTTCCTTTCTTCATCTCAATATAAGGAATGAAACAAGGGACCATGAATGAACACAGGATGTCAAATGCCTAATAAATTGACACAGCACCGATTCTCTGTAATTCATGACTCTTCTAGCAATATAGGCAAATTTAATAAGACTAAACAATCAACTGTCGTGTTCAGGTTGAACGTTGAGTGATTCTTAATATTTCAAGTGAGCACAATGGATCACCAATTCAACTGGTGCAAGAAACAGCAAGGTTGTAAACAGCAGGATTGAGGGTAAGCTTGCAGAATGCAGGAAATATTATTATTATTATTGTAATCATGTGTTTTAAACTTTTTTAAATCACATTCAGAGCTTCAGAAGAGGAAGGTTCTTACTACCTTCCAGAATAAAACTCCAGAAACAATCACAACCAGCAACAATTATTGAAAAAACAGTAACCTTTTATCATAGTTACAGGAGGGTGGCCTGTCAGCCTGTACTTGTCAGGGGTCACATTGCTTTGTGGGTTGTGACTGAACTTCTAGACTATTCAACATTCCACCTCTAGAAGCTGGGTCTAAGCAACATGGCAGTTGTCAGAGAAAAAGTATTGGGTGTTGCTGTTAAGTGTAACAGCACAATAAAACAACAGTTACAGTTAAAAAAAAATGTAGACTCTATTCTGAGGTAAATTTCAATCCCTGCAAAAACTCCAGATTGTAGTTGCACCCCTAGTGGAGGTTTCTGTATGGGCTAATTACAAGGTGTAGTGAACCTTAAGCCATCAAAGTTTTCTCCAGGTGCGTTTAAGCTGGTTAAAAGTGTTGAAATTTATAGAGTGAAAAATGCCTGGTGATTACTGAGTCAAGCAGAGTTCAGTGAGGAGGCATCAAATTCCACATGTAATGCCCCATTTTGTAGTTAAAACTTAGAATAGGAGATATTCACCGATCTGTAAAATACCTTACCCCATTTACTATTCAGGGCACTCATAATCAGGGCTGTTGAACTTAAGGATCTACATTAAGCTTAAGAAAAAGCAAAAACAAAGATGGTTGAACATTATGATGAAAAAACAAAAATCACCATAAGAAATAAATGTGCAAAAATACAGTAATAATATTAAATTTAATCAGACATGTTTTAAAAGCTCCCAGTTTACCGACTTTCTGTAAGTCTTCGGAAGTCAAGGGGCCAATGTCAGGCTTACAAGAAAGGGCCTGGATGTGTAGTTCGGGTTGGTCTACCGTGTACTTTCTTACTTAGAAGTCATAGGTCCTGATGTACATGTTGGTGGTAAGCGTACTCCATTGCAATGGTGACAGAGTATGCTTACTGCCAACATAATGCTCCGCTGCCAAATTTCGAAGTAGACGGAGCTTGGTTTGGCCACTCTGGAGAATGCTCCATCTTTGCCGTGGCCAATGGAGTAAGGGCCAGTGGAGAATTGGCAACATGTCCACCCATCCCATTTGGATGGGCAGAGATATAGCTGTTTTTTGCTGCGCAGTACAGCCAAAAACCCTAGTGAAAAGTGGCAGTAAAAATCAAAATGCCGCCTAACCATGAGAGATGACACCCATGGTAAGGGGGGCATTTTTTTTATTTCCCAAACAAAAACCTACTTTGGGTTTGTGTTTTTGAAAATGCCATATGGATCTCCCATGTTTGACGGAGTCGTACTGCAAAGTTCCAATACATTCACAGGAACCGCCTTGCTGACTGTTTCTGTGAATGCATGAAATGTCCAGCGGGCAGACAGACATTTCATAATTTGGCGCTTGGACCTCCGCTAGGGCGACAAAGTAATTTATTGCATTGCTCTGGCGAAGGACAGCCCAACCGCCAAATTATAAAT
Organism: Calotriton arnoldi; assembly: GCA_963921515.1. Classification (NCBI taxonomy): domain Eukaryota; kingdom Metazoa; phylum Chordata; class Amphibia; order Caudata; family Salamandridae; genus Calotriton; species Calotriton arnoldi. Next base: position 1,792,490 of record CAWUFW010001157.1, on the reverse strand, counting down.
TGAGCTCTTAGTTTGAACCATTCCCAGTGATCAAGTCAAAAGGCTTCAGCCATTGAGCAAATGTTGAATTCAGATGCGGGTAGCTCATTAACATAGTTGACATTCCTACATGCACGAAGTTGGTGTGTCAAACCAGTTTCAAGTTCAATGTGGGATATGTTATAGTTTTTTATTCTTTGGTTCGAAAGGGTCAAGGTTGTTTTATCCAAACCAATTGAGGTATAGTTTTTCAGGGCTGATTCTGCGGAAACTAGTCTCTTTGCTACCAGTTGCCTTAAGCTAGTAGCTTCAGCTGATTCCAGGACTTTCTCTGCAACTTTCACCTGACTTTCAGAGGTAATTTCCCCTCCAGCACACTTCCGAATATATGCCTTTGGGATATGGACCGAAATGAAGATGTGCTTTTCAGTACTGGAAGTAAGACTTAGAAACAGAGATTCAACCCTGTGAGAGGAACAAACCTTGTTGATCCTACTTGCACCAGAATATTTTGTAACATCCTTACTTTGGATACTAGCTGATTTTGGATTGCAATGTGTAAAGGCCAGATTTTTGTGAGTGGAACAAAAATGCTGTTTGTAGGAATTGCAATTTAAATCTGAGTAGGTTTAGTTGGGATATCTTCCCACTTTTTTAAAGTGTGATGTAGCTCCTGTTACAGGACCTTTGACACTAAAAGGATTCCACAACCCTCTTCTAGTGAAAATCTGTAGTGAAACGTTTGATGTAAAGTAGCTGCCGCCTGACATCCAAATCCACGCACCACAAAGCAGTACATCCTAGTTTACTTCAAGGTGCTTTCTGCAACTTTTTCTAGCTGGGTCTGGTGGCTTAGTGGACTAATGCATCCACTGCAGGGGCCTGTGTTCGACCTCATGGTCACAGGTTCAAATCCTGGCGGGTCCACTCAGCCTTTCATTCATTTGAGGTCGATAAAATGAGTACCATTGAGTTGGGTAACAATAAACATCTGTCATTGAGCGCCTTGAGACCCATGGGTGATGAGTGCGCTTTACAAATACAAGTGTTAAGTTATTTCCATCAATTGTCCCACTCAGCAGAGGAAATAGAAAATCGGGACTGTGTTCCTTCTTGAAAGGAACTACATCAAAGCAGTTTTATATGCGAACTAATGCAAAGATACCAACCCAATGTGAGCCGGTTCCCACATCCTCTGACAGTGAGTGTTGTCTTTGTAGTGCAAATCTTTCAGCTCACTAACAGGTCCATTCAAAGGTACAAATAAAACCTATTTCGCCAGCCAAGCCTGTGAATTTATTTGTAGAGCATGAACATGGCTCAGAAGCAAATTATTTCTGATCTAAATTTGTACTCCAGCAATAGTTCTGATAGAGGTAGCTAAGTAGCTTAAAGGTGACTTATTATTATTTCGTCTAACTTCTTATATAGTTTGTGTTTTTTCTAGGCTCAAGAATACAATGAATAGCTAACATACTTTTATGTGAATTAGCCACGGTTATTGCAGTTAAAATGACAAAAGCCAACTAAGCTTCTGATATATGCACTTTTGAAACTCTGGGGATGATTTTCCTGCTCCACAGTTTTCACAACAAACACCTAGGCAACAGGAACAGGTCAACCCTTCCTACTGCTGTTGTCTTACACAGGGCTACCTATTAATACTTTGTCACTTCTCAGTAGAGTGTTGTGACGTGGAGTCAGGCCAGGCCTATAGAGGGAGGGTTGTATTGGGAAGACAAAGAGGTATCATTTTAGAAATCTAAAACAAAGACAAATTGGAAACACACCAACACAATTACATTTCCACACAAGAGTGTTTATTTTTTATAAAAGGCAAGAAAGCTCACTTTTTGTCATAGGTAAACATCCTGGTATGGGGACCAAAGTTCAGAGAGATCTGAGCTCTAACATTTTGTAAGGTAGTGCCAAAAACAATTTATAAGAGAAACCATTGTAAATATTACTTAGTATATAAAGAAACCAGCCCTTCTAAAAGTAACCATTTAATGTGTTCAGGCATTGAGGCAGAACACATTGCCGGGTAGCTCTTTTTGGAAATGTAGTAGTCCTACAGTTAATATGAAAAATTCAACATTCACACAAGTAATATTCTAAAATGACTGTACAGGCTAAAGTATGTCAATCTACTAATCAGATGAGAAAAGATTATCCTAAACAGTAGTCATGAATTCCTATATGCTAGATGAAAGTAGTTATTACACTTTGTCTGTCAAAAATCTGTTACATGTTGTTTTATAAATGTTATGCACTAATGATGTGATAAATATAATATATTTTGTTTTATTTTGCTAATATTTGTATTTATTTGTAGTGTTTGAATAAACTATTTACACATATGCGATTTCAAATACATTTTTGATATTTATGTGTGTGAGTGTTTTGTAAATGGGTCCTATAAGTAAATAATGTATTTACATGTGAGTACAAACAGACCAATATAAATTCAGTGAGTTGTATTCTGATTCAACCACTCATCCTTCAGTCACTATAACATTACGGTCAGAGCACTAAATAATACTTACCTAGCATTCCATACCAGAGCTTTATTTATTATGGTTGAGTAACTTATAAGAATACATGGGGTATCCAAGAACATAGTTTAGGGATCGCCTGGGGTCACAGCTGCCCCTTGCGACTCCTGGCACTGCCTTTGCGACCCAAGGCCTCAGAGGTGGCAAAATCAGTGCCTGGAACAGAGGGGCAGCTCGTCTTAATGGATGTCAGTTTGGTCTCCACTTTCCTGGTTTTCTGTCAATATTATTATTCACTATTAGTGTACTAAAATAGAGTACAATTAGCTGGAATATGGCACTGTCTAGCAGCTAAGGTAAGTAAAAATGCTTTTAAATGTATGTTGTGTGTGTGCTTGCGGGTAAGAGTGTTTATGTGAGAGAGTGTGTAAATGTATGGGTAAGCATGTGTGTGTGAGTTAAAGTTCAAATAGCTTGTGATGTCACATCCGCTACCCCTGGCATTTTGGTGAATTTACGCCCGTGGGGGTACCTCACTCAGTATTTATAAGATGGTGGATGTTTTAAAAGGCAAGATTTATTGAAGGATCGTTTTGACTTCTGAGTGCTTTATGGACATCAAATTAAAAAAAGTTCAAGCTGCACAAAGCACACGTGCACTCCAAGGTTCATGGTGCATAGAGATAATGCTTTGCATAGAGTTCTAGTGGTGGATAGTGTGCACTGTGAGCACCATTCTTGGCAAATCTATGACTGTTTCACAAAATAATACAATCACAAGTGTGCACCACTTAGCCATTCATTTCGGTATGCCTGGGTGAAAAGAGATACAGCTTATAATGAGGATGTGGTGGCCCACACAAGAACTTCAATATTTTTTTTTCTTTTCAGAAAAAAAGTTTATTTCGGATTCAAAAATCCTTAAAAGCAAAATACATTTTAATAAAACACCCAAAGAAGAATTCAGTGCAATTAAACTCCAATCAGCAATAATAAAATAACAGGACAATACATAATGCATATTCAAAATAAAAGCATGAGTCATCAGTGCACTGGGAAATCATTGCCATGTGAAAAAATGTACAAATAGTCACAGAAGAGTGCAAATACGTAGCAGCAGACCATCAGTAGCACTGACAAACAAATAAAACTGCACCTATATTATCTTAAGATGTCATAATTACATTAAGTGCAAAGCAACAATTTGTTAAAAAGTTTCATGAATAACCACTAAAATCTTAGTATATCGCTAGTCAACTTTGATGCAAGAGCTTTCTTGAGAATAGTCCATGCTGAGAATAAGAACTTGGCCACACTATTGTAAATCTTCTCGTCTGTGTCCGTTCTCATTATTCTCAGTGCTTTTTCTATTTTCCTGATACCTAGCAAGAGACACATTGGTTTGATCCACTTCTTGCGGGGGTGACATAGGCTTTGCAGAAAAAGAAGAGGGGTGCAAAGTTTCCTCCCTGGGATTACAGGTAGGGCTTAAAGTGCTGGTGCAATAGATAGGTCCCCATCAGGTGCAGAAACTATTAATAGGTAACGTACCATATCTGAATCGTAAAAACAACTACTTATCTAGAGGACAAGTAATCTTATCTAAAAAGGGCTAAAAAGTTGAGCCACTTTAAAATCTAGAAAACTGTCTGTATGACTGCTCTGGGTGCATTTTCTCAATTCATCTTCCCACAAAAAGGATTTTAATCTGTCTTTTACCACCAATCTGGGATAGAGGCAGCATCACCAGGAGAGTTCCAAAGAGAGGCTAAATCAAGCTTGCAGACATTTGGACACATTAAATCTACAAGAGAATCCTGTATGAAGGCAGTTCTTCTTTGGACCACAATGTACGCCAATACAGTAAAGGTCTGAGTTTACATACTAGAGCTATTGGAAGAATACCTGCATCTATAAACTACTGTAGACATGGAGTGCTTTGTGGCAAGGTTAGCAGTGCCCTTATAAATTTATTTTCGAATGCTGACAAATTCTTTAACGTTATGTGGCCCCAAAGATCAGCACCATAAAGGGCAGATCCATTAGCCTTGGCACTGTATATCTCGACTACTGGAGAAAGTAATCTAGCCTTGGTCTTGTTTATCATCATGAGGATCACCCTGGACACTTGCTGTAGCTTAAGACACTCATCTATAGCTGCAAAGGCCAGGCTAGCTGATTAGTGAGTCTAACCCCCAAAAAATCAAAATCTTTGACTTCTTCAAGCAGTTCACTTTGTGTCCGGATACTGCACCTCCTAGATGGTTAGGAATTGAAAGACATGAATTTTGTCTTTTTGATATTCAGGTCCACCCTCTTTTGGCACAGAAAGATAAAAAAGGTCCACATGGATCTGCAAGCCTGAGGGGGGTTTTAGATATAAGCTAAGTAACATCCACAGAAAGTAATGTCGGGACTTTGAGATCCCCAATTGTTGGTATGTCATTTCCCGATACGTCCAAAAAGTTCCCTAAATCGTTTATGTATAGTGGGAAGAGAGTGGGTGCTAGTATGCAACCCTGTCGCACTCCCTTTTGTATTCGAATGCTGTTCGTCAATTCACCATTTCTACCACACCTGACCTGCGCAAAATTTAGCTCATGCGATGTTATAATAATAGAGAGAAACCCATCAGGTACTCCCATATTTCCCAGAACAGCCCATAGCATGTGTCAAAGACCACATACTTAAATACTTATCCAGAAAGGTTTTATTGTGTGTCTTTTTAGGTCAGTAAGGGAATAGATCCAAGTAGACCCCAATAAACAGTGACATCAATCAATTCAAAAGTGCCAGAACATTGTAATCTGAATAAATAGAAATGGACTTCTAGTGAGTGGTCTCGGAACATGGGAGAGCTGCAGTGAATCAGCCTGGCTGACGCTTGGATATTTGCTGGGTGTGTCTGCCATTTGACAACACTGTACTGCCTTCCCCCTCAAAGCCCTGCCTAGTCCGGGTAATGCAAAAAACAACAATGGTTCTGTCAGGCATAAACACTATTTCTTTTTGAAGGATTAATTCTTTGTACGTAATTTCTTTTATAACCACAGTAAATGCTATACACAGAATTTATGAAACACAGGAACACATAACAAAACCAGGACACAAGTTGATGAGTATACTTGTGTTTATAAAAATTAAAGCATTTATATATAATTGCAAATTATGAACAAGGCTGCCAAGACAAGGTGAAATCTAAAGTGATGTGTACTAGCGTGACATTTGGTGCTCAGTGATAGAATACAGTGCATATGATATGTACAAGGTGAATAAATATACAATATGTACAAGGGAAGAGAATCTGGTCAGAATGTCAGGACAAAACAATGACTCTAGTGGATGCACAAATTATTCATTCATTTGCAGCCAGAGTCTTGATAGATCTGAACCGTGTGGTATCGTCGACGTTTCAACCCAGTCAAGGCTTAATTAAGAAGTCATGGCGGGTCTTCATCAGGACAAGAGCGGGGGATGTTGGAGGTGACAGCCCAAAACAAGTGGCCTCAAAGACCCAATCGTGGTTTATAGGTCTTCAGGGATGGGAAATGCTCAACCGGTCCAAGTGGGGCGATCCGCCGTGGTCTCAGTGGCTCACGTGGCCGGGCAAGTATGAGCGTAGCGGAATCTGCGGCAATAGAGGTAAATCATTATAATAGAGGGGAGTTAATTCCAATCCTGCTGCGATGCCAGGCATGAGTCCTGATACACCGCGGCCGTCAGGAGATCGCCCCACTTGGACCGGTTGCGCATATCCCATCCCTGAAGACCTATAAATCACGATTGGGTCTTTGAGGCTACTTGTTTTGGGCTGTCACCTCCAACATCTCCCGCTCTTGTCCTGATGAAGACCCGCCATGACTTCTTAATTAAGCCTTGACTGGGTTGAAATGTCGACGATACCACACGGTTCAGATCTATCAAGACTCTGGCTGCAAATGAATGAATAATTTGTGCATCCACCAGAGTCATTGTTTTGTCCTGACATTCTGACCAGATTCTCTTCCCTTGTACATATTGTATATTTATTCACCTTGTACATATCATATGCACTGTATTCTATCACTGAGCACAAAATTTATATAAACACAAGTATACTCATCAACTTGTGTCCTGGTTTTGTTATGTGTTCCTGTGTTTCATAAACTCTGTGTATAGCATTTACTGTGGTTATAAAAGAAATTACGTACAAAGAATTAATTCTTCAAAAAGAAATAGTGTTTATGCCCGACAGAACCATTGCTGTTTTTTGCATACTTATACCCAGGTTCTGAGGGACACAGGGTTACCCCATTGTTGTTTACTTTAGACCGGGTAATGAGCTTGAATATTAGGTCTAAGCTTAGACTTCAGGTCTAAACGTAGACTTCAGGTCTAAGTTTACCTTTGTGAATCAGGCCCCTACAGCCTAAGTTTAGACCTAAAGTCTAACTGTAGACCTGGAGTCTACGTTTTGACCTAAAGACTAACTTTAGACCTGAAGTCTAACTTTTGACCTGAAGTCGAAACATAGACTTCAGGTCTAAACTTAGACTTCAGTCGGGCTGGAACCCAAAGATTTCATAAAGGAAATGACAAACTGGAAATAAAAAGCAGGACGTCCAATACAGGAAGTTGCAGGCAGCCATTTTCCAGTCATTCTGAGTCATCCACACCTCCAAGCAAGATCCCCTGCTATCTTGCTGCTCTGTTGATCTAATCTGTCCCCAACATGGCTGAGGAATGTGAGAGCAATTCAGCCCCTTTAAGTGAAACTAAATTTAACATACTAACTGAGGAGGTGCTTTATAAGTACCCTCAGCTTTATGGGGGACCAGAGAAACAGCTCTTGGGGGTGAGGGTGCTAGTACAGGTAGGGGATGTGACTGGGTGGGGGTGTGACTGTGCAGGGGGGTTGTGACTGGGCAGGGGAGGCATGTGTTGGGAGGGTGTTACCTATGTACATGGGGGTGACTGTGAAGGCTGTGGTACGGGTGGGTACGTGGGATGTGGTACAGGTAGGTGTGTTGCGTCCCCTCCATGTATTAACCATGACGGAAGACTTTGGTACAGTTTCAACACGCCCTCCATCATCTTCATTGCCAAGGCATGGTTTCCTGCACTCTCTACCGTATAGATTGCTATGATGTCATTTTGCCTCCTTGCCATGTCTTGTCAAGGTTTCTCAATCCTGTCCAAGACATGGGTCTGTCTGTCAATCATCTGAGGTATTTGTTGTATTCCCTGTAGTGAGTCTGATATGTCAGACAGAGTAGCCCCTATGGCATGAATGACCTGCCTCACATCAGCCTGTTGGAAAAGTTCATCCTCCCACTGGCCACCATGACCATTTGCCAGCCTCCTCTGCATGGGATTGCCTCTGATACGACGTTCGGGTCCACAGCACGGGAGGGTTGGCAAGTGGGAGGCTGTGGGGAGGAGATTGGTGCCTAGGGGATATCTGCTCCTCACCGGGGGTGTTAGGTGTCTCAGATGCTTGAGAAAAGGCCTGTGATGTCATGGGAGGAGTGTGTAGGAGAAGCAGCAAGTCTATCCTGGATGAAAGGGCTGTGAGGAGTTGATGGTTGTGTTGGGGTAGGTGAATGCTGCGGCTGGTTGGCTGACTGCTGGGAATGGCAGTGGTGGCTCCTCCGCTTAGGCGGAAGAGCGTCGCCCCACTGAGCAGGTCAAAAAAGGAAAAAATAAAATGATAATAACTCATTGTTGTCATTTTATTTTTCCCCTTGCTCAGCTGGGTAGGGGCGGCGAATTCAAAAGGAACAGGGGCGGGGCTGCTCTGCTCACAGAGTAGGGCAGGGGAGGAGTGGCTTGCCCACTCCAAGTGCGCAGGATGCTTTGGCCGGCCGGCTCGTCATGCGCACTTTGCATGTTCTCCATGCAGGCTGCATTACAGCCTCCATGGAAAACATGCCCAGCCTCCCATTCTCTGGCTGAGCCTCGAACCACGGCGCTCAGACCAATCACAATGCGGCATAGCGGTGTTGTAATTGGCTATCAGGAGGCTGGGAGCCCGGTGCATCCTGCTTCCTGCCCTGGAAGCGGGCAAAGAGGACCGAGAGGAGGAAGCGGCGACATCGGGCGGCAGACAGGTAAGTGTGTATTTTAATTATTTCTTCATTTCCTCCTCCCCCCCACCCTTGCGACCTGCCCCCCGCCTTCAAATACCAGCCACCACTGGGGAATGGGCAATCCTCAAGTGTGAAGTGGAAGGCACAATGCTGGCCGGACCTGGTGAAGGCTTCAGTGGTTTCCCCAGTGGGCCAACAATGCACTCCTGATCATCCAAGTCCTCCTTCACGACCAGCACCTGATCATCTTCTTCATCCTCATCTACTTCCTCCTCATACTCCTCTTCTTAAGCAGTGCTGGAAGCTGACATTGCCGCTTGGAGGAGGATTGAGTTCTCTCCTCAGATTGCCCTCCGCCTTCCACTGGTGGATGGTTCAGCTACCTCATATGACTCATTGTCCTCAGCACCTGAAAGACAGAGGTTGCAACAAGATTAGTATTTGCCATAGTATATCATGTGCTGTAACAGAGGGATTGGGTCAAATAATCTTTGCATTTATATGATGTTCCACATGTGACCTGGTTTGTGTAAACCTAAGCGTGACAACTCACACTGTGGCATTGAGGTATTCAATGCAGATGTGCAATGCAAATTCAAACTCACCAGCTCCAGCCACAACTCTGGGGGTATTGAATCCACATGATGTCAGCTGCATAACCTGGCTCCTTGAGTGTGTGGTGGAAGATGTGGTCCTCGATCCAGCAGTTTCAGAAGGAAGTGACACCATAATTAATGTTGAGCATAAATTATATGTGAACATGCAAAATTAACAGACACCGTTGATTATGTTGAAAACATATCACACATCAACTTCAGATGCTACAATAAAAAGTGGAAAGATCTGCTAATATCCTTTCACAATGATTTGGTTGTTGGCCACTATTTGGGAATCAGTAGTTTACAAAACTATATGGCACACTAACCCGACGGACGCATGGTAGTGTTTCTGACTGCTGCAGGCAGAATGTCTCCCAAATCCTTGGATGGTGTACTTTGTATCACTGAGGAAATCCTGACACCAACAGTAATGTGACATACATATCCATATTTTAATACAAAGGATGATGGAAATCATTTTACACGTATATGTCATACATATAGACTTTCAACCCAGTTGAGGCTACTCCTCTTTAAATGAGACATTGTAAGCAAATTAGTACATACTGTATTAATTTAACATAAATGTAGAGTCATCCTTTCATTAACCAACATGTTATGAAGTAGTATACTCTTATGAGCCATATCTAGGTATGGAGATAAGTGACACCAGAGATTTTAGACACACACCACATACTGCTGACTTATCATCCAATATTTAAGACTATGAGCCTTTTATCAAGGTATTATTAAGAGTACTTACCAGGGTTTACCATCCGCCCAGTGTGTGGTGCCTCACCACGTCACACAATATGTGGAGTAGAGATTGTTGTAGTGTGTGTTTTTCTGGGCAACATCACATAGCCTAAAATGTTATCAGTGTATTTAGTTTACAATCTACTTAACAAATGTAATGAACAACATTTCCTAGTTCAGTTCACATGTTTGAGACTATTGATGGATTCTATGTAAAATATCTATGGGTTGACTGATCACAATGTAGTAAAATGGGACCTTCTTCTGGCCATATTTACATTCCAGTTTGTTGAAGTGACATCCATAGTCACATTTGTAGAGTATCGTACACATTTATCATTTTAAGTCATTGTTTAAATCATCATATTAAGGTCATCATACACAGGCAGCCCATGCAACAGGTGGGGGTGCATAGTGGAGAGGAGGTTCTTCTCACGTGGAGCTCTGGCCACCTCTAATCTGGTGAACTTCTCCTTCATGCACCTCTTCTCATCCTGCCACTTCTTTTTGATGTCTGTAACGGTCCAGACATCCTCTCCCAATGCACAGACTGCAGTTCCTCACTACAAATGTTACAGTCATATTGGTTTCCTCCTCAGTGCAGTCCTCCTCCTCAAATGTTGCATGCTGAAAGCAAGGCGAGGCGCAAAGCAGGCAGGTGAAGTATAGTTGGCGAAAAACCAGATGCTTGAACGTGTGCTTATTTTATGTGGTTTGTAATGCAGGGGTTGCAGGTGGTATTAATTGTCTGCAGGTCTATGAAATTATACTTACTCCCCCCAAGTGCAGAGATTCTACCCCGAGTGCAGGATTCCGCCCAAGTGTGGAAACTCTGCCCAAGATACTACTCGTAAGCCCCTTTGTGAATACTGAAAGTTGTAAAGTTAGACTTTTCGGCTAAGTTTACCTTTGTGAATCGGGCCCTATACTGCAATTCAGCTACTCTTGTTAGCAGCTGCTGGGGAAGCGAGAAAAGTCACCCTCGACCAGGGGCAGAAGGCAAGAAGATGTGCTAAGTACAAGGACTCTGCACGACTACCCACGGCAGGGTGAGGCATTACCTGACACAATCTAAGGAAAGGCCCAAATGTTTGAGAAAAGGGAATCAATTGAAGACACACTGTTGAGATCCCTCCCAACTCGTGGCTGACCAAACTGGCTCCACTGCCCACAGGCATTTCCATCTGTTTAATATTTAATCTGATGCAGACCTCATTTTGTTGCTCTGTACCTTTGCTTTTCTTGCATTGTGGAGGAGAAGGGTGTGTGTAATCCCTGGCAGCCGAAGGCACTTGCACTGGCCACAGACTTTTCACTGCCATAAACAGATCATCCTGTGTCTTGCAGGTCAGCATGCAACAGGCAGAGTGTGTGCCTCTGACAGACAAAAAGCTGGATGCTATACTATCTGGAGACAAGAGAGGACCTGGAACTGAACTTCAACACGATGGCCAAGGATCCCGGCATACTCCTGCGAACCAGCGCAAAATATATGAGAGAACTGAGATCCTCTTGAAGGAAGTTGTAGAGCTACAGGAGAGACTGCAATATCTTGAGTGTTTGAGCACAGGTTGAAGGACTCCAGTGTAGATCCAGAAGTTAGATTATTAGATAAAACAGAGGCTCAGCATGGCTTTATAACTGAAGGACTGCCCTAATTTTTCTGTGTCTTAGAAGCACATTAGATTTCTTTTACACTTCATGGCAGTTTCTACCCTTCCCCACCCAAGTGGTTGCAAAGCTTCTTAAATATAGGGACAGAGACAATTTCCTGCAGTTGGTTCAGCAGGGTTTTGCATATGTGGTGGGCAACAGTAATGTTCTTATTCTGGAATTCACCTGTAGGGTGCAACAGAGAAGTAAATTACTGGAGGTCAAGTAGATCTTCCAATCCCTTGGGTACATGCTGCTCTCTCCTGCAAAGCTAAACATCTTGCAATAGACACACACCTTTATATTGACCCTTCTGCAGCATGTGATTGGACAGAAAGGTGGGCCACAGAACACAGCAGAATCATCACAGATGCCCTGTTGTACAGGAGCAAACAGAAGGGCACTACATGATGAATGAAACATCTGCTGAAGCCGTTGGAGTACTAGGAAATTGCAGATAATACAATGGCTAGCATGGAGATCTCCCTGTGGTTGTCCTCCTTGTGGGTGGCAGTCGAGAAAATATTGGACTCTGACACTATAGCATCAGAAAATGCCATTGTATTGGAGGAGGGGGAACCAGACACTAAACTGCATCCCTGTGTCACACCAGTGTATTAGGATGACTTGTAATGTGACCGGTTGTTGTATTTGTATTCATATCGCAAATCTGTGTTTCCATTAACTAAGACTCCCCCTGTTTGCTTTGTATTGTCCGCCAAATTATTGTCCACCTAATTGGTGTCCCACACTTGCTGGGTCTACAGACATATATACTACACAGTGAGATAAGATGCTTCTTGGATGGAACGCTAACCTCCAAATGCATTTAAGATTCCAATAGTGTACTGAGCGTCTGCACCTTCACTTGGCGGTGGTAGTTGTGAAGCATGCATTGAGGAGAGGTTTGTTATTGATTTATTGTTTTACATGTTGTGTTAGTTTGGGAGGTGGCATAACATTCATACAGATTCTGACACATTCAGCACAGGTGGTGGGGCTTCGAGTGATTTGCCCACCTGATGCTGTCACGCTGAGGCTAGGGGCAGCAAGATACTCAAGAGTAGAGAACTGCATGATAGACCTCTTATGGCTGCTCCAAGGTCCTACAGGTCCCTGACTTGGAAAGTGAGGAAGAAGAAATGTCCAGTAAAAAGGTATAAGAAACATGTCTTCCTCTGCAGGAGGGCTGTTGAAGTTGCAAGTCTCCAGGAGACACACTTAATGAAATCTGAATTGGAAAAGATATGCAGGCGGGGGGTGCAATTTGTCTTCTCTATTTTATCATTGTATGCTGGAGGGGCACTCATACAGATTCAACCTGACACCCTTTAATTGGCGGTGTCCGTAATGGCTGACTGGGAGGGGAGGTATATAGTCGTCAATGGCAAGCTATATGGCTGGCCTTATAGCAATCTGCCATGTTGGCAAAACACACTCCGACATGAAGGGGAGGTGGCTTTAACTGCTTGTGAGATGAAGGGAAGGAAACCTTCAAACTGTGCTTAGTCAACACTTGGAGTGCACTCCAGCTGATTGTTATTAAATGCTTCTTTTAATCTCACACACGTACCATAAGCTCCGGGTTAGGTATGACACTGTGGCCTCTTACAGGAAAAGATGGTACACACAAATTTTTAGCACACATTTTATCTCACCTCTTCCCATTGCTGATGCATTTTAAATTGGGTGGACTAATGCGGAGACTGCAGGTGGGATCCCTGTCAGATGTGACATTTGCAGCCACCATTAGAAACCACATTAAGCAATATTTTGGCCTCTAATGAGGGTTCCACTGAATACTCATTTTTAGAGTGGGATGCTTTTAATGTATATATTAGGGGAATATGTCTTAATGTGGCATACAGGACTGTAGGCCATCAACATGGAGATAACTGCCCTGTAAGGGAAACTCTAACTTCTCGAGAAACAAGCAACAACACAGGAGGCTGAGATGTCAGTACATCTGCTGTGGGAGGGTTCGGAATACAGGGAATGGGAAGAGTGCCAAAAGGTTTTTGACAATAAGGAATATGTAGATAGGCAACATCACAAAGTGTTAGGTAGGGAGGCCATCTTGGGGGTCATGGTCAAGATGACTGCTGGAACAGTCACTCAGCTCTGAGCTCCAGCAAACTGCTACAGCAAACGGCATACTTCATGGCTCCTGAGCCCTCTGCTGGCACCCAATGGCATTGGCCTTTACCAATGCCCCCTCTGCCCACAATTGCTGAATTCACTGGGCTTGCCGTCACAATGAGGTGCCGAGGCAGGTGCAGAGGCAGGAGATGGGCAGCCTGTGCGGAGCCTCGGAGCCCATGTACACTTCTTGGGTCCAGCTCCTGTGCTCCAGGAACAGCAGAAGTCTTGCGTGCAGCCAGATAGCACAGGAGAAGACATCAGGTGCCCTCCTGCTTCCTGATCATCAATACTGCCTCTGCCTGTGGCTGGCCTACGGAGGGTCTGGGCCTGGACCCTGCCCATAATGACTGCAGCCTGTGAGCCTGGCCCAACATAATGCCTCAATGCTGGATGCCAGGCAGGAAGGAGGAGCAGGCAGGATTAAGGCAGTAGCCCAGCCCCTGCGGTATCCTTTCTCGGAGCTACTGAACTCCTTACGCACTGTTCAGCTAGGTGGTACATCTGACCTGGGTTGGGGAGCGATAGGCCTGCTTTAACAGGAGCTCGACCATAAAACTGCCTGTGACCCTTTTCACAAGGGGGGACACACCTAGACAGGCAGGGGACTACCGAAAGTCCTCCTGGATGTGCACTGATCATGCCCCCCCCCATCTCCCTCATCTGCAGAATAGCCCGGACTGGGGCCCAACGAACTAGCTTGGGCTGCACATGTGCCTGAAAGGCTTCATCAGCAGAGACTGAGTCCACATATTACAAGGCTGCATCCACACAAGACAGTGACAAAAGAGTGGTCCTCCTTGCTCCCCCTCCTCATTGTCCCGTAGTAAATACACAATAGGTGCAACCAGTTACTTAGAGACCGGAGGGGCCTGTTGCTTGATCTGGACTGACGGGTGGGTGGCTGCACCTTCCCGGGGAGACTGGGAGGAATAGATACTGCCCGTCACACCACAGCCAACCATGGTGGCCCTACTGTGAACCTCATTGAGGGACATTATGATGTTCTGTTTACTATGAAAGCCAAAGGGGGAGCAAACCACCTCTCACCAGTGGAGCTGGAGGCCTTCTTGCACCCTCACCAGACCTGGGCATTCACAGGCTACAGGGGTGGAGGAGACCTTGCGAGACCACAGAGTGAAATTCAGCTATATACTTGCAGCCATCTTGGGCTTTAAATCTACCCTGCAGCCCAAACTGGACACTCTTGCGATCGGCATAGGCCTCATACGAGCTGATCAAAAGAAATTGATGGAGAGGGCAGACGAAACAGAATCCACTGTGGCGTTTCTCCGTCCCACAGGTAAAGATGCTCAATCCCACATTCATGCCCTCCAGGAGGAGGTATGGCAACTAAGACAGAGAATAGATGACGCAGAAGGCGGTTCCCGCCGGAATAGCATTCACAGAGTTGGCTTACCTAAGTGAGCCAAAGGCCCTAGTATGGAGTTCTTCTCGTAGGACTGAATCGTTAACAAGACCTTATGGGGAAAACAATCCAACTTTTTTTCAGTAGCGGGGATGTATAGAGTGCTGGCTTATCCCCCCCTCCCCGGAGCACTACCTAGAACAGTGGTGGTTGCCTGTTTAACTACCAGGACAGGGATCACATATTGCAGGTGACCAGGGAACAGGGCACCTGGCAAGTGAATAACGGCAAGGTCACCGGACTACACGTCAGATGTCCAAAGGAAGAGGGACTGTTCCTACAGAATAAAGCAACACCTCAGAGACTGGAACATTGTCTACGAGCTATTGTTGCCTGACAAACTGAAGATCAGGATGATGGAGCAGCATAAATTAGACTCCACTTTCTATACATCATTTATGAGCATTTACATGTGAACTATATATATTCAGTGTGTTTAACTTCAATAACCTGTGTGTTTCTCCTTAATAGAATTGTAGTAGGCTATCACTTTTGAGCACCTTATGGACTCACTTGTGGTTGTACTGAAATTAATAATAATGAATGTGACCACATTTAGTTAAAATATTTATGTTTTAATAATAATCATTTAAATGCAAAAATTTGCAATACAGTAATGTGCTTCCATTTTGATTCTCGAGTTGACTTAGCTTGACGTTAGGCCTTAGCTGAGCATTGCACATTTTAAAGTTTGCCAGTATGCTGTTTTCCTCTGCTCTGCAGGTGTTTTATCAGGTTTTCCTCATTAGTTAGAGAAAAGGTTTATTGTTATGTATTAGACTGAGAGTGAGGCTTGAGAAGGAAAGCTGGCAGCAGAAGGATGATGGTTAAAGGCGTCTCCTTTATCCGGCATACTAGGAAGATGCAACTTTCATAGACAAGCAGATATGTGCCTACTTGTGTGAGGATGGGAATTTGGGGGGTTTACTGACTCCCAGCAAATGCCGCCATGGGAATGGCTCCAGACTGTGGGAGCGAGATATGGATGTTCTGGAACCTTCGATTGTGATTTTAATTGGTGTTTCCTAGTTAGTTGGAACAGACTTTTACCCTGACTTTGAAGAGCAGATCTCTCTGCTGGATTTTCCTCAGAGTGGAAAGCTTCATGCTGGACACTCTTTTGTTTCCTCTGAACTTCTACTGAGGTTTGCATTATGCTGACACCTTCTCCCCTTCCCCTTTAGAAATCTCCAACTCTCTCTCATTGCTTAATTTATATATAGCAAGTTTCTTTATAGAACACCTAATTTGGATAATTTACATCCTTTATATATTTATTGCTACTATTCTGTATTTCATAATAATGAAATTTAGAATAATTGAACATTTCAATATTATGGCTGTGTTGATATACTTTATTAGTAAAGAAAAAGGGTACCCCTGACGTGAGTTCCTAAATCAGGGAAAATGACCAGTGTGTAAATATCATAATATTTAGGAACAAAGAAGGTAGGTGTGGACCTGAACAATATAAAAAAACATATATACATGCAAACTTGATTCAGTATTATCAAAAATATATATATATATTTTTTTTTTTTTTTTTTTTTTTTAAAAGATAATTATAACTGAATACACAAAAAACAATCAGGAAATATATAGTCCTCTGTGTATATGTATTTACACTGGGTTCAAGAGGGTCAAATCACAAAGATGGTTTTCTTATTTTTACAAAATCTGATACATAATATACACAGTATTATTCATTGATATATAAGAAATTATTTGACACACTACAATTAATGTCACAGACATACAAACAGGATAATTATATGAATGTGTTCAGAGGACAAACATTACTGGCATGGCCTTGAAAATTTGTATCCTACGCGCGTTTCGGCTGTATGCCTTCATCAGGAAGCCATGTACAAGAAAATGGAAACCTAAAGAAAAGATGCAGGTATAGACAAAACATAAATCAAAATGGTTTAATGAAGAATAAAAAGAGAAACGGTCCTAATACAATATTAACTACCAATTTATTTGAAAAAGATAAAACTGAGTCCCGGGGACTTGAGAGATTAAAACACTAAATGCAAGCCAATTATAACTAACAGAGAGACTTTTATCTGATAAAACAATATAACAGTGTGCCGTATTTAATAGATATTCATCATCAAGAAATAGAATAGAATCAACAATACCAAAAAGCCACCTGAAAGTGAGAAACTGGTTGTGAAAGCTATAGCCCAGAGAGTAGAACAAGCACCAAAGATAAGGTTTGTGAAAGTTTCTAGAATTGAAAAGTGACTTAAAAAGATCATGCATAATGTTACTCCCAACATTCTGTGATATTGATGTGTTTCTTAAAAAGATAATCTGTAATATACCTCGTTGTAGCTCAAGATGATAAGTGTTAGGTATAATATGGAACCTCAAGCTAGAGAAGTAGTTCTATATAGAAACGACAGAACAAAAATGGGAGTGAATACCTACGCTGTATTTCAACTAGTACGAAAAAAAGGTTTATGTAAATGAAAAAACAGAGGGTATGAGAACTGTTAATCAGACAATGGACATTTACCGCTGGTGAATGAAAATGCAGCGCTCGAAGAGGGCCTGTAGAGTATAGAGTCCTCTTGTTTTAATTGAGTAGTCAGGAGGTGAATAATGAAGATTTCACATCTGAGGTTGTCAGGGTTCACTCCAGAATGAACCACTGGATCTGGACGGTTCTGAAATGTATGGAATTAGACATTTGTCTATGGGACTTGGTTGTAGAGTTTATATCTATGTTGCCAATTCAATCAAAAAATTTAGAATAAACGATCTTGTATATATTACAGAGATGGTATAACTAAAGGATTCTCATGGCCACCACTTGTATGATAGATATGTATCGCACATATTGATGATAAGGCGATTAGAAAGTAAATATGTGCCCAACGTATAATATAGAGACGATTATTTCATAGGCATAAAGATTTTAATTATGTATATATATATCCGATTAAGTTACTAAAAGTGCAAATAATATGTTGCATATTTAAGGAAAAACAGAAGATTCAGGCTAGACCTGTTTAGAGGCTTAATATGTCTCCTATCAATTCAGTAGTGTGATGTGAAACCTAATTTAGGTACAGAAAGAGTCTATATGCTAAAGTGATAGCGTACAGCTCAGGATATAATTACGACAAGAAATATGGGTAATGGTGAACATGCTACCACGATAAGGCAAAAGGAAAAAACGGAAAACAAAAAACTCACACAGCTTGAAACTGGCCGTCGATGGCTGTGTAATTGAAAAATAGATGACGGTTTTGCAACA
The DNA here is from genome assembly GCA_963921515.1 of Calotriton arnoldi. NCBI lineage: Eukaryota > Metazoa > Chordata > Amphibia > Caudata > Salamandridae > Calotriton > Calotriton arnoldi. The sequence goes on along the minus strand of CAWUFW010001157.1, from coordinate 1,774,104 downwards.
GCCTGATATATGCTAGAAATAAAAAAGTGGCCAAAGGTTAAATAATGCCACAACATAGCAAAAAAGTCTAGCATTAGTATGTTAAAAGAAGAGAGAAGGCTGTTACGAGCTAGTTCTTACCTGAAGAGTCAACAAGTAAAGGGACGCAGCGAGGAACCAAGTGCATGCAGAAACGATGCAGGGCTCCAAAATTACTGCGTTCCCGATATTTAAACCATACTCTCGTGCGTCTAAGAAGCTCCAAGGTTAGAGTCTGCAATGCGGCTGGAACGGCGTGTGAGGCGCGCTATGAAATGCTAGCTGGTTAAATAGTATTTTTTAGAAAGTGCGCGCTAAACCGGAACGGCATAAACGTAATTAGCCAAGAAGAAAGACATGGAGAGTGGACTACATCATGTGCAAAAGAAAGAATATTCATCGCCATGTTGGAATGGGCCATAGAGAATGCTTGTATTATTGTAGGTTAATAATAGGCTGGATTTAACATGCCTTGCTAAGAGAAAAAGCAGCATGTAAAAAATTACTGGCTGTTTAAATAATATCTCTAAAAGATGCACGCAAAACCGGAGCGGCATAAACGTGATTAACCAAGAAAAAGACATCGAAAAAGAGCTGCATGATATGCAAAAGAAGATATTCATCGCCATATTGGAATAGGCCATGAAAGATTTATATTTATTGTGAGTTAATAGTGAGCTAGATGTAATATAGCTTACTGAGAAAGAAAAGAGCACGTTAAAAGTTGTGTGTATCAGGCATGCAAATGAAAAAGGAATCAATAGTGAGACCCATACACTTGCAAAAAAACACACATCATATCCATATGTGATATGCTCCGCTTAGTAAAAAATTAAACGCGATGTAATGTAAGCGGTGAGAGATAAAAAAGGAGGGTTGTTGCGCATGATACACTTTTAATGAAAAATTATCATCACCATGATAGGTCACTGAAAATGCCTTTCATAGAGAGAATTGAAATGGCCATCTAGAATGTGCCCAAAGCGATTGCTATTCAATATAGGATACTATGCCAAACTGGAGGGGGCATGGCATGGCCATTACTGTGTAGAGCTAGCACACTGAAGAGTGGTAAATCAAAGATGAACTATTCAATGTCACAAAAAGATGAAAAAGAGAATGGAATCATAGAAAGGTCCCATAGATGTAAAACTGGGTCACTTTTCATGAATAGATCAGTAGGTGTCTCAAAGGGCTGCCTACTAAATACAGAAGTGCCAATACCACGATACTGTATGTTCGAAATCATTGAGATATACCTTTGGGGGCCTAAATGGGGATTATCCAAGATTGTGTTTCAGGACCTGTTCCCAGGGAATTTCATTATTAGTCTCTCTGTTAGTTATAATTGGCTTGCATTTAGTGTTTTAATCTCTCAAGTCCCCGGGACTCAGTTTTATCTTTTTCAAATAAATTGGTAGTTAATATTGTATTAGGACCGTTTCTCTTTTTATTCTTCATTAAACCATTTTGATTTATGTTTTGTCTATACATGCATCTTTTCTTTAGGTTTCCATTTTCTTGTACATGGCTTCCTGATGAAGGCATACAGCCGAAACGCGCGTAGGATACAAATTTTCAAGGCCATGCCAGTAATGTTTGTCCTCTGAACACATTCATATAATTATCCTGTTTGTATGTCTGTGACATTAATTGTAGTGTGTCAAATAATTTCTTATATATCAATGAATAATACTGTGTATATTATGTATCAGATTTTGTAAAAATAAGAAAACCATCTTTGTGATTTGACCCTCTTGAACCCAGTGTAAATACATATACACAGAGGACTATATATTTCCTGATTGTTTTTTGTGTATTCAGTTATAATTATCTTTTTAAAAAAATAAAAAAATAAAAAAAAATAATAAAAAATATTTTTGATACTACTGAATCAAGTTTGCATGTATATATGTTTTTTTATATTGTTCAGGTCCACACCTACCTTCTTTGTTCCTAAATATTATGATATTTACACACTGGTCATTTTCCCTGATTTAGGAACTCACGTCAGGGGTACCCTTTTTCTTTACAAACATTGTCTCCACAGCCTGTCTGTGCGGGGTTTCAGTTTTAACCTTTTTCTCTGTGTACTCTAATTGACAAGCCTTTGATTATCTGTTCCACATCTTTTTTCACTGTTCTTTTTTCTTTACTAACACCTGAAATATTAGTATGAATTGGTGCAACATGTTCTGTTCACTGTGTCCCTCCCATGGTGAATTGGTTTGAGTTTCTTATCTAACTTTCATCTATTATTGTTCTACTCACTCCCTCAGAAGTGAGTCTTTTCATAACTCTTCATAGTAATCTAATCATGGACAAACTGTTGACGTTTGGATTCTCGGATGAAGACTTTGCTTCTTTAGTAGGATCCACCAGCTCAAGTAATAGTCTAACCTCCAACACTGTACTAGATAATGGGGACATTCAAAAACTTACATCACTGAAAAAGAAAACTAAACGTATAGAGTTACATGGACAGTTTATGCTTGAGTACCTGAAGGCCGGAGTGATTCCGCAAGGCCTGAGGGTACGCAACATACCTGGTTTATTTGTTCAAATCCGTAAATTTTTGGAACGGTGGACACTTATAGCCAATAGGTGTTCCCGGGATCTTATGATCCTAATTATTGAAACAGCAAAAGAGTTGGTTCAAACACTCCTACTAGAAATTTTAGAACTAGAAGCTAAAATCAAAAATTCACAAGCAATAGAAGAAGCTATAAAAATTCTAGAAGAAGTCGATAAAGATATTCATTCTTATAATGAATATCTACTTAAAAGAAAAACGGACAAACTTAAAAAGACATCAGATATTTCAGCCAAGAAAAGGTTTACCCTTACTTGGCGGACAATTTCTACCAATTAGAGCCGAATGGAGATAAACAAGATCTACCGACATATAATAGACCACCCAGAAAAATAACTACCTTCTCCGATACTTCAGATTCGGAGGGTGAGACTAATGGTCAGTATCAGGATTCAGGCCCAGGAAGAAACATGACAGGGACCTCTAGACCAACCCGCTCCCCTTTTTAGCCAGGCGCGGGAACCAACAAACCCGCTGGCGGACCAGATACCAACCCAGATTCAGGGGAAATTACCAACAGCCACAGAACCATCTATACCCTCCACATCAGGGTTATCAGCAAGGTCAGGATCCATATCCAAACCGAGACCAATACCTAGTAACGAGGAATGCACAATATTGGCGCGACTGAATGAAATTCCAATCTTCAATCTTAGCAGCCACACCTTAGATCAAGCTACTGAAAATCTTCTCACTAAAGGTCTTTCCTTTGTGCCGCATAGTAACATCAATAAGTTTGAAATTTTTAAAGATTTAATGATCTTCTTCCGAAAAATCAGACTTCAAAGTTTTTTCTCAGGTCAGGACAATCAACCTGAAGATAACGACAATCGATCAGGTCTTAAACCTGTCTCCACTTTTCTCCCCACTTTGGACCAAGTGGGATCGGAAATATCTATTTTTGAACACGTGGTGTTCAACAAACTAACCATGGCTACTAAATATATCCCTCCGCCTAGATATAACCTATCTCGGGATGAACATCTAGCACTTAAATCTCTTGTCAGTAATAAAAACCTGACCATTAAGTGCTGTGACAAGGGTGGAGGCATAGTTATTCTGGATAGTAATCAATACGTTTCTAAAATGGAAGAGATGTTGAATGACAGATGTCATTACATTCCCATCATAAAAGACCCTACAAAAAAAGTACAAACATCAGTGCTTCGAATCACCACACAAGCACTTAATCAGAACCTTATCTGTGAAAAAGAATGGCAATACCTCAACACTAAACAACCCAAGATGGCAGCCATTTATGGGGTACCTAAAATACATAAACACACTCAAGATCCCCCATATAGACCCATCGTTACTACCATCGGCTCGGTCACTGAGCCTTTATCTAAATACATAGACACTATTTTGCGACCTTTCATCTCTAAAATTCCATCATATATCTCTGATACACGAGATATTATTAGAAAGGTAGAAAATCTTCCATTCAATGCCTCAAGTCAAACTCTAGTGACTATGGATATAGCAGCCCTATATTCTAACATACCACAAACGGAAGCTATGGAAGCGGTCACTTGGTTCATGGACATTTTTAACATTGATTGCCCCAGATTGTTTATCATTGAATGCCTACGTATTGTTCTCACTGAAAATACGTTTGAATTCAATGGTTCCCTTTTCAAACAAACAAAGGGAGTAAGCATGGGGGCTTCCTGTGCCCCAACAGTGGCAAACATCTATATGGCTCTATATGAAACATGCTTCATACATAATGAGATTGCCCCATTCAGTGAGTCTGTGTATCTATGGTCTAGATACATAGACGATGTCTTCTTTATCTGGACAGCCGACCCTGAAACTGTTACTGAGTTTGTTTCTTGGCTCAATCTCTGTGATATTAATATTAAATTCACAGCTAACTACAGTAACACCAAGGTAGAATTCCTGGACATAACAATACAGAATAAAGACAACCTGTTGGAGGTTGACCTGTATGTCAAACCTACAGCCCGTAACACCCTTTTGCATTTTCATAGTTTCCATCCTCAGATGCAAAAATCTAGTATACCCTTTGGACAGTTCCTGAGGCTCCGCAGGAACTGTACCAATGTCCAGGATTTTGACATTCGAGCCGCGGATATGAAAACTAAATTTTTGGCTCGTGGGTATCCTAGCAGATTGATACGTGATTCCTATAAACGGGCACGTTTTTACGACAGGCAACATCTCCTCACATCTCAAGTTAAAGATCCTATCTCCAGGTTGGTATTTGTAACCAGACATTCAACGATGAATGAGAAAATACGTCATATAATTAACTCCAATTGGCATATTCTTAACGCCACGAAAACTAAGGTAGATGCATTACCCAAGCCTCTTTTTGCCTATAGGAAAAGCAAAAATTTGAAAGATCTTGTTGTCCAATCCCGTATGCCCATCAAATCAAACTATATTGTTCAGTCTTCTATTCAGGGACAACCTTTTCCCACAGGAAATTTTAAATGCATGTCTTGTGTGGCATGCCAATTTGCGATTGAGACAAAAGATTTTATGTTTAATAACATTAATCTATCTCTGAAAACTTTGACAAACTGTAAAACCTCAAATATCATCTATTTGATTATATGTCCATGCAATCAAGGGTATGTGGGAGAAACAGCACGCACTATGTCCACAAGGCTTACAGAACATAGATCAGCCATTCGTACACATAAACTGCAGGCCCCATTAGTGCAACATTATATGGACCAACAACATACTCCTGATGAAATACGTTGGATCATATTAGAGAAGATTCGCACGAATACTGGCACTTTTAGCACTAATATACGTAAATGTCGCGAAGTCTATTGGATATTTTTATTGAATACGTACCTGAATGGGATGAATAATGAAATTCCCTGGGAACAGGTCCTGAAACACAATCTTGGATAATCCCCATTTAGGCCCCCAAAGGTATATCTCAATGATTTCGAACATACAATATCGTGGTATTGGCACTTCTGTATTTAGTAGGCAGCCCTTTGAGACACCTACTGATCTATTCATGAAAAGTGACCCAGTTTTACATCTATGGGACCTTTCTATGATTCCATTCTCTTTTTTCATCTTTTTGTGACATTGAATAGTTCATCTTTGATTTACCACTCTTCAGTGTGCTAGCTCTACACAGTAATGGCCATGCCATGCCCCCTCCAGTTTGGCATAGTATCCTATATTGAATAGCAATCGCTTTGGGCACATTCTAGATGGCCATTTCAATTCTCTCTATGAAAGGCATTTTCAGTGACCTATCATGGTGATGATAATTTTTCATTAAAAGTGTATCATGCGCAACAACCCTCCTTTTTTTATCTCTCACCGCTTACATTACATCGCGTTTAATTTTTTACTAAGCGGAGCATATCACATATGGATATGATGTGTGTTTTTTTGCAAGTGTATGGGTCTCACTATTGATTCCTTTTTCATTTGCATGCCTGATACACACAACTTTTAACGTGCTCTTTTCTTTCTCAGTAAGCTATATTACATCTAGCTCACTATTAACTCACAATAAATATAAATCTTTCATGGCCTATTCCAATATGGCGATGAATATCTTCTTTTTTGCATATCATGCAGCTCTTTTTCGATGTCTTTTTTCTTGGTTAATCACGTTTATGCCGCTCCGGTTTTGCGTGCATCTTTTAGAGATATTATTTAAACAGCCAGTTATTTTTTTACATGCTGCTTTTTCTCTTAGCAAGGCATGTTAAATCCAGCCTATTATTAACCTACAATAATACAAGCATTCTCTATGGCCCATTCCAACATGGCAATGAATATTCTTTCTTTTGCACATGATGTAGTCCACTCTCCATGTCTTTCTTCTTGGCTAATTACGTTTATGCCGTTCCGGTTTGGCGCGCACTTTCTAAAAATACTATTTAACCAGCTAGCATTTCATAGCGCGCCTCACACGCCGTTCCAGCCGCATTGCAGACTCTAACCTTGGAGCTTCTTAGACGCACGAGAGTATGGTTTAAATATCGGGAACGCAGTAATTTTGGAGCCCTGCATCGTTTCTGCATGCACTTGGTTCCTCGCTGCGTCCCTTTACTTGTTGACTCTTCAGGTAAGAACTAGCTCGTAACAGCCTTCTCTCTTCTTTTAACATACTAATGCTAGACTTTTTTGCTATGTTGTGGCATTATTTAACCTTTGGCCACTTTTTTATTTCTAGCATATATCAGGCTGTTGCAAAACCGTCATCTATTTTTCAATTACACAGCCATCGACGGCCAGTTTCAAGCTCTGTGAGTTTTTTGTTTTCCGTTTTTTCCTTTTGCCTTTTCGTGGTAGCATGTTCACCATTACCCATATTTCTTGTCGTAATTATATCCTGAGCTGTACGCTATCACTTTAGCATATAGACTCTTTCTGTACCTAAATTAGGTTTCACATCACACTACTGAATTGATAGGAGACATATTAAGCCTCTAAACAGGTCTAGCCTGAATCTTCTGTTTTTCTCTTAAATATGCAACATATTATTTGCACTTTTAGTAACTTAATCGGATATATATATACATAATTAAAATCTTTATGCCTATGAAATAATCGTCTCTATATTATACGTTGGGCACATATTTACTTTCTAATCGCCTTATCATCAATATGTGCGATACATATCTATCATACAAGTGGTGGCCATGAGAATCCTTTAGTTATACCATCTCTGTAATATATACAAGATCGTTTATTCTAAATTTTTTGATTGAATTGGCAACATAGATATAAACTCTACAACCAAGTCCCATAGACAAATGTCTAATTCCATACATTTCAGAACCGTCCAGATCCAGTGGTTCATTCTGGAGTGAACCCTGACAACCTCAGATGTGAAATCTTCATTATTCACCTCCTGACTACTCAATTAAAACAAGAGGACTCTATACTCTACAGGCCCTCTTCGAGCGCTGCATTTTCATTCACCAGCGGTAAATGTCCATTGTCTGATTAACAGTTCTCATACCCTCTGTTTTTTCATTTACATAAACCTTTTTTCGTACTAGTTGAAATACAGCGTAGGTATTCACTCCCATTTTTGTTCTGTCGTTTCTATATAGAACTACTTCTCTAGCTTGAGGTTCCATATTATACCTAACACTTATCATCTTGAGCTACAACGAGGTATATTACAGATTATCTTTTTAAGAAACACATCAATATCACAGAATGTTGGGAGTAACATTATGCATGATCTTTTTAAGTCACTTTTCAATTCTAGTAACTTTCACAAACCTTATCTTTGGTGCTTGTTCTACTCTCTGGGCTATAGCTTTCACAACCAGTTTCTCACTTTCAGGTGGCTTTTTGGTATTGTTGATTCTATTCTATTTCTTGATGATGAATATCTATTAAATACGGCACACTGTTATATTGTTTTATCAGATAAAAGTCTCTCTGTTAGTTATAATTGGCTTGCATTTAGTGTTTTAATCTCTCAAGTCCCTGGGACTCAGTTTTATCTTTTTCAAATAAATTGGTAGTTAATATTGTATTAGGACCGTTTCTCTTTTTATTCTTCATTAAACCATTTTGATTTATGTTTTGTCTATACATGCATCTTTTCTTTAGGTTTCCATTTTCTTGTACATGGCTTCCTGATGAAGGCATACAGCCGAAACGCGCGTAGGATACAAATTTTCAAGGCCATGCCAGTAATGTTTGTCCTCTGAACACATTCATATAATTATCCTGTTTGTATGTCTGTGACATTAATTGTAGTGTGTCAAATAATTTCTTATATATCAATGAATAATACTGTGTATATTATGTATCAGATTTTGTAAAAATAAGAAAACCATCTTTGTGATTTGACCCTCTTGAACCCAGTGTAAATACATATACACAGAGGACTATATATTTCCTGATTGTTTTTTGTGTATTCAGTTATAATTATCTTTTAAAAAAAAATAAAAAAAAAATAATAAAAAATATTTTTGATACTACTGAATCAAGTTTGCATGTATATATGTTTTTTTATATTGTTCAGGTCCACACCTACCTTCTTTGTTCCTAAATATTATGATATTTACACACTGGTCATTTTCCCTGATTTAGGAACTCACGTCAGGGGTACCCTTTTCTTTACAAACATTGTCTCCACAGCCTGTCTGTGCGGGGTTTCAGTTTTAACCTTTTTCTCTGTGTACTCTAATTGACAAGCCTTTGATTATCTGTTCCACATCTTTTTTCACTGTTCTTTTTTCTTTACTAACACCTGAAATATTAGTATGAATTGGTGCAACATGTTCTGTTCACTGTGTCCCTCCCATGGTGAATTGGTTTGAGTTTCTTATCTAACTTTCATCTATTATTGTTCTACTCACTCCCTCAGAAGTGAGTCTTTTCATAACTCTTCATAGTAATCTAATCATGGACAAACTGTTGACGTTTGGATTCTCGGATGAAGACTTTGCTTCTTTAGTAGGATCCACCAGCTCAAGTAATAGTCTAACCTCCAACACTGTACTAGATAATGGGGACATTCAAAAACTTACATCACTGAAAAAGAAAACTAAACGTATAGAGTTACATGGACAGTTTATGCTTGAGTACCTGAAGGCCGGAGTGATTCCGCAAGGCCTGAGGGTACGCAACATACCTGGTTTATTTGTTCAAATCCGTAAATTTTTGGAACGGTGGACACTTATAGCCAATAGGTGTTCCCGGGATCTTATGATCCTAATTATTGAAACAGCAAAAGAGTTGGTTCAAACACTCCTACTAGAAATTTTAGAACTAGAAGCTAAAATCAAAAATTCACAAGCAATAGAAGAAGCTATAAAAATTCTAGAAGAAGTCGATAAAGATATTCATTCTTATAATGAATATCTACTTAAAAGAAAAACGGACAAACTTAAAAAAGACATCAGATATTTCAACCAAGAAAAGGTTTACCCTTACTTGGCGGACAATTTCTACCAATTAGAGCCGAATGGAGATAAACAAGATCTACCGACATATAATAGACCACCCAGAAAAATAACTACCTTCTCCGATACTTCAGATTCGGAGGGTGAGACTAATGGTCAGTATCAGGATTCAGGCCCAGGAAGAAACATGACAGGGACCTCTAGACCAACCCGCTCCCCTTTTTAGCCAGGCGCGGGAACCAACAAACCCGCTGGCGGACCAGATACCAACCCAGATTCAGGGGAAATTACCAACAGCCACAGAACCATCTATACCCTCCACATCAGGGTTATCAGCAAGGTCAGGATCCATATCCAAACTGAGACCAATACCTAGTAACGAGGAATGCACAATATTGGCGCGACTGAATGAAATTCCAATCTTCAATCTTAGCAGCCACACCTTAGATCAAGCTACTGAAAATCTTCTCACTAAAGGTCTTTCCTTTGTGCCGCATAGTAACATCAATAAGTTTGAAATTTTTAAAGATTTAATGATCTTCTTCCGAAAAATCAGACTTCAAAGTTTTTTCTCAGGTCAGGACAATCAACCTGAAGATAACGACAATCGATCAGGTCTTAAACCTGTCTCCACTTTTCTCCCCACTTTGGACCAAGTGGGATCGGAAATATCTATTTTTGAACACGTGGTGTTCAACAAACTAACCCTGGCTACTAAATATATCCCTCCGCCTAGATATAACCTATCTCGGGATGAACATCTAGCACTTAAATCTCTTGTCAGTAATAAAAACCTGACCATTAAGTGCTGTGACAAGGGTGGAGGCATAGTTATTCTGGATAGTAATCAATACGTTTCTAAAATGGAAGAGATGTTGAATGACAGATGTCATTACATTCCCATCAAAAAAGACCCTACAAAAAAAGTACAAACATCAGTGCTTCGAATCACCACACAAGCACTTAATCAGAACCTTATCTGTGAAAAAGAATGGCAATACCTCAACACTAAACAACCCAAGATGGCAGCCATTTATGGGGTACCTAAAATACATAAACACACTCAAGATCCCCCATATAGACCCATCGTTACTACCATCGGCTCGGTCACTGAGCCTTTATCTAAATACATAGACACTGTTTTGCGACCTTTCATCTCTAAAATTCCATCATATATCTCTGATACACGAGATATTATTAGAAAGGTAGAAAATCTTCCATTCAATGCCTCAAGTCAAACTCTAGTGACTATGGATATAGCAGCCCTATATTCTAACATACCACAAACGGAAGCTATGGAAGCGGTCACTTGGTTCATGGACATTTTTAACATTGATTGCCCCAGATTGTTTATCATTGAATGCCTACGTATTGTTCTCACTGAAAATACGTTTGAATTCAATGGTTCCCTTTTCAAACAAACAAAGGGAGTAAGCATGGGGGCTTCCTGTGCCCCAACAGTGGCAAACATCTATATGGCTCTATATGAAACACGCTTCATACATAATGAGATTGCCCCATTCAGTGAGTCTGTGTATCTATGGTCTAGATACATAGACGATGTCTTCTTTATCTGGACAGCCGACCCTGAAACTGTTACTGAGTTTGTTTCTTGGCTCAATCTCTGTGATATTAATATTAAATTCACAGCTAACTACAGTAACACCAAGGTAGAATTCCTGGACATAACAATACAGAATAAAGACAACCTGTTGGACGTTGACCTGTATGTCAAACCTACAGCCCGTAACACCCTTTTGCATTTTCATAGTTTCCATCCTCAGATGCAAAAATCTAGTATACCCTTTGGACAGTTCCTGAGGCTCCGCAGGAACTGTACCAATGTCCAGGATTTTGACATTCGAGCCGCGGATATGAAAACTAAATTTTTGGCTCGTGGGTATCCTAGCAGATTGATACGTGATTCCTATAAACGGGCACGTTTTTACGACAGGCAACATCTCCTCACATCTCAAGTTAAAGATCCTATCTCCAGGTTGGTATTTGTAACCAGACATTCAACGATGAATGAGAAAATACGTCATATAATTAACTCCAATTGGCATATTCTTAACGCCACGAAAACTAAGGTAGATGCATTACCCAAGCCTCTTTTTGCCTATAGGAAAAGCAAAAATTTGAAAGATCTTGTTGTCCAATCCCGTATGCCCATCAAATCAAACTATATTGTTCAGTCTTCTATTCAGGGACAACCTTTTCCCACAGGAAATTTTAAATGCATGTCTTGTGTGGCATGCCAATTTGCGATTGAGACAAAAGATTTTATGTTTAATAACATTAATCTATCTCTGAAAACTTTGACAAACTGTAAAACCTCAAATATCATCTATTTGATTATATGTCCATGCAATCAAGGGTATGTGGGAGAAACAGCACGCACTATGTCCACAAGGCTTACAGAACATAGATCACCCATTCGTACACATAAACTGCAGGCCCCATTAGTGCAACATTATATGGACCAACAACATACTCCTGATGAAATACGTTGGATCATATTAGAGAAGATTCGCACGAATACTGGCACTTTTAGCACTAATATACGTAAATGTCGCGAACTCTATTGGATATTTTTATTGAATACGTACCTGAATGGGATGAATAATGAAATTCCCTGGGAACAGGTCCTGAAACACAATCTTGGATAATCCCCATTTAGGCCCCCAAAGGTATATCTCAATGATTTCGAACATACAGTATCGTGGTATTGGCACTTCTGTATTTAGTAGGCAGCCCTTTGAGACACCTACTGATCTATTCATGAAAAGTGACCCAGTTTTACATCTATGGGACCTTTCTATGATTCCATTCTCTTTTTTCATCTTTTTGTGACATTGAATAGTTCATCTTTGATTTACCACTCTTCAGTGTGCTAGCTCTACACAGTAATGGCCATGCCATGCCCCCTCCAGTTTGGCATAGTATCCTATATTGAATAGCAATCGCTTTGGGCACATTCTAGATGGCCATTTCAATTCTCTCTATGAAAGGCATTTTCAGTGACCTATCATGGTGATGATAATTTTTCATTAAAAGTGTATCATGCGCAACAACCCTCCTTTTTTATCTCTCACCGCTTACATTACATCGCGTTTAATTTTTTACTAAGCGGAGCATATCACATATGGATATGATGTGTGTTTTTTTGCAAGTGTATGGGTCTCACTATTGATTCCTTTTTCATTTGCATGCCTGATACACACAACTTTTAACGTGCTCTTTTCTTTCTCAGTAAGCTATATTACATCTAGCTCACTATTAACTCACAATAAATATAAATCTTTCATGGCCTATTCCAATATGGCGATGAATATCTTCTTTTTGCATATCATGCAGCTCTTTTTCGATGTCTTTTTTCTTGGTTAATCACGTTTATGCCGCTCCGGTTTTGCGTGCATCTTTTAGAGATATTATTTAAACAGCCAGTAATTTTTTTACATGCTGCTTTTTCTCTTAGCAAGGCATGTTAAATCCAGCCTATTATTAACCTACAATAATACAAGCATTCTCTATGGCCCATTCCAACATGGCGATGAATATTCTTTCTTTTGCACATGATGTAGTCCACTCTCCATGTCTTTCTTCTTGGCTAATTACGTTTATGCCGTTCCGGTTTGGCGCGCACTTTCTAAAAAATACTATTTAACCAGCTAGCATTTTATAGCGCGCCTCACACGCCGTTCCAGCCGCATTGCAGACTCTAACCTTGGAGCTTCTTAGACGCACGAGAGTATGGTTTAAATATCGGGAACGCAGTAATTTTGGAGCCCTGCATCGTTTCTGCATGCACTTGGTTCCTCGCTGCGTCCCTTTACTTGTTGACTCTTCAGGTAAGAACTAGCTCGTAACAGCCTTCTCTCTTCTTTTAACATACTAATGCTAGACTTTTTTGCTATGTTGTGGCATTATTTAACCTTTGGCCACTTTTTTATTTCTAGCATATATCAGGCTGTTGCAAAACCGTCATCTATTTTTCAATTACACAGCCATCGACGGCCAGTTTCAAGCTCTGTGAGTTTTTTGTTTTCCGTTTTTTCCTTTTGCCTTTTCGTGGTAGCATGTTCACCATTACCCATATTTCTTGTCGTAATTATATCCTGAGCTGTACGCTATCACTTTAGCATATAGACTCTTTCTGTACCTAAATTAGGTTTCACATCACACTACTGAATTGATAGGAGACATATTAAGCCTCTAAACAGGTCTAGCCTGAATCTTCTGTTTTTCCTTAAATATGCAACATATTATTTGCACTTTTAGTAACTTAATCGGCTATATATATACATAATTAAAATCTTTATGCCTATGAAATAATCGTCTCTATATTATACGTTGGGCACATATTTACTTTCTAATCGCCTTATCATCAATATGTGCGATACATATCTATCATACAAGTGGTGGCCATGAGAATCCTTTAGTTATACCATCTCTGTAATATATACAAGATCGTTTATTCTAAATTTTTTGATTGAATTGGCAACATAGATATAAACTCTACAACCAAGTCCCATAGACAAATGTCTAATTCCATACATTTCAGAACCGTCCAGATCCAGTGGTTCATTCTGGAGTGAACCCTGACAACCTCAGATGTGAAATCTTCATTATTCACCTCCTGACTACTCAATTAAAACAAGAGGACTCTATACTCTACAGGCCCTCTTCGAGCGCTGCATTTTCATTCACCAGCGGTAAATGTCCATTGTCTGATTAACAGTTCTCATACCCTCTGTTTTTTCATTTACATAAACCTTTTTTTCGTACTAGTTGAAATACAGCGTAGGTATTCACTCCCATTTTTGTTCTGTCGTTTCTATATAGAACTACTTCTCTAGCTTGAGGTTCCATATTATACCTAACACTTATCATCTTGAGCTACAACGAGGTATATTACAGATTATCTTTTTAAGAAACACATCAATATCACAGAATGTTGGGAGTAACATTATGCATGATCTTTTTAAGTCACTTTTCAATTCTAGTAACTTTCACAAACCTTATCTTTGGTGCTTGTTCTACTCTCTGGGCTATAGCTTTCACAACCAGTTTCTCACTTTCAGGTGGCTTTTTGGTATTGTTGATTCTATTCTATTTCTTGATGATGAATATCTATTAAATACGGCACACTGTTATATTGTTTTATCAGATAAAAGTCTCTCTGTTAGTTATAATTGGCTTGCATTTAGTGTTTTAATCTCTCAAGTCCCCGGGACTCAGTTTTATCTTTTTCAAATAAATTGGTAGTTAATATTGTATTAGGACCGTTTCTCTTTTTATTCTTCATTAAACCATTTTGATTTATGTTTTGTCTATACATGCATCTTTTCTTTAGGTTTCCATTTTCTTGTACATGGCTTCCTGATGAAGGCATACAGCCGAAACGCGCGTAGGATACAAATTTTCAAGGCCATGCCAGTAATGTTTGTCCTCTGAACACATTCATATAATTATCCTGTTTGTATGTCTGTGACATTAATTGTAGTGTGTCAAATAATTTCTTATATATCAATGAATAATACTGTGTATATTATGTATCAGATTTTGTAAAAATAAGAAAACCATCTTTGTGATTTGACCCTCTTGAACCCAGTGTAAATACATATACACAGAGGACTATATATTTCCTGATTGTTTTTTGTGTATTCAGTTATAATTATCTTTTTAAAAAAATAAAAAAATAAAAAAAATAATAAAAAATATTTTTGATACTACTGAATCAAGTTTGCATGTATATATGTTTTTTATATTGTTCAGGTCCACACCTACCTTCTTTGTTCCTAAATATTATGATATTTACACACTTGATATACTTTATTAGCCATTGCCAATTTTGCTTATTTATGATTAGACTAATACTTGGAAAATAAACTTTTATGGTTGAATACCATCCTCTCTGTTGTTATTGTTAAGCCACATTGGTTTCACGGTATTTGAAATGTATTTCGGATATCATCTCCATCTCAACGCTACAACACTTTGAGCTGACAACCAAAGTTCCATATGACCAGTGGGGGAATACTGTTTGATGATTTTACCAAGAGATTGACATTTAAATATCCCTGATTCATCAACGCTGCCAAGTTCTTCATTTCTGCAGATGATGCATGGACCTGGCTAGAGAGTATAGGGAAGGCAGCCCTAGGAGGCAGGTGAGATAACCTCGGGGATGGACGACGGTTCGACAAGAGGCTGAAGGAGGAACAGAACGAAAATGCCCTAACCAAGGAGCAGATGGACAGAGAACGCGCAATGGCAGTTGCAGAGGTAGAACACTGCACTGGTACAAGACAGGCATGCCTCAGAGTCTTCTCCGGCACATAGGTCTGGCTATGTCAATGCAGACCTAGCACTGGTGGACATGGTGCTTCGCCAAGGTCCTGAGCTAACACCAATGACAGTGGATGGGGTACTATAGCCCACAGGTCAGTCACTTGTTATTCTTGACGTAGGAGGTAGTGCGGAGGTTCCTTGACCCTGTGTCTCAACTTTTTTATGCAGAACTATACTACACAGGTAACCAAGTACTGGGAAGATATCTAACTCACTGCTGGGGTAGCCCCAGAAGACCATGCCCCCCACATTCCATCCCTCCCCAACACAGGGGGGAATCATATACAGATGCACTACATGGACATGGACAGACACCTGGGAAAGAATGTTGGGGTTGTTTACTTGTTGCACATGTTTTGTTTTTCCATTACATGTCTATGGCACCGGTAGTGTCCATGAGACATGGATAATACCGAAGGAGGGGGACCCATCTGAGACAAAGAGACACACTGCTACACCACACACATTATACACCACATGGGTGACAATATTCCTATCACTAGATCCTGTTATAATATTCTAACATGGAATGTCAGAGGAATGGCGAACTATGATAAACAGTATTAGGTCTACACTTATTTAAAATGCTGCCACATACACATTGCCTGCTTGCAGGAAACTCACCTAACAGGAGAAGAAGTGGCCAAACTTAAGAACAGATGGAGAGGAATAGTGGTGGACACCACATATTCGAGGTACGCAGAGGGGGGGTACTCATATGGGTTGCCCCAGGGTCCCCTACATGATACACAACGCAGCTGTGGACCCAGATTTGCTGTTTTGTAGAGACTGCTAGATGGTCTCCCACCCTTACTGATTGCGCGGAAACCAATGGATTCCAATCAGACCACATTCATAGACACTCTACGCCACTCCGTTCTCTCAAATGTGCCAGTACCCAGCATTTGGGTAGGTGATTTTAACACACTGCCGGACAGGAATCAAGAGAGATTCACCTCCACCCACCTGGTGCCTACTCCATGTTACGACGAGGAGACTGAAAAAATGGGTAGCACACATGCAGGTCGTGGATGCCTAGTGCCTTGTATACCCAGAGGCGAGGAAATATTCCCATTACTCAGTAATGCATGACCTACACATATGCATTGACCTTCCAACTGGTAATCAGGATCAGGTCAGCCAGAGATCTAGGGAGTATACTGTCTGACCACAATCCCCTTAAGTTATTCTTTGGGGTGATACTCGTTCAGTCATACCGATGTGGCACCTCCCAGTGGAGACAATCAGTGATGCCGCCTTCAGGTCCGCAGTGGGAGACGCAGTGGATCAATACTTCTTAAAAAAGTGAGGGCCCAGCGTCAGACACCCTAATGGAATGGGACGCATTTAAAGTCATACTGAGGGGCCTCTGTATTAACATCCATTTATGTTACTAGATTCATGCTTTGCAGAAAACTCATGTCATTGGAAACTGATATCTGCGCACTCGAATTCCCCTTGGTGCGTGATTCCGGTGCTGTACCCTGGTTGACCAAAAAGAGGACAGACTACAAGTCAGCCCTTGCATGCCTATGCAAAATAGATTTAGGGGAGAACACAGCTCACCGACATGCAATGTTAGCTTGGCTTCTGGAGTATTCCAGACTGTTTAACTCCAACAACGAGAAAGATGTCGCTACTATTGACAGATACTTAGATTCTTTACACATGCAAACAGCCCTCCCTCCCACAACATGTGGAGATAAATAGCCTGTTAGCGCTAGAGGAGCTATACACAGCTATCAAACAATAGGTGCACGGTAAGACAACGGGTACGGACGGAGTTCTTTGCCACATATTTGCAGAGACTTGCCCCAGCTTACTGCAACTATATACAGTGGCTTGAATGAAGGGACTGCTGCTGACTTTCATGAGGGAGGTGATAACCACAGTCCTCCTAAAACCTCACAGGGATCCATTGGAGGTGCGCTTCTATCACCCATTATCACTTTTAAACCTAGATTACAAGATATTGGGTAAAGTTCTGGTGAATCGACTGCTACTTATAGCTCATACCCTGGTGAAGTCGGACTAGAATGGCTTTATCCCAGGCAGAAACACCTTCCTGGATCACCCACCCCTTTCTGATAATGAGATGGATGAGCACCTCCGGGATCAACCCCTGGGCGGCCTCTCTCGACATCGAGAAGGCTTTTGATACCCTGGGGTGGCCATATCTGCTGGAGGGGCTCAGGTGGCTGTGCCTTAGAGACAGGATCTTATCTTGGGCTTGGCTATTATACGCCATTTCAACTTCTACCAAAAAAACTGGAAAGGTGATCTCTCATCCTATACCGAGATTCAGAAGCACCCATCAGGGCTGCTCTCTCTCCCCCATTATATTTGCAAGAGCCATGGAACAGCTGGCATGCGCACTCCGGGTCAGGGATACAGACTGTGGTATTCGTATGGACGGTAGATGGAATATTATATCTTTATAGTATAGTATTTAAGCTTTATTTCGACAGAAATGTCATAAAAGCTACAAAACAAGAGTTACATTACTATATTTTTTTCTTAAAAAGAGGGTGCAAATATACAACATATTTGGTTAGCATGGACGTTGGTGCAGCCAGCTAATCAATTGGCACCTTTAGTCTAAAATATATATGACATATTAAAAATATTGATAAAAAAAGAGTAACAAAGGTAGATATATACACAATTTTCCTAAAAACCATTATAAAAACAATCAATGTTTCATCATTAAAAACAAGCAGTGATACAGTACTTGAAAAGACTTTCAATTTGCTTAGTCTGACAACGGGAGTTTAAAAAGTAAAGTGCTTATGCATAATAATTCTTGCCTTAGAGTCCCTGCTGTCCTGTGTACAATAAAAACTGTATCTATCTCGAAAGTGCTTTCCACCGTATGAGCCAGGCTTGGCCCAAGAACTTTGCTGCACAGCAAGAGAAAAAAGGTCTAGAATCGGACTTGAGGATGCGTAGTGCGATATGGTGGTCCCGTGTGCCAAGCTGCCGGCAAAGCGGTCTCAGCCATTTGGCCCGTGGTGTTTTGTACGCCGGGCAAGCAAACAGTAAGTGGGCAATGCTTTCTATTGGGGCCTTGCAGCTTGGACAATTTTTCTCATTGTTTGCCGACCATTTTGCTGTCACTTCGCAAACAGGAAGGGATCCATACCTAAAGTGCATATACAGTATTCTATCTCTTGGTACCTTGATTAAATCAAGGAAGGGCTCATAATATCTAGTTTGTTTGTGAGAGTAGAATTCTGTTGTCAGTCTGCCCACATTGGGTCTGCTGATCTCTCGTTGGTCCACCCATTCCCAGTATAGGCGTTTAAGTTCCTCTCTCCTTGGGGGTTCCTGGCTAGCCCAGCAGCCACAAAGTCCTATCGCTGACAGCGTTCTCTTAATGTCACGTATCCAGCCTATTTTCCCCCCAGTATCTAAGCTGATAATCTCAGTGAGGGCTTCTGCATAGGGAGAGAGCTCAGGGGTCTGCCTAATGCGAGCCCAAAAAAGTAAGGGGCGTAGCCTAGCTACGTTCCCTATTGACCGCCTGCCCATGTCCATTAGTAACGAGGTGAGGGGAATATATTTGGGTGCTGTGACTAGGTCTCTTAGGAATTTGTGTTCTGATCTGTAGAGCTCATCTAGTTTATCAAATCCCCAGACTTCTGCTCCGTAAAGGGCAGCGTTAACCGCCTTTGTGTCATATATCTGGAGAGCTGGAGCTACAGGCCTAGTGTGGGAAAGGCGATGTTCTTTCGCTATTGCTCCCGCCACACGTTTGTGTGCCATCAGCATCTTACCTAGGTGGGATCTCCAGGTCATTTTATCGGAAAGTCTTACACCTAGATAATCAAAGGTGTCGACCTTTTTGAGAGGAGTCCCGCCTAGGAGAGGGCCGTTCCTGCATGGCCTGTGGCAGTTAAAGTCCATAAATTTGGTTTTGGCGCCGTTTATGACTAATCCCCGATTGTCACAAAAAAGTTGAAATCTATCAATTAGATGCTGTAACCCTGCTGGGGACTTGGATATCAACAGAGTGTCGTCCGCAAACAACAAAGTTGGTATCTTTTTGCCCCCCAGGGTGGGCGAGTCTGCTGGGTCCTCTAGGAGGAAATCCACTACCCCATTCACATATAGGGAGAACAGGGTTGGGGCCAGAACACAGCCCTGTCTTACTCCCCTATTAACAGGGATGCGCTCTGTTAGTTGTCCCTGTTCTCCCCACCTAACCTGGGCAAAGTTCCCCTCGTGGAGCCGGACCAGTAAATTAAGGACAAAAGAGGGATGCCCATTTCGCCAAGCGTTGCCCATAGCCTGGATCTAGGAACCAGGTCAAAGGCAGTCTTCAGATCGATGAATGCAAGGAAAAGACTGCCTTTGCCTAGCACCACAACCTTCCAGTAAATTAGAAGGAATCTGAACACTTGGTCCATTGTCCCGGTCTTTGATCTAAAGCCGGCCTGGAACTGGGAAAGGATATCCCCATCTTCAGAATATGACTGAATCCTATGCAGAAGCATCCGGCCAAAGACCTTCTGCATAGCATCAATCAAACTTATTGGTCTGTAATTGGTGGGGTCATCCCTTGCTCCCTTTTTGTGTATGGGTACCACTTCAGCAGACTTCCATGACGATGGGACAGGTGCTCCATCGACTATGGCATTTGCTAATAATAAGATGTAACATGCCCAGTGACTGGGATCGGCCAAGAATAGATCGCCAGGCAGGCCATCCGGGCCTGCAGCTTTTGAGGGGACGATTTTATTTATTGCGGCTTCTACCTCCAAGATTGTAAAGTGCTCCTCCTCTGCCAAGTGCCCATTTAGCCCGACTGGCTCCCCCTCCATACTAGCCTTTACTGCTGAATAAAGCCCTTTAAAGTGGTTATACCAAGTCTGGCTAGTGATGTGATTCGGGGGTGGGCGTGCGCCTGCCCTACTTCCCCAGGTAACCAATTTCCAAAACAAATTGTTGTCCTTGGATGAGCATGCGTCTTTCAGTTGCTCCCAAGGTGATTTGTCCCAAATTGCCTTTGCCTCTCGCCGGGCTGCTTTATAGGAATTTCTGGCAACTTTTATATGCATTTTGTTTTTCTCTTTGATTGCTTTGGTCAGTGACGATCTTTTTTTCCCTGCAGTCTTTGTTATACCAAGAGTATGGGTCCTTGGTGGAATTGCAGGGTTTTTTCCTTGTGATTTGGAACCTGAAAGTATGCATTAATTTGGGTAACAGTATGCTTGTGGACCCTAGGTACATCTATTATATCTTTATATGCCCTATGAGGTAATGAGGACAATGTCAATGAAATTATTGCCTTACTTGAGGAATTCGAAAAGGTGTTCGGCCTCAGGAAAAATTGGACTAAGCCCTTGCTCTACCCCCTGACTCCACTATCTGATGAGCTATGAAAGGCCCTGCCTAGCACCCAACTTTGTTGGCAATTCGACGCAATAAAATATCTGGAGGTTTACATCTATAACAAGGAAACCGATCTGACAGCTGGTAATCTGGGCCAAGCTATGATGACGGTCAGGAACTTGCACTCTCCCTCTGTGTCCCATGGGACTTACCGCGGTAGCCAAAATGTTGTTTTCTCACTTGCTGTACTCTTTTTTAGCGTTACCGGTGTGAGTGGGTGGACGTTTCTTTAAGGAACTCCAATCTTTATTGATCGCTCTTATATGGGGCTCATGTAGGGGCAGAGTGGCGATCTCTAAATTGTATGCCCCACTGGATCCTCGGGGACTTAGAGCCCTGAATCACTGTCATTACTACCTGGCAGTCCAGCTACAATGGCATATGTCGTGGTTGGGAGGCAATAGCTTGCAGGAATTGGGGAACTGGTTCTCTCCACTCTTGATGGAGTCTATACTGGAGTGGCTTCTGAGCTTTACGTAGGTGGTGTCTACAACTGGGGGGAATGCCCTCATGCAAGAGGCCACATGTTGCTGGAAGAGGGGCATGAATAGTACAACAGGACGGATCCCATTTGCCCCTGACCTTCTCAGCTCAGTACAGAGCTGCAGGAACTTACACAGCTGGCATGATGTCCAATCCTGGATAGAGGCTGGGTTCCACAAATGGGGGGACTTATTTGAGGATGGACTACTGCGACAGTTCGAAGACCTAATGACAGTGATCCCTCCCGACAGCTTCCTTCTGTTCTCTGCCATAATACGCCAATTAGCAATACTATGGAACAAAACACGACATACCAGTCACTTCATATGTCCTCCAAACTCCATTAGTACACGGTAGGGCTCCGAAGGTGGTGACATGCCTCTACAGAGCAGTGGAGGAGTCGGAGAAGCCAAATCTGACTCCACTAGGAGGGAAATGGGAAGGAGATTTGGGACAAGAATTAACAGACACAGAACGGGATGCTGTCTCTCAATGATTAATAGGGTCCAGGCAATGCATGCCAAAAATACACATGGTTTAACTACCTACAGTGGACATACTTGACCCCTGCACACCTCTTACGAATGTGCCCAACAATTTCTCACAGCTGCCCAAGATGCGTCGATTCTTGCAGCGGCGACAGGCCCTGCGTCGGTTTTTGTAGCGGCACGGCGTTGCGTGGAAATTCTTCTCGTGCCATGGAGATGCGTCAGAAAAACAGCTGCAAGAAGAAAGGTGCGTCGTTTTTGTAGTTCTTCAAGTTCCTTCTCTCTTCCAGCTCCCAAACAGCAGCAACAAACTCCAGAGATCCAATATTGGCACAGGCACCTTCTGGCAGGTCAGAACTCACGGCAGCAGAGTTCAGGGGATCTGGGGGTGAAGTCCTTGTGTTCCTGAGACTTCAGAACAGGAGGCCAGCTGACACAGGCCCTTGGAGATCTCCTTCAAGTAGGGGACACAGCACACAGCAAAGTCCTTCTCCTTTCCTTGGCAGAAACAGCAACTGCAGGCCAACCCCACACAGCACACAGCAAACGGGCAGTACTTCTCCTCAGTCTCTCCAGCTCTTCTCCTTGGCAAAGGGTCCTCTTGAATTCCAGGGATGATCTAAAAGTCTGGGGTCTGGGCCTCTCTTTTTATACAGTAAATCTCTTTGTTCTCTCCTGGACCATGGCTCTGAGGCCAGTGCAAACCACTTCTGGGGGGCACTTCGCAAGTGCACAACAACCTCCATTGTCAGTGTGAGCCTTGGCTCCAGACACACCACAGGTGGGCGGAGCCATCATTGTGGAAGGCAGGCAAAGCCCTATTCAGGTGCAGATGCTACTCCTCCCACCACTCCAAATGCAGACCAGGCCTATTCAGCCTAGCGCTGACTCATCCAGACTCTCTGGAGCCACTGCACATCCCCAGCACCTGTCACTCCAAAGCCAGAGAGTCAATACACATCCTAGCAGAGACACACTGGATGGCTAAGCAAGAAAATACCTACTTTCTAAAATTGGTATTTTCAAACACAGAATGTAAAAATCACCCTCATTAAAAGATGCATTTTGAGTTCGGGCATACTAAACTTTATTTTCCTATCTGCTTCCCAGGGGCAGTTATGCTTATAAGATGTTATAAGCAAACTCCCCATTCTATCCTATGGGAACAGATAGCCTTACAATAGTGAAAAACAAAATTGGCAGTATTTCACTATCAGGAAATGCCACACACATCAGGGCATGTCCTACATTTCACATACACTGCACCCTTCCCACAGGGGTACCTTGGGCCTACCTTAGGGGTGACCAACATGTAAGAAAAGGGAAGGTTAGGGCCTGGCAAGTGGGTGCACTTGCCAGGTCAACATGGCAGTTAACAAACTGCGCATAGGCACTGTAGTGGCAGGCCTGAGACATCTTTTCAGGGCTACTCATGTGGGTAGCACAAATAGTGCTGCAGGCCCACTAGTAGCATTTGATTTACAGGCCCTGGCACACTCAGTGCATTTTACTAGGGGCTTATCAGTAAATCAAATATGCCAATCATGGGTAACCAATCATTATAACAATTTACACAGGGAGCACTTGCACTTTGACACTGATCAGCAGTTGCAAAGTGCCCAAAGCATCTAAGCCAGCAAAAACGAAATCCAGCACAGCATCAAAAATACAGGAGGTAGAGGCAAAAAGTCAGGGGAAACCACGCCAAGGATGCCAGGTCTAACACGTGTCCCCTCCAGCTGAAAAGTGGGGAGAACTACCCACCCTCTTGGGAGTTCTCATCACTAAGTCGGAAGAACCTGGACAGACCATCAGCACTGGCGTCTTCTGTACCAGGGCGGTGTTCCCGCGTAAAGTCCATTCCCTGTAGGGAGATGGACCACCTCAACAGTTTTGGATTCTCACCCCTCATCTGCATCAACCATCTGAGGGGCCTGTGGTCTGTCTGAACCCGGAAGTGAGTCCCAAACAAGTAGGGCCTTAGCTTCTTCAGTGCCCAGACCACAGCAAAAGCTTCCCTTTCAATTGCACTCCACCCCTGTTCCCTGGGAAGTAGCATCCTACTGATGAAAGCTACAGGTTGGCCCAAGCCCTCGTTGTTCAATTGTGAGAGTACTGCTCCCTCACCATGCTCTGAAGCATCTGTCTGCACAACAAATTCTTTGGAGAAGTCAGGTGCCTTAAGCACGGGCACCGTGCACATGGCAGATTTCAGGGCATCAAAAGTGGTCTGGCAGGCATCAGTCCAGATCACCTTCCTGGGCTGCTTCTTTGAAGTCAGCTCTGTCAAGGGGGCAACAATGGTGCCATACCCCTTGACAAACCATCTGTAGTACCCAGTGAGACCTAAAAAGGCTCTCACCTCTGTCTGGGTCTTGGGGGGCTCCCAACCACGCCAAGGATGCCAGGTCTAACAGTGGTGAAACGCACCAAATCCACGAAAAATATGCATAGGTTTCTAGACCTCCCTTTAGCCCTAACAAAGCATTGTATAACTATGGCTTTGAATATCCTACGCCCCACCCACTTGCCAGATGGCTGGAAGATGTGACAAGCATTTGCAATGCAATAGGTCCCGCATTTGCGAGAATTTAAGCTATTGGCTCCGTAAATGACAATGCCTTTTATTTATATGTTTTGGTAATTAACACATAAATAAAAGGCATTGTCGTGTACAATGCCAATAGGTCAAACTCTTGTAAATGAGAGACCTATTCAAAGAAGCGGCCGCCATTTTCCGGGACTGCTTAGAAAGTGAAAGCGGGCATGGCCAGCTGAATGTTGCAGGGAAGCATGTCGTGCCTGCAGTAGGAGAAACTATTTAAGGAAAATAGTGCTTACAGACTAAAACAGAAGTAAAAGGGCCAGCCCTCATGGGAGGTTACAAATGAAGACAAGGCGGTATTAAGGAGGGACTAACAAGCCTATTAATGAATCAGAAGCCATCATTTACGAAGGACAATGAACTGCAATATGCTTTTTGTTGTGGTGTGCTGTGGTTGTGTTGTATTGCTTTGGTTATGTTGGAAGTATGTGTGGGTAGTTCCTTTGCAGACTTCAAAAAATACTGTCTGTTACCTCTCTGACCAAAAACAGCACTTTCCATTAAAGGTTCAGTGTAAAATCACAACCACTGCCAAAGATGGGAGCATAGTGCTACGGTGGCTCTACCACTTTATGTAATACCAAACCAGTCTAGTAACGGGCCATGCCTTAAAGTACCCCTTCTCATGCTTGCTTGTGTGAACAACTCTGGGTGGACACGGAGCCCAGGTCTTTGTCCCCTGGTGGTCTGAAGGCTGACGGGTTCAAGCCCAATCTTGTCGACTTTCGTGTTGCCTTGGAGATGGAGTGGGACATCCAGTCCACGACCTTGCCTAGTGAAGGGAGGGCATATAAAGGCCAATGTATATAAAAAACAAGATGCTGCAAATTTCCGCAGTATAAACCATTTGAAACTGGTCAGTATGCAAGTTTGGCAACGGTACGAGGCACGCCTCCAAGGGGCCTCTCTGTCCCAAATTAAAGGCGGAGTGGGCCTTCTCGCCTCAAAGTGACAGACTCATGTCGCTGCACTCGCTTGCAGTAGTACTGAAATAGCATTCATATAGATAGCCCCTCGAAGCGTTGAAAGCCATATGGCTTTGTGCGTGCGAATCTGACAGTGAGCACACCAAAATACATTTTGCAGGACATCACAGAGGCTTTATGTAGCAAAGCTTTTCCCTTCATTGACATTGAATGGAAAAACCTTTGATACACCAGACCCGGAGATCCGTGTTGCGTCGCGTCACGACTTCTGTTGCACCCTGCTCTAACCTGCTGTAACATTGTACCTGGATTAGAGCCTCGGCCATCGATATGTGGGAATATTCGTAGGTAAAAGTGGCCGTCATTTACTCTCTCGTTGACATGAAAGCGCAGAGCTAGTTAACTCATTGTGGCATCTTTTGGGGACTGTTAACAAATAAATCATTGTTATTGCCACACGACGCAGTGGTACTCATGTTATCGACCTAATAAGGATGAAAGGCGGAATGGACCCGCGAGGATTGAACGTGTGACCCTGGGGCCAAAAAGATCCCAAGAGTGGATTGATTAAACAAACTGTCCAAAAAAGTCAAAGAAAATGCTAAAAGCTACAATTCAAATTAACAGCAAAGAAATGAAAAAAGTTGCAGAATCACATTACATACTAATAAAAGAGAACTACTGAGATACCGAGAACCGCATGAAAAAATGATGTGATCACGAGGGGTACCTTGGCATCATGGACAACGGGAGGGAGGGGGGTTGGGAGAAGGCACGAACAACGGGAGGGAGGGCGGGCGGGGGGAAGGCACGGCGGACGGGGGGTGAGAAGGCACGGACAACGGGACGAGGTAAAGGTTCAGACAACGGGAGGGCGGGCGGGGGGAGAAGGCTTGGACAACGGGGGGGAGAAGGCACGACAACTGTAAAGAAGGCACCAAAGCATGTCATGCCTGCAGTAGGAGAACCTCATTAAAGAAAATAGTGCTCAGTCTAAATAACACGTACCGTGTAACAACCGAAGTAAAGGGGCCAGTCACCATGGGAGGTGACAAATGAAGAGGAGGCAGTACTAAGGAGGGACTAACAAGCCTGTTGATGAATCAGAAGCCAGCATTTAGGACGGACAATGACACAAGCCAATGGCAAATATTGGCGGAGAGTGGGCGGGGCTTCTATTCCCTACTCCTCTACAATAAGTCTCGCAGAGCAGCACATGCTCGCTGTCTCTAGGCTCAACTTAATAAGGGGGAAATTTGAGATACATGACACAATCACAAAATGCTCAGGCTTCACAAGACACCCTGGAACACCACTGCACTGGGAGGGGTTCTTAAGGGAGGTAGAGGCCAAAACTGACGAGAGACCACCCTGAACAGGACACCTTCCCCCTCTTTTAAGTTACTCTATTACACACTTCAAGTCCTTACCCCACCGGACGCCCATGTACGGGTCCAAGCTGGGCCTCTAAACAGGACCCTTACCCCTCCTCTTGTACATGTTGTCGCATCTCCAGCACATGATAAGGTCGCTGACACCTGTGGGTGTGTTCCTTTCCTTACCATCATGACACTCAGGGGCATATTTACAAGCCCCTATCGCCACCACAACGTCATTTTCAGTGACGTTGTGATGGCGATAGGGGCCTCGCCTTATTTACAAGGCAGCGTTAAGCCACTTAACGTGACTTAATGCTGCCTTGTAAATAAGGCACCTTTTCACTCTGTATTTAGCATGAAAGGGCAGGGTAATTGGTGTTGCGGTGGGCGTTCCACCGCAACATTCATTGATTTTGACGCTGCCCCCTATTTACAAGGGTGGCGTAACTAGGAGGCAGCGCCAAAATTAAGACCAGGGAAAACCTGGTCTTAAACAGGCAAAATGAGGAGAAATGCTTTATTTCTACACGTTTTTGCTATTTCCATGTGTGCTGCGTTGTGCAGCACACATAGAAACAGCAAAATGCCATTGATTGTTTATGTGCAGGAAGGTGTTCCTTCCTGCACATAAACAATCATTGAGAAAAAATGGCGTTTTGCAGCTTTGTGTGCTGCATTAAGCAGCACACACAAAAGTTACAAAGCGCCATTACTGATTGTTTATGTGCAGGAAAGGACACCTTCCTGCACATAAACAATCATTCCCCTGCAACGCAGACACCCTTCCACTATGGTGCAAGGATGCCTGCGTTGGGGCTACACTGCTAAGTGTAGCCCCAGCGCAGGGGGAAAAGTAAGGCTGCACCATATCCTTGCAAGTATGGTGCAGCCTTGCGTTTCTGAAGTGGAGGAGTGAGGCGTTAAGCCATGACGGCTAACGCCTCACTCCGCCACTTCTTTGTAAATATCCCCCTCAGTCTCTAGGGTTTGTTTAGTGGCTCTATTTCTACCGAAAATTCCTCTGGTGGGAGCTGAAAGTACCCCCCCCCCCTTATAACTACCTCGGCAGCCCCCCAATGAATTGCGAGCGAGTAGTTGGCCAGAGCCTCTTTTATAGAGTCCCGTACGAGGAGATCCCAGAATTTTATTTCATTCATTTGTCATTATCTAGTCTGGGGGGGGGGGGCACGGAAGTGAAGCCACCCATGTACCGAATAAAGGCGGGTGCGTGGTCAGATGCAATCTGCGTTTCTATAGTGCTCTCCGCAAATTGGAGGATCAAGTGTCTTTGTGTGATTACCATGTCAATTTCTTGTGGAAGTCTTGTGGACATTAGAGTAGAGCATTTAGTGTCTTTCTGTCCCATGTAGTTCTCTCCAAATATCCACAAGACTGAGACCTGTAATGCCCTCTTCTAAAGATCTAGGTGGTTTAGGGGCCTCTTTCCTGTCACCTGATCTATCTAACTTTGGGCTCATGGTGAGCGCACTATCACCCACGAGGATATCCTGGTAGCTCCAGCTAAAAACAATGTCCCCTTGAGCAAATGTGCCAGGTTCTCCATTAGTTCTTGGAAGAAATCTATCTGTCCAGTGGATGGGGCATAGACGCAGACCAAGATGACCGGAGAATCATCCACTCTCCCCTTAAATGAGCAGACAACCCTGGGAGTCTTTATATGTAGCTTTCGCTTGGAAGCGTAGTCCCTTTTTCAATAGGATGGGAACTTCCTTGGCCCTCTGTTGGCCCAGAGAATGGTACTGTAGAGGGAACAATGGTGAGTACAGTCTGTGAAGGTCCCGTGAGAACAATTGAGTTTCCTGTAGAAACACCAATGCAACCTCTTTGTAGTGGAGCCATTTCAGTAGGTTTGTTCTCTTCAAGGGCTGTTCAGGCCCTTTATAGTTAATGAGACAATGTTAAGTGATGTCATGTTGTGATGTGGAGAAATGGAGAATCCCAGGTGGGTCTATGGAGGGGGTGTCTTGATATGTATAAGCACCATAGAAGACAGTGTGATTAGTTGTGCATCATACATTGATGACCTGCTACCGTGAAGAAAAAATAAACCTTGAAACCTTGATGAAAGTAAAGCAAACACAGAAATATGACATCATTTTTAAGTATCTTTTCAAAGAAATTATTTTAAGGGTAATCATAGAGCCCTAACGAGCTTCGGGGCAGCATCCGAGCTTCTCCCAGACCCCAGCAATTATGTGTAAAATATTAACAATTAGAGTTGTTAGTTGCAAACATAAGACTAACCCACCAGGAACCGCTAGTATAGAAAATACATTATGCAATCCTAACTAGTCTCACCCCCAGAGTGTCTTCCCACCATCTCGGAAATCATGGTGACGGCCCTCCAATGAGTCGAGTGTCCACCTCCATCTGAGGCGCGGGGGACCAGGTGGGGGCCTAGAGATCAAATCCAGGGGAGCGACACTAGCTGCTCCGACCCCCAGTTTCCGGTCAGTTTGCGAAGTCCAGATCAACTGTCCATTTTCAATTATCCTGGTCAGGCCAATCTATAATTTTACGCTCTCGGGGTGCAGTTTATTGATGCTTTGGCGTTCTTTGGATATGCCATCTTGCTGCCATTTCTTTATTTGTAGTGCCCTTCTCTGATTGTCTGTTGCTTTGGGTATTAGATAAGGTGACTTTAAGATTGTTGTCCATGCTTGAATGTACACATTGTTAGTTCTGCATTCTCGAGTGTTGGATCAGATTCAGGAGCAACCATGGAGTAATTTGAAGTAGTCAGGGGTCACAGGAGGCCAGAGGTCGCAAAGGAAGTGCCAGGAATAGCGGGGAGCAAGCTAGAGGTCACAGCTGCAATCCCTGACTACCCCCAAATGACGTCAATGGGAGCAACGGTTTCATTCACCACCGCACGCTGAACCTGATGGGATGCTCCTGGTTGTGGGCTCTCTTCTTCTGAATAAATCTGTCCTCCTACCTGCTTGTTCCTGGAGTCATTCTACTACATTGTCTCATCCCAGATGGCCTGTTTTAGTTAAGGATCGATTCCACTTCCTCCAGCATGGATGCAGAGCGTCGCTGTTCCTGGAATGTGAAAAATATTCTGAAGTGGAAATTCCCTTCAGCATGGGTGAGTGCTGGTGGTCGCTTGAACAGATATGAGGGGTTGGTATATGGCTCCCCCCCCCAGTCTCCTGCAATCGCCAATTCACCACATCCTGCTGCTGGCTTGTATTGTGGTCACTTTGATGGGTTCCAATGTCCCCGCTGTGAGTATGCAAATGCCTGCCAGTAATAAAGGGTGGGTGGCTGCCCGTCCCCAGAATGTATGCTACGAGATAGCATTAGGGCCATAGGGCCACCTCTCACCTTCGCTCACCTTTGCTCCCTCACTGAGCTGAGTGGAGACGAGCTCACTGAGTCACTATGGCCCTCCTCCCGCCTCATTCTTGCAGCGCTGTTTTGTAGAAGCGATTGTGGTAGTAATTTGATAGAAGTACACAAGGTGGAGAATGTGATATGCCTTTACGTGGATGAAATCTTATAGTTTTTAGAAGATACAGGCAGTGCTCTAACCAGTGAGTCCTTGGAACATTTGTAGATATTTCAGGACTGAGGATTAACCCTGATAAATCGTGCATACACCCACCTCAATTCAGGACTATTGATGAGGCAGCAAACGTTCCTGACCTCACCCTAGTTGTGGATTGGTCCAGCTTTAGGTATTTGGATGTACAGGTATTGGTGATGATTTTATACAGAACATCCTGGACAAGGTGTTGTTGTTCATCATGTTGGGCATCATGGGTTCTTCCATTTTTCAGTGATAGCTCCACCTTTCAGCTTTAAGTGGAGTGGCGTTGGTGAAGATGATCATTCTGCCTAGATTTTACTTTTCTCTACAGTTCGATTATGAATGCTTTAGAACGATTAATAGTGCACTCACTGATTTGAAATTGAGGGGTGGTGGGGTGGCGTAGGTACCAAACTTTGCTTGGGAAACTGGAACTTTCTATTCCAGAGGTAAGCTGTGGGCCCTGGATTTTGAATCAGACTACCTCGAACCATTTCTCCAGTGGGCTGCTAAATGTCTTATGGGACTATGCAGCTTGAGAATGCAGTACTCGACTCTTAGAAATTGGAGGGCATATTAGCAAGGGCAATATCGCCGCTTTAGCGGCACTTTTTGCCGCTAAAGCGGCGATATTATTATCGCCCTTTCAGCAAGCTGTCGCTAACCGTTGTTAGCGACAGCTTTCCTGCGAAAGCGAGCGTGTTGGGTGCCACTTTGCATGTCAGCGATATTTATCGCTAATGACATGCAAAGTAGGCGTTCCCAACCTGGCAGTGACTGGAAGCAGTCGCTAACATCGCTATCGCCTATTAGGGAGGCCAGCGAGGCGATAAAGAAACCAGTGCTAAACAGGATTAGCGCTTGTTTTTTTACACCTGGTCCAAACCTGACTTAGCCATGTAATCCAATGGGAGGTGGATTACATGGCTAAATCCCCTTGCCCTATCAGCAAGCTATCGCCGGTCACAGTGCGATTATCGCTGGATTTCAGCGATAATCGCACTGTTTTCCAGCGACAGCAGGGGTTTCTATCGCATTGGAGATAAGCGTTGCTGATAGCACGCTATCTCCGCGATAGAAACCGGCTAAGCCGACGATAATTATCCTAGCGCTAAGTGCGCTTAGCGATAATTATCGCCGGTTATTGCTAATAGGCCCCTGGGTCTCTAGTTGGCAGAGGTATGCACCCTGTCCAAGTAGGGACCACAATCCTAGTCAGTGTAAGTCAGTTACACACCATAAATTAACCTGTGCGCACTCTCTGGTAGCTTGGCATAGAGCAGGCAGGCTTAACCTAGGAGGCAATGTGTAAGGAATTTGTGCAACACTTAAAACAGTAAAACAGTGAAAACGCCACACAAAATAATCCAAACCAGGTTAGTAAAATAGAGCTTCATTTATTGAACAGAAACAAGACCAAAATGACAAAAACCCAATAAGTAGAACAGGAGTTATGACTTTTTAAAGAATATCTTGAAATATAGTGCTTAAAAACATAAAGCGCCGACCGGGGCTATCTAGTCACGCTTAACCGGGTAAAATCTGAAAGTTCATGGCTACCGCAATGGAGCGTGGGTCGGATACAGGAGCCAAAAATGTCCCGCTAAAAAAGTACCTTGAATGGTGGATGCGTCGACGTCAAAGACCCGATGTGGGACGCAGAGGAGGCGATGCGTCGGCGCTTATCCCTTCGGATGCAGAAGATGCGTCAATTCTGAGCCGCACTGTCAGAGATGGGTTATTGGCGAACCCTTTACGATGAAGGTGATGCATTGTCGTCGAGCCGCGTAGACGGCGATGCGATGTCCTCGAGCAGTGATGCATCGGCATAAGAGGAGATGCAACGGTTCTGACCGGCGCAATGGCAGCGGATGTGTGGATTAGGCTGGTTCAGCACAGAAAACCCATTTCTAAGGGCCCAGGACTGGATTGGCACCACTTGGCAGAGTAGGACTCACAGATGACAGAGTCCAGCTGCTGTTGCAGGGTTGCTGAAAGTCTTTGATGTCCCTGAGACTTCAGAACAGGAGGCAAGCAGAGAAGCCCTTGAAGTCACTCTGGGTTCAAGTGGTGTAGGTCCAGTGCTTCTCACCCAGACAGAGAGGGCAGCAGGCTGGTCAGCACAGCAGAAAAGCAGTTCTTCCCGAGCATCAGTCCAACAGAGTGGCAGTCCTTCAGCAGCACAGCAGTCCTTTTTCCTGGCAGACTATTCACAGGTCAGAGGTGTACTGAGTTGGTAGGATCAGAAGTCCAGTTCTTATACCCAGTGGTGTCTTTGAAGTGGGAGTGACTTCAAAGAGGAGCTTGGAAGTGCACAGAGGTCCTACCTTCCTGTCCTACACTGGCTCCAGATACCCTCCAGGGGGTTAAGCAGTCCTTTGTGTATGAGTAGGGCACATCCCATTCAGGTGTAAATGTCAGCTCCTCCTGCCTATCCTGCCCAGAATGACCAATCAGGATGTAAATGGCCCATCAGGCACACCTAAGCTTCCTTTGTGTGTGACTGTCTAGAGGGAATGCACAAGGCCACGCTGTCACCCACCCCAGACGTGTATTGGAGACAGGCAGCAGGCACACAGGGCTTAAGAGCATAAAAATGGCAACTTTCTAAAAGTGTCATTTTTAAAATTGTAATAATAAACCCAACTTTACCATTAAAGAGGGTTTATTATTACAAGTCCATAGGTACCAAACATGAGAGTTGTCTTTTCAATTGGTAAATTTTTATCAGCAATATGGTATGAAAGGTTTAAGAAGATGCATGCATAAGAAAGGATGATTATTTCCCCCAAGTTTTGCCCCAAGATTTTTACATACCAGTGTAGAGATTGTGTAGTTTGTTTTAACACTTTTAAATAATTTTCATTGTTTTTATGTTTTTAATGTGTAAATACATATAATTAACTTTATTCATGTCTGACTGTATGTTGTCACCTTTTATGGTTTTTTTATGAACCAAAATAAGGAATATAAGGAATAATGAAAATGAGAGTTCTACTCCTTCTCCATCAGGAATTACACTTATTAAGTGTAATAAGGAATCCTCAGTGTTAACCTATGAGAGGGGTAGGCCTCACAGTAGTGAAAAATGAATTTGGGAGTTTTCCCTACCAGGACATGTAAAACTAAAAAAGTAGATGTCCTGCCTTTTACTTACACAGCACCCTGCCCTATGGACTACTTAGGGCCTACCTTAGGGGTGACTTGTGTGTAATAAAAGGGGAGCTTAAGGCTTGGCAATGGGGTTCAAATTCCAAGTCGACATGGCAGTAAAACTGCACAAACAGGATCTGCAGTGGCATGCCTGAGACATGTTCATAGAGCTACTTATTACTGCAAGCCCACTAGTAGCATTTAATTTACAGGCCCTGGGCACATATAGTGCACTTTACTAGGGACTTATAAGTAAATTAAATATGCCAATTATGGATACACCAGTGTTACAATGTTTAGGGGAGTGAGCACATGAACTAGGTGAGTGAGCATGTGTACTTTAGCACTGGCTAGGAGTGGTAACGTGCCCAGAGTCATATGGCAAACAAAAACAGATCAGCACAAATTGAGGCAAACAGACAAAAGGTTTTGGGAAGACCACCCTAAGGCTGACAGGTCTAACACTGGCCAAATAGCTGGTGAAACATCAGTAATTATTCAACTATTGTCCAGACATGATAGAAACAGCATTATACAAAGATTAGTGTAATGGCTAGATACTTGAGGAAGGATGCTGCTTCAATTGAGACCCATGACAACATTTACCCTGAATTGCCTCTGTGGGCCCTACCTGGCTATGTGAATTTGGCAAGGTGAAGAGATACGATTGTGGGTGGGGGCAGGTGTTGTCACACTATGATAGTTGATAGAAGGGGATCAACTTCATACTTTTCAGAGACTGAGGATGGAGAGCAGAAAGTGGGTTGGCCTGTTCCTAGTGTTCGGCAGCAACACAACTGTCTAATGCCAGCTGAATATGACCAACATGTTTTGCCGACCTTGCATGAGGCATGAGCACTGACGTAAATGATGAGGGTTGGTCAGCCAGTGAGGATTAAGTATGTCTGAGTTCTAGGAATGTTAGGTTTCCACTGATTCAGTGCAATATCCTACACCGTACAGATATCACACTCAGAAGGTTACATAAAATATTCCGTTCAGTACCTGATGCATGCTTTAGATGCCATGCAGAGGAAGCTGACTTGATGCACATGTTCTGGTCCTGCCCTACATTAATGCCTTAGTGGGCGGAGTCCCTAAGCTTTTTGAAACCACTGATGGGCAATGAAATCAACTACAATCCCAGAAACTGCATTCTAAGATTACAAGGAGAACTAGAAAGAATGAGATGGCAGCCAATTCGTTCATCCTTCTCTTAGTTTTGCTAAAAAACAATTAGTGATGCTGTAAAAAGCTACCCCTGCACCACAGACCTCAGATGGAATGCAGAGCTTGTTAAGTTGACAGGGGTCATGGCTAGACAAGCAGATAGTTGACCAATAAAGATGACATAATGTCACTTTGAATAAGAATATTGGAGCACCTGAACACAATTTTAGAATTGATGGGAAAGCAACTCAGAGGCTGGTTTGGCTGGTCTCGAGGTATTCCTTGGTTTGGAGCTGGGCACCAGACAGCAGGGAAATGCTACTTCCAGCTGGCAGTGAGTCATATTCAGCATATGTACATGATTCTGTATCCCCTGGGACACGAAGTACTTCTGTAATCAGCCCTGTATTGAATTGCGACATTGCTGTTTCACTGAATATTAAGCAGCTTTATGCATCGATTTGTCACTGTGACAGACCTCATGCATTTCACAAAAGTTGAATTTGTTTACTACTCTGTATGCCAGCAGCTTTGTTATAAATTATTATTAAGTAAAATATT
The DNA here is from genome assembly GCA_963921515.1 of Calotriton arnoldi. Classification (NCBI taxonomy): domain Eukaryota; kingdom Metazoa; phylum Chordata; class Amphibia; order Caudata; family Salamandridae; genus Calotriton; species Calotriton arnoldi. The sequence goes on along the minus strand of CAWUFW010001157.1, from coordinate 1,738,543 downwards.
AAAATAAATGGACTTCTATGGTAACAATACATAGAGCCTGATTTAGATCTTGGCAGAATCGGTCCTGCCGTTGCTGTTTCGGCAATCTTCCCCCCCGCCATCTTGGCAGTCCGCCCGCCTCATTTAGATGTTGGTGATTCCATAGATGAAAAACCGCCGCAGTCCCACGAGCTCCACCAGGATTTCTGGACTGTGACGACGGCAGCAGAGGCTGGAATGGCTGGCAGCGGGACTTCAGGCAAGATTCCCACCTAGCTGATTATGATGTGCCTTTCTGCCGACTCAACTGTGGTGGGAAGACCTCCAACTTTCAGGTGGCGGAATGGTAGGAAATGAGGCACTAACTTACCGATTTCCTGCTCCCTGCCTCCATTTCCTCCTTCAGTGCCTTCATTCAGGTCCCCCCTTTTCAGTACTGACACCACCACAATGCCAGACGAGTCTGTTGTCGCCAGCATTGAAAGTAATCCTCGCGTACATTACTCCTATGTATTATATGGGGGTCATTCAGTGGTGTGTAAATGTTGGAATAAAAATGATGTTTTCGCATTGTAAGTTAGCATTCGCGGCGCCATTTTGTGTATAGGCGCCATTTTGTATCATGATCGAAACAAATTCTTTGCCATTTCCGAGAAACCGCCTTCTAATAATAAAGACATTTATAAAGCGTGCAGCTACCCCAAATGGGGTGTCCCGGCGCTTATACAGACAGTACCCATGGTAGAGGAGAGCGCATATCTAGTCATTGCGACTAAAGAGCCAGGTCTTCAAGGCTTTTCTGAATTCCTGTTCGGACTGCATCATGCGTAGGTGGGAAGGAAGATTATTCCAGCATTTGGTGGTCCCCACCTCGAATGTCCTGCCCCCCCATTCTTGCCTTCGCAAAACGGGGGGTGGAGAGGTAACGTTTGTGGTTAGACCTTAAGGGTCTGTCCTGTTGATATGGGCGAAGTCTCTTCCTCAGGTAGTCAGGCCCTTTCCCTTGATACGCTCGGAAGGCAACGTAAGGGCCTTAAATTCGATATGTTTGGCTATCGGCAGCCAATGTAGTTGCCAGAGGTGGGGCGAGATGAGTTGGCGGAGCGGGACCTTACAGACCAGTCTAGCTGCTGTGTTCTGAATAATCTGGAGTCTATGGATCAAGCCAATCGGCATGCCCATGTACAGACCATTAGAGTAGTCGAGGTGGGAGGTGACTAGAGCATGGACCACGGTTTTGCGAGCTGACTCTGGCAAGAAATCAATACATTTTCTAATGGTTTTAATTTTGCCAAAGCCGGACGCAGATACCAGTTGAACGTGGGTGGCGAGGGACAGGTCTTTGTCCCATCTGACTCCCAAGTTCTTGACAGAGTCCTTCGGAGGGGGGGCATCTCCCAATTCAGCTGGCCACCACAAGTTCTTCGGGGGGGATGGCATGGTTAAAAAACAAGACCTCCCTCTTGTCAGAGTTCAGCTTTAAGCAGTTGCGGTTCATCCAAGCTGAGATGTTTTTAAGGCACTCTTTTAGCGGGTCAAAGGTGGAAGTTGACACTCCGCTGAAGGTGAACAGCAGCTGAGTGTCATCCGCGTAGGATGTCACCTTGATCCCCATTTTGGCGATGAGCTCCGCCAGGGGTTTCAGGTAGACATTAAAAAGAAGCGGGCTCAGGGCCGAACCCTGCGGTACCCCCCATTTTAATGGTTTAGCGGGCGAGGTGAAAGGGTGAGTTGAGACCTGTTGTTCTCGGTCATGCAGGTAAGATGCAATCCAATTCAGCGCCGTCCCCTGGATGCCAATACAATTAAGGAGATCTAATAAGATGGGATGGGACACCGTGTCAAACGCTGCTGACAGGTCTAAAAGCACCAGCATGGCCGTGGAGCCTCCATCCACCGCCCAGCGTATGGAGTCGGCCATCTTGATCAAGATGGATTCTGTACTGAATCCAGGGCGGAAGCCGGACTGGGACTCGTGCAATAGGCCATTGGACTCGATGAAAGCTGCCAATTGCTGGTGGGCTAATTTTTCTAAAACTTTAGCGGGAGCAGGGAGCAGAGAAATAGGCCTATAATTACTGGTGACTTCAGGGTCAGAGTTAGCTTTCTTCAGTATAGGGAGGAGAAATGTGTGCTTCCAGGCTGATGGAAAGATCCCCTGTCTGAGTGAGGAATTCCAGGTGGCATTTAGAGGGGGATTGAGGCACTCAGCCAGGGCACTATATTGTTTAGCTGGCCACGGGTCGCCAGGGGACCCGGATTTACATTTCTGAAGCTCGGTCAGAGACGTTTCCATGGGGATAGTAGCAAATTCCGAGAATACTGGCATAGGGGTATGCCCTGGGTTATTAGCTTTGGTCGCCTCTGGGGGACAGGGTGCTGCTGGGAAGGATGCATAAATCAGGGCGATTTTCTCCTCAAAAAAACCTGAGACTTCTCTAGGTTATGTTTCTCTAGGTTATGTTTCTTCGGAGCTGAGTTCTGCCACACTGATGAATGCACTGTTGTTATTAGCGCATACCTTTCCTTTTAGATGTAAGCCTTCTCCCACTTGTCTAGTGGCAGGCACAGGCAGAGTGACTTTGAACAGTAGATAATGTGTGCCCGGCCTCAGAATCGAAACTTATTCCTTTATAATTTACTGTCCAGCTGCATCTCTCTGGAAAATTCCATGGTGGGCGTGCTTTCATTGGTTTTGAAGTGTATTTAATGTATCGTTATACTTGCTGATGTCAGTCCCTCTACAGCACTCCTTAGAGACTGGACAGACAGGGCTCCGCTCTGAGCGTACTCTGAATAAACAGATATTGGTTTGTATTCTCTATTGTCTGACTGACTCTTCATTTGATATGGAAGGCTGAGAGGTGGTCTTGTGTGACCCGGGTGACCCGAATCGGGTCATTTACTTCAGTTGGCACCCAAACAGGGACTCCTTCGGGTGAGTGACCCTTCCCCTTTCGCGGACGGGGGCGGAGGTCGAGGCCATCGTCGGGTCGGACTGATGGATCAGGGATCCCTGCACGAAGAGTTCCTGGTACTCACAGCTGCCCCTTCTGTCTGGTCGGACGGTGCCTCGCCCAGTGGTCATCCCAACTGGAGTCCTAAAACGGGGAAACCCTTGGATCTGACCTCTTGGTCTGAAGAGTCGGCAGTGGAGAATAAAATCGTTTGACCTACATATATCAGGTGAGTTTGTTTTGGTTCTTTGTGGATATGGTACCATTTTTGGTTTGTATTTGGTGCGGTTTAAGGACCGTCTTTGGATAAGAAGTATTTGCACTTGTTTTGTTAGGCATAAAATAGTGAATGTTTAAAGATGCCTAGTGTTAGCAAATTGATTTCTTTGTGCTGCCGCAGTTGTTCTGCAGATGCTCGATTGGAAGAAGCTCAGCTGGCGCCTCCAGAAGGCACTCCCAATTTTGTATGTGAAGCATGGTCTTGGCCCTATTATGTTTAGTACATTATGGCACAAATATACGAGGGACAATGCCGAGTTGCAGTGACCATTGACGGGCACGTTTGATGAACAAAAGATTGAGTATTTACAAGCACAGTTGTTTAAGAAACGGAGTAGGCAGTCTATGTTTGATTCCCTCAGAACATGGCTGAAAAGTAGAAGGGTAGCGGCGATTGAAGGCAGAAAAAGAGGCCCGGAAAGGAAAAATGCAAACATTGACTCAGAAGGCTGTAGCATATGAGAGGGAGAAACAGAAAAAGGGTGTTGAATGTGAAGACAGGAGGTTTCTATTACATATTGATAAATTGTATGTGGTTCAGGAAGAAGATGACGCTTTTGTGGAAGAATTGTTAGATACCCGACCCCCGCCTCCAAATGCCCCGCAAAGAATATATCCCACTGTTCCGGTGCCCTCACAGCCGCCTGTTACAGTTGCTTCCACTGTCTCTGTCCCCGCATCTTTTGCTCTTGCTTCTACGGCTATGGCTTCGGGTCCTCCTCCTCCTCTTCCTTCTGTTTCTTTGCCATCTGTGGCAACTGTGACTGTTAGTACTCCTGCCGTACCTATTGTCTCAGCGTCCCTTTCGCCAGCTCTTTCCTCCACAACACAACCCCCAACGACGATAGTGCCTGTTTCTTCTGGTGCTTCTCCTACTGTGGTTTTTCATCCTCCGACATTAGTAAGTAGTGGGACACCGGTGAGTGGATTTGAGGACAGGGATTGGATGAAATTTAAGGAGCGCATGGGGCCGTTAGTGCGATCTGATGTGGGAGATGAAGAGAAAAAGGTAATAGCCAATCAGGCTGCACAGTGAGCCCGTAACTCTATTTATAGTGTAGAGGATGTCTGGGTGACTATGAGAGATTTTGAACCCTTTAAACAGCAGTATGCCCTCAAACACATGTCTGCTACTCTGATTGGTCTTTGGCAACAGCACTTTGAAGCAGAGGCACCTCAAATTTTATATGACATTAGAGATCGGGTGTATATTAGCGATCTGGGGCCAGAACCAGTCTTTGCCAATGTTACGACAATAATAGCTTATAGGGGAAGACTACATGAGAAAACTCCCAGGTCGGTGTCTCAGTTTCCGATGAGAGAGGTTCATCCTATATATCATCCCGAGATACCAGAGGTAACGGATGGGCAAGGTATTGTTACTCGAGCGGCGGTGGCAGCTCGGTTTCAAGAACAATGGGTTTATACTCCGTGGAAAAGAAGTGAGATTTTATCCCTTAAAACTCATTTACCCGATCCTAGAAAAAATCCTACTGCTTATTATAAAGAACTGACTGAAGCTGCTTCCTCAACGGTGATGACTCTTGCTGATATTGAAATGTTCTTTGGTCTTCTTGTTCCGGTTGATATTTGGAGGCAGGTCCATACTCAAGATCATGTTCAGGAGTTGGGTGGTACTTGGGATCAAATTAAGGCATGGGACCAGGAAAGAAAGCCCAGTGATAAGCCTCGAGCGGAGATTTTAGCATTGCCAGGCCGCATTATTACGTATATGCATTCTCTTATTCCGCAGAGAAAGATAGACTGGGATAAATTGTCAGCCTGTCGAAAAAAGAAAGATGAGAGTGTTGCTGATTTTTTCACTCAATTTGAGGATACGTTTTTGGATTACAGTGGGCTGGATTTGTCTGTTGAGGGAGGTGTTCGGTTGTTTGTCAATAGATTTGTCTCTAACTTGCTTCCTGAAATTGCGACTCGATTCCAGGCTTCTGAAAGTACCTGGTCCACCTCTTCCCCCTCTGTCATTTTGAATATGGCACAGTATTATGAGCATAGGGATAATGAGGAGAAGGAGAGGTCAGAGAAGAAGCATAAGGATTTAAAAACAAAGGTGTTGTTACAGCAGGCTTTTAGAGGGAATGGGAGAGGACGTGGTGGTCCTGCCCGTCAGCTTCCACGCACTAGTAGGAAGACAACTACTACACCGTTGGGTCCGAATCAGTGTGCGTTTTGTAAAGAGGAGGGACACTGGCGTTGCAAGTGTCCCGTGCTTTTACAGAGGGTAGCGGTCCTTAGAGGAAGCGGTTTTCGTGGACGGGGTCGAGGAGCTGGTGGGGCTGATAAGGCACAGAACGCTGTAGCCTCACAGGGTCGTTCTGATAATAATTACTTTGATGAGTCAGTCAGTCAGTCAAAAATCTTTATTTCGCTTTAAAATCACAAAAGATAATACATAGTACATAGAGGTGAGAATATATAAAATGTAGACATATTTGGACATATAAATAGCTTATACAAATCTCGATCAAACCTTCTTAATAAAATTCATAGTTGTATAATAAATAGCTAAAACAACCGCTAAAATGAACTCCGGCAAAACTGCCACCTAAGATGACCAAATTTCCTTGATTCAGCATAGGGAGCATAAAACATTTACCTAAGGCTCCTCTCTTTCAAATGAATCACCCACACCCAGCCCAAGTACTTAGCGACAGCGATCACTATGGACTCTTTAGTAGATGTTTTTAGGATCCTAAGTGCCTCGCTACTTGACCTGGTCCCCAAATTTAAACATAAAGGTTTCAACCATCTGGACCTAGGATTTCTATAGGCTGGGCAAACAAACAGAATGTGTGCCAGTGATTCGTTAGATTTGGGACAAAATGAACAATTGCTACTAGTCAAGCTACGCCATTTACTGGTAAATACATTAGTAGGAAGTGAGCCCACCCTAAACTGATGGTACAGTTTCCTGTCTTTGGGGGTGGTGATTAGATCTCAGTACCCTTCGTATTCCACTTCATGCTTTATCTCAAGGAAATCTCTGGATAGTGACGGACCAGTTAGGGCAGCAAACCGCTTCATAGCTAGCGAGTTCCAATATGCTACTTTGAAATCACTCTTAGCTGGAAATACACTGTCGACGGGGGATGCCCATAATCTGCTCATCCCCATCTCACAAAGAGTGACTTTTACTTGCCTTAGCCACGGAATTTTGCTCATGCCGTCAGCCTCCCTAACTTCTAGGAGAGCCTGGGCATAGTGGGAAAGCTCCGGGGTGACCCAGAGCCTTCTCCAGTATGCCACTGGCCTAAAGTGTGCCACATCCTCAATTGAATAGCAACCCAAATCTAGAAATAAGGGTAATAGCGGGGTGGACTGTGGGAGGCCAATTAATGACCTCAAAAATTTATTTTGAGCTTTCACTAAGGGGTCTAGATTGGCATAACCCCACAGTTCAGCCCCATACAAAATCGAAGCGCTAATTTTTGAGGAATACATTTTTAGTGCAGGAGCAATTGGTTTAGTGTATGATGATCGCTGCTCTTTCAACAAGGCACCTGAGAGTTGGGCATGCTTGACAGAGAGCAAGTCTATCTGAGGCTTCCAACTAAGTTTGCTGCCAATAGTTACCCCCAGATAAGTAAAATTCAGTGTTTGTTCCAGGATACCTTCCTTCATTCCGACTCTACCCCTAATATTCCTATGTTTGTGTAGGACCATATATTTTGTTTTATCTACGTTCACTACAAGGTCATGGTCCTGAAGGAACTCCTCGAATCTCGAAAGGGCACACTGTAGGCCCTTTCGTGTCTTGGAGAGTACAAGGGTGTCGTCTGCAAACATAAGCAACGGGATCTTCATCCCTGCTAGAGTGGGTGCATCCGTGGGATAATTATAAAAATACTGAACCACCCCATTGATATATAATGAGAAGAGAGTTGGTGCTAAAACGCACCCCTGTTGAACCCCCTTCTCTACAGGAAACTTTTGGGTGGTGCTCCCCTGCGCATCCCATCTCACCTGCGCATAATTGGCAACATGTAACTTAACCAGAAAAGCCAAAATTTCTAATGGCATACCTAATTCCCAAAAAGTTCGCCACATTTTAGTACGGGGTACAAGGTCAAAAGCCGACTTAAGGTCGACAAAAGCTGCATAAATTGTACCTCCCCCTAGCACTACAGTACGCCAATAAATCAGAATGAACCTGAACACCTGATCAATGGTGCTGGTACAAGAGCGGAAACCCGCCTGGAGTGGAGACAAGATGTCATATTCCTCAATCCAGGCCTGGATTCTGCTCAGTACCAACCTAGCCGAAACTTTTTGTATGCAATCAATAAGGCTTATCAGCCTATAGTTGCCTGGTTGAGAGCGGTCCCCTTTCTTGTAGATAGGGAGAATTTCTGCTCCTAACCAAGTACCGGGCATGGGTGCTCCACTTGCTATGGCGTTCACAAGGAGCTGAATATAGGATGCCCAGTTAGGTATGTCATAAAGGAACAGATCCGCGGGGATGCAGTCAGGCCCAGGCGCCCTGCCCTTTGGGACTGAGAGTAAGGCATTTTCCACCTCTTTCTTGGTAAAGTGCAAGATGGAAATAGGAGGTGGCATATCAAAAAGATCTTGTACCTCCTCAGGGAGTGCAAACTGGGCTTTAAAGTGCGATACCCACTGGTCTGGGGCTACATAATTCACAGGCACCTTACTAGGTGCACCACTGCCCCATTTCACCAAGTGCCAGAAGGTAGTCATGTTTCTCCCCGAGCATGCCTTAAGCAGTTCGGCCCAGTGTTGTTCATCCCAGTCCCTTTTAGCTCGGTATTGGACCGCCTTATATTCAGCCCTTGCCCTTCGTATATCATCCCTATTCTTTGACCTAATTGCCCTAGCTAGGGTTCTATAGGCCGTTCGACACGAAATATCATACCAGGCGGCCGCCTTAAATCCCGAGAGTTTCTGGGGTTTTTTGGTTTTAGAAATAAAAAGCCTTTAAGCTGGTTAAATAGTTCCCCATGGACCTGCACGACTATAGAGTTAAGCTCTTCCTGAGTAGCGCATGTCTGTAACGTACCCAGTGCATTAACCACCAAAATACTCATTTGCTTTAGGTGCTCTTCTTTTTTAATCACGTTTGACCATTTAACTCTCCTGGCATCATTTGTCAGTAGTGCCTCCACGTAATCAGATCGTGGTGCCGGACTAACACCATGAGGAGTACATGCAGGATGCAAGGAGAGCTCTACCGGGTTATGGTCACTCTCAGTACGTTCACAGACCACCATGTCTATTAGGTTGGACCAGAATTCCTTATTAAGCAGGATAAAATGAATGCGACTACTACGCAGCCCAATGCTAAAGGTGTGCGAGCCCTGCTTATCTGAGGCTGTTCTCCCATTAACAGCCCTGACTCCCTGTTCCATGCAAAACACTTTTAATTGCAGGGCAGCCCCTGTCCATTTTTTAATTGGAGGAAGATCCAAAGGTGGAATAAACCACTGAGCATCCTCCTCTGCATTGAGATTTACATTGTTAAGGTCCAGGGGTTCGAAAGTACAATTAAAATCACCAGCTATTATCAAATTATTAACACCTCTATGTTCTGTTAAGAACATATCTAAAAAATCAACAGTGGGAGAAGCTTTCCCGCCTTGCACACCCCTTGCATAGACATTGATAAGCAGCAAGTCGGGTACATTTACCTGCTGTATCCTAATTATAAGAATGTCCCTGCAATTGATGTGCAGCTCCTCCACCCTATAATGATTAGATTCTCTAACCCAAGTTGTAAGCCCCCCTTGGTCTACCTCGCTGTCCCCCTTCCGCTACCTTTGAAAAATTTAAGTAGCCTTGGCGATGTACATGGTCCATAGCCCAGGTTTCTTGAAAGGTCAGTATATCATGGCCCTCGATAAAGATGGACCAATCTACTGAAGCAGTTTTTTGTAAGAGCCCAGCTATGTTCCAAGAGGCTAATTTAAGTCCTACAATGGGACCGGGATTGTAGCTACTACCTGGCGAGTGGCAGAGGCTACTTGCCTCCACTAAGCCAGTTAACCCTACATACGGATGGATACCAATAGGTATCGAGCTACACTCCCCTGCCTCGCCCGTCCTGTTTGCAACAAGAGCATTGTCACAACTTTGGCCGTTCGGGGTAGTTGATAAGAAACCTCCTAGGTTATTAGAACCTAATACCCGACCACCCTCACCCAACTCAACCATTGGAGGGAAAACTGTAATGTTACTAGTGAGCGGACCAAGTCAATCTATATCCTCCAGGTTAGAAAAAAGGTCAAATCTGTTATGTGTGGGAACCGCATAGTCATAAGGGCCTGGAACCAGGTCTACGTCCCTTAAACCATCCCTTCCTCTTACGTGGGCTGGAAAGTTACGGTAGAAGAAACCTAACGGCAAAATGTTAATATTGTCCCTGCTTAGGTGCCCGAACCCTGCCCTATCTAAAATAGTTTGGACTAGGCGGGGGACCCAAAGCTCAGGACCACGCAGTCTCCTCTAAGGGCTTTCAGAGATTTCCCAAACCACGGAATTCTACGTATCATTTTGAATTCACTGAATAGAGCATTACCCAACCCAGTTCTAGAATTCAACAAGTGAAGGGCTTTATTCTTAAGTGATGACCAATGTTCATCACCACCTGAAGGAAGCACTGGCACATTCGATAATATAACGGTATATGGATGTTCTTCGGGTGGAAGATGACGAGACATAATTGTACTTTCGGCCCCTCCTTGTAACAACCCTGGGGCTTGACGCTCTACTTGTTCCCTTCTATGGGATACGTTGTCGGTAGATATATGTATGCTCTGTGAGTTTACCATAGGAGCCTTCTCTTTACTATGAGGAGGGCAACCAACCACATTAGTGGATATTCTAGTTTCGGTCGCACTTACTTGGCTTGGTACATTTGATCCCCCTAACACACCCTCACTCACTAAGGAGGGTGAGGAAAAAAGATGCTGCTCGATTTTGGCTAGTCTCATGTCTATGCCAGACAGCTTTAATAATAACGGGTCGAGCATGGCCGAAAATTTCTCTTCGAATTTAGTTAAAAGGACAGCCTCAAAATTACTAGACACCTGTGTGTCAATAGCCTCGGTTCTTACATCTCTAACACCCGGAATGCCTGGGGCAAAAACAACATTGGAACCACCCTCACTACCCGGGGCTGCCATTTTCCTTTTTGCCATTTTACATGCCTGGTGCGTGGTTTTAGGCAAGCCACGCGCCTTCCTTTTTTTGTTAGTGACTTCCCCACCTGTAACTTGTATAGACCTTTGATGGCGGGTAAGTACCTTTACAGGGGGTGTGGGCGATAATGATGGAATACTAGCTGCCACAGTAGACCCATTTAGTTGAAGCTCTTGGGGGATAGAACTCACTGAAAGCATACAGTCAATTGCTGTGTCCGACTCTGGTATGGGCAAAAGGGGGGGTGAGATAGCTTCAGAGGAGACTCTATATGGGTCTAAAGAGAGTCTCCTTTCTGTTAGCTCAATTTCTTGAATTATAACTGACTCCGCCCGTGTCAGAAAGGCATCCAGCGTGCCTGCAACTCCTGGCCCCCCTCCCCCCTTACGCTTAACCTTGCTCTGACTTTCAGAATGGTGACACTCAAAAACACTGCAAATAAATATTTACAGTCAAAAAAAGAAAAAAAAAAAAATGCTGACCAGTTTCTGGGGAGACCGAAGAAAGGAGGGTGGCCCAGCCCTGTCTCTTCCTGGCTCGGACGGGCACGGACGGGCCCTGAGTCAGCTTTAAGCGCCGGCTGGCCCCTGGGGCTTGCAGTTCCTGGCAGGTAGCGAGTGGCAGCAAACAGTGGCGACAATGAAACAGGGCGTCCCATGTTATCAAGAAGAAGAAGCTTCTTAAAGCTACAGGAATCTCTCGGTACCCTGGGGTGAATGTGCTTCTTATTTTGAGCTTAGTGCTTGGTGCCCTTGCTCCCTGCCCCAGACCGTTCCTTAGTCCGTAGTCCGTAGTCCTTGGCCCTTAATCCTTAATCCTTAATCCTTAGCCCTTGGTCCTTGATCCAAAGTCCTTGGTCTTTGTTGGTCCTTATTGCTGTTGCTGTTGTTACTTTTGCTTCAAGAGGCGTAGAAATTTTTAAGAGTGTAGTGTAATGTTTTAAAAAAACCACACAGGTAAGGAGCTTTCGCCGAGTTCCGCTGCTACCGTCAATGCAGCAGAGACCATCAAAACCATCAGAACCATCTAACCGTTAGGCCGAAGATTGTTTTGGACCAGCAAGGGAGGGCAAGGCAGGCGTTTGAAGGGGTCTAGTTGGCCCCACTCCTCTGTGTTTCCTCTATAATTGCTGTATTTGCTGTCGATACCTCGAGGCTCTGTGCTTCAATGCTCCAGTCCTCAGTGCCTCTGAATCTTTTGGCTGTGTTTGGCTATGTTTTGGCAGTTGTTGGCGGCAACTCGGCGCAACACAGCTCTCGCAGAGGACATGTGCGGGGTACAGAGCACAGCACAGGACAAGCATGCACAGATCACCCCCCCTCGGGCTTGTTTCTTCAACTCAGGCTCAATCAGCTCAATCAGACCAGTCGGTCAAACCAGCCCTAGCCAGGGAGAAACAAGGCAAAGCGGTAGGAGCAATGAGGAGCTGACCATACTTTGATGAGTCTCTTGATGGACAGTATTACCATGATGATTATGACATGGAGGAAGTGACATGAATGTCTTACAGTTAGGACAGCCAGGGACGGAGTGGGGGACCAGTTCCGATACCTGTAGACCAGTGTGGTCGTTATGTAACAGCAGAACTGCAAGGTTCAACTAAGGAATTGTTGGTGGACACGGGTGTGACAAAAAATTCTGTTTCTCGAAATGTGATCCCTGGGGCGGCTCTGTCTGGCCATAATAATGTGTTGGTTGGTTTTTCTGGTGTACTGGTTGTAAGCCCCATTTCAAAACCTCTTGCGTTGACTATTGGTCCTTTCACTGTGGAGACGCCATTCTTGTTGACATCTAATTGTGGTGAAAATTTGATGGGTTTGGATTTGTTGAAGAAATTGCATGCTACCATTTATTGCTCCACGGCCGGTGTCTATATGACAATGGGCCCAGATGTAGTACATGCTAAACAGTGTTTGTCCAAATATGCGCCTCTTCCTGTTGAATTTGCAGATGTTCCATCCACTTTGTGGGCGACAGGTGATACCGATGTGGGACTGCTGCAGATATCACCAGTTTCGATACAGGTTAAGGATGGTGCTATTTTGCCTCGTATCCCTCAGTATAAAATACCACAGGCAGGAGAACGAGCCTTATTGCAAATTATTCAGGATTTGATCAAGAAGGGAGTGGTTGAGGAGACGACAGTCAATATTTGTAATAGTCCTATTTTCCCCATTCTTAAACGGATGCCTTCAGGTTCTTCTGATGATCAAGGAGTTGTCTATCGTTTTGTGATTGATTTGCACGGAATCACTGACAAAATATCGAAGGTCAAAAAATCGACCTACAAAAATATCGCAACAAAAATATCGATGTCAATAATATCGACATCCTATCTACAACATGGTAAGTACAAAAATATCGAAAAAAAAATATCGATGTCAAAAATATCGTTATCAAAAATATCGTTTTTTTTGTTGTTAAAAATAATATGTAAAATAAACTAAATAATACTTATAATTAAAATAAACATAGTTAAAAATATTTGATAATATTTAAAATTAATAAGTAACATATATAATTAAATAAAACATTAATTAAACATATACATATAAGATACAATATATATACTTACTTAATAATAATTTTGAATAATTATTGTAATAAATTTTAAATTATTAAAAAATATTATAAATTACAAATACATCTATACACATAAAACAATAACATAAATAAAAATGAAATACTTATGTATAACAAATTAAAAAAATTAAATTTACTTTTAATATTTTTAAAATTAATTATATACTATATTAACTAAAATAATACAAAAAATATTAAATAGCGTAGGGAATAAAACTACTATTACAACTCCCAAAAAAACAACACTAAGAAAAATGTTGGATAGCGTAGGGGTAAAAATTACTATTTTCACTCCAGCGAGTGTAACAGTAGGGAAAGTGTTGGATAGCGTAGGGGTAAAAATTACTATTCTAACTCCAGTGAGTGCAACAGTAGGGAAAGTGTTGGATAGCGTAAGGGTAAAAATTACTATTCCCACTCCAGAGAGTGCAACAGTAGGGAAAGTGTTGGATAGCGTAGGGGTAAAAATTACTATTCTAACTCCTGTGAGTGCAACAGTAGGGAAAGTGTTGGATAGTGTAAGGGTAAAATTACTATTCCCACTCCAGAGAGTGCAACAGTAGGGAAAGTGTTGGATAGCGTAGGGGTAAAATTACTATTCCCACTCCAGGGAGTGCAACAGTAGGGAAAGTGTTGGATAGCTTAGGGGTAAAAATTACTATTCCCACTCCAGAGAGTGCAACAGTAGGGAAAGTGTTGGATAGCGTAGGGGTAGAAATTACTATTCCCACTCCAGGGAGTGCAACAGTAGGGAAAGTGTTGGATAGCATAGGGGTAAAAATTACTATTCCCACTCCAGGGAGTGCAACAGTAGGGAAAGTGTTGGATAGCGTAGGGGTAAAAATTACTATTCCAACTCCAGAGAGTGCAACAGTAGGGAAAGTGTTGGATAGCGTAGGGGTAGAAATTACTATTCCCACTCCAGGGAGTGCAACAGTAGGGAAAGTGTTGGATAGCGTAGGGGTAAAAATTACTATTCCCACTCCAGAGAGTGCAACAGTAGGGAAAGTGTTGGATAGCGTAGAAGTGACAAATAACATACTTATAAATAAATTAATTTTTTTAAATAATTAATGAATTATTAAATAACTCTAAACTATTTACCAATACCAATAAATATTTATTAAAAACATAATTACCAATAGAAAATTTATCAGCAATAAATTAATAATAAATACCAATAAATAATAATTAATCAATATTAATTACTAAATATGAAATATTGAACAATAAAATATTTTTAATAGCAAAAAACATATAACTTATTAAAACGTAATTACCAATTAACTAATATTGAACAATTAAATGCTTTTCTATACCAATAATAATAATAATTAAACATTAATTATCAACTAATAAATAATTCTTAATATATTAATTACATTTATCAATAAATAATATTTAATAATATTTAATTACCAATTAATGATAAAACAACAATAAATTAATTTTTAGAACCAAAAATTTGTAATTTAAAAAATTACCTATTAATAATTAATATCCAATAAATTCATTATCAATACCCAAAAATAAATTTAATAATTACTTAATTAGATTTCAATTACTTCCAAAAGTATTCCCCTATAAACGCACAACACACTTAATCAATTAATAAAAATTAATTACCAATTAATAATTGATTACCAATTATCAATTAATTAACAATAATATAATTATCAATACCAATTAATTAAAATAAATTATAAATTAATTGCATTTAAATTACATGATGATTAATTAATCAATTAATAAAAATTAATCACCAATAAATTAAAATTAATTACCAATTATTGATTAACAATTATATAATTATCAATAACAATTAATTAAAATAAATTATAACTTAATTACATTTAAATTACATGATAATCAATTAATCAATTAATACAAATTAATAACCAATTAATTAAAATTAATTACCAATTATTAATTAATTAACAATAATATAATTATCAATACCAATTAATTAAAATAAATTATAACTTAATTACAATTAAATTACTTCCCACCCTATTCCCCTATAAACACACAACCCGCTACAGAACGTAAACGCAAAAATAATTAAAATTAATTTATAATTCCTAAAAATTAATAATTAATTTAGTATAATTAAATTACTTCCCACCCTATTCCCCTATAAACCCACAACCCGCTACAGTACAAAAAAAAAAATAACTTAAAAAATAAATTTATTAACATATAAAAATTGTATACATATATTTTTAAACAATTAAAACACGTAACAAAAACACATATAACACATACATATTAAAAACATAACAAAATACATAACAATAATACAAATATCGATATTATTGACATCGATATTAAGTAATTCGATATTACTTACCTTAGGGTCTATATATCCTGTCCATCGATATTCTGTCCCATCGATATTCTGTCCCTTCGATATTTAAACTTCGATATTATGGTATATCGAAATTTTATTTTCTATATTTTGACTGCCCACCATTTGCACGAGGTTAATAAAATAGTGGTTCCCCAGTTTCCAGTGGTCCCTGACATTACTACTCTTTTGACAATGATTCCTTCTACTGCTAAATTCTTCTCTGTCATTGACTTGAAAAATGCTTTCTTTAGTATTCCTATTCATCCGGATAGCAGGTACTTGTTCGAGTTTACACTAGCTGGCAGCTCTGTCGAGCTCCTCAAGGCAATACTGAGAGTCCAAGTATTTATAGTCAGGCTTTAAAGTCCCAATTGGATTCCCTTTCGCTTCCCTCAGGTAATGCATTGGTGCAGTATGTCAATGACTTGCTCATCGCTTCTGACACGGAACAAGGTTGTAAAGACAGTACAGTTAAATTGTTGTTGCATTTGGCTCAACATGGACATAAGGGGGCCGATTCTGATGCGGGTTGGAAAAGCTTCCCGACAGAATCGGTTGGGAAATGGTGTCTGACCCACTCGGATCGGGAAAGTCCGACCGGCGGAGTAGGATGCATCCGGATGCTTCCAGATACGATTTGGTTGAACTCCCATTGACTTCAATGGGAACATTTGTTCCTAACCGCATCAGAATTGGGCCCTCGGTCGGGAAGACACGTTCCCGATCCGATTTGGAAGGAGCAAATGCCGTTAGGAGGCCTTCCTAACCGCATCAGAATCAGGCCCTCGGTCGGGAAGATTTTCCAACCCGCATCAGAATCGGCCCCTATGTGTCCCTTTCTAAATTTCAATATTGTCGACAGGAGGTTACCTATTTAGGTCACCTACTGTCGAAGGAGGGTAGGAGCTTGACCCCGGAGCGCATCAGTACAATTGTTAAAATGCCCATCCCACAGACTCAGAAAGATGTGCGCGCTTTCATAGGTATCACGTCCTACTGCCGGCAGTGGAGACCTGGCTATACCTTACTAATTAAATCCTTGCTTGCACTAACCACTAAAGATGTGCTTGAGCCCCTGCCTTGGATGCCTGAATGTCAGCAGTCTTTTGAGCAATTAAAATCTGCACTTTGTTTGGCTCCAGTACTCGTCACACCCAATTATAATAAACCGTTTGTGTTGGACGTCCATGAGATGGCTGGTTGCATGCTTTCTGTTTTAACACAAAGATTTAGAGATAAGCAACGGCCGGGGGCATATTTCTCTGCTGTTCAGGGACAGCAGGAGAGATTTCCAATGTTCTACATCACTCCTGAGTCGCCGCAGCGGTGGCAAGAGATTATGGTTGTAATACGTCTTGGGATCCCTAGTAATATATATGCCTAAGTATTTAAAGCCATTTACTGCCTCTGCCACATTGCAACCCCGGGGCAAGAGCGGAAACCTTCCCCCTAGCGCGTAGAGCACCGACTTGGACCAGTTAATGGCATATCCAGAGTATATGCCGAAGGTGTGGAATATATCCAGGACGCTAGATATAGCAGGATGTCATCGGCATATAGGGAAATGCGGTCTTCCCAATCCGCTGACCATCTCAATCCTCTGACGATGGGGTCTCCGCGGATCCAGCTTGCCAGGGGCTCCAGTACCAGGGCGAAGAGCAAAGGGGACAGAGGACATCCCTGTCTCGTTCCCCTTCCAAGAGCGAAGATCTGAGACTTTTTATTGTTTACTACCACCTGTGCCAACAATTCCGAATAAAGGAGCTTCACCCATCCAATAAATCCGGGGACAAACCCCATCTTCTCCAGCACCGCGAAGAGATAGGGCCATTCAATGTTATCAAATGCCATTGTGGCATCCAAGGACACTACTACCGTGACTTCTCTCAGCGTATCCACTCTCCCCAGCACTCCGTGGAGCCGGCGGAGATTTAGGGAGGTATTTCTAGAGGGCATGAAGCCCGATTGGTTGGGATGGACCAGCCCAGAAATCACTCCAACCAGGCGTGTTGGCAGCAGTTTATCTAATATCTTCGCTTCAGCATTCAGTAATGAGATAGGCCTATGTGAAGAACACTGGTCCCTAGGTTTACCCTCTTTATGGATCACTACTATCGTGGCGAGCCGTTGATCTTGGGGAAGTCGGACGTTCTCTCGGCTGTCTTCATACACCGCTTTAAGGTATGGAGCTAACTTATCGGGCTTTAATTTGTAAAGTTCTATCGGGAGGCCATTAGGGCCCATTGCCTTCCCCGACTGCAGGTTCCTGATGGCACTCGCCACTTCCTCGATCATGAGCTCACTGTCAAGTAGCTCTCTATCAATCTCTGACAATGTTGGAAGCCGTATATCAGTTAACAGGGCCTTCGAGTCCTCCGCCTGGCCAGCAGAGTGAGATTTATATATCCGAGTGTAGTGCTTGGCAAATTCGTCCGCGACCAACGGCATGTCCGAGATTACCTCCCCCGTCCCAATTGTGAGTTCCGTGACCAAGCGACTTGCTTGGTCGCGTCGGTCTAGCCATGCTAGCAAATTTGCCTGGTCTGTCGCAATGCTCGTATATTCTCCTGAGCTTGTCACGTTGTAGTGTTTTGGCTCTATCAGTAGCCACATTTTTATATTCTTCCTTGTTGAGGTTAAGCTTGTGTATAGTGTCAAGGTGTGCTGACGCCAACAGGTCTCTTTCTAGTTGTAGGATCTCCCCTTCCAGTGTAACTAGCTCGGCATTCTTCTCTTTTCTTGCCCAAGCTATCTGAGAGATCGCCTGCCCCCGAACCACCATCTTAAATGCCTCCCAGAGCGTTTGCGCCGAGGTCACCGATCCCTCATTATCTCGGAAGTAGTGTTCAATAGTCAGTGTAATGTTGTGTCTAATAGTGGGATTGCGTAAGTGCCATGGGTTTATGGGCGTTATTCTACCTACTTGACCCTCCCCACCTGCAACCATATGGGAGAGTGGTAAGACATGCCCCGTGCCATGTGTCTGATTTCCGTAATGTATCCAACCTGGTCCGCCTGAGTAAGGATATAATCGATACGAGAGAGGCTATTATGTACACCAGAGTGAAATGTGAACTGGGCATCGGTGGGATAGCGGATCCGCCATGCATCCGCTAATCCAATAGCGCCAAGGAAGGTGGACAACACCCGTTGCACGGGTCCCAAGTCTCTAGGGGGACAGCGAGCCCGCCTGCCACACACCCCAGAATTGAAATCGCCCCCTATTATCAGCCTCCCCTCTGGGAACTTCACCATAGTGCTCCCTAAGTCCCGAAATGTCATGGCTTGCAGTCCCGGGGGGACATAGACGGACACCAGGGTTAGTAGCCCATCCTCCCATTTCCCAGACACCGCTGCGTATCTGCCCAATTCGTCAGTCCAGGTTTGATCAAGTGACATGGGAAAGGATTTACGCATCATAATGTTGACACCCCTTGACCCTGACGTGAACCCCGAATGCACAATCAATCAGTACCCCCACCTGTTCAGTGCCTTGCATGTGTTTCCTATCAGGTGTGTCTCCTGGAGCAATACCACATCAGGGGTATATTGTTTAATAAATTGTAAAACAATTCCCCTTTTCAGCTTATCCCCCAAACCATTTACATTCCAGGATAAAAGCCTGAGTTTCTTTTCACCTTCCGAACCCATTGTTGTTTCCCCCCCATCCCATCCGGAGCCTCCCCCCGGCCCACCCCAACATTTTCTTCGCAGCATGCTAGTCTACTAAGGCCATCAGGTATCGATTCCCGTATACCTGTCTTCTCAACCCTGACTGTAAACTTTGTTTGGCTGTCACTCAATTGAAATATACTAACTCGTAAGTCCCAACAACCCCCCTCTCTGCCTCCCTGCACTCTGGGCCTAAAACTGCCCAATTCCCCAATAGTGCAGAGTGCCTGTCGCCCTATTGTTCTAAACTAACTAGAAATTCGGGGGGTGGCGATACCTCCCCCGCGGCCATCCGCCTACTTTTGCATATCCCCATTCCATTTACTAAAACAATTCAAATGCAAACATAGTCACTTAGCATCAGTAGTGTCCTCTTGATCCGCCGGTTTCGTTGTGCCAGGGCGCCATCAGAGAAGACAGTACTACGGCCCAGGTCCTCTACAGACTACAAACTTTACGGGTCAACTACCAGAGGAAAACTGACTTGTGGGAGAAAGGGTCCTTCTTCATCTTGAATTGTGATCCTTCGCCGGTCTCCAACCTTCCAGCCACTCCTGCACTGACTCTGGAGTGTCAAAAAACCAGGCCCTGCCGTCTGCTTCTACTCGGAGCTTTGCAGGGAATAACATTGCATAGCGGATATTTTTGTCCCTTAATTGGTTCTCCTTTGTCGTTGTACTGTTACGGTGAAATCTGTAAAGAAGGACATTTCACTGTTTTCGTATTTAAGTGGTGGATTCGAACGAGCGGTTTTCAATATATTGTCCCGGTCTCTAAAATTCAGGAGTTTCGCCAGTATTAGCAGTGGGGGAGCTCCTGGCTTAGGCCTTCCCCCCCGGCACTCTGTGTGCTCTTTCGACCGTGAAGTACTTCGATAGGGTTTTTGGCCGGAGATGGTTCAGGATTAGGTCCTCCACGAATAGGTCGGTTGCTGGCCCTTCTGCCCGCTCGGGAACTCCTATTATTCTTACGTTATTGCGTCTCAATCTACCCTCATAATCGTCGAGCTGGCTTTCTGTCCTTTTCTGAGCGGCCTGAAGTTCTTTAATCTCTTGCCGCATCTGGTGAGTTTCGTTACTAAGCACAGTGGTTACGACTTCCATGGATCTCACTTTCTCATTAGTCTTCTGCAGATCAGCTCGGATCAGGGCCATTTCAGTAGTGTTGGTGTCCATTCTTTGTTCCAGCGAAGTACGTACTCCCGCTATGGCCGCCATGACATCCTTGAGTCCGTGGTCGTCGTCTTGTCTGCGTCACCTTTATTTGCTGCATCCGCCTCTCCCGGCTTCTGAATGGTGTACTTATCCAATTTAGTTTGGAGCGAACCTTTTTGTCCTTTGCCACAGACATTATTGATCTCTGTCTGTTTCCGGGAAAGAGCCCTCACGGGTGGTGCCCGCCGCCTGCTCTTGGGATGTGCCTCCCGCGAAGGCCTGTCAGGAGTTGCCCGGGGGCCCTGAGTCTTGATGTTCCTAGGGACTCCTCTAAATGTTGCTACCCACTCCTCTTTGTCAGTGGGAAGGGCCCCACTCTCAGGTGCTTGCTCCCTTTGGTGGGCCCGTTATCAGCCTAATATAGTGTCTTACTGGGGTCCCATTTCTTTGAAAACTGTACAGGTTATTACGGAGTAGGCGCCGCACTGGGGACCCCAAATACACGCTGGATCAGGCTCACCTCACTCCAGGGCAACCGTTTCTGGTCTTTTTCCCCCTAATTGCATCCAGGGGGAAGGGGGGGCCCCCAGTCGCAACTTCAATGAGCCAAGTCTGCGGGACCTTGCTGGTCGACGTTATTGTGGTCCGCCTGGTTGATCCAATTTAACCACTATGGCCCGCATGGGCTAGTTCCACTCCCACTTGTGGATTCAGTCCCCAGGGTCGCCACTCGATTCCGAGGCCTCTCCAAGCATCACTTTGCGCCGAATACCTTGCCGGACCACTTAGTCGGCTCCCTGACACGATACCAGGGCAGTCTGCGTGGCAGCCCCTCCCTTCCTCTGTCTGCCACAGGCTCGGTCAGAGTCAGAGGCTCCCGCCCAGTCCTCCTTCTTCCTCACCGTAGGTGGGGAGGGCCAGCTCCTTACAGAAGTAGCGGCAGTGGTAATCGCCCCCGAAGTCGCGGGCCGGGTGCTCAGTGTGTTTCAGCGCGCCCGTGACAAAGCACGCTGTCCTTGAACTCACCTGGCTGCTTGCACAACTCGAGCCCGGGCTTTTGTGGGCCTAGTTGGTGCGCCGCTCGCGATCTGCAAAGCCGCCGTCTTCAACGTTGTTCGCGGCTACGGCTCACCGGCAGAGATTAAGCAGTTCCTCAGCTGCAGTTCTGGGGGTTACACGGTTCTGTGTACGGATTTTAAGGCCGGATTAGGCCACAGAAGGAAGGAGCTTCACCGACGTGCGGCCATCACGCTCGGTGTCCAAGACACACCCCCTTCTCTGCTGTTCTTGACCCTGTTGCAAGAGCCCTCCCGAGCTGTCTAAGAGCAATCGCGGCTGTGGCCGTTTCGATCAGACAATCGGCTGGACTCGTACTTGATACTGATCTCACAGTCATGGTACCCCATGATGTGGATACACTTTTGAATAAGACTAAGACACAGCACCTCACCAGTGCACGTCTGACTGGCTATGAATTAACGTTGTTTGCCAAACATATCACGATTAAAAGATGTGGAACTCTGAATCCAGCCACATTACTGCCCCTCCCTTCTGAGAGTAATGAGATTGATAAACATGACTGTATCTTTTGCACGGAAGAAGAGACGAAAGGACGGGTAGACTTGACTTATGTTCCCTTATCTGACCCACAAGGGGAACTATATGTCGTTGGCTCTTGTTTTAAATGATCAGATGGCACTACAACTGCTGCGTATGCTAATACTACACTGCATACTGTGGTTGAGACCTCACGAGTTCCTTATCAGTTGGCCCAAGCTGCGGAGCTTGTTGCCTTGTTAAGAGCTTGCGAATTGAGTGAGGGACAGGTTGTCAATATCTATACTGACAGCCAGTATGCCTTTGGAGTCGCACATAACTTTGGGCGACTCTGGGCTGAGCGAGGGTTCCTTACTTTGCATGGCGCCAAGATTCAGCATGGGCACCTTATATTGAGGCTTTTGTCTGGTTTGACACTCCCTAAGAAATTGGCCATAGTAAAGTGTAGCGCCCACTGGAAAGTTACTGATGATGTAGGTAGGGGAAATGAGTTGGCAGATAAGACAGCTAAGGAAACAGCCTTGACAAAAATGAAAAGAATGTTTGCAGCAGGTCCCGCTAGGTGGGTGCCTGAAATTACCATGTTTGAGGATACACTTGAGAATGTAAAAGAAATTCAAAGTGAAGCCACGATTGAAGAATTAGTATTGTGGCAAGAAAGCACAGCACAATTGAACGATGAGGGATGTTGGATTGATAAATCAGGGAAGCAGAGATGGATGTTGCCTGATGCATATGGTGTTCCTGTCGTCACAATGACCCATGGTCCTGCCCATATTAATGCTAAGGCGTATTTGCAAGTTGTTAGACCCTGTATGGAAGAACGATAATATTTCTAAGACAGCAGCCCATTTAGTGAAATATTGCATGGTGTGCATGATGCACAACCCTGGAAAAGGTACCCCTACACCACCTGGTAATTTTGCACCACCCACTTTCCCTTTTGAGGTCCTCCAGATGGATTACATAGAGTTAGATAGATGTAACATTTTGAAGTATGTGTTAGTGGTTGTTTGTGCATTTAGTAAATGGGTTGAGGCTTATCCCACTAAAGACAATACAGCCGTTACGACTGCAAAGTTACTCCTGAAGGAGTTCTTTCCTCGTTTCGGTTTGCCTGGTTTGATTTGGAGTGATAACGGAAGTCATTTTAATGCCACAGTAATTCGATTAATTTGTGATGGTTAGAGTATCAAGCAGAAATTTCATGCTGCCAATCATCCCCAGTCAGCAGGTTTGGTTGAGAAGTACAATGGTACTCTCAAACTGAAATTGGCAAAGATTCAGGAGACTACAGGGCTACAGTGGCCAGACGCTTTACCATTAGCTCTTTCGTCGACAAGAACAACAGCACATTCTAGGACAGGATTGTCACCGTACGAGGTCGTGTTTGGACGCCCAGCGAATGTCTGGGGCGACCCACGTCTTCGGCGGTTTACTGATATTGAGTATCCATTGTTGATCGATTACCTTTGCCAGTTAACTGAAAATTTGTGTTCTATTCACCAACAGGTCTGGGAAGCCCTGCCAGCTACACCAGAGGGGCCTGGACACGATATTCAGCCTGGAGACTTTGTACTCGTACGTAACTTTCAGCAAAAGAAGAGTTTGGAGCCGCTGTAGAAGGGGCCGAAGCAGGTCCTCCTGGCTACACGTACTGCTGTCAAGGTTGATGGTCGAAAGAACTGGGTCCATGCGACTCACTGTCGCAGGATACCTCTACCCTTGCCCTATGATCAGTGGGTGAGGGATGGAGTAGGGGATTCTGAGTGTGAGACTGTGCCTCAGTTTGTCCCCTTTAGTGACGCCAGGCTGACCTGGACTAAAACGTACGAGGAAAATGATGAAGTGCTGAATGCAGCAGCACCTCCAGAAATACGGGCTATCCAGGAGCCACTTTTCACTGATCCCTCTGTGCCTGGAGTTACTAAGTATAATTTGCGCCCTCGGCTGAGGAATAGTGCACCAAAGGAGAAGTCAGATTAGTTAGGGATAGACTGTGTAAGTTAGAGTGTACTTTGCTATAGTACCAACTGAATTAGTTTAGGGTGATGTGAGATTTGTGCACTGTTTGAACATTGGACAGGATAGAACAAAGTATCCCCTTGTGGGTACATTATCCTGGTCGACGTGGGTACCCGAGCTTAGGACAGAGCAAGCTCCACCGCCGGTGCTCAAGAGCGCCAACGTTTTGATGAACAATAGGAGCCTCTACCAGTGAGGCTCTGACGGACACTGGGAACTTGTATAATTTTCTTGCTGGCATTTTGGCCCCTTCCCCCTTGCTTTATCATTTACTATGCATCCCTTTGGCAGGATGGTTGCCAACGAAGAGCAGCCAGTGATTCCCCCTGTTCATAAACATATAGTCTGGTCTACAAAGAAAAAGATATTGTGTGTTATTCTTGTGGTTTTGCTGCTATTGATTCGGGGGGTGTCTTGGGTTTTGGGACGAGATCAAAATGTACCATCATGTATTAACCATAAGGTTGTTTCCCAAGTTCACATGAAAAGGACAGCCCCGAGTGATGTGTTTCTAGACACACATAAAAGGATTTTTGGAGAAGGTACTGCTTGCTACCCTACTGAGTCTGTTACTAGCTTATGGACTGCATATCCATTGTCACTTGTTAATTACACTTATACTCGGCCCCCTGATTTCGTAGAAGTACAAGGAGTATTTGGGTTTGGTTATCAAGGCAAAACCAAAGGGGATGATGGACTGAGTGTTGAACATTGCAAGCACTCACCCCCAGTCAACTGATCTGGGCTTAATCCATCATCATTCTTTAGCTCACTCCGCCACCCCAGTTCAGACATGGCCATATGCAAATCAGTCTGACCCTGTGCCTCATGGGAACAGTCCAGCCCGAACTGCCAACACTCCGTCCATCATCCCCTTTGGTTTTGCTTTTGTTATCAAGGCCCATGTCTATATCATCAAAAACCACAAGGCACAGATTATCCAGGTTGTAACAGCAATACTTATTGTGATAATTTGTATATGGAGAAACAGAATGTAACACTGGCGGGTTGGCATTACAAAGAACTGACAGTTCCCCGAGAGGCTGGGTATTACCCTGCATGTTGCCCAATTATCAATTTTAGTGACCTCATCCTGTGTGTTAACTGTTCAGGAGTAATTCTGTGTAAGGGCACGTATTCTATGGTAGATCCAAAGGACCCTCGTACCGTTGGATGGAATTCAAGGTATGCTGCCGTAGATTATGATAGGCCTGTTTATGCGCACCCAGGGTTTTTCGTTTTATCTAATGGGACTTATTCCAATATGCATAATGGTACAAATGATGTGGCCCTTGGGTTGGTGTTACCTTTAGGTGTGCCTTGTAAAAACGCGAAGCCTAAAGTTAGATGGGTTAAAAGAACACTGACAAAGGAATTTTGAGAGGGGGTGATAGACCGTGAAGTCAATAATTATAGTAATGGTATCACTTTTGGGTACATTCTCTCCTCCATTACTACCTTTGGAGGTACTGCTATGGCCAGGGGTGAGAAGCCAGAGAATATTTCGGATGTAAGCTGCAGATACTGTCTAACTTCACAGTAGCGGCTCTGCGTGATATCACCACCCAGTTGGAAAGTATGCGGATATATTCCGAGCAAACTAGATATGCTTTTGATTTCATCCTAGCTAACAGCGGTGGTGTGTGCGTGGTAGTAGGAGACCAGAGTGTAGTCGGGATAACTAATATGGAAAAAAACATTACCCAACACATTTTAGACATCCTAGAAAAAGTGAAAGGAAAGGAGAGTGGGAACTGAAGTTGGTCATTATTTGGTGGATGGGTTTGGATCTTTGAAAAGGTGATCTATTTCATTGTGATTTTGATTTCTTGCTGTGTCTTGGTCCAGTGTCTTCCCTTATGTTGCTCTTATTGTACCACTCTCCTCACTCCTAAGAAAATATCAATTCATGATACTAATGCAACAATCATGATTCAAAAGGAAGTAGAAGACCTCATGCAAATAGATGAGGGTATTTTTGAGACTTCTTCCCTCCTCACCGTTTCCCTTCCTGAAGCTGAAAATATGGAGTGCTCCTAAGAATGTATTCATGATTTGTTGAGTTATATGTCTTTTTTTGCTATTACACAGAATTACTTAGCTCATGCTAAAAGGAGGGTCTGTTGGAATAAAAATTATGTTTTCGCATTGTTTTACATAAGTTAGCATTCACTGTGCCATTTTGTGTATAGGTGCCATTTTGTATCATGATCGAAACTAATTCTTCACCATTTCCGAGAAACGGCCTTCTCTAGGTTATGTTTCTTCGGAGCTGAGTTCTGCCACACTAATGAATGCACTGTTGTTATTAGCGCATACCTTTCCTTTTAGATGTAAGCCTTCTCCCACTTGTCTAGTGGCAGGCACAGGCAGAGTGACCTTGAACAGTAGATAATGTGTGCCCGGCCTCAGAATCGAAACTTATTCCTTTATAATTTACTGTCCAGCTGCATCTCTCTGGAAAATTCCATTGTGGGCGTGCTTTCATTGGTTTCGAAGTGTATTTAATGTATCGTTATACTTGCTGATGTCAGTCCCTCAGCAGCACTCCTTAGAGACTGGGCAGACAGGGCTCTGCTCTGAGCGTACTCTGAATAAACAGATATTGGTTTGCATTCTCTACTGTCTGACCGACTCTTCATTTGATATGGAAGGCTGAGAGGTGGTCTTGTGTGACCCGGGTGACTCGAACCGGGTCACTTCCTTCATAAATGTAATGCAAGCGGCATTCAAAATGTGACACAAAGGGACATACAAATAATCAAAGGAGGGACGAGGAGTAATATTTAGAGATGTCCTGCACCCATAATCCTCCAAAGTCAATGTACAATAAACCCAGAAGGGGCTGTTCCTCAAGCAAGGGACAGAAAGGCCCTAATAGGTGGAACAAGGGGTTCAAACAACCGGATTGCGGGGGATCCGAATGATCAGATCAAAGTGCACTCTCACACCTGGTACAGTGTCATGCTTCATCATTGGGCGCTCCTCATTGGGCCGGCGCTCTAATGCCTGACAGGCCCCTCAATCAGGGCTCTTTAGCAGAGATCTTCTGATCATAAGTCAATTTGATGAGTGCAAGTGAGGAGGTGATATAGGCTGGCAATAATGTGATTTAAAAGTAGCGGTCCTTTGACACATTAAAAACAGAACAGCTATATAAGGTGATAAAGTACCCTAATAGGTATGGTGAGTGTAGAGTAAGGTCGACATGTTTCATGCCTAGTATGCCAGGAGGGTCAATGGCATTTCATCAGGACCAGGCTGGTACTGACCCTATAAAATAAGAACGCGGGGCCCAAAAAGGTGAATGCAGGTTACCCACTTAAACAGTTAATACAGCACTTGCTGCGGTGCAGAGAGGCTAAATCCACCCAATACAGGTTGGTAGAGGAGGGCAAGTCCTGGGCGAATATAGCACAAGGTCCACTTTTCTTTGTCCACAGATGCAGTCCTCTGCCTCACCTAATGGGCATTTCTCTCTTGAGTTTCTCTCATGCCGCACAGTGTACCCACAACAATGCAGGAATTGGGGGGCACAATATGTGCCCCCAGATAAATTTCAAAATGGGCTATGATGCCCGGGGGCCCTGTTTGAGCCTCCTTCCTTCCTGTCCTGCCAATCTTTTCATGGCGGAATCCCCACCATGAAAAGGTCAGCTGGAAAACAAATTGTAATTCGGACCACGGTGCCAGCATCGGCACAGCCGGCATAGGCTGCAGCTTTGGCCATATCGCCATGGCAGGATCAGAGATCCCGGCAGAGGCAGTGGTCTTGCGGCGGTCTCACCATCCTGGTTGTAATCGGGTGATGGGACTGCCGGGATGGCGGGGGTTAAACCGACATCCAATGGTACGGTGATCTTGTGACTGCCGGTATAATAATCAGGCCCTGTGGGCCTGATTACGATGGTGGTTGAACCGCAAACCAACAGGCCGTCATTGGCGGTCTGACCACCGACAGCCCTTCAGTCGGACCCACAGCATTCGGGGGGAAGACTGCCCCTCCGCCAGGATCAGTGATCCCGACGGAATGGCGGGCGGAATCGTATTCCCGAATAGGGGCAGTGCAGAGGCAGGCACCGCCATCGGGATTACGATATCCCTTTCAGGCAGCCTTTTCATGTAGGGAAGACGGCCATAAAAAGGTTGTCAGAAAAAGAATTTTGGGGCCCCAAACAGGGCCCCCATCTGTTGTGGGCCACTGTAAAGTGGCCCTTGGGGCACAAAGTTATTTCTAAGTAGTCTTGTTGTTTGTAATTTATAAATATTTTTACTTTGCTTTGTAGCATCACGTTTTTTTAGTTTTTTTAGTTAGTTTAGGGCCAATTTCGCTAACAGATTGTTCTAGTCTTAGTTCTTGGTAGCTTTGTTCTTTTTGTAGTGCTTTGAATAATTTGTATAGTGTAGGTTGAATTCTGCCTGGTATGGATTGGAAATCATTATGTCATCCTTCCACTGCCTTGTTTGTTTTGACTTCCTGTGCCAAGGTGCTGCCATAGACATTCCACCATGGTATATAGAAATTGGATCGGAGTGTGTCCTGACCGATGCAGTCTGCCAACCCATGTGTCCTCAAAGTAGTCTATTAGGGGACTAAGTTTGTCTTGATGCTGTTGATAGTAGGGGCTTTCTATTAGGATCTTATAGTGGCTGGTTATTTCTGTGACAGGGACATAGGCTAGTGCTATCATTTTTTTTACTTCAAAGGCGAATTGGCTGTTGGTGGCTGTTAGAAATGGGGGTCTCTAGTTGGCAGAGGTAGGTACCTTCGTCCAAATAGGGACCCTTGCTTCTAGTCAGGGTAAGGGGGATACACACTTTAGATAACCCCTGCTCACCCCCTTGGTAGCTTGGCATGAGCAGACAGGCTTATCCCAAAGGCAATGTGTAAAGTATTTGTACCAACACTCACAGTAACACAGTGAAAACACCACAAATGGATACCACACCGGTTTAGAAAAATAAAATATCTTTATCTAAACTTCACAAGACCAAAACGACAAAAATCCAACATACACAGTTAAAATATGACTTTCAAAAGGTTTCAAGAATTTGTACCATAGAAAACAATGGATGCGTGACTTTTACACAAAATACCTGAGGTTGCGTCAAAATTCACAAGGCCAAACAGGTGCAGAGATGGGAAGTGTCTGAAACACAAAGCGATGCGTCAGTTCTTGAGACCTTGGGGAGTCCATGCGACAGTTCTGCTGCACGCAGAAGAATTGATGCATCGAATCCTGTCTATAGTGGGAAGTGATGCATCAATTCCGAGATGATTCTGGTCTGCGAGAGATGCGTCGTGAAGACTTGCCACACAGGTACGATGCGTGGAAATCTGGGATGCGTTGGTGGGTAATGGGCCAGCGTCAAGCGGCATGCGTCGTTTTTCTTCAGTTGCGATCCCTCGATGCGTCAATTCTTGCAGCAGTGACAGGTGCTGCGTCGGTTTTCGCAACGGCACAGCGATGCGTGGAAATTCTTCTTGTGCCGCGGAGATGCGTCAGAAAAACAGCCGCAAGATGAGCGATACGTCGATTTTTGCAGTTCTTCAAGTTCCTTCTCTCTTCTAGCTCCCAAACAGCAGCACCAACCTCCAGAGGTTCAATACTGGCACAGACACCTCCTGGCAGGTTAGAACTCACAGCAGCAGTATTCAGGGGAGCTGGGGGTGAAGTCTTTGTGTCCCTGAGACTTTCAGAACAGGAGGCCAGCACACACAGGCCCTTGGAGATCTCCTTCCAGCAGGGGACACAGCACACAGCAAAGTCCTTCTCCTTTTCTTGGCAGAAACAGCAACTGCAGGCTAACCCCACAAAGCACACAGCAAAAGGGCAGTGCTTCTTCTCAGTCTCTCCAGCTCTTCTCCTTGGCAAAGGGTCCTCTTGAATTCCAGGAATGATCTAAAGTTCTGGGGTTTTAGGACTGATACTTATACCCCAAAATGTCTTTGTTCTCTTTGTGCAAGGGACTCTGAGCCCAGTCCAAACCAGTTCTGCCCTCACTGGTGCAGCATGACCATAGGGGTTGGAGACAGCATTATGCAAGGGAGACAGGCTGCATTCAGGTGTAAGGCAAATCTCCTCCCACCACTCTATATGCAGCCAGGGTCTATTCAGCTCAGGGCTGAGTCATCCAGGAAGGGCCAGGCACACCTCAGCCCCCCCAGAGGCTGTCTACAGGGAATGCACATCCTCTGTCTCTGTCACACCAAAACCAGACAGTCAATCCACAAACAGGCAGAGGCACACAGGATTGTTGAACAAGAAAATAGCCGCTTTCTAAAAGTGGTATTTTCAAACACACAACTCAAAAACCATCTTTACTAAAATATGTGTTATTCAATTCTGAGTTCAGGGATATCAAACTCCATTTTTCCATCTTATCCCTATGGGAAGATATGCTTGTAAAATGTTACAAAGCATTCCCCATTCTGTCCTATGGGGCAAGATAGCCTTTCAATAGTGAAAAACAAAATTGGCAGTATTTCACTATTAGAACATGTTACACACATCAGTACATGTCCTACCTTTCACATACACTGCACCCTGCCCAAAGGGGTACCTTGGGCCTACCATAGGGGTGTCCTATATGTAAGAAAAGGGAAGGGTAGGGCCTGGCAAGGGGTGCACTTGCCAAATCAACATGGCAGTTAACAAACTGCGCACAGGCACTGCAGTGGCAGGCCCGAGACATCTTTTCAGGGCTACTCATGTGGGTGGCACAATCAGTGCTGCAGGCCCACTAGTAGCATCTAATTTAACAGCCCTGGCACACTTAGTGGCCTTTACTAGGGACCTACTAGTAAATCAAATATGCCCAAAGCATCTAAGCCAGCAAAAACGAAATCCAGTACAGCATCAAAAATACAGGAGGTAGAGGCAAAAAGTCAGGGGAAACCACGCCAAGGATGTCAGGTCTAACAGTGGCGTATTCCACACTAAGGACCTTATTCCGATGTCGGTTGGCCCACCACCGACAGGCCGTCAGTGGCAGGCCGACCGACATCTACAGAAGGGGTCCGACAGCCGGATTCTGATCAGACGGTCGGAGGCATTCGGCGAAGGGACTGACTGCTGCTTCTCTGACGGGCTCAAGGAGTCTGTCGGGGCAGCGGTGGGACCGTAATCCCTACAATAGGGGCGGTGCCTGCTCATTACAATGCCCGTTTCACTCTGCCTTTTCATGGCGGTCCAACCGCCATGAAATGGCAGATGGAAAGGCACTTTGGGGGCCGCTAGCAGGGTCCCCGTCCCCCCTGGGCCTCCTCTATGGGGCCTGTGGGGCACATGTGGTGCCCCCAAACATGCATGTGTGTGCCAGGCACCATATGGTGCCTGGCACACAGTGCATGGATCTATAAAAATATGCCTTTTTCAATTGCAGCTTGTGCTGTGTCACATTTCTGGGCCGTAGCACAAGCTGCAATTGAAAATGTTTTCAACTGCCATGCTGGCTGTCGCATTGGAATACTGGAGGTGGAACTGCCGACTACTAGTCGGCCGGTTCCACTCCCACTATGATGTCGTTCGGATGCTCCTTCGACCGACATCGTAATGAGCCCCTTAGTGCATATTTTTGTAGGTGGCGCCATATACTTTGCTTGAAGTGGTAGTAACAGCTTTGTATGGCTGTGTGGGGATATACTTTTAGGACAGAATGAATCATAGGTTGTTCAAAGTCTATGATTATTTTTGGGGGGTAGTAGTTGTTTGTTTGTTGTTTTACATGGGTTACGAGTTCCATGTAGGTATTGCCTTGTTTATTAGGAAGTAAAGCGTATATAAAAGGGATATTGGTGTCCTGAAATTCACCATGTATGGTGTATGTTTGATTGAATGGTTTGGTACAAATTTTGAAGGCAGTTAGGATTTTTTTGCTTTGCTTTTGTGAGTTGAACACTATTATTTATTTATACTTTATTTTGTAAATTTCGATGTGTTGTTTTAGATGGGATTTTGTAGTAGTTTAGTCACCTGGAAGGATTCTTCTTTAATCTAGTTATTCAGTGTAAAACGATAAAAGTTAAACAGTGTGTTAGCATTTCTTTAAAATTAATAGTTTTTTAGTTGATCGCTATTTGACTTTTTAGTTTAAATATAATTGTTACTTACCTGGATATGCAGTTGTAGAGTTGTATATTTTGCAGTTTCCTCCTCTTCAAATGTTTGTTGTTTTTTTAGATAATATTTGGTTTGTTAGTGTGTCTTTTATATTATTTGTTTAATTGTTTACGCAATTTGATTGGTTAATGTTTTTAAAGTTTGATTTTATTGGTTATTTTACAGTTCTCCTCATTTTTTTTGTCAGTTATATCCTTAGTTGGTAAACGCTTATCTATGTGTTGGTATATTTGTTCTATATATAACTTTATTTATTTAATAAGGATTTATTTGTTTTGATATAATAATTTATATTGTTCATTTTATTTAAATGATTATACTATCTAAACCTGTTTTAAATATATTTGTTTTATAGAAGTACTATTTTTATATGGTTGATGTTTCATTTTTGGGTGACATTAAATATTTTTATTTTATTTAGAAGATTATTATAATTTTAGGATATATTTATTGTTGTTTGTAAATAATTGGTTTTTGGTGTGTTTTAATTGCATTTACTAGTTGCGTTAATGATAATTTTGTAGTCGATATTGTTGTAAACAATACTTTTGACATGGTAGATGTTTAGTTATAAGTCACAAAATTTGTGTTTCCGATATTTTTGTACTTGATACATGTAAAAGTCAATGTTTTTGTCAGCGAAATGTATATGTTCGATATGTGACTTTTATAGTTATGTATAGGAACTTGATATTTTTCGATAATTGTGTGAATCTATATTTGTTGTTTAGATATTATGTCATTGATCCACCCATACCATATGTAAAAAGTCTGCAACCCCCTTTGAGCGTCTGGGACATGTGGTCTGTCCCCTATGTACATTTTTCCTATTCTTTCTGTGGTCAAATGATGAACATAATTAGACTGCGAAATATGAAAACATGCTTCCTCGAGAACAACATAACCAAGCTCAGACAGCGAACCCACATCTGTTCTGGGATTTCGATCTCCAAGCTGCGCTATCACCAGTCTCTGAGACTTTGCGTCCTTTTGGAAGTATTCTGCAACAGGTCAACATCACCCCAAAAGGCACCACAGTTTTTGGGTGCATCCTCTTCCATTCTCCAAGTCTGCACCATCACCCTCCTCATGACAGAGTACAACAAGAACTGCCCCGTCCTAGTTCATTCTCAGTCATCAAATTCTCAAAAGATCTCAGCGTACACTTTTATACCAAATCTGCCCATACGACTATTGTGGCCTTTGTTCATCCTTTAGTCTGGTACAGCATTTTCAGCTGCCTGGATCTCAGTATTGCCCATATCGTGAGGCTGGGGGCATAAGGCATCTCTCTGTTGCTCACATGTATGTACTTCTTCCAGCACCATGCGGCTACCCTCAACAACGCACTCTATATTCCACACAGATGCGGGGGCCCCAACCTGAGTAGCCATGAAAGTGGTATAACTACCCACTGACCTTCGACACGTTCAAGTCCATACTGTCTACCTTGTGTCCATGGTGAGTACACCACATATAGTTCAATAAAGGTCATAGTGAAAGAACCATATGAGGTAACGGAATGGAGGGGAACCATGCTCCTGCATATCGAGCAAAAAACAAGCAACCTGGACAAACCCCAAAAACTCCCAACCCCAGACAATGATGTCAGTCAGTCACGGCCAACCAATTCCCATAATGATCTGGCAAACAATTGACCTCCATTCTGAACTGTGAGAGGTGTCCACAACATTCTATATAGTATACATTCTGATGAGAAGTGGTCCCACATGTCTTTTCCATAGCAAACTCCTCTCCCTGGTCAGTCAAATCCATGTTCAGCACCCTGACTATTCCAGTTAGGTGACAGAATAACAGTGCTATAGAGCATATAAACTGGCCAAAGGATATGATATGTCTATAGTCACATTGGTAGATCAGCAGTCATCAGGGTGATCAGCCCCCCCCCCTTGCAATTCTTCTGGAACCTCCTCAAGCAAAGCTCGATCATGAGACTTTGGTATTTCTGAGCCTGAATCTTGAGTGTGTGTTCCTGAAGTCCTATTCCGTTCAATATCAGCTATAAACAGTGCCCTTTCGATAGCAGCTTGTACTTTTGTAGGTCTGGCCTGGAGTTTCTTGTTAGAGCGACATCTGTTCCTCTTTATCACCCATCCCTCTCCAACGTTGGCAGAGGTCTGGGGCAACCTCTCCCTTTGTTTCAGCAAGTTCCATGCCTCCCCCAGAGAAGAGAAGATTATGGCTTTGCCCCCATCCATCATTTTAAGTTTCACCAGGTATAGCAGTGAATATTTGATGTTGAGGAGTCTGAGCTGTTGTTTCACAGAGTAAAAGGATACACGCTGATTTTGTAAGTCTGCTGTGTAATCTGGTAATATTATAACTGTGATATTACCCACTGTCCATGGGCCTTTAGCTCGGGGGAGTTGAAGGATATTGTCTCTGTTCTTGCAGTTGAATAATCTCGCTGCCCCAGCCTTGGGGATCCTCCGGGGCGGGGAGGGTGTCTGCTAGGGACTCTACATGTACGTTCCACAAGAAAAAAGCTGTATGTTTGCCCCCCCAACATTGTATCTGCCAGCCAGTGCTCCAAGTACAAGTCCATGCTTTATATACCCCGTACTACTAGGTTGTGTTTGCGATCTAGGGAAGTGAGTCCTTAGAGTCACGTCTGTTACGTCGTGACGTGTAGTACGGAGCTAATACGAAAGTAAGCCATGGCGGGATGTGAGTATATATACTCCAGCTCATCCCTATCGAACTCATGTGCCTGTTTCCTTGAAGACATGTAGGCGTTATCCCATTCGCTGAACTGAAAGAATAGTACAGGTACGCTAGGATTGGACTTCGAGATAGTGTCCCCTTAATTTAGGATACTTACATGAATGTATACCTTATTAATGGACTATGCCCTATTTTCTTGTAGCGCTCTGCTGCTTAGACCCGATATATATTTATTTATGCGGAGCGGGACCGCAGCCAACTCCAACTGAAAAATTCTAGAAACCTTAATAGGTGATACCATGTAAGTTTTACACTGCACCTTCCAGCCCATAGACTGTTTTACTCGTAGCCTTGGTCCTTTGTATAATTTTTCATCTTCTCTCGCTTCTTTAGAATCAGTGTTTGGACCCCACCTATAGATGGTTTTACTTTATTATCTACAGAGAATCTTCACGCTTCAGCCGTATATTTTGTTTCGGTGGGTATTAGCATCATTGCCTAGGGATGTGTCTCCTACATATCCCTTTATACCCCTCCATATATGTGTTGAGAACTTAGTCAGGCCTCTCTCACTTCCTCTGTACAGACGGTAATTGGCCCTTATCGCTTCAGCTATTTATGAATACCTAAAGGATTGAAACACCCGACTTATGGTTACATCTTCAAGCAGGAAAGGAACAATGTCCTTGGGCTTGTAATGTATTATAGATCGTGAGACCATGTCCTCGCCATGTTTTACATGTAGGTTTTAGTTATTGTATTATTTAGAAGTCATCTTTTCCTATGCATGTGTTTCTTGGTGTTGGTACTTGGTCTGATTATTCTTCACATTTTTTCTTTTTCATATCACTTGGTGCAGAAATACTGCTTCATCATAGCACTATTTTCTTGGGTTTTCGCCAAAGCTTCATGTTGACTGCCATGTATATATTAAGTAATATAGATGTACTCATATGAGTTTCCATTGCTCCCACAGATTGTTTCTAAAAGTGTAAAGCAATTGTTAAATAGAGCCCTTTTACACACGCATAAGAAACTTCCCTGATGTTTGGATGACGCTTGGCTTCCCATTGAGTTACCTATCTGCTGCGCCCTGACGAAGGAATTATGGGTTTTTTACTCCATTCCAAAACGCGCGTCAGCGCTTTTCTTCTTGCTCTATGTATCTATAAAATGAATTATGATATGCATTGATGTGTTCAGTTTAGCTATGTCATGGAGTATGATTGTGTTGTTGTGTATGATTGTTAGTTGTGTGTCTGATGGGGTTTGAGTGATTCCTGAAATGTTTATGTAACATGCTCTTGGGGCTCAAATTTTGTTTGTGATTATGTAAATAGTTTGAAAGTAAATGAATATATTTATATATCTATATAAAAAATAAAAGAAATAACATATTTTTGATAAATAAAAAGATGAATAATCAATATTTTAGTGGGACAATGTATTTTTTTGATGATGGATGTATTACCGGGATATTAATTGAATATTAAGGAGAGGTTCTTTGTAGCTTTTGTTCAAGTCCATGCTTGGAACTTCCGCTTTCTCTGGCAACCCACAAATCTGATATTATTCCATGCATTGTCCACCCTGCACTGCAATAGACTGACCTCTTCTTGCAGTGCTTTAATCTGTGCTTGTGCTGTGTTCACAGAGGGGTGTATTGATGCTAACCCCACATTGATCATAAACATATCTAAATTGGGCTCCAGGAAAGTTTTTAAGCTGCCCACAGCTGTCAGAAGCTCAGCAAATTTCTCAGTGGGGTCATGAAGCATTCCCTTCACAGAGGCTATCACAGATGTCAGGCCGGGGTGACCATTAGCCTTGTGGCTGGCGTTGCTCGGTCACTCCTTTTATTCCCTTTTGGTTTTACCCTATTGGGGAGGAGTGTTCCAATGGGGTAGGTACCACAGTAGCGGAAGCAGCGCCTCCTGAGAAAGCAGCTATATAGTTTACAGTGGGAGATCATTCAAAGTAGCTATTACTGCCAAGATCACCAAAGTCCAATGAAGCGAGACCCCACCTCAGTTACTTCACACCAGGGACTCTCAATCCGCTCACCAGGATCACCTGTGGGTCCTTATAGGTCACTTTGCACTCATGATTCTGGCAATGATGATCAAGATTCTCTCTTCTCCCCAGGTCAACTCAGGAGTAGCTTGCAGCAATGCATCTATATTGGGGGTGTCTGCTACCTCGATGCGGTATTGTGAGCCCTGACCATTTAGTTTAATCCCCTCTATAAATCCCAGATCATGTGGCTCATGGTGAGGCCACAGGTCACCCCTTCTCTGGGTTCTGCTATCACCAGGGTATTGACTCAGTCTGCGCTGAGGGGAAGCGCTATGACCCATTTCAGCAACTGACTGTCTCCAGCTGGATAACACAAGGGGCCCAGCTTGGCGCCACACCAACTCTCCTTGTCTCCTCTGTGGCCCTAAGTTAACCTGCATCTTCTAGAGACACCACCCAGTCGCTCCACTTCTCAGTGGTACTCACAAATGTGGGTTCCCACAGTTGCTGCGTGGTATGTACTTGGTGCGAGTACGGGCTGAAGCGAGGGCTGCGCTTGTGACTCTGCACAGGCCCCCACTCAAACCTCCATGGCACTACTCTATGTGGGTAACATGCCTCAGTCCATTCGCTATGGATCTGGGACAACCAAACTCTGTCAGTGTTTCATCCAGGTAGGTGCCACAGGCAGGCTACCACAGCCACCGCGTACCATGCACTCAGTGTGGACTCCGGATTGTAGCAAGGGGACCTCGCTTGGACCTACGCGCCAGCTCTGCCCAGACTTCTATGGCAATGTCCCTTGTGGGTGATAGGACTCAGGCTGTTTGCCGCAAATCCGGGGTGCTCAAACGATGTCTAGGCTCCGATCGGGTAGGTGCTATGGGCTCACCAGCAATACACGCCCTCTGGTCACTCCGTGGATCGGCGGTGGGACAGGGCTCTCAACTATGCGTCTGTCCCGATTACCATCTTGGACAACCCCCTCAGTGAGCATGACTAATACTGATGAACTACAATAAGTTTGGTTGTGAAGGCTGATACCCTCCATCTTTCCAAGCTCTAAGCTCCAAAGGCATGTAGAAAAGCACTTCTCAACATTTCAGAAGTAGCTTACGATAAAAGTATAAACAGAAAGTGCCAAACTAGAACCAGGTAAGCAGGCAGATTCTGTAAAATGAAAAGCGACACATTAAGAAGAGATCATAAATCTTAAAACACTAACACAATTATGAATCAGAATTAGAATCCAAGGGGCATATGTACAAGGATTGGCGATAACTAACCAGAGTTAGCGGCAGTTTTTTTATTGCCGTGTACCGTGGAAAGCTATCGCCGTGTTGTTCACAACACGCCGCTAACTGGCGATAGTTTCCCTTACCGGGTGAACTTTCCGGCGTTAAGAATAGCGGCACGGCGAAAAAAATCCTGACACTAACGTGAAAAAAGTGGCGATGGGCCAATTAGCGGCCAGAAACTGCACGCTAATTAGCGTGAGTCCACTTGTTTTCACGTTAGGCGGGAAAAACCACTATAAAACACCCGCTATGTAGCCCAAACACACAAAAAAAAAAAACAGGGAAATATACACAAGAACCATGGAGGAAGCTGGGACCAGTACCGAAGCCAACAACAACCCCCCAAACACCCAGGAGGACCAGCCTGAGACCCAGGGGAAGGGCAAGGAGAAGAGGAAGAGGAAGACCCGGTTCAGTCAGCAGGAAAACCAGGTCCTAATTGCGGAGGCGACAGAAAAACAACAACAGCTTTTTGTCAGCTCCACAGTGTCATTGGCAACAAAAAATGCAATATGGCAGTCCATCGCAGCCAAGGTGAATGCTGTTGGAGAGGCGAGGAGGACAGTGGATGACTGCAAGAAGCGCTGGCATGATGCTAAGCGCAAGACCAAGGCGAAACTTGCAGCCAATCTCAAAGCAGCAATGCAGACTGGAGGTGGGAGTCCAGCGCCACAGGAGGAGCTGGATGCGTTGGAGGAACAGGTGTCCGCTGTCATCAGCAAGGAGACGGTGGTTGGAGTTCCGGGACAGGATACTGCTGAACAGGACCACACACATCAGCAACAGGGTGAGTAACAACCATGGCCTGGGGGGACGGGGGTGGATGGGCCCAATGGCACTCATGCCCAATTAAATATCTCTCAGTGCATACCCACAATGACTGTGGATAATGTCCCGGATACCCTTGTCCCTGGTGGCATAGACACATATCACCCTACTCAACAAAATACATTGCAAGACACATATTGGTGGGCACACAGACTTGGAAATGTGCACAGAAAAGTAACCCCAATATAGTCCAAGATCAACATCAGTCCACAAAATAAGGTCAACAGGAAATAGCAAAGGGGCCCATTAACTGGAGATGCGGCAGGGTGTCAAAATGGCCCCCTTGCCTTAACACCACGCATTTGCATGTGCCCGTGTGTCTGAGTCGTGTGCAAGAATGTGCATGTGCATCAAGGGGGACCTTACTGCACATACACAATCTTGCACACAACTCAGACACACGGGCACAATGTTGCATGTGTGCTGACATTGGTGGTGTCGTGCCTACTCATGCACATGATCAGTCACATTCACAGTGCTTCCTCATTTTGGCGTAAGAGAGATGCGGCCTTGTGCAGATGAATTGTATATGCGTGGTGATGAGGCAAGGGGGCCATTCTGACATCCTACCGCATCTCCAGTCAATGTGCCCCCTTGCCTGTTCATGAGAGGGAGTCCTGTGTACACCAAGTGAGAAAGCATCTAGTGAGTCTGCATACCATGAACACTTGCATTGTCACACAAAGTGATCATGTAGCCATCTGTCTAAAAGGTGCATATCCCACAATGCACACATTCAGCAGACTTGAGTCCAAATGTGATGTCATACTATAAGCAGGGGGGATATGGCCACAACACTACAGTGCCTGGACTATGCATATCATGAATGTGTCACCCAAATATGTACAACATGACTTGTCTGTGTGCCATACTCACAGAACTACAATGTCCCTGTAAAGAAGTATGACAACCTAAGTATGACAACAAGCAAGAATAGCAAAGTAGCACCAAATAATGATAAGTAGCTAAATGGCACCATAACCCCTTATGTCAAAATGCACTCTTCCACTCTCAAGTGTACACATATGCCATACAGAAAACAGCATTCCACATCAGTCCTGGTGTGAGTTGCCCATTACACCATGATGTGCATGTAAACCTGTCTGCTTGGTAAGTCTACTGTGTCAGTGAACAAATATGCAGTCATGTCTGTTATCATCCCCACGCAAACCCCGGCATCCAATAATCTGAACCAGGACAGCATGTATCATCCATGTGACCATCTGCGTGGCAAATACACAAACACACATCAGCCTGCCATTTGCATCTGATGGGAGGGGGGGGGGTGATAGGCTCTGAGCACCACTAATACGCCTATGGAAATCCACATCCATCAAATCTAGGCCCACTTTCACACCACACGTGGGGCCAACGTTGAGGGGAATGGGTGTTGTCACTGTCTGTTCAGCCTGCAACAACAATAGAAACTCACGCTGCACCATACTCACAATGGGTAAGCCAACAGGAGGGCAGTAAGCAATGCATGCAAGGAAAACCATTAATGACGACATGCACACAAGAGAAATCACAAGAGCCAAAGATACCTGGATGTACATGTGTACTGCATTGTGCAGCACACATAGAAACAGCTATTAGCCCATCATTGCCAATCTGCCTAAAGGGTTCCCTCATCACACATAACCATTCTCGCACCAAACACATGCACATGTGCACTACCCAGCAAACCTGACTGTCTGTGAGCCACACTGACAAGGCAAGTGACAGTGCATGATGAATTGCATGCCTGCACCATAAACATTTTAACATGGTGCAGGCCACGGTCACTGAAGTGGCTGAGTGTGGAGTTCATCCTTAAAGGAGCAGGTCACACTCTGACACTTCCTCGTGTACATACAACCCCTGATGTAAAGAATACTTCTGCTGCCAAACAATGCACAAGTGTCCCAACTCTGATCAAGACCCATATTTACTCCAGCTTGCAACATCTCATCATTGTAAATGCACATAAGTGAAAGGCTCACTGGCTGAAAGGGATAAGGGGCAGTAAAACCAAAGCTGCAGGGGTGACTCTCCCACAATGCAGTGCACAAACACATAAATCTGAGCTAATCAACATTGACTACAATGTGGTACAAACTGCATCACTTCCACTACTGAGCCGAGGACACAACTGGTGCCGCTTGTGTATAGAAATGGGCCATTCACATTTGGCATAACTGTAAACTGTGAGATGATAATGTACAACCACAACGTCCAATCTGTGATGTAGTACAAATAATCACTATCCAGCATCTAATAGGCTTCTCCTCCTAAACAGTCAGAATGGACATTGTCATGCAGTCTACTAGTAAACCCATCCAATGCATGACCATACTTGAAACACACATTTAGCAGCATCTCCCCTTTACATTGCAGAGGTCGAAACATCACCACCTGTACAGCAGCCTGTCCCACTCATCACTGATGAAGATGAGGAATTTTCCACCATCAACCAGGACACCCTCCAACAGCTGCTAGACTCATTTAGCACACCACCTCCGGAAGCAGGGCCATCCAGCTGCGTCGTGGAAAGTCCACCCCCCGCACAAACCACCCACCAGCAAGCACCTACCACCACAGCTGTCTCCCAGGACCTAGAGGACCCACTTCTGGCATTTCAACGCCGTGCGGTAGAGGTCCAGCAGGAGATGACTGATCTGGTGCGGGTGGGTTTTGCCAGCCCGACGGCCAAACTCGATGCCGTACGTGGGTGTCTGAGTCCCATTCGGGACCTCCTACAGAACATCAGAGACACCCACAGTCCGCTCCATGCTCTCCGACATTCCATGGCTGACATCGCTGGAGTCATGACTCAGAGACAAGAACAACTGTCCAGTCAGAGTGGCTCCATCGATGTCAGCCAGGAGTTGGCCCGCATGCGAATGATTATGGAGAACATGGAGCGGATGCAAGCGGAACAAATGGCTGCCACGGCTGCACACCAACGAGACATAGCTGGAATCTTCCATGCCCTGCAGCTGATCATCACTGCATTGCTGCAACAAGGTTTGGCACAGATGAAAGCTGCTGCTGCTTCGACATCCACATCTCTGG
Source organism: Calotriton arnoldi (assembly GCA_963921515.1). Lineage (NCBI taxonomy): Eukaryota > Metazoa > Chordata > Amphibia > Caudata > Salamandridae > Calotriton > Calotriton arnoldi. Next base: position 1,696,807 of record CAWUFW010001157.1, on the reverse strand, counting down.
CCCCTGATGTGTCAGTGGCTCACAGTGCTGCATCCAATCTACCACCACGCAGGCACATGACACATCCGAGGATGAAGATGTGGATGAATCTGCATTATTGCAAAGAAGAAAGGGGTAGCATCCATCTGTGCCAAATGGACTGTTTTGCCTTGGATCAGTGCTTAGCATCATGCCCCGAAACATCAGCTTCCACTGTCCCCAGATGCACTCTTTGACACTCACCTTGGACCTCAGTATGGACTGCCATGATTTGTGTTGTTCCCAATGACACTGCAATCAGCCTGCTGGCTGAACTCAATCTCTTCCTCTGGACATGTCACCCCTGAAGTACTCTGTCAGGCCCCCACTGGGCATCTCTGGAATGTGGGGCTTGTTTGAGCCAAGTCCTGGCCCAGTCTCCAACAGAGACAATGCGCATTAAAATAAAATTATTGAAGTTACACAGGTGTGTGTTGTCTATGATCATTAAAGTATAGAAGCCTGTAACAATGTTGGGCCAGTGAATCCATCAAAATGTACACCAAGAGACATATGAGAAATGTCCATGTCTAACTGTGTCCCAGATAGGCAGTGAGATGACCGGGTATGTGTGAACTAGCCGTGCCCTCATTGCTCAAATACAACATTCTAGCAAGATCCCAACTTAGCCCTACGTACAAGATGGAAATAGGCATGTGTGCAAATTTGTCCAAGTCAGTCGCATGCCACAAGTAGTGTCTCCCTTTACCATTGCTACAAATTCTCACTTGGCAGATTGACTCACACTCTACGGAGTAGACAAAGCTTGTTGTGATGGGGCACATTGCATGTCACATTCCAAGATGGAGCACACCATATTCACATAGATGAAGAATCGTCAGGGCATATGTCTACCAGCCGCTATTGGAACCACAATGTCTGCTTCAGTGAAGTGGTGTTGGCAATAGGGACTTCTCCCAAAGTGCAAGTCCTCAGTCAGCCCCTTCCTGTGGACTAACAATGCCTTTTCAATAAGGAAGCCTCTCATGCTGTGACCACTGTGAGCGGATAGGGCAATGTGTCCAGGGATGTGTAGTGTACTGCAATGTGCATATAGTCAGATGCTGTACCACCATTTCAAGGGTGGCATCACTATGAGCCAATGCCAAAAGTAGCAGCTGGGAGAACTGGCTATGACACTGGCACTACAGGGAGCAATGCTACATTTCCCCTCCTGTGTGCAGCAGAACTGTGGACCCGATTCACAAAAGTGACCAGAGACAAAATCCTAACATTACGACTTTCAGTATTCACAAAAGGCAATTAGGAGTAGTAAAGTTAGTATTCCTAACTTTACTACTCCTAAATGCCATTTGTGAATACCGAAAGTCGTACAGTTAGGACTTACTCGCAGATTACTTTTGTGAATCTGGCCCACAGTTCTGTCATATGCCGTTTAATATAGATCCGCAAAATGACAACATCCTGCATGGGCAGGAGGTTGAGCCTCCATGCACAGGAACATACAATTCAAATGATGCTGACACACTTGCACTACGCAGCAAGTGTGCCAAGGTCTGTGCATGGTTGATGGACTCTGCGCCAGGCTCACATGATATGCAGGGGGGGACAGAATCTGTATTACCCGGCGCATACATCCATCTCCATGATGGATAAGAGTTGCAACTTCAATATCCGCTCAAGGCCATGTCCCTACGTTGTGTTGTAAATGTGCAACAATGTGCAGTCCAACTCCGTGAGTCACACTCAAGATGTTAAACTTCACAAAAGAGTGTCCCTAGACTAGGCCGTAAATCCTACTTGCCACCCTGTTATCCATGCAAGTTTACTGTGCTCACATCTAAGGTATCCTGACACAATCCATCCTGCTAAGTAACATGTCATGACCACACGTACACATTCAACGGATTGTCCAGTGATAGTATAAGTTGCATACAAGGTAAAAAGCCACACTCCACCACATCACCAATGACATAAGTGCAACCAGAATTCTAAAGTAGTAACCATTATTTATTAAAGTACAAAATAAACTTCCCTAAACTAACACTAATCACTACTACAACTAATCACATCTAAACTAACTGGAACAAAGTGAATGATAACCTAAACTATCTACCATAACTAATCCTAAACACGCAACAACATATCTAAGACATCAACCCCCTCCCACCCTTAAGGCACATCATGAGACTGGACAAAGACATCTAGGCTAAACATAAACTAACTACACAAATATATATATATATATTTTTTTTTTATAACAACAAAGACATCAACCCCCCCACCCAAAGGAAAAGGAAACTTATTCCCAAATACTATAGAATAATAAATATCTAAAACTACCTTAAAATCTAACACTAACTATACCTACACTACAAATACACTACCTAACACTTAAAATACTTACCTAACACTAACTAAGAACAAGAAAAACATTGGGGAAAGGGAGAAGAGGTGGATGGGGCTCAAAATGTCCAGTCATTATGGGAGACCCAGGGCTGCCTTCATGTCCTGCAGATGCCTGGTATGCTTCGCCATTTCCCTCCGTATTTCAGCCAGCAAAACATTGTTGTCCAATATAGTGCGCCGGTCACGCACAGTGAATGGCACCACCTGATCTGCTGGTGCAGGTGGCATTGTCCCTTGGGTGTGTGGTGTTGAAGGGAGATAGGTTACTGCCTGTCCATGCCGGGAGCCACGCCTGTCGCCAGAGGGGCCAGGGATGCCCTGTGTGCCACTCTTGCTACCGTGTGTCATCACCTTGGGCACCGACTTCCAACTCCCAGCTGCCCAGTCTTCTTGGTACCTCTGTGCCATGTTGCAAAATCCCTTAGCGACCTTGCAGATGTGGAGGTACCGGTCCTTCCTCACCTGGAAGGCATGGGACTCCTCTGGCGACATGTTGTCTGTAAAATAAGAGCAATGACAAAATGTGAGTCCTGTAGACTATGTCAATGTTCTCCATTTAACTCAGAAACACAAGGTCAGTGCAACATGGGAGCCTACACTCTAACGTAACATTGTGAAGTCAGAGAGAGACCTGGACAATGATATGTTGAATCCAGGATCAGTGACTACATGTTGGGGAGACTGCCATGAAAGTGTATGGCATGTGACATGTACTGTCACAACCAAATGAGACTGTCAGTGTCAAATGATGGTGCTATAACATACCCTGCTTGAGGGTTACATGTACAAGGAATCGGAGTGGGGAGGCATTAGCCCTCCGGGTGTAGCGCCTCCCTCATCCTCTTCTGTTACACAGTGCTGCATCATATGTACAATGATCAGGTGCAGCCCTGCGTGTCCCCCAGCGACGGCATGAAGTTCCCCAAGTCAGCGCAAACACAGCCACTCTTGCACAAGAGTGCAAGGGTGTCTGTGGGCAGGGGAGGCTTGTTAATGTGTAGGAAGGTTACCCTACCTGCACATGAGCAATCCAGGAACAGCCCTACTCACACTTTCATCTGTGCTGCATCATGCAGCACACATGGAAACACGTTAGGTGGCTGAACACTGACTTGTACATGAGGTGCTGGCCCTCTCTCCACCACAACTTTACAATAGGTAACGCGTTGCTGGCGAGAGGGGTAAACATGGTTTACTCAAATTTGTCAAATATGCATGTCTTTGACCCGCTACTATCACTCAGTTGACAATTTAACAACGCAGGCCTTTACAACGCAAACTGTTACAATGCATTCCCCATAGTAACGGCCCCCTGGAGTCATAATGGTATTTGTGTTGTAATGGGGAATGCGTCTTAACGAACAGCGTTGTAGAGCCCAGCATTGTAAAATATATGGCACAGCAATAAATGCTGAGCAAAAGCATGCGGGGTAAATGCATGCGGAGTGATGTCACTAATTCGGACAGAGGGGCTTGTACACTTGAGCCTGAGTCTACCAGGGAATGAGCCCAAGGAGACAGCTTGACAACACCATTGCAGTGGCCAAACATGCCAATGAGATTCATAGGTCCATCGTTGCTCGGTGTTTGGGGAACATGCCATTGATATGCTTGGCTCAGAGCTACGCACTGCTACTTCTGTGAAGCTGGTATGCAGCATACCTACAATATTACTGTGCTGACCTGTGTCTTAGCATGCACGGCCTGAAAACCACTGCCTCCTTGTGCATGATCGGGCCCACTTGCACAGTCATCTCAGTCAAGGATGTACATGCATTCCTTGTCTGGTCATACTCATCAGCAACACCACTCACATCTCCTCTCCTAACTGTACGCTCTGTAATCCGCATGCATGTGCTGTAGTGACAGAACCCCTAGATTTTACTTGCATGTATATCACTGACTGGGGATGTGCAAAGTTACATCTGGAAGACAAATGCATAGCTCCATCTTCACTTCCTGATTTCTACACACTTCACACTTCCACAAAACATCATCACACTGTAGGCAAGATACATGTGATACACGCCCATACTGCATACTACTACGTCTATGATTTGACCCAGACATTAATGACATCGCACAATGCCAAAATGTAATGGCTGAACTCACCAGTGGCGTGTGAGTCCTTGAAGGTGTCGATATTCCCCTGTGTGATGAGAGGTCTTTCAGCTGGGAAACATGAAAAGAAAAGTGTGTTGGTATCAGACGTAAAATCACACGTGTCCTATTCATCATACAATTCATCACCATCACTGACAATGCTCCGTAACTGTACTGTTGCAGTTCATGTTGCCTACATGATTGGGTCTACTTTGCCTGCCATTCACACAAAATCTGTGAATGCTGAGTTGGGCCAAACAAGACAATAATGCAAGCAAACTTGCGCAGACTAGTTGTGTGACACATTCACAAGGCCCCATTTCTACACGCAACACATACATGCTCTGTGTACAATTGCATCGATGCAGATCGCACAAGGCTGTTTCACAAATGTTGGTAATGTATGACACTCTGGAGATGTCCTATTTCCTTTGAACTATTGTTCCTATCTCACCCATTGCCACATGGAGCCTATATACAAGGGCAGCATACCTAACTTAGCAAAACAAGGAGGAAAGCATTTGTACTCTTCCTTTTGTGCAGCACACAGGTCCCAGAAACATTGCCTTGGATTGTTTATGTACAGTCACCCTCCTGTACATGAACAACCTTTGCCCTGCACGCAGTATGGTGCAAGGGTGCCAGCGTTGGCACTACAGTGCTAAGTGTTGCGCCTGCGCAGTGGGAAACACAAAGCTGCACCCTATGCTTGTCAATATGATGCAGCGTTGTGTTTCTGATGTGGCAACGTTAGGCGTGAAGGCATGACGTCTCGCGCCTCACTCTGCCACATTTTTGCACATGGACACCAGTGTGTCCCACATGGCATTTTTGGCTATTCGTAAAAGTGTTCATATATAAATGTAGAGGTTGAACTTACCACACTGTAGGCCAATGATGACTCCCAGGTGGTCCAACAGGTCACCCTCAAGGCCCGCGCAATCCTGCCAGCGGTGCTTCCATTGGCGCACAGTCCTGTCGACACCAAAGACACGCTGCATCTGTGCCCTCACATGCTCCCACCTGACCTTCCGCACACGGACGGCATATCCTGAAAGGATACGACCCCCCCTTCACCATCAAGGGCAGGTAAAATTTGATGAGCCAGATGAAGCCCCCCAATGCCCCCTCTGACATCCTGCCCTCCCTGCCCACACCCACCATCTCCCTGCACACACCTAAACCCACTACAAAGAAAATAAAACCCCAATATGTGCCCCAACAACTAGTAAGAAAGTTAACTACCCCTTAGACAAACACCCGACAAGATTGAGGACAAGAGACAAAAAACACGTAATAACAAGTACACAACACTTCCCAGAGACACTATCAACAGGACACAGGACACAGCAACATTCTCTCTATCACAAATCTGCAGCACACACCACCAAACACCTCCAACACTCTCCACAATCACCAGCAATGTGCTCAAAAGAGAAAGTGAAAGTGCACAGCACTCCTCCAGTAAACAGGAAGCATGCAGACTTCACTTCCTGTGTGTTTGTGGCCCGTTTTTTGACTATACAGTGAGATTCTGCACGCAAATTGGCTTAGGGGTAATATTTCGTGAGGTTCAATGTGTATAGCGATGGATTTTCCATCGCGAGTATGAAAAAAATATCGCGTTAACGTAAATGTGGCCAGATTTTGCACGCTACGTGCAAGTTGTTACACAGATGAACAGTCTTCGATGTAATTTCATTTCAGAACCCAAATTACACCCTAAAAATCTTATTTTACCCCAAATGACACCCTAAAATGCATAATTTACCCCAAATGACAGCCTAAAATTAATAATTTACCCCAAATGACAGCCTAAGATTTATAATTTACCCCAAATGACACCCTAAAATTCATAAATGACCCCAAATGACACCCTAAAATACATAAATGACTGCAAATGACCCCCTAAAATTCATAATTTACCCCAAATGACACCCTGAAAGCATCTCTGAACACGAGACATACCCACCATCAAATTACAATTGTACTATTCTTACCACAAAATGTTTGACTTTCACTTGTCAGAGAGATGTACTTATGCAGAGGATAAACATGCACACAGGGTATGTGTGTTGTGTGGTTTTATTGCACAAACTGTGCTTAGGTGCATTTTGGACAGATAAATGGCAAAGGACTGTCACATTGTGATGTGCTCAGGTGAAGAAATTGTTTATTATTCGGTTCCTTCGGGCAGTTACTGCAGCAGAAACTGTGGGGTGTGCTGCACCAGCCTCATCTTCTTCATCATCCTCAGCATCGTCCGGTCCATCTGGCACTTGAATCCATGGGTCATTGGTGCATACACATATATTGTGCAGCACACAACATGCTATGATTATCTTGCACACTATTTCCGGGCTGTACAACAGTCTGCCACCTGTGATGTCAAGGCACCGGAAACGTGACTTTAGCATGCCAAAAGTGCGCTCCACAATGACCCTGGTGCATCCAAGGGACAAATTATACTGCCTGGGTCTGGGTGTTAGTGGTTCGGAGGGGTGTCATCAGCCATGGGGAGAGTGCATATCCTTGATAACCTGAAACATGTAATGGAGAGATGTGTCCATTAGTAGTTGTGCATGCTGTGTTTGCAGTGTTTATATTTTGTGGTGTGTGATTTGTGGAACTTTGGATTTCAGGTTAGCCATGTGTAGCTTCTGACAATTGACCAGCATCAATGCAAATTACATTGCCTCACAGCTGCTCCTCCCTCCCCCCTAGCCTATTTTATTGTGTGCGCTGCGTGGTTGCATCACTGACACTCCTACGGCACGCCAAAGGCAAGCCCGTCTGTGCCTGTCCGCGAGGCAAACAGCATCAGGGACCCTGGATCTCCTACCGTCTAGCGCTATGACTCACCAGCCCTCCTCGCAGTCAACGCCAGGAGAACGTACAACTGCCAATAGGCCACACCAGACACGACTCATGTCCAGTTCTGCTGCTGCCGCTGCCGCCAGACCTTCACCACCGCCCAACACCTGCACTTTCAGATCCAGACCTGCCACAAACCAACACTCCGCGGCACCCTCGCCTGCAGAGCCCACAGAGGCCAGGAAGGCTTCGCCCACACCTTCAACATCATCACTCACCAAGCCATCTACTCCATGGACTACATACTCATTTCAGACCTGAGCCTCCACCTCTCAAACCACAACAACTCCAAATCCATTACTCTCTGACAAAAGCTTGCTAACATTGGACTGATCCAACTCTTCACCACACTGACCCACAAGGCAGGGCACTCCCTTGACCCCATCTTCGCATGTGGAAACTGCTTCCACTTCATCCACACCACTCAACGCCCATGGAGTGACCACCACTGCGTACACTTCCTCATCGAGAAACCCCAAGCCACCCTAAACCACAGCCCGCGCCACACAAAGGTACTGGAGTTGAGTCACCGAGGAGCTGCTACACTCCACCATCAACGGCAACACCCACACCACTGCAGCCAACACCAACGGCGCTGCCAGGGATTTCCACACATGGATCTCCAAGTGCGCATACACACTTGCCCCACTATGCAACTCCAACATACAGCGTGCAGGAAAAGCCAACTCGGTCACCACCGACCTCCAAGATGACAGATGCAGAAGCCTGGAGAAGAACTGGAGCAACATCAAGACACCCATTAGGCATCACCACCTACAAGGACACCTAGCTCATACTATCCCTCACCAAGGTGCCCACACACACCAGACTGGGCTTCCAGGAAAGATTGCAGGAAGTTACAACATGGAAGATCAACAGCTGCCTGGTACTCTACGCAGGAGAGACATAAGTCCTCATCCTCGTAACCACACCATCAGCATGTGACAACACCTGATGGGCCACGGCCTTTGGCAGCCCCCCCACCGACAACCCCAGGTACCTAGGCATCGTACTCGACTCCTCCCTCTCCATGAACCAACAGGTCTACGCCGTGGCCTCCAGCTGCTTCCACACCCTCTGCATCCTCCATGAGACCTTCAAATGGATCCCCCCAGTCAGGGAAGACAGTCACCCATGCAGTCATTACCATCAGACTGGACTACGGAAATGCACTATATGCCCACATAGACAGGTCTGTGCTCTGCAAACTCCAGACTGTACAGGACACCGCCGCAACACTCGGCCTTGTGTGCATACTTTCATCATAGGTCGAGTCCCTCCATCGCACCTACTTGGTTCCCACCTCTCCCAGCATTTGCAAATGTGTGGCGGAGGGGCTATGCCTTTGGGGATGGTTTGTCTACAAGGCTAGCCCCAGTTACCACAGTAACTTGGGTTGTTGTGTCTGGTAGGTGGACATGTTACTAGACATGTTGTATGTGATATTGGTACATGTGCATTCTCACATTTGTGAGTTTCATGATTGTGGAATTGAGGTGTGTGGTGTGTTCAGTTAGTACTTACCAACAAGCAGTGCATTTCCATATGTGCCATCCTGAAACCGCTGGTTGATGATGGACTGGCGGAAGATGTAGGAATCATGCACACTCCCTGGGAACTTGGCTACGACATTGGTGAACATGCCCCGGTGGTCCACTATTGCCTGCACATTGATGGAATGTGTGTGCTTCCTGTTGTGGTATATGTGTGCAGTGTCCGCAGGGGGCACAAGTAGGACATGTGTGCAGTCAATTGCCCCCAGCACCTGCGGGAAGCCAGCAACGGCATAAAAACCTTGCTTGGTCTCAAGCTGTTCCTGCGCAGTGTTGGGGAAGCGTAGGTGCTGGGGCGTCAGGCTGATGATGCCATCCAAGACAGTTGGGAGGAACCTTGATAGGGCTGACTGTGGTCAGGATGCGGAGGATGGATGTCCTTTTGAGCCTGTAGTGGGCAATGACATCCTCTGGCGTTAGGTCTGTGAGGCTGAGGCGTTGGCGATGGACCCGCTGTCTTCTTCGGCGCTGCCTCCGTGGTGGTCCTGGGGGAGGTGGCAGTGGTGGTGGTTGTTATGGCCTTCTTGGTGCTCCAAGCTGCATGAGTAGTACCTCCATGGCTTCAGTGGGTCTTCAGATGAGGCTCTGGGCTGGTCTCCCTTATATACTGTTCTTTCTCACCTTTTTTAAGACCAGCTTTTTTCTGGTCTTAAGTCTCAGCCGCTAACAGCCTTTAGCGGCTGTTTTTTTAACGTATCGTGGGTCCGGTCGATCGTTGTAAATATCGCGAAGTGGGGTTAACGTGCGTTTTTGCACTGGAACGCCTACCTTGCATGTCATTAGCGATAGTTATCGCTAACATGGGTGGCGATGCTGAAAGCGGCAGGTATCGCAAAAAAGCTGTTGCTAAGGGCTGTTAGCGACAGATTGTTAATAGGGCGATAAAAATATCGCCACATTAGCGGCAGAAGAGTGCAGCTAACGCGGCGTTAACTCGTTGTACATATGCCCCCAAGTCTTTTAACAATCCAGATTTTTCAATCAATTCTAAGGTGTGCGCACAGCCAGCCTTTCTTTAAATGCTGTTTTTCTTTTTTCTTAAACTGTATTCATGTTGATCTCAGTTTATTTTAAAGCTTAGAACAGTTGCGGAGACAGTCATTGTTTTCTTATGTAGTCACTCTGAGTCAATGATCACAGACTGCTCCTCCATTATATTCATGTAATTTTCACAAGTGCTCAGGGCTCCTCCGGTATCTCCTTTTAAATAATTAGAGCAAGTATTTTATGTTTCTTTCAGCAGATCATTTTTCTGGCTTCCATCGCATTAGAGCTCGGATTAGGTGGGCTGACAGCCCCTGTATGTCACACGCCCTATCTCAAGTTCTTCCTGATAAGAGGTGTCGTCTGATTTTGTCCAAGGATTGTAACTATTATTACTATAGAGTTGGTCTCGTTGAATTCTCTACTTGTACATAGACCTCTTGCTGTTTATATGCACCACAGTGACCGCCAGTGAAAGAACTGGGACATTTTCTGGTCAGACGGCGTCTCTTTTTCTCCTTCTAGTTCTTCTGGAATTATCCCCTAAAGCCATGACCTTTCCATCCCAGAAGCTCAAGGGTTCCATGTGTAGACAACCCGGCCACTACTACATAATTGTGTTTCACATTATAAGCTGTTTATAAGGTGTGGGATTCTTGTGCCCTGGACTTAGTGCATTGTGATTGAGCCTTTTTAATTAAAGAAAACTGTGAAAAGGCATCTGAAGTTAATTGCCAAATTAATTACTTCGGATCTTAATCATCCAAAGCTTGAGGCGTTGTTCTCAGAGTCTTTCCATTCTGTTTCTCTCTTCCTAATCTGACCAAGACCATTACAGTGGCATAGTGTCGCATAGAGAAAAGAGAAGTGTGACGCAGTGGCCAGAGCGGCTGACTCCGGAGCGCGGGGCTCACTGCTCGATCCACGGCGCCGGTGGCAGCTCAGCTCAGCATCATGTGACTCTGGGCAATAGCTCACTTAGGGGCATATTAACAAGAGGGGGAGATAAAATTATCGCCGCTTTAGCGTCCGTTTTCGGCCGAAAAGCGGCGATAATTTTATCGCAAGATTAGCAAGGACACGCTAGCGGGTGATTCCGTGAGTTAGCACCCGCTTTGCATCTCAACGTTAATGAGATGCAAAGTAGGCGTGCCTCAATATGCTACATGGGTAAATATCGCGAAGGCAGCTTCGCGATATTTACAACAATGCCCCGGCCGGCGTAGCAATAAACAAAATCGCGATAAACGGCCATTAACGCTGGATTTTAACGTCTGCTAAAATCCAGTGTTAGGCATACTTTGCATGGGAGGTGGATTATGCTGATACGACCACAGGGTCGTATCAGCAAGGTTATCGCCGTTTTCCATGGAACATCGCTGGAAAACCAGCGATGTTCCATGGAAAACACCGCTATCGCTGGAATAATTATCGCCATTGCGCTATGCGTTGTTAATACAGCGTGAGCATGGCGACAATTTCCAGCGATAGCCGACGATAAGAAATCTCACGCTAAGCGCGGCAGCGATAATTATCGCTGCCGCTTGATAATATGCCCCTTAATCTCCCCGGCAGCCCCCAGCACCATGAAACCTTAAGGTTTACAAATAGGTTTTATTATTATTTATAGATCATGGTTTATGTTGTTTGCAATATGTACTACTTTTCAGGCCAGATGTACAACCCTTTTTTGCGGCCGCAAACGGGAGATCTGCCCATTTGCGACCGCAAAAAAGGTTCCAGGCATGTACAAATGCTATTTTGCGAGTCACTGACTCGCAAAATAGCATTTGCGAATTTCGCTATTAGCAAGGGGCGTCCCTTCCTAATAGCGAGTCACCATGCCACGGTCGCAAAATACTCGCAGTTTACCACCCTTTTCAAAAGGGTGGTAAGCCACTCGCAAACGAGAAGGGGTCCCCAGGGGACATCTTCCCCTTTGTGAATGGGTTTGCAAATATTTTTTAAGAGCAGGCAGTGGTCCCACGGACCACTGCCTGCCCTTAAAAAATGAAACTGATAAGTTTCATTTTTTAAGTGCATCCCGTTTTTTTTTTAAGGCAAACGGGCTGCATTTAAAAAAAAAATGCTTTATTCACAAAATCAGTCACAGACATGGTGGTCTGCTGACCCCAGCAGGGCACCATCCCTGGGAGGGCTAGCCATTCCCAATGGGGTCGCAAATTGCGACAGCCTCATTATATTCATGAGGCATGAAAATTGCGACCCCCATTGGGAATCGCAAACAATGTCTGAGACACTGTTGTACATTAAGGTTAGCGAGTCGCAAATTGCGAGTCAAATTTTGCGCAATTTGCGACTCGCTAAACTTAATGGTCGTACATCTGACCCTTGATTTCTTTTCTTCATTATATCTGGATCAAGACCCTTTTTAGTACATTGTACATTTTGATGTCTATTTAGTTCAGTCATCACCAAAATCCACATTCTTCATTTTAATTTATCTCAACCCCATCTCCCAAGGTCATAAGATTATGTAAGGTTTTACCTTTACTTAAAAAATACAATTGTCAGGTATCCGATTGAGCTAATTATCGCCAAATTTAATTTCTTCTTCTCTGTGCTAAGATCCTTGAGCGGCAGATCAATGTCCAGCTTATTGCATTTCTGGCAACTCATAATATATGCTGCACCCCTCCCAGTCTGGATTCCGACCGGATTACAGCACTGAAACTGCTCTGCTAAGTTTAACTGAGCACATCAGGCAGGAGCTGGACAGAGGAGGAACCACGGCTCTCATTCTTTTGATCTTGAGCGCCATCTTCAACACCGTATCCCATTGGGTGCTGCTCAAGAGGTTATCAGATTTTGCTATACCCAAGGGCTTGCTCTACCTTGGTTCCAGTTTTTCCTGAAAGATCGTTCTTTTGAAGCCATTGCACAACCCTATGAATCTTCTGTGTGTAGGCTACCTCATGGTGTTCCCCAGGGCTCTTCTCTGAACCCAATGCTTTTTAACATTTAGTTCCGCCCTTTGGCGCATATAATGGAAGAGCATGGTTTTTCACTCTATACTTATGGGGATGATAATACACAAATGGTTGCTTCGCTCTCTGCGAAGGAAGATAGTACCTCATCTCATCTTATTAGCTGTCTTACTGAAGTAGCAAACTGGATGCGGTACAATTGCTTAAACCTTAAAGGAAGAAAGATTGAAGAGGTATTGCTGGGCAATCACCTCCAGTTTTGGGGTTCCCACTATTGGCCGGAAGAATTAGGTTTATGTCCTAACCCTATGCAGGTGCTCAAAGATCCAGACCTTTGGTTGGATGACAGACTGACTATGTTTCAGCAAATCATCAATGTAGCTGCATGCTGTTTCGGCTTGCTCAAATGTTTAAGAAAAATATTATGGGTTCTAAAACTATTATACAGGCCTTACTCACATCTAGACTGGATTATGGTGATGTTCTATCTCTGGAAGCTACTAATTCCTGGACAAAGCGGATGCAGACTGTCCAGAATGTAGCAGTCTGCCTCTTGTGCCATGTTCCTCAGTCTGCTTCAGTTTCCCACCATCTCCGAGCACTTCATTGGCTTCAAATAGCAAAACACATTCATCTTAAGACGTTATGCTATATGGATAAAGCCATGCATCAGACTGGCCCGCTATATCTACAATATTTGGTCCTTCCCTACTCCCCCAAGCCAGAGCTGCGATCCATAATTACAATCTTGCCATTGTCCCAAAACTAAGACTGACAAGACAGGGAGACAATCATTTGCCTTTCATGGTCCGAAGTTAGGGAATTCCTTGCCACTAAAACGTCGCCTATGCAATTCCTATGCAATATTTAGATAAATGCTAAATACCATCTCTGCTCTGTTTTCTATTCCACTAGCGCTGTGAAACCCCGTTGGCGTAGCTATGCGCTTTATAAATCTGAATAGAATAGAATGTTGTCATTGGCATTGGCTGCTGATTTTTACACACTTTGCTATTTTGGCCATGCCCCTGAGGGTGCATCTCTTGACAAAGTTTGAAGATATGGGGAGATTGATTCTTATTTCCAAAATCAGATCTAGTTGGCACAGGGTAAAAGATATATATATTTTTTGTTGTTCAATAAATTTTATTAATTTAAGAGAGAGAATATAAATAGTTAAGATATCACAATATGCAATACATTTAAAAAGAGATTTGAACAATAAATATTCCCTAATTAATAAAAAGAATACATAGAAGCAATGTTATAAATAATGGATATGCATCAATAAAGTCCATTACAAAAAACATAGAGACCCAAATATTTCATTTGTATTACATTGGAGAAAAGATAAATCATCACAAAAAGAAAAACAAAAATAGCAACCGGGAAAAACCCAGCAAGAAAGAAGTAGAAAGAGGGAAAAGAAGAAAGAGAAGAAAAATAAATAAGAGAAAAGGAAAGAAAAGGAGAGCAGGGATTCCAACCTTAATGAAAGAGGAGAATCAAGCAGAGATCTGAAAAGGGTATTGAGCCACCAGGCCTTGAGAAGCTAACTGCATATATTTATCTAGTGATCTCCAGACACCAGAAGAAATAGAAGGAGTATATTTTCTTTCTTCCACCGACGTGTGAGCTCCTCGAAGAAACGATACCCATGCCCACCATGTGTGAGAAGATATAGAGTTAAAGGATTTCCATTCCGTCAAGATAATCTTAATCGCTATGGATAACAGCAAATCTAAGAGTTGTAAATCTAACTCATCTAGAGGAAGTGGAGATGGAGCTGCCCACGGGCCCAACACAACCAACGGAAAGGAAAGCTCAAATTGGATATCAAAGATTAACAATAAATGTTTATGGATCAGATCCCAAAACGATTTGAGAAGGGAGCATTCAAAAAACATATGTTGATATGTACCAGCAGCACTCTTGCAGCTCCAGCACAGATCATCCTCTTTGAGATTGAGTGAATATAGACGAGCCGGGGTCCAATGGAGAAGGTTGATGGTAAAAAACTTAGATTGAATTAGAGAAGGAGCAATTTTATTACGTAGGGAAAATTTCCCAATGACTTTCCAAGTTTCCGGTGTAATATGCTTGAATATATCAGGATCTAAATGATGACACTTCCTGAAATATAAGCAAAACGTACATATATCTGAGCTGTATTAATATCTCTTTACATAACAACCGTCACCACATCACCTTAACCAAGCTGAAAGGGTCCATCGAGCATAGAGAACATTTTCTTAACTTAGTTCTTCATACGTAACAATCTCCTACAATGGGCATTCCAGAATGCTCATTTGATTGATGAAGCTTGGTTTACATTTCAAGACACATTGTGACATCATTCGGCAGATGCCCCTTTAAATGACTAATCGTCAAATGTCTTCAAAACCATATGCCTTGTTATTTACATAAAAAACTGATCCTTCCACAAAGAGTTAAGTTTCCAGACCTTCAAATTTTTGTTCAACCAGACATCACTGCCTTACCAGAGTCTGGTCCAATCTAGTTGAAACTCTTTTGTTAAGCAACTAAATCACCATGTATTAAGGAGTATAGGCAAAAGAAACTAGAAATATTTACTCAGCATTACAAAAAGAAATGTCAATTACTTTTTGAAACCACCCAAGTCCCTAGATGTTTTGATCTCTAATTGTGGCTCTATACTCCATGGAACAATTTACCATTCATCATAGTTATTTGTTAGAACAGTATAACTATCGATCTGTAAGACACAGATTATCATTGCCCAGTTAAGGCAATAATGCCTACACCTTTTTCCCAAAGGATGGGGCAGTTCTGATGCAATGATCTAAAGAGAGTAGTGAGGGCTTGTGATGTAATCCTGATGTTTATGTTATGCCAGTTCATCATAATTAAGTAGATAAATATAATCATATCAGACAACTCCTACCACCCCTGGATGCATAATTCTAAATGTTCTATAGATGACCTCTTAGAGCTGTCAGCCTTAGGGTGGTCTTCCCCTAAACATTTTGCCTTCAACCTTCCTATTAGTGTTGCTCTTATTTTTGCTGACCCTAGGACTCTGTATACTATACCACTATGAACCAGTGCTAAAATGCATGTGCTTACACCCTAAAACATGGTAACATTGGCTTATCCCCAACTGGTAGTACTATAAATATGCCAACCGACGCACTCCGTTGTAATCCGTGTGTGGCACATTTAATTTACTTATAAGTCCCTAGTAAAGTGGTCCTACATGTGCTCAGGGCCTGTAAATTTAACGTTACCAGTAGCCCTGCTGCACTCATAGTGCCACCCGCCTAAGTAGCCTCTTCAAAAATGTCTCAGGCCTGCCATTGCTGCTTGTATGTGCAGTTTTAAACTGCCATTTCGACCTTGCAAAATAAACCCTTTGCCAGGCCGATACCATCCTTTTAAATACATATAAGTCACCCTTAGTTTAGGCACTGGACAGCCCAAAGGGCATGGTTCAGTGCATTAAAAAAAATAGACATGTACTTTAAAATTTTACATATCCTGATAGTGAAAAACTCTTAGATTCGTTTTTCACTATTGCAAGGCCTACCTTTCCCATAGGATAAGATTGGAGTTGCCTTATTACATTTAATAAGCTGTAACTTCCAAAAGGGAACAGGTTACCAAGTCATGTTTGGTATCTTTGGAATTGTAATGAAAAATCCTCTCTAATGGTATAATCAAATTTTAAATTGCAGTTTTGGAAAAATCCACTTTCATAAAGTCGTCATTTTTCTGCCTTCGCCATTTAGTACCTACAGCCTGTCTCTGGGTCACATGACTGGCTGTAGCTGACAACTGGGATTTGTGCATTCCTCCTAGACAGCCACACACAATAGAGAGCCTAGGTGTGCTTGGATGGGCCATTACTGGCAGGATGTGAGGGCAGAGCTGGGCACAGTCCTACTTACACTTGAATAGGCTGGGTCCTGCCTCCACACAAAGGGCTGCATACTTCCTGTACTTAATCTGGCGCCAGAGCAGGAAGTCTGTGGACTTCAAAGGGAACCCTCTAGAAGCTTCTCCCCACTTCAAAGGAAGGTCCAGATATAAATATTGGACCACAGACACCAACTCTTCAGCACACTTCTGGACCTGTGGATACTCTGCCATGAAAAAGGACTATTTTGCTACTGAAAGGACTGCTACTGTTCTGGACTGCTGCTCTTCTGTGCCGACCTGCTGCCTGCTGCCCTCACGCCTAGGTGAGAAGGACTGGATCTACATCTGTTGAACCCAGGACCCTAGAGTCACTCCAATGGCTTGTTGGCTTGCCTTGTGACTAGAGTCTCAGGGACAGAAGGCTCCAACGACCTTGAACCTAGCACCTGGACTCTGCCATCTGTGAGCCCTACCCTGCAAGTGGTGCAACTACAGTCCAGGACCCTTGGAAGCTGGAAGGTGCTCTGCTAGGCTATCTGTGGATCCAGCAGAACCGATGCATCTCCTCTGCGGCGCAATAGTGAGAGGGACCAATGCATTGCCTCTGCTCCGAGGGTTCTCCCAGCACAAGAACTCAGCATCAACCTTGCAGCCTGCATCCAAACAGCTGCCTGTGTGAAGCTTCCCCGACGCAAGCCCTCACATTTCAAATCTCTCGTCAATTGGAGCAGACAATGCAGGTACTCGCATCACAGCCTCACAGCTCATCAAACCAATGCTTCGCGTCGATCGTGCGACGCGTCCTCAACACCAGACTTCGAATCGAAAGCCCTCAAGTCATGCAGCTCCCCTCTGCTTAAAATAAACAAAAATGCCCCAGGGGATCAGGTCCACAGGGCCTATAGGGGCTCGGAGAGGGAGGCTGCATGCCTCCCCTTCACTTTAATTAAATAAAATTGCCCGGGTAGTTCCTGGGGACCTAAAGGCTCAGCGAGGGGGCTGTGTAACCCCCTCCCCACTATTAAAAAAAAGAGAATTGCTGCTGCCCAGAAGGGATTGGTTGCTGCAGGGGGTCAGACGCAGGGTCATTACGGGACCAATTATGGCGTGTGTGGTGTGTTTGTCAGTGTCCCGCGGTGAGTCAGGTCTTTTCTTTTGTCAGTTACGTGGGCACAGTGTTATCTCTACTTGCGCTTACCACAGGACCGTTTTGGTGATATTTGGGCATTATTCAACATTACTTGTGACAGGTTGGGATTGCTTATGCTTCTTTCCCATATATATCACTTGGGCTCAGGACTAATTTTGGATCTACTCTGGATACTTTTAATGTATGAATCCTCGCCCCTATTACACGCTACTATCGTGTTTTTCTTGGTTAAGGTGATGTGGTGACGGTTGTTATGTAAAGAGATATTAATACAGATCAGATATATGTACGGTTTGCTTATATTTTAGGAAGTGTCATCAAAAGACACACGATTTTGCTTTACTAGACTGAGATTTGAATAGGATTTAGCTGTTAGAATCGTCGTATACACGAGGAAAGTACGGGATGTGTCTTCCGTGGTACCATGGTTTTTGATATGTATTTCACGTACATGGATACTTATTGCTAATAGATGGTTTCCCTCATTTAGGTTTACCTGTACTTGTGGCAGGTATCATATATAATTTTATATTTTTCTCCTTGCCTACGTTTGTATCAGCACAAGGGCTTGGACAGTTTTTTCTGCATGCACGTGTAGATTCACCTGTTTTCTTGGTGGCAGGTGCCTTTATGAACACTATATTTCTCTTGTAAACTTAGTCAACAACAAGGGTATGTATTGGTTTTTACTTTACACGCGAGGTTTGTTGTGCCTCTGGGTATTTATATATGTGACACTCATGGCTTTGAATTCATACTATGGTGGTTTGGTGCCATGTACATTAGTATTTGCTTACATTGAGATGTTATATTGCTTGACTTATTCCAGCCCTGAAGAACTCATAGGGTGACATTAAACCCGAAGACAAAACACGTGTTGGCTGGTGTGAGGCTGTTGTGACGTTCAGAATAAAATGGATTCTGGCTGAAAACAGGGAACAAGACGTGGAGATTATTTTCTTGGACACTTTATGTATGTGCTCAGGGTTTGGGTTTATGCCTACAACTAACCTTATGATGTTCCCAGCAAAAGTGGACTCAATGTTCTCCATCGAAAATAGAGGAGGCCCTACAAAATCCATCACTAACAAAGGTGGCACCAATATTTGCAGGCCTACCAGGGGAAGATGACAACAAACAGTCGGAGCAATACAAGATTTGGCTGTAGAGTTGAGTACGATGAGAAACGAGAAACTCTGACAAGTATCCCTATATATACTTTACCACATAGTTTAATCTACATCAAGTAGCAGAAACCACCTTTTCACTATTCACAGAATATATTGGACCCCAAAAAGAATTGCCAAAATTTCGAAATAACATGAAGGCATATGTAAGAAATGTAACCAATTACAAGCCAAAAACATCCATATGTTTGTGAATTGTCCTGCATTAGTATACTACTGGAATAAAACAAGGTAAAATTATCTGAAGGTTATGGTCAAGAAATCAAGGTAAGCCCGAACCTAATTCTTTTTGGTATCACCGAAGAAGTCTAACATGAACAATTGAGCAGGGTGGAAAAAGATTGTTGTTTTACCTGATACATATTACTAGAGTGTAGATTTGGAAGAATTAGATCTTACCCTCATCCCCAGCTCCACAAATAGGGTGAGCCAGTTTTATACTATTCTGATATGGCTAAGAAATGTCATGATAACACTAGGAAAGAAATATGGGCATATCTAGATCATCAGTACAATCAGGGATTGGTTCCACCATTATTATACCAGTAAAGTACCCTCGAACCTCTCAGCTGGTCACAAGTGAGTCAAGCCTCCGACGACCGTGTACATGATTTAATATCAAAGGACAAGGCAAAAAGACACTATGGGCATGATTTAGATCTTGGTGAGACTACTGTCGTCCCACTGCGGCGGCGGTTCCAAGTACTCTGTTGAGCTGACGGCGATTGGTCTGCCGTATTTAGATGTGGCATTAACAGACTGTTTTCCGCAGCATCGGTTAGTCTTCTCTGCTGGCTAACAGACTCTGTCACCGTCAAGCTGGCGGGTTTCTGCTGAGCCGACTTATCCCCGTTGTGATGGTGTTGTTCTGGAGGCGGATTCTTGACAGAGTGAGTCCCTAATGGTGTGGAGACAGGTAAATACTACTCATTATTGCCTCAGTACACATATATGTAGTGAATGGGTCAAAATGTATATGTAGGTAATATGTAATGCCCTGTTTTTTAACAAATAGCATAGTACACCAACAGCACACACACACTATTTTCTGACATGCACACCCACAACTGCCACCACCAAATACATATTTTTTTAAGTTTCAAAATAGGTGTGTACATTTTACCATGATAAGTTGTAAGATGAACACTTATGCCTGACACCTGAAAAAACACAAGGCTAAAGCAAATGTTAACACATGATTCATAGTGAGACAAGTGACACAAAGCCTACCTTTGATTCCAGCAACAACGGGGTTGCTTAGCATCATCGTAAGTCGCAGCAGGACAGGAAGGGCCTGGACAATGGGATACAAGATGGAAACAGAAGTGGGAAACTGAAAAAAGATAAGTTTTGACCACTTTGTCTTCAATTCCTCAAACTCTAGTTTGGAGGTTTCCCCGCCACAGTTGCCTCGGCGGAAAGGCATATCATATTCAGAACAGCAGTAATGTTGGCAGGACTCCCTCTGACAGATGCAGGAGGAAGATTCTGACGGAGATGGTGGGACTCCGACAGTCTTTACTCCATAGACCCACCAACATCTAAATACAGCAGGCAGACCGCCAAGGCGGCAGGCGAGAACATTTTTGGAAAAGCGATGGCGGAACCAGATCCGCCAACATCTAAATCCTATATCTTCAACAGATGCCTCTAAGTTAAACCTGACTGCTTTTGTGGTAAGCTAAGCACATTTTTATTTAGTAATTTATGTGGTTCACCATGACAAGAATTGTGTTTATTATTTGAGAGGGCCTCTCATCCCTCTCAACTAATAACAAAGTTCTTACACCTTCTCTCCCTTGTTGTATTTAGGCAAGCTTTTCAAAAAGTGGATTCAACTGAGTGAAGAATAATTCATTTCTGCACCTTTTCTTTTATCTAGAGTTAAATTCACAATGTTTCTGCATTATCTACAGAATAAGTATACCAATACTACATTGTGCCAAATATATTATGAGGTTGTGTCCTGTCACTCGGAATTATAATATTTTTAAACTGTTACTGTTTGGGGTATAGTATTCTGTATAATACTAAACATCAGAAGTGCATATTACTGTCATTTAAACCAAGAAATGACATATTGTGCCGTGGACATCAAAAATCAGAATGTACGCAAATGTAGCCTAGTGGCAATTTCTAGTTATAATATCATTACAATGTCTGAGCTTCATGTGATGCTGAAAAGGCAGTGGCAGAGATAGACAGGGAATTGGTATTGTGAAGATGGTGCGTTAAAAAGGGAAATTACAGGTTTTTGTTATGGCTTAGACTGATTTGAGAATTTTAATTTCAAGGAAGCCAGTATAGTGTTTACTTGGTCTCAGTCTTGCTTTTCATTCACAAAGGGCCATAAATCTTCAAGCAGTAGTTTGCATGCCAGCTTGGAAAATGCCTTTCATCTCTGGGCAAGGGACAGTGCACTTGAACCTTTAAGACTGTTTCAAGAGAAAGATATACAAATAACCCTACTGAAAAAAACTATTTTGAAAATGAGAAACCTGCAAAACATAAAACACAAATAATGAATTGAATATGTAAGGTGTTATTGGTATCATACATTATTAAGTGCATTGCCACCTGAAGATATCATGGCTCCATGGTCTCAAATGTGGATAAGAGGCATAATGACAGAAAGCCAAAGGAAAGAGCCAGGTCTTTATTGCCTTTCTGGGTTGAAGGTGGTCCTCTCCTCTGCTGTTCTCAGATTTAAAGGAAGCGATTCCACTGCTTAGATGCCAAGAGGTAAAAAAAGAGCAACTACCCAAGGAGCTTATTCTTAGCTTTAAGAGTGTCCAGGGCTGTTGTCTGTCTCCTCTGTTCCTGCTGGAGTCAAAAGCTTTCGGGCAATATGTAGAGCCAGGTAATGTGAATCACAGACCACCTCTAGAAATCACATTTTGCTAAAATAAGGGTAACACACACAATTACAGATTCTCCTAGATAATAGATGCCTCATTGTATTAAAAACAAAGGAAGTGAATATTATGTAGTCTCTCTTCTTTTGTATAGCACTAAAAAGTACATTAGAACTCCCATTTTCCTGCTTTCCTTGGCAGGAGGTATTAACACAAACAAAAGGCATCACCACCGATAAACAGCAGTAGTCCATAAACCATTTATTCTTTTCTTGATGAGTCAAAGTCTATTGTCCAAGAAAAAAATCACAACCAGTAACAGAAAACAAAGAAGCGCCAAAGAACATCATCCATTTTGTCATCCTCATCCCAGGACCCATGTTCAACGTGTTGCATGTCATTGTCCAGCCAGATTATGGTTAGATGCTTGAACCCGTTGCTTGGCTAGTCAAGATTGACATACGAAGTACTCAAACAGATATATTAATATCAGCAATTGGGAGGGATTACAAATATTAGAGGTGGGATAATAATCACCTGCACATAGCCTTTAATAAAATCAGGACTCTTCTTTAATATTACCTAGGAGAATCTGCAATTTTATTGCAGTATGGGAGGCTCTATTATCCAGGTTCAAAGCCTTTGCACGACTGCTACAGCCACATGCCTATTACATTTGCAATAGAAATTTTTAAATGTAGATACCAGATGTAGAAGCACCTCTACATCACCTAAATTAGAATACATAGGTTGGTGGATGTGTATCCCTAATATCCTTCAGTAATTTACAAACCAGCTGGTGCTCCCCACCCGGTTTACCTTCAATTTTCTGATATCCTGCTGATATAACTGATTTGTATCTATTATTAGTTCTGAAAGCCTTCTGTTCCCCAGCTAAGGATGCCAGAAATTTTAGAACACATGTGACATCAGAGTATGGGGTCGATACCTCTTCCCACCCACCAGATACTCCAGGTATCCCATGCTGACTTATGGGCGCTTTTTTTACCTTTCACCCAGGACATTGTGATTTAAGTAGAAGCTGATTCCGAATGACCTGGCATGCCCTTGAGCACCTTGAAAAGGGCCATACACCAGAGTACGCCTGTCCTTCAAAACCAGGTTGTGAAACCACCACAGAGGGTACATCAAAGGCTGAGGAAAGATGAATAGGATTTGGACAATTAACTGACAATTCTAGGAGTGAATTGAGCCAAGGATGCATCCTCCACATTAGAGTTACCATTGTGACCCTTGCCATCTGCCTGCAGATCTGGGAAACACATCTTGAATCATAATAAATGGTGGAAAAGCATAGAAAATTCCCACTGGACCAATACTAAAGAGAATCATCTGTTGTTAGAGCCTTGAAGTCCGGTCTCCAGCTGTAATTCTTCCCAACTGAATGCCAGTCAGTATCCAATGGCCTGAACACACAAGATGAATGGAAAGCAATTTTATAGACTTGCCAATGACATCCCCCCTTTGATGTTTTGCCTAGTTGAATACTGAAACATAATTTTTCTATGTATAATTTTTATATGTGTGTTTGTCATTCCATTTTTGTAGTCCAATTACCATTTATTTGTGTTTTCAATGTAATTTAATTTGCTTTTTGGTCAATTGTTACTAATTTTGATTCATCCTGGCTGTCTTATTATGTGTTTGGGTAATCCCACTGTGTCTATGACACACAAACCAATGTCAATTACATGTGTCGTTGTTGAATACTGAAACATAATCTTTCTATGTTTGTCTGTCATTACGTCCTTATGATATATTTACCATCCATTTACTTTGTTTTTTAATTCAATTTAAATTATCACTAATTTTGATTGATCCAGGCTGTTCAATTATGTGTCTGGGTAATTCCACTCTGTCTATCACACACAGACCAATGTCAATTTACTTGTGCAGTTATCTGTCTCCGTAGTTATACTCTATGCAAAGTCTGCCTCTTGACACTCCCTTGCACCTTAATGCCAGGGCTTATTCTCCTGCGGCTGTATCTTGCCACATCTCCCATACAAAGGCTCCCTTTTGTGCAAGTGGCTACCATTGAACCACACTAGCACGTTGTAATCATTCCCACCTGCTAGCTCTTCACGCTAATTTGCATGGTCAGCGTCCTATCAGATGTGCAGCCTCGAGCATGCGCACTGATTGGTTAGAGATTCCTTAATTTGGCCCGTCTCCCTGCAGGTTGCACCTCACCATGACTCACCCCGGCAACGTCATCAGTGCAACTACCAACGGGCATGCTATTCGCTGGCCAGCTCATTAGGCCTTCTCAGGTTAGTCCTCTCCTCCTTTGGAACCACACCTTGCTTGGGGTACCGGGGCCTCAATTTAAATTATTTAGGCTCCCTGCCTTTTCTCCGTGTCAGAAATTGCTCATATAGCCCTGATTGGTACAGGCTTCCCTGTTTATGGAGCGCTTAACAATTCTGGAACTCTATGGTTCAAAAACAACCAACACAAGCCTCCACTGTACCAGGCTCCCTCCGCCATGCAGTGATACAACGATTTCACCACAGCGCTTACTTTTTAATAAGTGAGTCCTTCCCCTAACCAGTACATTCTTTCCCCTTCCTTGTCTAGCACCCCCAGCATGCTAATTTTTTCAATTTCTCTGTTTAACCAGGGCTACTCTGGATGCCCTTGATTCCCTTCTCAAATCCTACTTAAGAGATCATCCCACTTGGATTAACTCCTCCTACCCTTGTTTCCCCAGGCAAGACAACCTTCCTTTAACATCAGATTTACCTTCTTCAGGCCCATATGTGCTTTCCCTGGACTCTTATATATGTTTTAATTCCAGGTATCGGGTGTTTACGCCCCGTCCTAATGATGACTTCATATTGACAGAGGTTGAAACGCCATCGACAATAGACCTATATAGACTCCTAGTATACTGTAAAAAATCATTTGAAAGAGTCATATGTTTCCCCTTTATGTGTGATGTATGTTTTTTTCGCCTTTCTATCACCTATCACTGCACCTCTCTTCACTTAAGTGTGAGCAGTGGATCTTTCTTAAACAAAAATAAAGATGTGTAATAATGATAAAAGTATGCAATGAACGAATAGATTGCTGTACAGCATTGATTACCTGCCTGTTTCTTCCTTGCCCTGGGCAATTGTTGTTATGTTTCTATGACTGGAGACCTATTGCTTTTTGTTGGGATTGATGCCCCAGTGAACAATTGTTTTTCATTACCCCAGATTCTCTAAAGGTTTGGGGTAACCCTTGTTCCTAAAACTTTTCACCTCATAGGGACCAGACCGGTGGTCTTGCAGGGACGTGGGCTCCAAAGGCACCATCACCCACACTCTGAAACTCGACCAGAGTTGCCTTGTGGTCATACCACCATTTCATGACATCCTAGCTGGCTTCTAGATTTCTTTGGCTTTCTGCCAGAAGCGCGTCGTCTGGACAGGGAGTGCCAGCATGTAGCTGACCACATCCTGGGGGGCCTTTCTGAGAGCTTGCTCTCAGTCCTCCAGCACCAGACTATGTGGTCCTTTGTACAGAAGATCAAAGACATTCAGGTCCAGTCCTCACCCAGGCAAGAGTTCAGCAGGGCAGCTGTACTTTAATGTCTGCAGTTCAGCAGTGTGTCAGTCCTTTCAGCAGCAAAGCAAAAGCAAAGTATCCACAGGCCCAGAAGTGTATTGAAGAGTTGGTGCCTGAGGTCCAGTATTTATAACCAGTTGTGACTTTGTAGTGAGAATAAGCTTTAAAGGCAGGCTTTGATGTGCGTAGGTGCTGTGCCTTCCTGGCCCTGGCTCTAGACTAACTACAGGTGGTATGCAGCCCTTTGTGTGGAGGCAGGACACAGCCTATTCAAGTGTAAGTGCGGCTGTGCCCAGCTCCTCCCTTCTGTAATGCCAGTGAGGGCTCATCCAAGCACACCTGAGCACCCTGTTGTGTGTGGCTGTCTAGGAGGAATACACAAAGCCCAACTGTCAACTACGCCCAGTCATGTGACCCAGTGACAGGCTGAGGCACCAAATGAATAAGGCAGGAAAATGCGTAGTTTCTAAAAGTGGCATTTTCAAAATTGTAATTTAAAATCCCACTCCACCATAAGTTAGGATTCTTTATTACAATTCCAAATACACCAAACATGAACTGGCCACCTGTTCCCATTTGGAAGGTACAGCTTATTAAATGTAATAAGGTACCTCCGATGCCGTCTTCTGGGAGAGGTAAGCCTTGCAGTGGTGAAAAAACGAATTTAAGAGTTTTTCACTACTAGGTTGTGTAAACCTTAAAAGTAAATGTCCTACTTTTTAAATACATTGCACCCTGACCGTTGGGCTATCCAGGGCCTACACTAGGGGTGGCTTATATGTATTATAAAGGAAGGTTTGGTTCTTGCAAATGGCTTATTTTGCCAGGTAGAAATGGCAGTTTAAAACTGCACATATAGTCTGCAATGTTATGTTATGTTACGTTACACCGTATTTATAAAGCGCACGTGCCACAAAAAGGTTTCATGGCGCTAAAGACACAGAGGCGGGGGAGACTGAAAGCTTAGCCATAAGCCTGTCTAAAGAGCCAGCTTTTTAACAAGGTCCAAAAACTCATGTAGGAAATCATGGCTCTGATGTTGGGGGGAGGGAATTCCAAACACTGGGAGCAAGCATCAAAACCTGGTTCAACCCACTCTCTTCCTATTAAATTTAGAGACCTCTAGTAGATTGTGGTGGGCTGATCTAAGATTACTCTTAGGAATGTAGTTCCGGATTCTAGAGGTCAAAAGGTTGGACTTTTGCCATGTCTAGATTTACAAATGATACACCCAGTATTGAAAAGGGTCCTCTGAACGGCAGGAAGCCTATGTAATTTTACCATCAGAGGTTTGATGTGGCAGTATCTAGGCGTTTGCAGTCACATGTTTTGTTTGAACTTCATGGCGGGCCTTAAGATGTATGGGTTTCACCTGTGGTGCATGTAACTGGTTCATTAATCACAAGTTCGTTTGGCGCACACTCTTTGTGGCGTTTGGATGAAGCAGTCTCCCTGCCTGTTATGGCGTTAAGACACTGGGGTCTTCGATTATATAATGGCTGCACAGTAAGTTTATGTTCGGGATCTGTTTGGTTCATGCTCGGTTTGTGATGATTGTTTTTGCACACACAGGGGCATATTTACGTTCCCTGGCGCATCCCTGCATATCAGCAGGAATGCGCCAGGGAAAATGCGTCACGCAAGTTTACCCTTGCGCCACGTCCGATGCGCCGCATTTACAATGCGGCGCATCGTGGCGCTAGGATAAGCAGATGCGTGACGCATCTGCCGGTGGAAGGTTGGCGCAGTGCTGAAGTCGTGTCGCAAGCGCGACGCAGCTCCAGCACTGTTCCAACCTTCCCTATCCCTAACATGGTGCGTCAATCCTTACGCCTGCTTGAAGCAGGCGTAAGGATTTGACGCACCAGCGTCGAGAAAAGTGACTGCGTGAAATCTTGTAGATTTCACTACGTCACTTCTCCGAGGCTTCCTGCGCCGGAATGTCCCCCCTGCGCCGGTAGCGCCCACATGAAACCTGACGCAGGTTTCATGTGGCGCAGGGGTTTACTACGTGACGCATCTCCCTAGATGCGTCACGTTGTAAATATAGCGCAACGCGGCGCATGGTTTGCGTCGCCGCTGCGTCAAATGCGTGATGCAACAGCGGCGCAAAAGTGGCGCAAGGGGCTTGTAAATATGCCCCACAGTGTTGCATGGGTTTCGCATGGGGCACATTGCACTTAAGGCACCAGAATATTGCCAGTTACCCCTGGAGAAGGGCTTCATTGCCCGAAATACATTTGGTGAGTACTTGCACAGTTAGCCAGGATGATACCTGTATTCCGAAATGCCACTGAAGAAAGCCTGGATGGCAATTAATTCAGCAATTAAAGTTAGAAATCATTATGCCTCCTATTTGAACTTAGAAAACCTTTACAATAAACATGGATTACAATTGATTACTTGGATGAAAGCTGTATTCTTGTTGCCTGATTCTGCTGACTTGCGCTTTTGTGGCAGTACAGCCTGACGCTGGGTGCGATGACGCAACAGCTTCGCTTTGGAATTTCATGCTCGTGCTACCGGGACAGAGCACGATTCAAGCTTGCACGTCAAATTTTTGCCTTTGAGCATTTTCAAAACTGTTTAAGTATCTAGGCTGATGACAGACCAGACTAGCTGCTTGGTTTTAAGCCAGCTGGAGCCTCTGATTCAATACGGGACATGACTAGGGCGATTATGATCTGGTTGATAGCCTTAATGGTAAAATATTTCCTAATTTGTTTTATTTTTCGGAGCTGAAAAAAACAGGACGAAGTCACTGCACCTGTCTGAGGCTTTATCGAAAGGTCTTCACCACGAAGGATCCCAAGGCTTTTAACCACTTTTTTAGGGTTTAGGAGCACCCACCTCCAAAGGCCAGAAAAGGGATTCCAGCTATGCAGTTTATTTTTGCTAATCACAATCTCAGTTTTGTCCAAATTCAGCTTCAGCTGATGGAAATTCATCCAGTCACGGATGTATAACATGCTGCTCTGAAAAACCTCTATGGATTCAGGCGAGTCATCAATGTTGAAGAGCAGCTGCATGTCATCGATGTAGTTATATATTTTCACCCTTCGCCTCTGTAGAGTGTGTATCAGTGGGCGAATATAAAGGATGAATAAAAGGGGGGACAAAGAAGAGCCTTTTGGTACTCCGCACTTGAGTCCGACCTTAGATGAACAAAAAGGGAAGAGTTGAACCTGGAAGAAAGAATTTCAACCAGTCTAATGCTGATCCCTGCAGCCCTCGACACACTAACAACAGACTCAATTAAGTT
Source organism: Calotriton arnoldi (assembly GCA_963921515.1). NCBI lineage: Eukaryota > Metazoa > Chordata > Amphibia > Caudata > Salamandridae > Calotriton > Calotriton arnoldi. Next base: position 1,668,027 of record CAWUFW010001157.1, on the reverse strand, counting down.
GTCACGATCCACTGTGTCTAAGGCCGCCAATAGGTTTAAAGGGAGTAATGCCTGGGCCAATCCTTAGCGTAGGGACATATTGCTTTCTATTCATCAACCCTAGATGCAGGGAAACTTGAAATCATGCTTTCTGATCCTCTGCATCTAATTTCTTGAATTAATTGCTTTGCTAGGGTTACAATGTCTTAATTGGATAAGCACCCAGTCACCTGGGCTCAGGTCGTGGCAGAGGTCTTTCGATGTCAGTGCAGTTGTTGCATCAACCTGATGAGACACAGAACGAGCCACATGAGCCAATCCTTTACAGTAGTCAAGGATCAAGTCATCTGTGATATTGATCAATGCAGTCCCTGGCACAGCAGGCAAGCTCATCGCCCTTCTCATCAAAATTGAATGCAGCGATAACCCAGTTCTCCTGTCAGGAATGCTGTGCAAGCTCATCAGAACCAAGGGCAACACATCGGGCCATTTCAAAGATGTTGAAGCACACGCTTGCTAAGAAGGAAGCTACAAGTAATGCAATACGTCAGGGGTAAGTGATGGTACCTAATTCTTTCCTCGACTGAAGCAGGCAACTGCATACACACATAACAATCCCTCACATCCATAGTATTCACATACTCATACAGCAGCTTAGCATAAGCATTCAGGGGCAGATTTACAAGCCCCTTGCGCCACTTTTGCGTCACTTTTCCCATGTTAAAAATGACGCAAAAGTGGCGCAAGGGGCTTGTAAATAAGCCCCTCAGTGTGTAATCACCTTTAGACAAATTTACATGCAGAAAGTGACTAGTTTGCTCTATTAAGCCTTTATCAGATCCTAATGACTCTTTTTTTATATGCGGGTGTGCTCTACACGTGTGATTATAATGCACCCCTACACATAAAATGTGGTGTCCGCTACATCATCCTCTACCTTTATTCTATTGGTGACACACAGACGCCATTCTTCAAATACATTGTGTATGTCTATTTTAGGGTATTCTGCAGTGACAACACACCACAATTTACAACAATATTGATTTTTTTCAGGGTTTAATTTAACGGTGACACGCACACCTTATTGTGTGTCCATTGCTGTGACACGCACACCTTGTTTGTATATGATATGGATGTGTCATAATTGCTATATAATTGAGGATCAGAATTATATTTCAGTGATGGGCACACCTAGTTGTAGTTAATATTGGTCTCTTACTATTCTTATAGTTACTTTGGTGCGCTCCTCTATTAACAATAAGACTATTTTCTCTGCAGTATTGGGGTTTATGCTTTCATATTGGTATTGTCTGTCATATGGTTGACTTCATATCTTTAGATGTATTGCTTTTACTCCACTATATATGTAAATTGTATATAGATTGTACTATATATACATCTCAACATTAGTGGTTTAGATAAACATTACACTTGTAAGTTCCAATTTTGTGATAATTTGCCTTATACATATTTTCATTATGGCTGCTGCAAGCATGTCACAACCCCTACCGTTCCTAAATGAACTAGGTTTACCAAGCATACCTTGAAAGGAGTGGGTAAACTTTTTTCAATCTTCTTTAATAGCTATAGGAGGAGAAAAATGCAGTGCTGTTAGGAAATAACATATTCTTCTTCACAATTTAGGAGCTCAGGAGAGGAAAATATACAAAACTCTACCAGAACCAATCGAGAGAATGCAAGGGAACCAAGAACGTGTTGCAAGAATATATTGCAGTACTCAGAGGGTTAAGTAAACTACGTGACTTTGGCATCCTAAAAGATTCCCTTATTAGAGACCAATAAATGAGCTGCACAAATAACCAAATATACAAGAAATGTTATTAGAAAAACAACACAGTGTACAAGAAGCCATTGAAATTGCCAAATCCATTGAACACACTGCCATTTGATTAAAATAAATCAGATCTCCTACAGAACAAATTGCAGAAATAAAAGCAGAAAGGACAGAAAAAGAAGTATATATGATTAAAAATTTAGCTGTACACCGCTCAAAAAATGTGTATGAATCCAATATGCTAAATGCTATTGATGTGGTAGCAGCAACCATCTAGCTAACAATCCTAATTTCCAGGTCAGAAGAGCCACCTGCAAAAAATGTAATAAGAAAGACCATGTCATCAAATTTTGCAAAGAAAACAAAAGCAAAATAGTTGAAGATAATTCTCAAGAAAATATATTTTTTTCTCATTGGAGATGAAATAGGACTTATTTATATTGAATTTTAAAATAAAAATAAGTAACTGCAGGTGCATGAAAATATATAGGCCTTGCAGCTTTAAAAATTGTAAATTGAGTATACACACTGTACCGCAATCATCATTGTTATGTCACATAGTTTAATGCATTAGTCTTATAATATTTCTGGTACAGCATTTCGTACTGCAGTCAACATCACAGAAATGTACCAGCACAATGTGAAAACGGTAGAGTGAGCTGAAGTGTGAGTTTCAATCTGTTCCTACCGAGTGGCCTGTTGAGATCTATGATGCACGTATAAAATTCCTGGGCCTAATGTCCGAATCAGCAGTTTAAAAAACACCTTCTTTCAGAAGCAGTGTTAGCTGACGCTCCCTCGGGTAGACATCTCAAAGAATGTAGCAGTGACAGCCCAAATCCAGTGCAGGTGGGGGGATTGATGTGGGGGGGGGGGGCAAAGGTTAGGTGGGGGTGTCGCCAAGGACTCGTTTTCATGCTGGGAGTTAATTCCCGTTTCCTGTGCTACCCTAAGTGTGTGCAGTGATCAGAATTCCAAGTTGTGTCATAATTCTTCACCCACATTTTTCACATAACAGATTTTATTAAGTGGGTCAAAGTCGAAAATTGGCAGCAAACTGCACGCACAGGCACTGCCAGTGGCAGGGCTGAGACAGGTTTGAAAGGCTACTTCTGTGGGTGGCACAATCAGTGCTGCAGCCCACTGGTAGCATTTGAAATACAGGCCCTGGGTATATTGTATGCCACTTTACAAGGGACTTACCTCTGCTCTCTTAGGTGTTCTTGTACAGGATGCTGAGCCGATGCCGAGACTTGAACCCGGCTCACAGGCTTCAAGGTCGGCAGTTCTGGCCGTTACGCCACATCTTCTGTCCTGCCCCTTCTCTTCTATTTTCGGTAATCTTGTTTAGCAAACGCTGCTGGGTCACTTTGCTGCTGCTCATCGCAAACCCCCCCTTAACGCGCCCCCCCTCTAGGTCTGCGGCTCATGTTCTGACTGCCCCCCTCGCATCCGCTGCTGTTGTTACAGATAAAACCTAATATATCTTTTGTTGCAGTCTAAAGCTCTCTTATACCACAATTTGTGCTTGAGTGCTACACAAAATCGTTAAAAAAATATATACATAAATAAATATTAAAGCTCATTGTGTCTCATTCTCAACAGAGGAGGTACGCCCAGCTGCACAAAAGAAACCTCCCTCAGTGCGGCCCCACTTCCTTCAGCAATCGTGGCTGGGTCACTTCACCGCCGCTCCTCTGGCTGCTGGAGGTGTCTTGTTCTACTCGGAGGAGGTACAGCCAGCCAGAGGAGCAGGATCATGGGAGCTGTGCTGCAGGGCACTGTTCATTGCAAGTGGTTCAACTTCCATTTCATCTTCATGAACAGTCACCAAGGCAGCCCCTTGGACGGCCCTGTTGCATGGTGCAGTGGCAGTGGCACTGGGGCCCAAAGATCCAAGAAACCCACTGAACACTGAGTATAGCTATATGTTGCTACTAAGCAAGCAGTCACAAGTGAAGTTACCTTGCAGGCACCAGGGACATTATTTGGATGGTGCAGCAGGTGCGGCGGCACAGAGGCCAAAAGCTCCCAAAAAAACAATGAACAATGATAATTGCTGTATGTTGCTACTAAAAAAGCAGTCACAAGTGCAGTCACCTTGCAGGCACCAGGGCCTTGATTTGAATGGTGTAGCAGGTGCAGTGGAGTGGCACAGTGGCCAAAAGCTCCAGGAAAGGAAATCCACTGAACACCGATCATTGCTGGACGTTGATACTAAACAAGCAGTCACAAGCACAGTTACCTTGTAGGCACCAGGACCAGGATTTGGATAGTGCAGCAGGTGCAGTGTCCCAAAAGCTCCAGCATGCTTGTCCGCAGCATGTGTTTTTTTCTTTGTCATCCACCCTTTACCTAATCTCCCCGCATTATATTACTACCAGTTACTGCACAATATATTGGCTTTCTTAACAAACAAGAAATAACACTTTTATGGAGTTTCAGCAACTTATATTGCACAACTGCTCACCAAACTACAACTTACAACAAAAAACAGCTTATTATAAATCACAAAGGCGAAACCTATTGCATTTACAAATGCTTATTATAAATTGGTAATGGATTTCTTGAGTGCCATGTCGATTTAAAACTTAAATTATTTTGGTGATGTTTAACTGCTTTACACCTTTTCCTCTCTGTAAGCCATGATTCTCAGTGCCACAGCTACCCAGGGATTTACAGATGAAACCTACTTAACCTAAAGGGTTTGGTAAGCATATTACATAGTGAAGTTGCACAACCACTCCATATGATACACCCCATTTCCTCACAGTCAAGTTGGATTTTATATTACTATTTTGGAAATTACAATTTTAGTAAGTTGTCATTTTCTTCACTTAAACCAAAAGGCTTTCCTGCCAGTGTCCAGATGTCACCTGACCCCTGATGTCTCTACTGTGGTGTGATGAGTATTGCTCCCAGACAGTGGACAAATGGCTCTGGGTGTGAGGAGGGGACTCTTCTCTTGACAGGATGTCCTCGGGACAGTGCCTGGATCCTTCCCGAGTTTCAAAGGACTCCTACCTTGTCACTGGCAGATGAAGCTCTCACCTAGTCCTGCCTCCCTTTTGCCTTTCTTGTCAGGCTGGCACTAAAACCAGTGGGAGGCCGGAACTGACCGGAACTGGCTTAGGGGTAGACAAAGGCTTGCTCTCCATCCACTGGCTGGCACTGGGCTTAAAAGTGGACCCCGCAGACCTCTCCTCAGAACACTCCTGGGCCTGTGAAGAATCAAAAGAAGGATTGCCCTGCTGTCTGAAGAGTCTGATTGAAGGCTGGCCCTGCTTGACTTGAACCCAGGACCTCAGAAGTGGCTCCAGCGGTCATTTGTGTGGCCTCCTGTTTGACTACAGGGACACAGGAGGCTTCCAGAGACCTCTCTCCCCACAATTTCCCAGCTGACCAGTTCCAACTGGACTGACCCAGAGCCCTGCTAGTGGCCTCTGCTGGAGTGAGTCCTAATCTCTAAGTGATATCTCCTAGGACCTGGACCCCTAGCTGGTGTCAGAGTGTACTTCTCCAACTTCAAAACTGAACTCCAGGTGAAAACCGTCAACAATACCTGTCAACGCGAAGCTCTGATGGCTATCTGCTCTTCACGTCAGCAATGACCACCTTCATATACCGCCAATGTAAAGGCCCAGCGGCGACATGCTCCTCACGTCAGCAACAACTTCCCATGTCTCCTACTAATGTAAATCTCCAGCGGTGACCTGCTTCTCACGCTGTTAGCAATATCCTCCTGGCTCCCATCGACGCTAAGCTCCGGCTGTGGATCCTCGCATGAAACTTTACTCAGAAGCAAGTAACTCTCCATCGGGATGAGCCTGGTCCCCGTGTCTGACCTCTGTTCCATTGTGGTCGACCTCAACTTCAGAAGTTGACCCGGTTCAGCATGATCAGATAACCATGAGTGCTGATTTGTGCTGTCACCAGAAAGTTCAAAAATTCATTACTCTGGTTCTAAAACTGGCTTTTTGTCATTTTGGTATCATTTTATTTATTACATTTTTCTCTATTTTTCTAGGATAGTTTGGGATATTCTTCTGTTGTATTTTCACTTTATTACTGTTTGAGTGCTGCATAAATACTTTACCTATAAGTTAAGCCTGACTGCTTTTGAGCCAAGCTACCAGAGGTTTAATCACAGGTTTATTTGGTGAATTTTATGGTTCACCCTGACAAGAACCTGACAAGATTTGTGTTTATTACTTAAGTGGGGCTCTCACCACTCTCAACTAATAACCCAATTTCTTACATGTCTGCTCGTTTTATTAACATCCAACATGAACGGGGGGCGGGCCTGTTATGCGGCATGACAACCAGGAATGGATGAGGGTTCAGCATCTTTTAGAAGAGATTTGATACCCGAGAGCGATTCAGGTTGAGACACGGAAACTAACTTTAAAAGTACACCCACTGATTTATTTTGGATAGATTCCTTTACCCAGGGGTACTTTTTGTGATTTCTGTTGGCACATGTCACCAGCCCTTGCAAGTCATTATGGGAGCATAGAAAGGACTGTCCCTGCAGAAACCTGTCTAGGAAAGACACTGTGACCCGACCGAGTTGCTTGGGATTCCAAAATTTGTGACTCCACAATCACTGATTGGCAAAGCGCTTCTGCCCAACTGCCAAACACAGTGAATCTAAGCAGAAACACCATAGCAGCTTATTAAGACCTGCATCAATAAAGAACTATTCAGAACCTGCTACATTGCTTCCTGAATGTGGGTGAGCTGTTTATTTCTTCAATACTAGGACTAGGCCTGATGCTCTGTTGAACCTCTCCTGGCCTGCACTGCTTCTGCTGCTGATCTTGTCTTTCCTGTGTTAAACCTCCCAATCAGCCACACACACGCACGCACACACACGTTAATTCAAGCCATTTGGAGAGCTAAGGGATCTGAAGGCCACCTTTTCATCGCAGAATAATTTTCCTTACCCTTGTTAGCAGAGAACATTTGTAATCTCATCTCTGCTATTACTAGGCTGCCTCTGAGACCAATGAAATTGGGGAACATACGAAATACACTATAAACGCTAAAAGGCTTATGTCTCACACATGACACTAGAACACAAAGACAAAAGGACAAGGGTCAAACAACCTCAACTAAATTGTAAACGCCAAAGGAATACCAGTATGGAAATGTGGGAGTTCTTGATCCTTATCTATAAAGATACAGAGTGCCCTAATAAGAGTAATATTTCAAATGAAAATAAAAAAATAATAATGTAATGTACAATGGATAATGATTTCTTAAAAGTTGTGACAGCTACAATTCTTTCTGTTTCAACAGGTATTTCTTTCTTGTGGGAAACCAGATGAACCATTCCGGCCCCCATTGTACATCTGAGCCCTCTTTTAGCCTTCATGAGGCCCCTTGGAGTGTCCCTTTACATAATGCCCCATCACACATCTACTTTACTGTGATCAGATAAAATCTACAGCCCAGTCCTATACATATTCAATGCTACTAATAAGATCTTGTTCTTAGTTGAAAGTAAGTATTCGAAAATTGGACCTAGCCAAAAGAGATGTTGTGTTGTTTGGTGACCACCATGGAATCTGGGCCTTAGATTTCTAGGGAAAGTACTTGGGCTACAGCCTCTATATCAGTTACTAAAGTTCAATACCTTTGTTTCGTGAATGATGTTTTCTCTATTGCAATTCAACATAGGTCTCAAATTTGAGGGCCTTGTCCAATTGTGGCACCCAAACATCCCCTGTATCACAATTACGAGTGGGTCAGAGTATTCTGACCTCTCAGAGTTTTCTGAAGGTACATATCAGCAACTCAAAGTGCCAATATTTAGGGAAAATGGGCCTGCAAAATACTGAAACATATGGATTTTGGTGCAGTGAACACCAAATTAGACTTTACTCCAGATTATTGCGGGAAATCTTGAAACTGTCACCACTTATCACATCCAATAAATAACTATCCCAGGTTATAATTATTTATCAGGTGCCATAAATATTGCAACATGGAAATCGAAGTCATAACTGCCAGTTCTTGCTACTTCTATCTCAGAAAGCTGTAATTGCAACATAGAGTCATAGTGTTTATGGCTGTCTTGTCCTACTTGTGAGAAAGTGGATTATTAGTTGAAGTCCTCTTCAAACAATAATGGTACTACTCTTTACCAGGTTCAGTCAGGTCTCAATAATTTAAACCTGAGCGCAAACCTGGGTAGCTGTAGAACAGAGCAGAAAAGCTTAACTTAGGAGAAATGTGTAAAGCATTTGTCAATAGCAAAACAGTTAAAAAATAGAACGCACAATACAAAAAATCCCACTGCATTTTATAAAAATGGAGAAAATTTTTAACCCGTTTACCGTGGCGATAATTTCGCCGCGGTGCAGGGCGTTCCATTATGTGGGCGGGGCCGTGTCGGCCAACGGACGTGCGCAGCACTACCAAGGTAGTGCTCGCGATGGCCGCTGGCCGACGGGCGCACTTAAAGGGTTAATGAGCAAATAGACACCTAAATGACAAAATTCTGATGTAGGAACTGGAAATATGATTTTTAAAAGTTTTAGATGTTTCTAGCACCAAAAAGCACAAAGCACCAACCACAGGTATCTAGCCATGCTAGATCAGGTCAAAGTCAAATTTTAGGCCAACCACTATGAGTCAGATACAGGGACCAGGTTTGTTCCAGTGGAAAGTTTACCTTTTGAGTCAATCGTTTTTCTGGAGAAAGTCCTCATCAATGGGGACATCAGCGGGTCGGGGTGCCCGTTGAATTCAAAGACAGGCTCATCAACAACAGCTGGCTGAAGTGCAGGGCCTTGGTGGGAGCCTCGGCTCCAGCAGGATGTTTGAGGCTCTAAGCGTCAAAGGTGGGAAAGCTCCTCAGCAGGCGCAGTTTGAAGTTGGGGCCCAAGAAGTCATCGTCCTCACCGGATTGCTGCTTGGCATTGTTCCAGGTGAAGCCCTCTACGTTTGAACTGTTCTGGAAGTCAGGATCCTTTCAGCGGGGCAAACCAGCAAGTTGGGTCCGACCGGCAGTTCAACATTGGCGACTGCTGCCTGGCCGAAGTCCAATGGTAGCCTCTGTTTCTTCTGGTGAAAAATTCCCAAAAAGTTTCTTAGAGTCTGATCTTTCAATTTTTAAGGAGGAAACTCTAACACCAGCCTAGGGTCCAGGACATTTTAGGTACCACTTGGGGGTTAGGACTCAATCTCCCAATAGCCATGTTAGACTTGGCCCCCTCTACAGGGTCATCTCAAACTTTTTGCCTTCAATCCCTTCCTGTGCTGAGCCCATTTTTGCTGGCTTTTAGGACTCTGTGCCCTTCACCACCGGTAACCAGTGCTAAAGTGCTTGTGTGGTGTCCCTAAAGTATGGTAAAATTGATCTACACATGATAAAGCATGGTAAAATTGGCCTACACCTTATTGGCACATTCAATTTACGTATAAGTCCCTAGCATATGGTACTATATGTATCCAGGACCTGTAAATTAAATACTACTATTGGACATGCAGCACTCATTGCGCCACCCACTAAAGTAACACTTTAAAACATGTCTCAGGCCTGCCGTTTCAGCCTGTAGTGCAGTTTTTAAATTGCTAATTCGGTATGGCCAAATAAACCTTTACCAGGCCTAAACCTTCCTTTTAAATATATATAATTCACCCCTAAGGTAGGCTTTAAACAGCCCACAGGTAGGGTGCACTGTATTTAAAACGTGGAACATGTCTTTTTAAGTTTTATACGTCCTGGTAGTGAAAAACTCCTAAATTTGTTTTTTACTACTGGAAGACCTACCTCTTCCACAGGATAACATTGGGTTACCTTATCACATTTAGTAAGTGCTAACTTTTAATTGGAAGCAGGTAGAGATATGCTATTTAGATTTAATGGTAAAGTTGGATTTTAGATTACAATTTTCAAAATGGAACTTGTAGAAAGTTGGCATTTACCTGGCCAAATGTTTCTGAGGCCTACTGGAACTTATCAGCTGCCACTAGTCTTTTGTCAACCCAAACTTCTTGGAGCCTTGACAGGAGAAGGGGAGAACTTTAAAGAACCAGATGTGGAGCTAGTATAGGGAATCCCCACACTTCAAAGGCTGCCACCAGGCATAAATATTGGAACTCCAGAGCCTCTCTTCAGTACACTCCTGGACCTGTGGCCATAACAAAGAAAGACCTGCCATGTTCCCCAGAGGACTGCCCTGCTGCTACCAGAGGACTACCTTGCTGCTTGAGGCCTGCCTTGTTACCCAGAAGACTGCCATGCTGCTTGAGGCCGGCCCTGGTCTCTGAGAAGGAAGACCATGACAACCGCCTATGTGAAGCTTCAGTGACATCTGCTCTTTGCACTGCCGCAACTGACGGGGACGACCGGCAGCACAAGATCTGCACTTCTCGCTACAGCCCGGCCTGCTGTTCACGCTACATCGACAACCATCCATGATGCTCTTCCTGCTCCTCACGGCCTCATCCACCGCGCTGGACTTTGAGAATGTAACTTTTTCAGCAGGACTAACCTGGTCCCTGTATCTGGCCCTAACTCCTTTGCAGTTGGCCTGAACTTGTGACTTCTCTGATCTAGCTAGACCAGATGACCGTGAGTGACGCTTTGTGCTTTTAAGAGCTATACTTACATAAAACTTTAAAATTGCATATCTATGGTTCTACCAATTGGATTTTTATCATTTTGGTATCATTTTATTTATGAGGAGTTATACTATTTTTCTAAATTAGTTTGAGATTTTTCAACTCTCCAACCACCAAGGCCCTTTTGTTCCCTTTAATGGCAGCTGTTCACACTCCTTGCAAGGGTCTTGTAGGCTGCCAGGTGACATTTAGCTATTAACTCTGAAAAGGCTACTAGAGGCTTTAGGCAAGGAAAAATGGTAACTTCTAAAAGTGGCATTTTGAAAATAGAAATTAAAAATTTGACTTGACCATTAGATGGGATTTTACATTTCTATTAATTTGAGTCCTTGAATCATGGTTTTAGCTAGTCCCAAACTGGAGTTATGCATTACAAGGTGTTATAATGTAACCCAGTGCTTTTTTATTGGAGAGTCAGCCTTGCCACAGTGAAAGACATCTTTGGAGACCTTTCGCTGTCACGACATGTACAACTTAAGTACAAATGTTGTACTTCTTAAATACCAGGCACCCTACCCTATGGGCATTTAGGGCCTACCTTAGGGGTGACTTGTTAGTATTAAAAATGAAAGTTTAGGCCTGGCAAAAAGCTTATTTTGTGAGGTTGAATTTACAGTTTTAAAACTGCATGTTCAGGCTTCAGGGCAGACCTGAAGACTTGACTTGTCTTGTCACTTTAGTTGTGGTACCATAGGTGGTGCTGTCCACTAATGCCATTTAAAGTTAAATGTGCCAATAAGGATTTTTAGCCGGTTCGACAAGTTTTTAGGGGTCAGAGCAGATGCACCTAGTTAGTAGGGTCCTAGTGTAGAGAGTCCAAAAACCAACAGCATCAGTTCACAAAAACGGTGGTGATCATGCTAAAAGAGGCATTGTCTTACACTCCTACCTAAAGTATGTCAATAAACTTTACAAAGGATGACCATATACCCTGTAAAAAAGGAATCATTGACAGAATATCAACACTGATAATATCGACGTACAAAATTATCGAGACACAAATATCGATAACATTAATATCAACATGCTATACTTACAAATACACAAATATCGAAACATAAATATCTTCAAAAACAAACATCGATATAACTAATATCGAAATCAATAATATTGTTAAAACTAATATCGTCAACATTAAATAAACATACAAAATAACATAAATATCGAAACCAAAAATATAGACCACAAAATTATTGTCAATACCAAAATATCGACACCTTCAAAGTTATCCAAATAATGCATTATATAAAAAATAAAATATAAAAAATATCACAAACACACACAATATATTAAATATATACAATTATCATTTAAAAAGTTATAATTAAAAAAAAAAATTTAAAATTACTTTAACATAAGAAACACCACCAAATTATTTCCTCTTTACAAACAGAATATATAAAATAATTAATTTATATCATACCTTAAATACAATATAAATTACAAATTATATACTAGCATTTTTGTAATAAACAAATAATAAAAAAAACGGTTAACTGAACATTAATTAGCATCTCCCAAATAAGGAAACAACTGCCAAAATATTTTAAAAACATTAGTAACATCCAATGAAAAGCACCTACAACCTAAATAACCCAATAAGAACAATTAGACAAACACTACATAAACTAAACCAAAATCAACATTATTTTATACTACAACAGCAAATGCAAGAATAAGGAAAGCCTCTGCCAAATTGCTTCTACAACATCGCACTGCCAAATTGAAAAGTCGGATTTCAACTTTACAAAGTAAGTAAAATATAAAACGAATGTTATAACTTAATAAAATATAAGTAAAGTACTTTTAAAATAATTAATTTAATTTAATTTAATTTATTAGTTTATATAGCGCCCGAATCACCCCGTAAGGGTTATCTCCGCGCTTAGGACGGAATGCTACAGCCAAACCAGAGGGCCTCAGAAAAGTTAGGTTTTTAAAAGCTTCCTGAAGTGAGGAAGGCTCTGGCAGTCGTGAAGCTGGCGGGGGAGTTCGTTCCAGAAAGTCGGGGCAAGGTGAGTGAATGCTTTGCCACCCTTGCGAGCCTTTTTAATTCTCGGAGTGCAAAGGAGTAGCTTGGATCCTGATCAGAGGGGCCGAGAGGGAGTGTACTTGGTCAGTTTGTCAGACAGGTAGGAAGGCCCCAGAACATTGAGGGCTTTAAAAACAATGCAGCCGATCTTAAATATGTAAAGTAATATTTTTTTAAATTATATCTCTTCTACAGAAAATCCAAACAACACTCAACTAACTACAGACAACATCAAAAAAGCTCCTTCAAAAAAAAGTAAGTATAAATTAAATTTATAGTAATCCAACAACTATTAATCCCAAAGCAAACGCCCCACTAACCACACAAACCCCAAAAAACAGAAAATGCTGTTAAACAAATTAATTAAAGTTATATATTTTTTCTACAGAAAATAAAACAAAACACTAAATCCAAACACCAAACGAAAACATCAGAACATCGAAAAAACTTCTACAGATTAAAACGTGTAAGTATCATTTTGTCTTTACAACTCTGCAATACAATAAAAGTATTTATAATATAGGTAACATTTTTTATATTTATTTCTCATAACAGTTAAAACATTAAAATGACTGAAGGTGCAAAATTCATTACTTCACAAAAAGAAAACCTTTTATTATGCTATATGTGATATGTCTACACCCAAGAAAAACAAACAGGAGACAAAGGGGCTCATTATGATGGCGGAGAGACCGCCACCGCCGGGCCGGTGGTGGCGATCCCTCCGCCATCTGACTCTCATTTCCCCCGCCACATTAGGATGGCAGGGGGAATCGCTTTGTGACCGCGGCGGTCGCAAAGACCGCCCTCCACGCTTCCGCCATGGGTAATCGTCACGATTGCCTGGCGGAGCAGTCAGCATGGGTAAAATGGCGGCGGTGCCTAGCAGCCACCGCCCGCCAGATTACAATGCTGGCGTCAGCCAGTCTTTCCATGGCGGTGGAACCGCCATGGAACGGCTGGCGGAGGCTGGGTTCGGGGGCCCGTTGCGAGCCCCCTCTGTGGGGGGGAGGGTGTATGTGCACTGGGGGGTACCCATGATACCCCCCTACATTTCCATGCACAAGGTGGCAGGCACTGCATGGTGCCTGCCACCTTGTGCATGGAAATGCACTACGTGGCATTTTGGCATTGCGAACAGTGCTGCAGCCAGCAGCACCGTCCGCAATGATCAGGGCCCTGGATGCGCCCGCCATAGTGGCGGGCACATCCTAATTCACTCAGCGAGACCACTGCCTTACCGGCGGGCGGTCCCAGCACCGCAACGATGGCGGGCGGACTGATGTCCGCCCGCCATCGTAATGAGCCCCAAAGTTACTTGGAAATGCAGCAAATATTATGCAAATGCATTTATGGGAGGGCTACAACAAAAGAAACTACTGTATTAAATGTTAAAGAACATAACCACCCTCCTAATATTGCAGAAATAGAAGTAAGAGACGTTTTAGAAACTATTAAGGAAGCTAGCACTAGCTCACAAAAAACTACAACTCAAAAACTAAAGGACATCCTACCCCCAGTTCCAGAACACATAACACATAACTGGCCAATTAGCCTCCATCCCAACTTTAAAAAGATTAATAGCTAGAACAAGAAAATCAACTAGTAACACCCCACCTGCCCCCAAAACTTTCAGCGAAGTTCAAATACCACCTGAACTCACTATAACTCATAATGAAGAGCAATTCCTTCTTTATGATAATAAATCTAATGAAAAAAGGATTATAATATTTGCAACTCCCACAAACCTACTCAAACAACAACATTGTGACACATGGACGATTGATGGGACATTTAAAATATGTCCCAAACCATTTTACCAATTATACACAATCCATGGACAGTATCACAATAGCAACATCCCCTTTATAAATGCCCTGTTACCAAACAAACAAGCAACTACCTATGTAGGTATAACAAAAGTAAAGCAAGAAACAAATAACTACTACCCAGAAAAAATTATCATAGACTTCGAACAGTCAATGTTACAGGCCATCCTGAAAAATTACCCTCACACAGCAATACAAGGTTGCTATTACCACTTTAATCAATGCAGATGGAGACACCTTCAAAAATCTACCCTTTGGGCCCGATTGAGGGGCCGATTCCGATGTCGGACGGACTCGGGTCCGTCCGACATCGTCCAGGAGCCGTAACCGACCGACCTGCTGTCGTCGGTTACGGCCCTGCAAGTACAATGCGACCGAACCCTGTTCGGTCGCACTCGTATACTTCACAATGGGAGCATGCATTCCGAGCGGAATGCATGCTTGCATTGTGAAAAGCAGGGGTGCAGTTCATCCCTGCACCCTGTGGCCGGCACCCCAAGGTGCCTGCCACCGGGTACAGGGATCAACAGAGGGGCACCATAGGTGCCCCCAGGCCGCCATTCGGCGGCCTCGCACACATGGGGGCCCTACTGGGGGCCCCCAAAGACAGTTAATGACTGCCTTTTCATGCCGGAAAGACCGGCACGAAAAGGCAGTGAAATACTGCCATCGTACTCCCTTGGTCGTGAAGAGGCAGCCGGGGGAGTACTGAAGGATTTCCGGACGGCGGTCGGGCTCTCCGAGCCCGTCGTAAGCCATCTGGAAATCCGAGTCGGATTCCTTTCCGACCGAGCCCATCGGAATGGCTCGGTCGGAAAGGAATACGGTTGGCACGTTCCGATTCGGTCGGAAGGGCTCCGACCATCGTTCGGTGCCCTTCCGGCTAAAATCGGAATCGGCCCGTCCGCCATCCGGAAATCCTTCAGTACTCCCCCGGCCGTCTCTTTCCGGCTGAGGGAGTACGATGACAGTTTGCCACTGCCTGTGTGTGCCGGCCTTTCTGACACAGAAAAGCAGTGGGAAACTGTCTTTGGGGGCCCCCAGCATGGCCCCCCTGGGTGCGAGGCCACCGAGTGGTGGCCTAGGAGGCACCAATAGTGCCACCCTGTTGATCCCTGCACCCGTTCGCAGGCACGTTGGGGTGCCCGGCCACGGGGTGCAGGGATGAACTGCACCTCTGCACTTAATGGTGCGAGAATGCATTCTGTTCGGAATGCATGCTCCCATTGTTAAGTATAGGATTGCAACCGAACAGGGTTCAGTCGCATCGTACTTGCAGGTCTGGAACCGATGACAAGAGGTCGTTCGGTTCCTGTTCCTGACTGATGTCGGACGGACTCCGTCCAACATTGGAATCGGCCCCTTAGTGTAGAATATGCAACTAACAGTAATTTTGCATATGAAATTAAAGTGCTAGTTGCACTAGCCTAAGTCCCAATAACTGAAGTAGCTGACCACTACAATCTATTAATAGAAAGCCCCTATTATCAAACAAATGAACATAAACTAAGTCCCCTACTAGACTATTTTGAGGACACCTGGGTAGGAAGGCTACACAGAGATGGACACAGAAGACACCCAAAATTCCACATTCCATGGTGGAATGTATAGAACAGTACCCTAAACAAAGAAGCAAAAACCATGCTGTTGAAGGATGGCATAATGCTTTCCAAGCAGCAACAGACCAAACCCAACCAACCCTACATAAATTACTAGAATCAATCCAAAAAGAACAAAGTTACCAACAACTAAGACTAGAACAATCTGTAACACAACTACGTCCAAAAGTAACTAAACAAACTAAAACAATGTACGAGTATTTACAATATAAAGTAAGACTCTACCCCAACACTAAAGGGCTAGAATATTTAGAAACAATAGCAAAATCCCTACTTTAAAACATTAACACATAAACATAGAAAAATCCGAGTTGTAAACTAAGGGGGTCATTACGATGGCGGAAGGCCCCCCACCGACAGCCTGTCGGTGGCGGGCCCTCCACCATCGTGCAGCTGTTTTCGTTGGTTGAGCGCGGCGGTCGTAAAGATCGCCCGCCACTGTTCTGACAGGCGGTCCTTTTCCGACCGCCTGTCGGAACCAAAACATTGCCCAACATTGCGGTGGTGCCTTGCAGGCACCGCCGTAGGGATTATGATATCCCTTTCCTCTGTTGGTTTTGCGGCGGACAATCCGTAGCAAAACAAATGGGGGAAACGGATTTGGGGGCCCGTAGCGGGCCCCCCTTATTTCCTGGGCCTGGGGCAAGGGCACTGGGGGGCACCTATGGTGCCCCCTACATACCCCTCCACCATGTGGCAGGCACGGCATGGTGCCTGCCACGTAGTGCAGGGATATGCAAGCGCCTCTTTCTGGGCATTGCGGCAGGGGCTGCTGACTGCATCCCCGCCTCAATGTTACGGATAGGGCCTGTGACCACCATGGTGGCGGTCGCATCGTAATGCGGTAGGTGGATAGGCTGCCTCGTAGGCGGCCGGTCCCACTACCGCAGCAATGCCATAGTAATGACCCCCTAAGCTCTTAACTAAACATTTCTTTTTTTCTAACACCTAAAATATAAATATGTCAAATAATTTTGCCCTTTTAATAAAAATATTTGACATAATAAATATATTTTATATGTTAAAAAAAAATCAATAACAATTATATAAACAACATTTCCTTCCCACTGTAAATAATTTTTAAAAACATACATTTTTGTAGCTGAAGAATATCATTCAGACAGCCCAAAAAAATCCAAAAGTATAGATATTCCAAAACTTAGGGGTCTATTAGGATGTCGGGCGGTGGCGATCCGCACGCCATCACAACACAATTTACCCCCCGCCATATTACTATGGCGGGGGTACCGCGGCGGACGGAAAGTCCGTCCGCCGCTTTTCCGCCGGTAGGCAATCGTCCCGATTGCCTACCGGGCAGAAAATGCCCATAATATGGTGGTGGTGCCTGCATATTAGCATGTGGCATTTTTAATGCCTTTCCATGGCGGAGAGTTCGCCATGGAAAGGCATGCGGTTTTCGCATCAGGGGCCCGGGTGGGTGGGGGGATGCACTTGGGGGGTACCTATGGTACCCCCCAACATTGGCATGGACAAGGTGGCAGGCACCGCGCGGTGCCTGTCACGTTGTGCATGCCAATGCACAACATGCATATATTGCATTGTGGCGGGTGCTGCTTACAGCACCGCCCGCTGCAATGCAATATATGCGGGATGCCACTGCCACCATGGCAGTGGCATCCTAATTGCCATTGCAGGACTGCCGCACCTCTTGCGGGCTGTCCCGTTTGCCGTTGCGGTGGCGGGCGGACAGTCCGCCCGACATCGTAATAGACCCCTTAGTTAAAACACCCAAAACAAAATGGAAAAATACAACTGTGTAAATAAAACTCCACCGACCAAATATCCGTGGTGTAGAATGTAAAAAACCTGAAAAATAAATTTGAAAAAAGAAACACTCCAAGAAAACCCGAAAAAGAAAGGAAATGTAAAATAAATATTAGATTACTAGAAATAATACACATTTCCTTTTTTTTTAAAAACGACATCCTTCTCCCAACGCAAATTCAAAAACGTAGAAAACCTGTGGGAAAAAACCCCACAATCCCTCCCGCACAAACATGCAGTAATATGTTTTCAAAACACACATAAACACACTAATAATTAGTTAACACAGTACTCTAAAGATAATTAAATATATATACCAAAATATACCACTAAACTACGAACGCACTATCAGCATTACACATACGCTAAACTACAAATGAAACCTAACAACAAACATAAAACACAAACATTATATACACTATAAACTACCTAACTACCTTCGCCCTACTCCTAAATTTAGGGGCCGATTCCGATCTCGGCCGGTAGGGCACCGAATCGGATTCGGCTTTACCGGATCCGATTCGGAGGCCTATTTTCCAACCAATTCGTGCATGCGACCGGGCGAGCGAGTACGATGCGAGCGTACGCGAAATCGCCGACCGACTCCTTCGCGTGTCCGAACCGCTCCGACCGTCTCGCACGGACACGACTCGCACCGCGCAATGGAGACGTTTCCCGACCGAGCCAGTACGATGCGCGCCTCGAACAGTCCGGCCGACTCGCGC
Source organism: Calotriton arnoldi (assembly GCA_963921515.1). Lineage (NCBI taxonomy): Eukaryota > Metazoa > Chordata > Amphibia > Caudata > Salamandridae > Calotriton > Calotriton arnoldi. The sequence goes on along the minus strand of CAWUFW010001157.1, from coordinate 1,649,629 downwards.
CGTCCGGCTCTAAAGAGCAGTCGGAGCCGGACTTCGGGGGTCCGTGTCGGACCCCCCTGCACACGTGCATGTACGGCGCGACCCGCATCGACGCGAACCCGCTGTAGGGGGCGCCCTTGTTCGCGTCGTGCCCATTGAGTCAATGGGAGCCCGTGTACGCGTTGTACGACCTGCTCCCATTGACTTCAATGGGAGTCCGACCGAATCGAGTCCGATGGCATACGTACGCATCGTACTCGTTCGGTCGGGCTGCTAGAGTCCGATTCGGTCGGAAATCTCTCCGGGTCCGGCTCGGTCGGAGAGATTTCGGGCCCGAATCGGAATCGGCCCCTAAGTCTAAAAGTAAGTAAAATAAACTTACCTTAACCGATGCGACGTAGCTTCCAACCACGGGCTTCTTCCTTCAGAAATGACCAAAAAACAACACCGATACCCTAGAAAATAGAACCTAGTTAAAAAAAATGGCCACCTAATTGAACTAAAAAAGAATACTTTTCCACATTAAATACAATGTAAATTAGAAATGTTAAACAAAAAATGTTTCAAAAATACTAATGAATATTACTAATGTAAAAAATATTTTTTGCATTGTGTTAAAAATTGCACAATGCATAGTAATAAATATTACAACACAGAGAATATTTTTTATTATGCATTAAAGAAAATTGTGATAACTTAGGGGGTCATTACGATGGAGGGCGGATCGCCACCGCCCTCCATTTCCCTCCACCCGCCACCCATTTACCCCCACCATATTAGCATGGCTGGGGGGTCAGCGGCGGATGGAAATACCGCCCGCCGCGTTACCGCTTGTCGAATTGTCGACCGTGCGGTAAACGGCCTTAATATGGTGGCGGTGTCTGTGAGACACCGCCATCCATATTAGGATGTAGGCGGAGAGGTGCCTTTTCATGGCGGCATTACCGCCATGAAAAGGCAGGCGGTATTCGCATTTGGGGGCCCGTTGCGGGCCCCCAGGATGTTGGGGGTGTGGGGGGTGCACATGGGGGGTACCTATGGTACCCCCCTGCATTTGCATGCACAAGGTGGCAGGCACCGCGCGGTGCCTGTCACGTTGTGCATGCAAAGCACAACATGCATTTTGTACCTTGCGGCGGGTGCTGCTGACAGCACCGCCAGCCGCAATGTATAATATGCGGGATGCGCCCGCCAGTGTGGCGGGCGCATCATAATGTGCCTGGCGGGACCGCCGCGACGTCAGCGGGCAGTCCCTGGCTCCGTTGCGGGCCCCTTATTGTTATAAGAACAATTTTTTTACTGCTTGTCAAAAATGGGAAAAATTGTATTAATGTTAAAAATGTATTTTTTTACAAACTGCTTACTTAACTTGATAATATTATTTTCTAATAAAAATTAATTAATATTATACAAAATATAATATTATTTAGTGTCAATTATGTTTACAAAACATATAATAACAATAATGTAAACTGTATATAATTATGCAATACATATTGACAGTATAAAAGAAATTGTATAACTGTTACAAAATAAACATATATTAAATAAATGTATACAAAACAGTGAATAACTGCATCGTATGTTTGTAAAAAAAAGACATATTTTCCAACTTCTACATTATATAAAACCTAAAGTTGTTTTATACTTACTATGCTTAAAAATTTATTTTTTATGTTTAAATATTTACCAAATATGTGACATATACAAAAATAAAAAATTTATTATTATTTTGCTTTAGAACAATATATATAAAAGGTTGTAAATAAAATAAAAATCACTAATTTTCTTTGCTTGAATCTTTCAATAAAAATAAAGAAATAAAAAATATATATTATTTATTTACTTTCTATGTTATTTTTCTCATACTATATTTGAAATAGTATAATTGTCTTACATTTAATAGCTGTTATAAATTGAAATTTTAATAAACTAATATTACTACTTAAACATACATTATTTTCATAATCTTGCTCCAAAATAAAAAAAAATGTTTTACTATTCTCATTCCAAACTACACTAACTCAGAAAAAGCACTGCTCACTAAACATATAAAACACTTAGGGGCCGATTCCGATTCGGGCCGGAAAACGTACCGACCGACTCGGAGCCGGAATTCATTCCAACCGACACGTACCGGTGCAGCCCGACCCGCAAAGTACGATGAGAAGCGTGCAAAATCCGACCGAGGCGTACGGAACACAAGCCGAACGACCGAACCGCGCGGAAAACAGCTATCCCTGCCGGAAAACCACGCGAATCGAACCGACCGACACACACCTGGAAGAATCCCGAACGAAACGTACCCGCAAACTCCTACCCGCCAAGTACGATGCAACGCGTGGAAAACACGACCGAGTCGCACGGGGCCCAAGCCGTACGACCGACACGGATACAAAACTGCGAGCCGAAGCAACCCAATACACCGCGACCGACGCGTACGCAGCACAGAAAACAGCACAAACACAGCGTGAACGAATCGGAGAAGCTCGCACGAGACAACTGCAGGATCCGACTCGGTCAGAAGAATGTCTCCTACATGCACAAAAAGTACTAAAGAAAAAACACACAAAAAAAGGCCAAACAAGCAATTACAAAGCCAATAAATACTGGGTGGGGAAACAGGGAACAAAGACACACCCACAACTCCACCCATATAAAGGACACAAATCCCTACCATGATCCTTTGCAAATTCAAATTACCTGCCAGCACTCAACACCAACAGACAGCAACCACACACACACTCACAGCTCATCCATCACACAAGCCACACACCAGCAGCACCTCAACAAATAGCACCCTCACATACACCCAGCAAAACACACACTCACACACCCTCACTTGCACACCAACACACACATCACTCACCATCACCACCCATCACCATGCCCCCAAAGAAGAATCAAAAGTTCCTAGATAGTGAATTGGAAGTCCTGGTAGATGAGATCCTCAGGGTAGAGCCACAGCTGTTTGGTATACTGTTCCAACAGACACCCATGTCGCAGAAAACCAAGATGTGGGAGAGGATTGTCGACAGGGTGAACGCACAATCACCATGTTTGCCCACAAAGGGAGACATCCAGAACAGGTGGTATGACGTGCGCAGGAGGGTCAGGGACCTGTTGAAGAAGGACTACCTCTTGAGCCAACACACCGGCAGTGGCCCTCCTGCCAAACCAGTATACCTCAGGCCCTGGGAGGAGAAGGTGCGGGCCATCCTACCACCAGTGAGCGTATATGGACTAGAAAACATCCCAGAGCCTGGTGAGTACACAACAAATGTACACAATATTGTGCGACAATACACACACATCACTGTCAAGGGGAGAGTCAAACCATGCACCCTTAGCAAATACACAGCAACCAAAACAGAATCATCCCAAAATGTGTATGTCAGTCAGATAAACACAACACATGCCATCTCATAGTGATATGTAACTGTGTCATCACATGTACAAACACAACTACAACTACAGCTAGGCAGTGGCACAAATATAACTAACAAACACATCCAGACATGTAGCCACCACTACAACACCACCTCACAGTGAAGCCCACTGAAAGGAAGGAATCCTGTGTATGCTGGGCAAGTCAGTGTAGCCAATAGCATCATGGGAGTCGTAGTCACAGATATTGCCCACCCTCACAATGCGCACATCAACACCACCATGAACCATGCTCACATCACAGGGAGTGGAAAACAACTGACAAGATGGCTGACACTGGCTACTGCTGTGGGAGCACAAGGTCCTGCTGGCAACTGTGCACCAACCAACAGCAGGACACCACTGACTGACATCCTGAAAGACAACTTGCACTCCCTGCAACGGAAGCACGTTCCATGGTGGAAAATCTGGCTGGGTGGGAAGGAGGACTGACAGCACTGACCATAGTTACCAGCAGCTCCACTCACACACACCCCTAACACAAACTCCACACAACTCACCTGGGAGAATGCATTGCCTCACACTCTAATCAAATATCCCACAAAGAACCACAACCCTGGCTCATGCTGTGTGAAGCACAGGGACACACATGGGACTTGTAGCAAAACTAACCCCAGGATAACACTGTCAGCCATCTTGTCAGCATAGGCACACAACCCCACAGGGAAGCAGAGTCAAAAGGAAGGAAGCATGGGCATGCTGGGAAGGGGGGTGGAGGCAATAGATTGATGGGAGTGGTAGTCACAGCCCAACATCCCCCACCCACATGGCCCAGTAAGATCACACCCAAGCATGCACACCTCACAGGGAGTCAAAAGCCACATCAAAGATGGCTGACACTGGTGCTCAGTCGTGGGGAGCACAAGGCCCTGCTGGGAACTGGGCACCAACCAACAGCAGGACACCACTGTCAGCCATCTTGCCATTGCTGTCACACTCACACACAGTGAAGTACACTCAAAAGGAAGGAAGTATGGGCATGCTGGGAAGGGCAGTGGAGGCAATAGCATGATGGCAGTGGTAGTCACAGCTCAACATCCCCCACCCGCATGGCCCAGCAAGCTCACACTAAAGCATGCACACCTACCAGGTAGTGAAAAGCCACATCAAAGATGTCTGACACTGGTGCTATGTTGTGGGGAGCACAAGGCCCTGCTGGGAACTGGGCACCAACCAACAGCAGGACACCACTGTCAGCCATCTTGCCATTGCTGTCACACTCACACACAGTGAAGTACACTCAAAATGAAGGAAGTATGGGCATGCTGGGAAGGGGGGTGGAGGCAATAGCATGATGGGAGTGGTAGTCACAGATATTTTCACCCTCACAACTGTCCCATCAACACCACCCTGAACCATGCGCACATCACAGGGAGTGGCAAAGAACTGATAAGATGGCTGACACTGGGTACTGCTGTGGGGAGCACAAGGCCCTGCTGGGAACTGTGCACCAACCAACAGCAGGACACCACTGACTGACATCCTGAAAGACAACTTGCACTCCCTGCAATGGAAGCACGTTCCATGGTGGGATATCTGGCTGGGTGGGAAGGAGGACTGACAGCACTGACCATAGTTACCAGCAGCTCCACTCACACACACCCCTAACACAAACTCCACACAACTCACCTGGGAGAATGCATTGCCTCACACTCTAATCAAATATCCCACAAAGAACCACAACCCTGGGTCATGCTGTGTGAAGCACAGGGACACTCTTGGGACTTGTAGCCAAACAACTGCCAGGACAACACTCCCAGCCATCCTGTCAGCACAGGCACCCCACCCCACAGGGAAGCAGAGTCAAAAGGAAGGAAGGATGGGCATGCTGGGAAGGGGGGTGGAGGCAATAGCATGATGGGAGTTGTAGGCACATATATTGCTCACCCTCACAATTGGCCCATCAACACCACTCTCAACCATGCTCACATCACAGGGAGTGGAAAAGGACTCACAAGATGGCTGACACTGTGTACTGCTGGGGGGAGCACAAGGCCCTGCTGGGAACTGTGCAACAACCAACAGCAGGATACCACTGACTGACATCCTGAAAGACAACTTGCACTCCCTGCAATGGAAGCACGTCCCATGGTGGGATATCTGGCTGGGTGGGAAGGAGGACTGACAGCACTGACCATAGTTACAAGCACCTCCCCTCAAACACCCCCTCAACACTAACTCCACATAACCCACCTGGGAGAATGCATTGCCTCACATCCTAAATGAAGATCCCACAAAGAACCACCACCCTGGGTTATGCTGTGTGAAGCACAGGGACACACATGGGACTTGTAGCAAAACTAACCCCAGGATAACACTGTCAGCCATCTTGTCAGCACAGGCACACAACCCCACAGGGAAGCAGAGTCAAAAGGAAGGAAGCATGGGCATGCTGGGAAGGGGGGTGGAGGCAATAGCATGATGGGAGAGGCAGTCACAGATATTGGTCACCCCCACAACTGTCCCATCAACACCACCCTGAACCATGCGCACATCACAGGGAGTGGAAAAGAACTGACAAGGTGGCTGACACTGGGTACTGCTGTGGGGAGCACAAGGCCCTGCTGTGAACTGGGCACCACCAACAGCAGGATACCACTCACTGACATCCTGAGAGTCAACCTGAACCCACTGCAAGGGTGGCATGCTTCATGGTGGGATAACTGGGCTGGGGGAGAAGGAGGGCCGGATGTCAACCAAATACAACCAATGCAGACCATGTACACACCCCAACATTCAAATTGAAATGCTCAAAGTATGCAGGACAATGTGCTACACCAATATCAACCTCTCACTGTGACAACTTAGGACAATGCAATGTACAGGCCCGCATCCAGAGATACAGTCACAACTGTCAGGTGTGTCAACCATTGATGCCTGCAGAAACATAACATACATTGTGTGTGTCTCCCAAAAACAGGTGATGATGGGGACACATTAGCAGACGCTGAGGAGTCCCTGTCCCAGGATCCAGGGGAAACGGAGCTCACTGGTGTGGAACAGCCTCTGCCCTCCTCGGATGCTGAAGACCTACCTGGCACCTCCGGAGCGAGTTATCATGCAGCACCAGCAGGACCACCAGCTGCACCCCCTGCACCCACCCCTCCAACGACTGACAACACACAAACCACCCCTGCCGACACGGACAGACCAAGGACCACCACCACCACCAGCACATGGACCCTTGACCAACGTGGGGTTATGGACACCAACACCACCAACAACCCCCAAGGGGGCCCAGGGTCACCTGTGCGTGCCACATCAGGTACTGCACGTGTCACCAGGGGTGGTGGGAGGGGTGGTAGACATAGGTCGCTGCTCGCAGAGGGGTCTGGACTGCATGATGACCCACAACTGGTACGCATAGCCGATGCGTACCAGACCAGCACCGGAGAGCTCAGCCAGGTAGTGGGGATCCTCAGGGACATACGACAGCAGCAGGCTGCCCATCATGCACGCTTGGACTTACACATGTCCCGCATGGAGTCCAAGTGGGACACACTGCAAGAGATGACGGCGGTGCATAGGGACATATTACAATGCCTCCGCCAGATGAGCAGCAACATGTCAACACCTCCCTGTGTGCCCACAACATCTGGTGCTGAAACAACTGCAACTGCCACAGGGAGGGAGGATGACTCTGGCGGAGAGTCCCCTGCATCGCAGCAGCCTGCACTTGAGGGTCCCCCCAAAGAAGAGGGGTCGTCCGAGGAAGGGCAACTGAGAGGCCGATGGCCATGCGCAACTCCCAGGAAGCCAAAACCTGTTCTGGATAATCACCTTTGTGCGCAAATTGTTCACCCTGTTGAATGCAACACAACTCCCCCACATGACATGGGGAGTACAAGTTGGACCAATGTATCAGATGACTGTGGACTTTACTCAGGACATTTCTGCTACCAGGACTTCCAAATCATCTAGGAACTTTGGATTACAATCACAATGTACAGCACCCACCATCCTGTGCACTATACTCACACATGTATGACAATAAACACACTAATACACCATACCTGCCTCTGTCGTGATTCCAACGTGGTTTCTGTCATGGAGATGATGACCTGCGAAATTACACTGTGCATGCTAACTGCTACAGCAAGTACAACACAGGCATGTGAGTCATGGCAACGTGACACATATGAGGGAGACACACCACCAGGGCTACACAACATATACACACCAAGGCCACCTGACTCATCGCCTACACTGATGTTGCCAGGAAATACGGTGCAATGCACAGACACAACACCTATTCACAGTCTTTGTCAACTAGCCCACTGGTGCAGTAAGCAAATGTCAGTCAGATGTGTGAGCACAGACAACGCACAGCGTATAAAGCATTCTGCGACTGGATCCTACTCCCCTTAGACACTCTCATTCCTGCCAAATGGTCCAAGGGTCGTTGCTCGAGTTCCAATCCTTGGTTTAATGACTCTCTGGCCGCTCTGCGCAGTACCTGTAAAAAGCTAGAACGGGTCTGGAGAAGGGATTACGACCTTGAGGCTAAGAAGTCATACCAGGATGCGATCAAGCACTACCACAAGGCCATACATTTGGCACGAGAGCTTACTTCACTAATGAGATCAAGTCCAGTAAGAACCCCGCTAAAAGTATTTTTAAAATATTGAGTGACCTCAAAAACAGGAAAAATCCCTCTACCCCGGTGATCACGTCTGAGCAACAATGTGAGGATTTGGCCACCTTCTTTGTTAAGAAGGTGGAAGTCATCTACAAATCCTTTCCTATATCTTCTATTGATCCCGTGGCTTTACCTGCTCCTCTCCCCACTCTCACCTTGGCAGCCATTCCCCCTATTTCCCAGGATGAGTTACTCACCCTGAGCAAGAAGGTCAAATCTGGCTCCCCTATGGATCCGATGAGGCCAGCCCAATTTAGGGACTCTCTGCCTGTATTACTTGCGCCTTTGCGTCAGGTTATCAATTCCTCTTTTACCACCGCTGTGGTGCCTCTGCTTTGGAAGCAAGCAAGGGTGGTTCCCTTGCTGAAAAAACCCTCGCTGGATCCAACTAAGCCGGAAAGCTTCCGTCCCATATCTCTACTGCCCTGGGCTGCTAAAGTTGCTGAGGCTCATACCAATATAATTCTTTCAGGCTTCCTGATCAATACTGGTGTCTTGGATCATTCCCAGAATGGCTTCCGCCCTGGTCACAGCACCGAGACTGCGCTCTTAGCGGTGAGCGAACATCTGCGGACTATTCTGGATGAGGGACATACCGCGGCCTTGATATTGCTCGATCTAAGCGCCGCTTTTGATACGGTTTCTCACCGGATCCTCTTACGTCGCTTAGAGGAGGTTGGGGTGGTAGGCCTGGACTTGAATTGGTTTAGATCTTTCCTGTCTGAGAGAACATTCCAGGTCACTGCCCCCCCCTTTCTCTCCCACGCCCATTCCATTAAGCAGGGGGTCCCTCAGGGCTCGGCATTGAGTCCCATTTTGTTCAACCTGTACGTTCAACCCCTCGCTGCGGTGGCAAGGGACCATGGCTTGACCATGGTCTCGTATGCTGATGACACGCAGCTGGTGGTTGATCTCTCCGATGCTCCTACGCGGGGCGCCTCTCAATTTCAGAGCGGCCTAGCTGCGGTCGCGCACTGGATGACCACCAACTGCCTTCAACTCAACGCTAACAAGTCAGAAGTGCTGTTGGTGGGGAGAGATAAGGGGCTCTGGAGCATGCATTGGTGGCCAGCAACCTTGGGCTCTGCCCCCACCCCTAAGTCGGTGGTGAAAAATCTTGGGGTCTGGCTCGATTCCACCCTTGGGTTTCAGGAGCACACCAAGAAGGTTGCAGGCACCTGCTTTGGCCTACTCCGGGGATTGAGGCCCATGTTGGGTTTCTTCGATCCTCCTACTCGTCAGTTGATAGTCCAGGCAACTATTTTATCCAGACTGGACTATTCCAACTCACTTATGTTAGGCGCTAACAATGCAGAAGTGACTCGTCTTCAGCGAGTTCAGAATGCAGCCGCCCGAGTCTTGTTGAGGCTCCCTAGAACTTATTCCGCGATGGATGCATTGCGCCGTCTACATTGGTTACCCATGGCCAAAAGGATCGTATTCAAAGCATTATGCCTGACCTTTAAAATACTCAAGCTTTCATCCCCTGAGATCCTAGCTAATTTACTGATCCCCTATGTACCTACCCGTCAGCTACGCTCTGCTGAGCAATTCTTGGCTACGGTCCCTCGGGTCAAGCGCCTCAGAGCTGGGGGCCAGTCCTTCCGGTACTTAGCCTCTAAATTGTGGAACTCCCTCCCTATTCAGATCCGCCGCCTGGATTGCTTGCTATCCTTTCGTAAGGCCATCAAAACCTACCTGTTCCCTGTGGTTTAGTCTCTAGCTTCCCTCTGACACTGCTACCAGCGCCGGGACGCCTCTTCGCTGAGGCAGCTGAGCGCTATATAAAATTACCTAACATAACATAACATAACATCACAAAGTGAAGCACAGGTTTATTACACATTTGCAACATGTTGTAACCACTACAGATGCAAGGTAATCCCACCTGGCAGTGGGCACACAGTCAACAAGTGTAGAAGGAAGGAAGTCCATGGGTGTGGCGCACATCACCTGTAGGGACACGACAGCTACCACCCTGGAAGTTTAATCACGGTGTTGGGGGATCACAGTTGACCAAACAACTCTGAAAGTACCCTGTGAAGGACAGAAATGGCACACAGTCAAAAGCACTGAAGAACAGGACAGAACTGCAATACTCATGCCCAATACATGTCACAAGATACCCACCCAGAACCAAGTTAGCATGTCAACACTGTTGGGGAGTACAGACTACCTGTAAGGACACATCGCTACACACATACAGTCATGTAGCACATGGCCACACTCAAACAGCACCAGAGCACCACCAACACATATCATGCATACTCACATCATTGACATGACATCTCCGGATACTCACATTCAGCTGAAGAAGTTGGTGATGAGCTGTGTGCGGACATCACCATCATCATCCTCATCACTGGCATCGTGGTCCAGGCCAGGATCCTCCACAGGTGGCGGGTGTTGATCATCGTCATCCAGGATGAGAGGCAACTCCTTCCGCACAGCCAGGTTGTGTAGCATGCAGCAGACGATGACAATCTTGCACACCTTTGCTGGGGCATATGGGAGGGCCCCTCCTGTCTTGTCCAGGCAGCGGAAGCGGCTCTTCAGGAGACCAAATGTCCGCTCAATCACTCTCCTGGTCCGACCATGTGCCTCATTGTAGCGCATCTGGGCTGGTGTCACAGGGTTCCTGAGGGGCGTCAGCAACCACAGCATGTTGGGGTATCCGGAGTCACCTACATATGGACAATTGCACATTAGCTGATTTGGAAAAGAGGGTGGAATACTACATCGCAGAACACACACAATGGTACAAAGTCAGTACACACCGACAAGCCAGGCACGCTGGTTCCTCATCTGTGACATCATCCTCGGGATGCGACTACTCCTCATCACGTAGGCATCGTGTGCAGAACTGGGGAAATGGGCACACACGTGTGAGATGCTCATATCAGCAAGACATACCACCAGTGCCTTGACCGAATGGTAATGTTTGCGGTTCCTGTATGCCTGCTCATGTGCCTGTGGTGGTATCAAAGCCACATGTGTCCCATCAATGGAGCCAATGACATGCAGCATCCTCCCCAGGGCATAGAAGTCACTCTTCACGTCAGTGAGTTGTTGAGGTCTAGGGAAATAGATGTACTGGTTCAGGTATCTCAACATAGCCTCCAAAACATCCGGAGCACACGGCTGAACATGGTCTGTGACATCCCACCAGCAGACGCCACAGTGTGTTGAAAGGTACCGGTGGCAAAGAAGTGTAGGGCTGCCATCACCTTCACCTTGGGGGTCAGCACTGTGGGGTATGTCCGGCCATGTTGCAAATGTGGGGCCAAGTGCACCGTCAATTCCTCAATCAGCGGCCTGGTGAAGCGGTACCGTCGGATGCAGTCCCGTTCCACCATGGATGCAAGGTCAGGGAATGGTCTATGGACAGCTGGTGCCCTGCAGTGCATATCAATCAATCAATCACAGAATTTGTAGAGCGCACTACTTACCCGCGAGGGTCTCAAGGCGCTGGGGAGAGGGAAAGGGGGGTGCTGCTACTGGTCGAACAGCCAGGTCTTGAGTAGCCTCCTGAAGGTCAGCAGGTCTTGGGTCTGTCGTAGGCTTAGTGGAAGGGTGTTCCAGGTCTTGGCGGCGAGGTGTGAGAAGGATCTGCCGCCAGTGGTTGTTCTTCGAATGCGAGGGACGGTGCCGAGGGAGAGGTCGGGCGGAGCGGAGCTGGCGGTTGGGGACGTAGAAGAAGAGTCGTCTGTTGAGGTAGGCTGGGCCAGTTTTGTGGAGTGCCTTGTGTGCGTGGATGAGGAGTTTGAAGGTGATCCTCCTGTCGACGGGGAGCCAGTGCAGGTTCCTCAGGTGGGGGGTGATGTGGCTGTGGCGTGGTACGTCGAGGATCCGGCGTGTGGAGGCGTTTTGTATGCGTTGCAGTCTCTTGATGAGCTTGGCCGGGGCTCCCGCGTAGGGCGTTCCCATAGTCAAGTCTGCTACTGACGAGGGCCTGGGTGACTGTTCTTCTTGTGTCTGTCGGGATCCACCTGTAGATCTTGCGAAGCATGCAGAGGGTGTTGAAGCAGGAGGAGGAGACTGCGTTGACTTGCTTGGCCATGGAGAGCGTTGAGTCGAGGATGACTCCCAGGTTGCGTGCATGGTCGGTGGGTGTCGGGGCTGCTCCCAGCGTCGTTGGCCACCAGGAGTCGTCCCAGGCTGAGGGGTTGGAGCCGAGGATGAGGACCTCCGTCTTGTCCGTGTTCAGCTTTAGTCGGCTGATCTTCATCCAATCGGCGACGGCCTTCATTCCTTCATGGAGATTGGCTTTGGCGGCGAGGGGGTCCTTGGTGAGGGAGAGGATCAGTTGAGTGTCGTCGGCGTAGGAGATAATGTTGAGGTCGTGCTGTCTGGCGATGCGTGCGAGCGAGGCCATGTAGATGTTGAGCATAGGTGAAGAAAGAAAGAATGTCAGTCACCCCACATATGTGGCATTGACCATACACAATATCACATGATACATCATTATGAGACACAAATACATGATGTGTGCAGTTCCGTGAGGACATGTATGGCACCTACATGGCCAACATCTAACATCACAGTTCAACAAGTGGCATCAACAAGTCCCATGTTGTGCCACGGGATATCATGAGGCCGTGTCACAGTTCCCCTGCTACTGCTGCTACGTTCCAAACACACCCCACAGTGACATGTGTGGACAGATGTGCCCCAGGCATCACAGCTCATCAACAGGTAGATTCCCAGGGACCCTGTATTGCCACATGGACACTGGCATGACATGGTGCATCATGAATACACCACAGCAAAATAACCATGACCCCCACAGGTAGTGGTCCCTGTTGCCTCGTCAGGACAGACATGGACGTCTGTGACACACACACGCACAACATCAAAGTCCATGCACAAACAACGTGGATGTGGAGACTGTCTCCCATTGTGCACATGGAATCAGAGACATTGTAAACACAACATGCACACAGACTGTGGAGGACCATCACTATTGTGCCAATGGGTCACCCTGGGACGTACATACCGTCCCACATGGGACTCAGGGGGTATGTGACATGACATACACATACACCACCGTGAAATGTGACCATGCCACATGCTCAGGAATGAACAGTTGCACATCACAGTGGTCATGTGCACAACACACCAAGGATCCTGTCCCCATGAACACGTACACAGCCTGGGAGTGGCTGCCCCGAAGTGACACCCACAGAACAACATGTTCACCCCATACACGGAATAGGTAATGCAGCCTTACATGCCTTAGGATACAGTGTGGACAGGCTGTGGTGTTGTAGGTGTGCCCATCACTCCCTGGGAAGTATATGTGGCTGGCATATGTTCACCTGTGACAGGCATGGTGACATATGCCAGTGACTTGTCCAGGTACGCGTTGTACAGCAATGGACCGATCGGTGTGCCCGGCCGGCCCATTGCATTCAATGTGAGTGGGTACGCGTTGTATCGCGGGTACGCGTTGAACAGCAATGGACCGATCGGTGCGCACACATTGGCTGGGGCCTGGCATGGCAACGGACGCGTTTTCGAAGCTCCAACGAGTCTGATGCAGTGAATTCAGTTGGCCAGCCACAACAATGTTGCAAAATCATGGGTGTCATGAAGTTGAAGATTTGAAGGATGCTGTGGGCATGTATTAGTGCTGCTATACCCTGGATTGGTCAGATTTAGTAGATGCAAACGACTTGGACCTATCACTTTGGACACATGGGACAGTATCTGCCTCTGCAGCACACATATAATGCTGGCTGTTCCCCTGAGAGCTCACTTGCCTGCACTACATGCTCCAGGACGACATCTGCCACCAACACTGCTGCTGTTTATGCATCCTCTGGCTCCTGCAATGGCACGTACTGTGGAGAGAGCCCCAGCCTTCAGCCTTCAACGTCTACATGGCTCCACTCGCCCCCATCGTCAGAACCTACGAACTCAACATCGTGTCATACGCAGACGACACCCAGCTCATCCTCTCCCTATCCAACGAGCCCAACACCGCCAGACGCAACTTTCGAGAAGGCATGGAAGCCGTCGCCAAATGGATGAAAAACAGCTGCCTACAACTAAACACCAACAAAACAGAAGTACTCATCATGGGCCCAAACCCCGATGCCTGGAGCGACACCTGGTGGCCCCCCGCCCTCGGAAACCTGCCAACCCCCACGGACCACGCACGCAACCTGGGAATCATCCTGGACTCCGAGCTCAAAATGGTCAGATCAACTCTGTCTCGTCTTCCTGCTTCCACACCCTCCGCCTCCTTCGTAAGACCTTCAAATGGATCCCCCTCGAACACCGAAAGACCGTCACTCATGCCCTGGTCACCAGCAGACTCGACTACGGCAACGCACTCTACGCCGGAATAAACAAAAACCTCACCCGCAAGCTACAGAACATCCAGAACGCCGCCGCAAGACTGGTCCTCAACCTGCCAAAACACTGCCACATCTCCCAGCACCTGCGCACACTCCACTGGCTCCCTGTCGAGGCGAGAATCACCTTCAAGATGCTCACCCACGCACACAAGGCCCTCCACGGCACCGGACCAGCATACCTGAACAGCCGACTCAAATTCCACGCACCCCAAAGGACCCTACGATCAGCCCAGCTCTCCTACGCCGTGGTCCCCCGCAACAGAAAGACCACATCGGGAGGCCGCTCCTTCTCCTTCCTCGCGGCCAAAGCATGGAACGCCCTTCTGCTCCACCTCAGACAGACAACATCACTCCCCATCTTCGCAAGAAACCTCAAAACCTGGCTCTTCGAAAGACCCCCTCCTTGATGGATGGAACCTGCACCCCCCCCCACCCCTAGCGCCTTGAGACCCTTACGGGTGAGTAGTCGCGCTTTAACAAACCCCTGATTGATTGATTGAGGAGAACCAGGCCCTGCTGGACAGCCTCCTTCCACAGTACAGCAAGCTGTATGGGAAACCAGGGGAGCAGGTGAGTGTGCTGTCCACTGCATCACTAATTGTGCATGTTGTCTGACTAGCAGGACTTTCAGTGTGCACACCACTGGCTAGCATGCCCACTGAGTAGTTGTGACACCCCAAAGTGTGTAGTTACATGCACTGAACTGGTACAGTGCAGTAACAGTGCATTCCAACTAGGTTTACTTCCCATGCAATGATACCATGTAGTGACTGCTGGCAAACTGTTCATAGCCATTGTTGCACTGCCTGTGTACATCATATGCCCCTGTAATTGAGACATGTATATCCAACTGTGTGATGCACGGATATTTTGCATGAGTAGTAATGGCCTTTTCACTTTGTCATCCTCAGAGGTTGATGCCCACCAGAAGCAGGAAATTTGGCTGACCATCGCCCGGAAAGTAAGATCCATGGGGGTCTACAGGCGAGGATCCGCAACTGCCAAAAGAGGTGGCAGGACCTTCGTGGCTGGACCCGGAGGATCGCAAGGGTCCAGCTGAAGCTGTCGCCTCCTCGCAGGAGGGGCGTACACCGGACCCTGACCCCCCACATGCTCCAGATCCTGGCGGTGGTCTCCCCTGACCTGGATGGGCAGCTGAGGGACAGACAGCAGCAAGGAGGGGGTGAGTCCATGACTGCACTGTGCACTTTGTCTGACATGCTATGTGCCCTCCTCTGGCCTGGTTAAACTTCCACAGTACATCAGTCATGTGGTCCAGGACCCATGTCCCTCATTTGTCACATGCCCACTTCTCCTCTGATACGCATATGTGTGGCCCTTATAGTCAGGAAACTGTGTCATTTGGGGACTGTGTCATTGCATTTTGCTTTGCTCAAGTTGGGGGACAGCATTTGTTCCCGTGACTATGTTGTGCGATTCATGGGTGGGTCAATTGCCTACACAGTGCCTAAGTTCTGACATGTGATCTGCGTGTAACTTTGATATGTGGTCCGCTTGCTGCTCTGACTCACCACATGTCCCTAGGGAATGTGGCACACACCCATGCTGCTGGTGGGAACAATATTTGGGCCTCAGGAGTATGTGTATCCAGTGTGTCACACATGCTTAGCCACCTGCCTACTGTCCAGGACTCATCCCTCTTACAGGTGGCGCTGGACAGTCATGCCTACTCCAGTGCATACAATACACTCTGTACTCCCACTCCCATGTATCATCTGGCATGTCGTGGTCAGTGAAATGTACCCTCAGGTGTCTGCCTCTGTCTCATTGTGCTGTGTCTTCGTTGTCAGGACTACTGGTATGTTCATCGTTTGGGGCTCAGCATGCCATCTGAGATGTGACCATGATAGACGATACTTCTGTGACTTATAGGTGTCTGATCACTTGACTGCGCACACAGGTGTTTGCGACTGTGACTTTCAGGAAGCTGTATTTTCATTCACAGCACACTGTGAGGTGCTCAACTTCAGGGAGTTGTGTTTCATGTCCCCCATATGTCCAGTTGGCATGACGTGGTCAAATAGTAGTACAGATGATGTGGTTTCCAGGGGATGGACATGTGCACTTGTCAGTCACATAACTTGCATTCCCCATGCCCTCGGATTGTGACACAGTGCAGACTGTTGTTGGCTGGCTGCCATGGCCATGTGACTTGATACAGTAATGTATGACTTTGCATGCATTCCTGTGTCATGGCATTCAACTTCCTGGGACTGATCCTGCAGGGGAGGTACATGTGCAACATGCACCCCATTGTGGCATTGACTATCCGGACATGGGTGCATCATGGTGTCTGGTGCTGGTATGCATCACATGCATTTCTAATTAGAATCTGGCCATCCCTTTATCCGGACACCTGCACTGACTCAGTGGCAAGAAATGTGATGTGTGCATGTTCACATGCTTCACCGTGTTCCCTGCAATGTCCAACAACTGTGTAGGTGGTGCATGTGTCCACACTGGGGTCTTACCATCAGACAGGCACCAGACAGATGGGTGCAAGGGCAGGAGGGGTGTGAGTCCCATGGTTGACCATCAGACTGACAATTGGCTTCCCCGAATCTGTGCGAGGACTTTAGGCAATGTTCAACTAGGATGCCAGGGCTTGCTCTGTAATGTGCTGTACTTACTGTGGTGTGTGCGGTCAGTGCAGGTTACTGATGTTTGTCTGTTTCCCTAATTGTTTGCAGATACATCCACGGCCACAGGAGGGGACAGCTCCACGGACCAGGAGGAGCAGCGGAGCCAGACTGGGTCAGCATCGGACGAGTGGTCAGAGGGACCCAGTGGCACGGAGGGCGAGGGGAGCCACACCGAGCAGTCCTCAGCACCATCCACCTCAGCTGGGGACCACAGCAGCTCGGAGGATGACTCCCTTGTGGAGGCGTGGTCTCGGCAGCCACCAAAGGCCAGCTAGGTGAGGAGTCTGTGTACCTCCTTCGGCAGCTCCATGTAGGGCAGACAGCAATGCTGAGTGTCCTCCATGCACACACCACTCTGTTGACACAGCTGGTGTCGTTCATGGAGGGCATCTCGACGGGGATGTCTGCCCTACAGAGGAGCAATAGGTCCATGGACTCCTCCCTGACGGCAGCAGTGTCCCTCCTCCAACAGTCCCTCACTCCTCCCACCTCTGCCCCATCCACACTTCCTGCCCCCCTAACTGTCCAAAGCACATGCACACCTGCACAGTCATCCATACACACAGACACAGACACACCCAAGAGTAAGGCAAGACGTGCACACAAGCATCCTCAGGGGACTGATACCACAGACACAGGTGATGGGGAACACACACACACACAGGCATCCACATTCACTCCGCAGTCTTCCAAATCCTCTCCCTCCAAGACCCCTTCCCTTGCCTCGCCTGCTACCACACATACACAGCAGGTCTTCCTGTGTGACCTCGGCCTCTTCCCCACCATTCCTGCTGACCCAGCACACCAGGGGAAGAGGAAGTCCACCCACACAGAGAGGAGTGCCCCTCGCCCCCGGACACCCTCCCCCAGGCGCAGGCAGACACAGGAGCCCATTCGGAAGTCCCCCCGGAGCAGGAAGAGCAAGACCCCACCACCACCACCACCACCACGCAGCTCCAGCACCCAGTCTCTCTCCTCCATCCCCCAGGCCACCACTGCACAGGTTCCCCACCACACCCTGCCCCAGGTTCCCCCACACACCGATACCGCATCCCCAGACTGCTTAGGCCCTCCCACCCTGCCACTTGCTCTTCCACCCCCAACCCAGACGCTCTGCCTGTTAATGGCACTGTTGTTGTGACCGGGTCCCCCCCTCTGTCCTGCCCACCTCATCTGCCCACCCTTCCACTTCCTTGGAGTCATGCACTGCAGTGGAGTCCACAACCACCACGTCTGACTCGGGCACTGCAGTGGGTACCCAGTCCACTACATCAGTCAAGCCCACTGCAGTGGTTGCGGCACCCACACCAACTGACTTGTGTACCACGGTGGTGCCGGCCCCCCCTGAGTCAGACACCTCCACTGCAGTTGCCGGTGACACTCCTGCACCCACCACCCCTTCGCTGCCTCACTCTGCCATCCCCTGATCCTGTCCCTGCGGTGCCTGGCCTGCCCCTTGTATGCCCCTCCAAGGGGGATGTCCCCCAACCGTACCAGTGCAGGCAAGCAATGTGTGACCAGTTGTCACTTCTCACCCCGTTGGTACTGTTATTTTGGACTGGCCATTGGCCTTAGTTTCTTTTGGACTTCCGTTTTTACCCTGACATTTGCTGAATAAAGCCTCTTTTTGTTTACTTTTGGGTTTTCTTTTGATGTACATGATGTGGATGAGTAGCATCCTGCATTTGCAGTTGTAATAGTGTTCACATCAGGACGATGAAGTGTTGCAGTGATGGACTCCATGTGGTCCATGAAACATGTGTCCTGTTGTATTCTGGATCTATGGCATCCTTTGCTACAGTCTGAGGGTGTAATGTTCAGCATTTGACACAGGGATGTCCTTTTTGCATTGGTAAATGAACATCTTTGTCTTACACTGATGCACATCTGGTGGGCTTAGCACTGTTCAATGTTCCTATTTCCCTGACTGTGTGCCCAGCTCCACTGGACATGCAGTTTTGCACATCAATGTCGAAGGACTCATCTGTGCATACAGTGCAACTTGCTTGACACGTGTTTGGTGTGTGTGCAGATGACTGACGTGACACCCACGTACCCAGGCTGATGTGAGCAGAGCCTTCTGTGTGTTGTGGTTGTTGACTCACTGACGGAGTGTTCTGCTGACATGTTTGGGTCATGCACAGACAAGGTTTGGCACAGCGTACCTTCCACAGGAGTGTTGTGCCCTCATGGCAGTGTGTAATCTGGTGACATTGCGTGGGCCTGTGTTGTGTAAGCATGTCTGTGCGTGTTCCCTTCCCTTTTCCTACACAGGCTGTGTCCCTAGGGATGTTCCTGTTTGTGATGCTTGCTGAGTTGTTCTGTGTTCATCCAACATCTTGGACCTGGTTTCTCTGTGATGTGGGTGCATGGCAAACTAATGTTCATGAGGTTGTCATCCCAGGTTGTCTTTGTTGTCAGTGCTGGGGATGTGGGCAAACGCAGATGGGACACATTCAGGATTCCCCTTGGCACTTGTTGTTTACACGAGTAATGTGATTTACAGTTTGTGTTAGCTTACAGTGATTGTGGCACGTTGTGTGTGTGACTGCTGCCACTCCTCAGGGTCAGAGCTGCAATGTTGGTAGTTGTGTACGTGTGTTCTTCGTGTGTCACCTTGGCTTCTTCATTGGTGTGTGACTATGGCCAGGATCCCATTGATTGTGGTGGATTTCACATCATGCCCATGTACAGCATACTGTGCTGTGTGTCAGACATTGACAAGTCTTGTTGACTGGCCATGTGTGATGGGTTTCTGCACCTTGGTTCCCACCACCACCCCTGGTATTGTCATGGGTGCATGTGCAATGTCACCAGTCCATGTGAGCTTCACTGCTGCACATTGGTGGAGATCAGGGTGTGTGGTGTTGAGTGTGTGCAAAAGTGAGTTGTTGCACGGCCAGACCCCTACCTCCATATTGGCCTTGGCTGGCAGGCCGTGCTGATTGGTTGGAGCTTGTGTAGGTGTGATGGTAGTTAGTTGCTCAGGACACATGGCTGGGTTTCACAGTGTGAACGACATCTGACATTGTCATCACAGTGGGATTATCATGCAGGCTAGTGTCAGCACAATATGGGGTCCCTGGGGGTAGTGCTGTGGTGGGTCTGTCTCTTGCTGTGTTAGTTGCAGTTCCTACATGCTTGTGTGACGTGTAATTTGTGCTCCCTCTCATCTAACAATGTCTGATTGCCCACATAGGGGATTTGGATCCATGAGTTACTTTTGTGTGGCACTGTATGTGCATCTGTGTAATTGGTATTCAGGCCTCATCATGTGTTGTGTGGTTGCCTGGGGACACTGGCACCCCCCCCACCTGTTGTGTTTGTTGTGTAGTGTGGGTCTGCCTGTTTGTGCATCTGCACCACTGCATTGCCATATCTTTAGTGTGCTATTGGCTGTATGTTGTTTGGTGGGTTTGACCTGCTGTCCCTGGGACTCCTAGGTCATCAGTCAGCACAATGATCATTGTTTGTGTGTCCCATTGCTGCCATGGTATGTTATTTGTTCACCTCACATCTACAGTCTCCACAGGGTATCTACATTTGTGTGCCCATTGGTGCGAATATGTGGGTCTGCATTATGATGGTCACTTCTGTCATTGTGTCATTGATGGATGTTGACAGTGCCAGCCCCCATGGGTGATGTTTGTCTGCACATGGCCAAAGGTATGTCTTATTTGCACTGCACTGTTTGCCTCACCCAATCTATGTTGCTATGGGACACAGGCACTACTTTGCCACTGATGTGTTTGTTGTTCTGTGACCAGGTATCATCCATGCAGTTTGGCAGTTGCAGCTTTTTCTATGTCAACACTTACCTTTTGGTCACTGTGATGATGGGGGCTTAGACCCCATTGCCACAATGTGCAACATGTGCTTCAGTTATGGACCCCACACTTACCTTTTGGTCACTGTGATGATGGGGGCTTAGACCCCATTGCCACAATGTTCAAAAGATGCTTCAGCTATGGAGCACACACTTACCTTTTGGTCACTGTGATGATGGGGGCTTAGACCCCATTGCCACAATGTGCAAAATGTGCTTCAGCTATGGACCCCACACTTACCTTTTGGTCACTGTGATGATGGGGGCTTAGACCCCATTGCCACAATGTGCAAAATGTGCTTCAGCTATGGACCCCACATTTACCTTTTGGTCTCTGTGATGATGGGGGCTTAGACCCCATTGCCACAATGTTCAAAAGGTGCTTCAGCTATGGAGCACACACTTACCTTTTGGTCACTGTGATGATGGGGGCTTAGACCCCATTGCCACAATGTGCAAAATGTGCTTCAGCTATTGACCCCACACTTACCTTTTGGTCACTGTGATGATGGGGGCTTAGACCCCATTGCAACAATGTGCAAAATGTGCTTCAGCTATGGACCCCACACTTACCTTTTGCTCACTGTGATGATGGGGGCTTAGACCCCATTGCCACAATGTGCAAAATTTGCTTCAGCTATGGACCCCACACTTACATTTTGCTCACTGTGATGATGGGGGCTTAGACCCCATTGCCACAATGTGCAACATTTGCTTTAGCTATGGACCCCACACTTACCTTTTGCTCACTGTGATGATGGGGGCTTAGACCCCATTGCCACAGTGGTCATGGTCTGCTTGCATTGTGGGGGCCACACACATTTATGTGTGACACATGTGATAGGGGGTCACATTGTATGTTCAAAGTCATGTTCAGTGTTGTAGGCATTTGACACAGTCTACACACGCTTGTCATGGTGTTGGGGGATGTCTTTTTGTTGCATTCCTTATGTTGGTGTGTGCTTGTTGTGTCATGCATTAGCCATCCTGTGAGTGGGGGTGTTGTTGGTGGTGGGCATCCTGCCCCCCATGGGTAGAGGTGGTAGTAGTGACAGGCATCTGGCACCCCCTGAGTAGGGGTGGTAGTGGTGGTGGGCATCCAGCCCCCATGGGTAGAGGTGGTAGTAGTGACAGGCATCCTGCCCCCATGGGTAGAGGTGGTAGTAGTGACAGGCATCTGGCACCCCCTGAGTAGGGGTGGTAGTGGTGGTGGGCATTCAGCCCCCCATGGGTAGAGGTGGTAGTAGTGAAAGGCATCCAGCCCCTCATGGGTAGAGGTGGTAGTAGTGGTAGGCATCTGGCACCCCTGAGTAGGGGTGGTAGTGGTGGTGGGCATCCAGCCCCCCATGGGTAGAGGTGGTAGTAGTGACAGGCATCTGGCACCCCTGAGTAGGGGTGGTAGTGGTGGTGGGCATCCAGCCCCCATGGGTAGAGGTGGTAGTAGTGGTAGGCATCTGGCACCCCTGAGTAGGGGTGGTAGTGGTGGTGGGCATCCAGCCCCCATGGGTAGAGGTGGTAGTTGTGACAGGCATCTGGCACCCCCTGAGTAGGGGTGGTAGTGGTGGTGGGCATCCAGCCCCCCATGGGTAGAGGTGGTAGTAGTGGTAGGCATCTGGCCCCCTCTGAGTAGGGGTGGTAGTGGTGGTGGGCATCCAGCCCCCATGGGTAGAGGTGGTAGTAGTGACAGGCATCTGGCACCCCTGAGTAGGGGTGGTAGTGGTGGTGGGCATCCAGCCCCCCATGGGTAGAGGTGGTAGTAGTGACAGGCATCCTGCCCCCCATGGGTAGAGGTGGTAGTAGTGACAGGCATCTGGCACCCCTGAGTAGGGGTGGTAGTGGTGGTGGGCATCCAGCCCCCATGGGTAGAGGTGGTAGTAGTGGTAGGCATCTGGCACCCCTGAGTAGGGGTGGTAGTGGTGGTGGGCATCCAGCCCCCCATGGGTAGAGGTGGTAGTAGTGACAGGAATCCTGCCCCCCATGGGTAGAGGTGGTAGTAGTGACAGGCATCCAGCCCCCATGGGTAGAGGTGGTAGTAGTGACAGGCATCTGGCACCCCTGAGTAGGGGTGGTAGTGGTGGTGGGCATCCAGCCCCCATGGGTAGAGGTGGTAGTAGTGACAGGCATCCAGCCCCCCATGGGTAGAGGTGGTAGTAGTGACAGGCATCTGGCACCCCTGAGTAGGGGTGGTAGTGGTGGTGGGCATCCAGCCCCCATGGGTAGAGGTGGTAGTAGTGACAGGCATCTGGCACCCCTGAGTAGGGGTGGTAGTGGTGGTGGGCATCCAGCCCCCGAGGGGTAGAGGTGGTAGTAGTGTCAGGCATCTGGCACCCCCTGAGTAGGGGTGGTAGTGGTGTTGGGCATCCAGCCCCCCATGGGTAGAGGTGGTAGTAGTGACAGGCATCCTGCCCCCCATGGGTAGAGGTGGTAGTAGTGGTAGGCATCTGGCACCCCCTGAGTAGGGGTGGTAGTGGTGGTGGGCATCCAGGCCCCTATGTGTATATGTGGCATTGGTGATGGCCATCCCAGCCCTATGGTGCTGCTGTTGCTGGTGTAACTAATTTCTGCATCCCTCTGTGTGTGTGTGATATGTCGGGTACGTGTAGTTTGTTTTTGTGGTGGGTGTCTGACTTACCTTCTGCGCCGTACGCGTCCGTGCCTGTTCCGGTAATAGATGTAGAATATTGGTAGGATCGGCACGATGGGATTCATGGTTGGTTCGTCTCGTTCGTCTTTCTCTTTGCTTCACCTCGTCCTCGTCGCTGGCGTGTTCGTCTCGTAGCCGTGGATCGTCTTGTGGCGCGAATCGGAGCTTATGTGCGCCTCTCCCGGATGCTTTGACGTGCCGTGCGTAGCGACGGGTTCGGCGCGTACGGAAAGCGCATCGTACTTGTCCGGCCGGACGGGGCTGCATTTTGGCTTCCGTGCGACTCGATTCTGCATTTCCGGATCCGCCTCGGTCGGGGAACAGGACCTGTATTGGGTGAGTACGACTGGGTCGGGATTTGGGCAGTTGTGCGCATCGTACTTGCTCGTTCGGACGTATGTGCGAATCGGTCGGGAAACAGGCATTCGCCTGGCTTTTTTCCCGGCCGAATGGTATTAGGTGCGCCTCCGACCGGGATCGGAATCGACCCCTCATATTCCAACTCCAAACTATATTAAGTCAGGGAAGGTGCTGGACAATAAACATATACAATATACTATTCCCACTCCAAACTACAATAACTCAGGGAAGGCGCTGGACAGTAAGCATATATAATTTAATATTCCCACTCCAAACTACATTAACTGAGGGAAAGTTCTGGACACTAAACATATATAATTCACTATTCCTTCTCTAAAATACATTAAATCAGGGAAGGTGCTGGAAAGTAAACATATATAATTTACTATTCCCACTCCAAACTATATTAACTCAGGGAAAGTGCTGGATACTAAACATATAAAATATACTATTCCCACTCCAAACTACATTAAAACACAGAAGGTGCTGGCCAGTAAACATATATAATTTAATATACCTACTCCAAACTACATTAACTGAGGTAAAGATCTGAACACTAAACATATATAATTAACTATTCCTTCTCCAAACTACATTAAATCAGGGAAGGTGCTGGAAAGTAAACATATATAATTTACTTTTCCCACTCCAAACTATATTAACTCAGGGAAAGTGCTGGACAATAAACTCATATAATGTAATATTCCCACTGCAAACTACATTAACACATAAAAGATTCTACACACTACACATATATACTATACTATTTCCACTTCTAAAAACATATCGAGAAAAGATTTATGCTAAATTTTGTTAATTATTGATAAATAATATTTTTTTAATTTTGACAATATAATATAATACAAAATACCAAATTTAATATGTTTTTAAATGTAATATTTTACTTACACAATTGTTTATTAAATATTTAAAATCCTCCAAAAATAAAAATAAATATTTTTGATAACATTAATAATTATAAACACAAACATTCAACCTCCTCAAGGATTTTATTTTATTTTTTTATAACATTTCTGAAATTAAAAATAATTATTACACATTTTCCACAAAAAACACCACACTTATCCCATCTAAACACAAAATACCTCTCCCAAAAAATTATCTAATTTTGTTTTTATAAAATATATATATTTTTTTAAATCACTACTCTTATCCCCTATAAAAACAACATCTAACCACTAAGGGGCCTATTAGGATGGCGGGCGGACTTTAGTCCGCCACCCACCCTAGCGGTAACGGGACCGGCCGACAGACATGCGGCGGTCCCGCCACCCTAATCACGATGTGACTGCCACCGCGGCGGTTGCATCTGGCGTTTTAACATTGCGGCGGGTGCTGCAGGCTGCAGCACCCTCCGCAATGGTGAAATGCCATGTTGTGCATTTCCATGCACAACCTGGCAGGCACCATGCGGTGCCTGCTACCTTGTGCATGGACATGCAGGGGGGTACCATCGGTACCCCCCAAGTGCAGGGGTCCGCCGCGATACCCCCGCCATCATAATTTGGTGGGGGGTATTACTCGTTACGATGGCGTAGCGGTCGCCACCGCCGGCTCGGCGGTGGCGAACGTTACGACATCGTAATGACCCCCTAAATTTTTTTTAAAAATGTATTTAAATATTTTTTAAAAATTTTGTTTAATTTTAAAAAACCACTCCACAAACTTATCTGCAATAACCAAAAAATTCCACTATTAATGTAATTTTTTTTAGTTTTTAATTTATTTTTTACATTTTATTAAATTTTTATAAAATTTCCCTTCCTCATCATTTATAAACACAACATACCACTATTCTTAAAAAAATATATATAATTTTTTATTTTTTTTTATAAATGAAAATTATTTTTATTAATATTTTAAAACACTCCTCTCCCTTATGCCCTATAAACCCAACATCTTGCTCCTAAAAAATATTTTTAAATTTCTTAACTATTACTTACATTTTTCCAAAAATAAAAAATATTTTTTAAAACACTTCCCACCCTTATCCCCTATAACCCCAACACCCCGTTCCTAAAACAATTTTTCAATAATACATATCTACTTTATTAAAAAATATCATTATATTTAGAAATATGTACTACTAAAAAAATAAAAAATATTCTACAATATTTCCTACATCGATATTTTTAATAACGATATTTTAAACAACATACAAAATTGATATTCTTGTCATCAATATTACATACCACGATATTTTTAACTGTCGACTTTAAAAACATGATATTATGATACAACAATATTTTAAACTCGATATTATGTCTACTTACTGTAAAAAAGACAACAGTTTTTCCAGAATGTGGTGGCTCTACACGAGCAAAATAACATTACTCTCATTTACTAAATACATTATTGTTGCTAAAGGAACAATGACAACACATTTTGATGTTTATAAAGCATGTATGCAATGTATTTAAGCTGTATGTTTGAACTCTTCAGTCTGAAGAATCTTTATTTGTAGACCCACATTAACAAAGTCATTGGGAGCTCAAGACCATTTCATAAAAATGATGTTTAGTGTTCTGTGAGCCTGATTTTCAGGTGAATGGTCAAAGGTCAACACAACAGCCTTAGAAATACTGGGCATAATTGCTAGGCAGTAGCTCCTTATTAACATTGCTGCTGCGACATGGCACCTAGAATGAATGAGTCTTGAGTATTACATGTCCCTGCACCTCAGGGGGGCACGCTATGGCAGTTGTCTTATGCAACTTTGAATTCTCCACCCACAAGGCAGGATTGAGATGGCCCTGGGGAAGGTTGGCTGGTCTTGCTTACATTTCCGTTTGTTTGGCGTCCATGGTAAGTTGTGTGACCTGTGTCTTTATGGTGTGCTCCACAAGCACTCCCTCTGCTGATGAAGTTAACAAATTGGATTAGTGAGTATTTCCCTACTGCTGCTGCAGTAAAGAGCTCCCCTACTGCTATGAAAGGCTATTGCAAAAACACAAGCATTGGCAAAGCCAATAAGTCTTTCCTTACGATTGCATTAGCCAACCATTTGACATGGCCAATGCTAGTTGCTGAAAATTATAAGCAGAAAAAACCTATGTGTGCAAACTCATTTACATATGCATGCGCATATGTTAAATATGTAAGGTTGCTGCAGTAGGTATTTTCTCTATTTTTCATTTACCTTTCCAAAATGTCAGGTGCCCATCTTGGAGTGGTAAAATAAAAAACACAAGAAAAGGTGTGCATTGGTTAATTACAAAGAGAAGAGTGCACAGGTAGCAAAATTGCACCTACCAGGCCCTCTGAAAAGTAAAAAAAAACAAAAAACAAGAAGCAGAGTGGCAAGGGAACAAAGGAGGAGCAGAGCCGGGGGCAGAGTGAGCAACTGAACACTATTGGGCAGCAGGGAGCAACAATGTTGAGCAGGAGGAGATGTTGAGTACTGGAGTAGCTGCAGTGGCCGCGGATTTGAAAAGAGTAATAAGAAAGCTAAGCAGAATGCTGGAAGCAACTGGTGAGCTGGGAGAGGAGGCAGAAGATTAACATGAAGATTGAAGGAGACAGGGATCTGAGGAAGTAGTAGACAGCAAGGGGCAGATTTACAAAGATTTGATGCAAAACAGCAAGACTACTTGCTGCACTGCATGGTGTCAAATGGAGAGGGCCAGAATGTGCCATATCAACTAAGATATTGCGCAGTCATGTTATCCCTCTATAGTGGCGCACTGAGTACAGAATAGCGCCAATGCAAGCACACTTGCTCCATGGTGCCAGGCTGCGTCTGTTACAGGCAGGATTGTTTTTGTGCAGTAAGGATCACCTTCCTGCTCAAAAACAATCCTCAAAGGCATTTTCTTTTTTCTATGTGTGTTGCAGAATGCAGCACACATAGACAGAGGAAATAACAAGGAGAAATAAAGATATTTCTCCTCATTACACCTCTCCTGGGAAGGCGTTGCATTTTGACGCATTCCCAGGTTTATTAGTGTAAGTAAATCTGGGAAATTGCCAAAATCTATGGGTGGATGTGTGTGAACACCCTCTCGCCACCCATGGAACACCTTCCTAGCGAATTGCGCTGCCTTGTATTACTTCAGGTTTACTATGCCATGCAGAGCCACACAAGGTGGCTCAATGTGGGCTTGTGTTGCCTTGCTTCGCCTTCCTTTCTGCAAGGGCAATTCAAGCCCTTCATAAATCTTGCCCCCAGAAAACATATGTGCTCCATGGAATGGTAAAAGACTAAAAATGTAGGGCCTCAATTATGAGAGGCTGGCATCAAGTTTGCACCACGCAACGTGTGATGCAAACTTCTAAGTCAGATTTGTGAAGCCACGCAAAGCCACTTTGTATGGCTCTGAGTGGCTTAAAAATTCTGGAGTGACGCAACGAAGTGCAAATCGCTGAGTTACTCTACCCTGGGTAGGCATTCCATGGGCGTTGCGTGGCTGTTCCCGCGCACCTCGAATAGGCACCCTTGCACGATGGTGCAAGAGTGCCTGCGTTGGCGCTAGGCTACCAAAAGGGAGCCAGCGCAA
Source organism: Calotriton arnoldi (assembly GCA_963921515.1). NCBI lineage: Eukaryota > Metazoa > Chordata > Amphibia > Caudata > Salamandridae > Calotriton > Calotriton arnoldi. Next base: position 1,621,192 of record CAWUFW010001157.1, on the reverse strand, counting down.
CGGAAAGGACAGGAATGTGCCATATTGCCTTAAATACAGTGCATTCCTGCCTTTTCCCTATCATGCAGTGCAGCACAGCAAGGTGACTTGCTGCGGAACTTCCTCATAAATGAGGCCCGTAGTTTCCTGAATGCAAGCAGTTGAGGGATACAAGTCATTGAGTCAAAAGGCTGGTAAAGACATTATGCACCAGCGTATGGACACGAGAAGAGGAAGGATAGTCATCTAAAAAGAAGCAAGCACATGAGCTGGTCAGGAAAGCCAATCAATCATGAGTAATTGGCTAACTCAATGCCCACTGTAAGTAATGGCATTGTACACAATAGGTCTTTCGACAACAGACAGCTAAAAGGAAACATTTATTGAATGTGCTACACAAATCAACCCCAAAAAACTAAAAGGAGATACACAATAGGAGCAATTAAGAAAAACAAAATAAATAACAAGAAATGAGCTTGTTGTACAATGTGTGTGTTTTGACAGCAAATGTGCATTTGTGTATACAGTACTTTCATCAATATATAATTTATATGTAGCGAACATCTGTACCTGTACGAAGACTGAGTGCACTACACTGTGTGATGTTCCTATGGCCTACTGCAAAATGCGTAGTTATTGATTAGATCGGAGACGTGGGGCTTTGAAAAGTAGCTGCATATTGATCTGTTTCCTATGGTTGGATGATTTCATTCTGAGGAAGAACTCGTTTTACTTGATTTGCAAAAAAAATCGTTAAAATAAAATAAAGCTCTGTACCACCCACACAGTGAAACATTCTAGTCACCGATGAGCAATGCACAAAGAAATCAAACCACTTCATCATATTTTTAGCTAACGCTTTTAAAACACTTTTAAGGCATCCAATCCCCAATTTATGTACAACCATAGGATTGATTAACCAAGCATTTTCAGTTGTGCGCTTTTAAAGTGAGTATAATTTGGACTTTTACTTTCCCATTTCCTTCCTGGATCAGGAGTCTATTTAAAAAACAATATATGTATATATATACATATATATGTGTATATATATATATATATAAACATATATATACATATATATATATATATATCACATTATGACCACAAAGGACTACAGAAGAAAGGGTTCATGAAAGGAGTTAACTTGAGATGTTTGGTGAATGTGAAACTGTCCTAGTAGACACTAGAAGAAAATACGTGCAGGGCTGCTAGACTGTCTCTCTTCGGATTTGATTTGTTGATGAGAACAAGCTGACGTTGCAGGGCCGAAACACAATTTCTGTATGTGTACTTACGTGGAATCTAAGGGGTTTATTTATGAGAACCCTATGTCACTTTTGCACTACGTAAAGTGGTACATGCGTGACGCAAGGCTCTCATAAAGATGTATGAAGCCACGCCAAGTCACCCTGTGTGGCTTTGAGTGGCCTCATAAATCATGAGTAAGGCGACACAGCGCAAATCGCTGAGTCGCCTTACTCTGCACCCGGGAGGTGTTCCATGGGCATTGCAGTGGGTTTTCCCATGCAACACCCATAGAATTTGACACTGCCCCAGATTTTCAAAGTGATGTAAATCTGGGGAAGTGTAGAATCCGTACGCCTCCGGAGGTGAGGCATCCGGATGAGAAATATGTTCATTTCTCCTTGTTCTTTCCTCCTTCCATGTCTGCTGCATTCTGTAGCACACATAGGAAGAGGAAAACGCCTCATAGTATTGTTTTTATGCAGGAAGGTTCCCCTTCTGCACAAAAACAACTCTGCCTGCAATGGAGGCACCCTTGCACTATGGTGCAAGGATGCCTACGTTGGCGCTAGGCTGCCAAAATGGCGCCAGTGCAGGAAGAAAGGACAGGAATGTACCATATTGCTTAAATATGGTGCATACCTGCCCTTTCACTTTGGCGTAGGGCAGCACAGCAAGCTGACTTGCTGCTCTGCCCTACGCCAAAATGCTATAAATGAGGCCTTGGGTATAAAGTACGACAGAGGTTGTGTGAAGCTTTGTTTACATATTTATTCTGGGCTGCACTAGAAACCCATGACAAGGTTAAGTGAAGCATTCAAAGGCAAATAGTTTCATTGTTGCCGTACAAGACACTCTGGTTGTCGATTGAGAAACTGTTGAGAGACACACTGTTATAGTAACACGTGACACCAATTGTGGGTTGAGTGGTATTTGAGAGACACCCGGGCCTATGCTGCTGCAGGAGCACCCAAAGAAGAGTTGAGTGAGGGGTTGCGAGACATGTTTTTCCTTGTTTGATGCATGAGGTCAATTGTGAGAGGAGTGCAATTCGAGAGACACCTGGTCACTAGCTAGCGGAAGGAAAGCTTTGTGCCACTTTCGTTGCTGGGGGCGATATTGCAGCTATGCTGCAAACCCCCCGTAACAAAAACGCCCTCCCAGGGGTTTAAAACCGGCCCCCACCCTGGCGGCCCACTGGGAAAACGCCCGGTGCCCACTACGGCCAGTCCGGTCCACTCACTGTTGTACAATACTGCTACATGTTTACAATCCACATTCAGTTTTCTCTTTCTGTGGTGGCTGGGTAGGGGCAGTGACTTGCACAGTGTGATGGTGATATTGCAGTACATCTTTCCTAACAAGGCACTGGGTTTGGGCTGGCTCTACAGTTGCTTCTGTTACTTCGTACAGTTCATCAAAATGAATGTCGCTGAGAGTGCTGAGTCTTCTGTTTAAAATCAGGATTATCTCAACCTGGTTACATGGGCAGTATACCCTGTTAGAAAGGTAAATGTTGGCTAATCCATGCTTTATGCTATCGTGTTATCATTTCCATGTTGCAAAAGAAACAATTGATGGACGGAATGCTGGACAATGCAAGCATTCATCCCCAGTCACAAAGATCTGGGTTAAATCCATCATTCTTTTGCGCACCACACCACCCCAGTTTGGACCCAGCTATATGCAAATCAGTCTTGACCCTGTTCCTTATGGGAACAGTCCAGCCCGAACTGCCAAGCCAGGTCCTCCCTGGACCGGAAACAAGCATCCTGGTACCGGTTTCAGGACATCACCCTTCATCAGCCAGGCTAGCTTGAATCCAGTGGTGTAGTGAGCACGGGACCCACTTCTGGGCATACCCTTCCCACTTAGGGCTACTTGAGCAAAGGAAACAATTGATTGACGGAATGCTGGACAATGCAAGCATTCACCCCCTGCCACAAGGATCTGGGTTAAATCCATCATTCTTTTGCTCACCACACCACCCCAGTTTGGACCCAGCCATACGCAAATCAGTCTTGACCCTGTTCCTTAAGGGAACAGTCCAGCCCGAACTGTCAAGCCAGGTCCTCCCTGGACCGGAAACAAGCATTCTGGGACAGGTTTCAGGGCATCACCCTTCATCAGCCAGGCTAGCTTGAATCCAGTGGTGTAATGAGCACGGGACCCACGTCTGGGCATACCCTTCCCACTTAGGGCGACTTATGCAAAAGAAACAATTGATGGACGGAATGTTGGACAATGCAAGCATTCACCCCAGTCACAAGGATCTGGGTTAAATCCATCATTCTTTTGCTCACCACACCACCCCAGTTTTGACCCAGCCATATGAAAAACTGGGGGTGAGTGTCTGAAAAGTTTCAGCTCTTCGTCCATCATCTCCTTGATTTTGCTTTGTTCGCCCTAAGTTGGCAGGGTATGCCCAGACCTGGGTCCCTTGCTCACTTTGCCACTGGATTCAAGCTAGCCTGGCTGATGAGGGCTCTTAGCCCGAAACCGGTCTGGGGATGCTTGTTTCCAGTCCAGGGAAGACATGCTTGGAAGTTCGGCTGGACTGTTCCCATGAGGCACAGGGTCAAGACTGATTTGCATATAGCTGTGTCTGAACTGGGGTGGCGAAGTGAGCTAAAGAACGATGATGGATTCAACCCAGATCTGTGATTGGGGGTGAGTGTCAGAAACGTTTCAGCGCTCCGTCTATCATCTCCTTGTGTTTGCTTTGTTCGCCCTAAGTTGGCAGGGTATGCCCAGACGTGGGTCCCTTGCTCACTTTGCCACTGGATTCAAGTTAGCCTGGCTGATGAGGGCTCTTAGCCCGAAACCGGTCCCGGGATGCTTGTTTCCAGTGCAGGGAAGACATGGCTTGGCAGTTCGAGCTGGACTCTACCCATGAGCCACAGGGTCAAGACTGATTTGCATATAGCTGTGTCTGAACAGGGGTGGCGAAGTGAGCTAAAGAACAACCCAGATCTGTGACTGGGGGTGAGTGTCTGAAAAGTTTCAGCGCTCCGTCCATCGTCTCCTTGTGTTTGCTTTTTTCGCCCTAAGTTGGCAGGGTATGCCCAGACGTGGGTCCCTTGCTTACTTTGCCACTGGATTCAAGCTAGCCTGGCTGATGAGGGCTGTTAGCCCAAAACCGGTCCCAGGATGCTTGTTTCCGGTTCAGGGAAGGCATGGCTTGGCAGTTTGGGCTGGACTGTTCCCATGAGGCACAGGTTCAAGACTGATTTGCATATAGCTGTGTCTGAACTGGGGTGGCGAAGTGAGCTAAAGAACAATGATGGATTCAACCCAGATCTGAAAAGTTTCAGTGCTCTGTCCAACATCTCCTTGTGTTTGCATCATTTCCATGTTGTGCATGCATCTTAAGTAGAGGTGAATGTTTTTATTGTAAGCAGATGTGAAAACTCGGGCAGTTACATCTATGTTTGCTGGATTGTATCCACCTGGCTTACATTAAAAAAAATAGCTGAATGCCTTGCAACTTAAGTATTCCTTATTTCCTGCTGTGAGGAATCCGAGAAATTAGGAATGCCCCTGTGGTCCAGCACTGTCAGGAGCTATGCAATGTAATTACCTTAATGGCAATTTATTACATAGACTCTCCCCTTACAGGGCTTGAAAACACGTTTTCCTGCAGGAGAGCCTGTGTGTGGCACCTTCAAGAGATCCCAGATGACCCTGCAGGCATATTCTGCACAGAGGCTGACCTGCTGGGGAGGCTCATTTCAAAAGCACCATCAAGGATCTGGAAAATGCAATTACATGAATGCAATTATCATTAAAACCATGCCATTGCCCTGTCCCTGAAAGTGTTTATAAAAGCAGCTGTGTTAAGTGTTGGGCTTAGTATTTTTTTTTCACCTGCAGAGTAACCCTAATGCTGCTCTCTAGGTAATTAGAGCACAATGAGTGAAGATAGCCTGTTTAGAAAGTGACGTGGAAATTTCACTCATCTCTAAATATGTTGACTATTCTGTTTGTCTGGATGCTTGCAATGGGCCAGGATATGATGAGTTAATGCCATACCCAGAATTACTGATACCCTGGGGACTGAATTGCTGACTTGTGCATTATAAGATATGACCTTCGGAATGAGGAGGTACAGCAGAAATTGGTGTTCACGACTGATTTCTGCAGGTTTTTCCCTCATTCCAAGCACTTTTCCCAGAAACCTTCTGCCTGCTCTTACAGGTGAAATGGAGGTGCAGTTTCTTCTGTGCAACTCATAATGCTGGTCTGGCTACACGCTCCTGTTTCCAGCTGGGATTTCTGAAAATTCGTAATCAGAGTCAATGTTTTCAAAACTCAGGGCCAGATGTACAAAGGACTTGCATTGCCCTTGCATCACGCAAGGTGACACAAGGCAACACAAGCCCTTAAGTGGGATATACTAAGCATGTAAATCCTCCTTGCAGGGCTCTCCGTGGTTTAGTAAATCCAAAGCAGCATTTCGCTGCCTGGAATGACCTGGCAACAAGGAGGTATCCCATAGGTGGAGCATGGGCAATGGTTTGCCTCCCAGATCCAAGGGCCATGAGAAATATCCCCATTTCTCCTTGTTACTTCCTTTTTCTATGTTTGATGTATTCGCATCAGACATAGAAAAAGGAAAATGCCTTTAAGAATTGTTTCTGTGCAGGAAGGTGTCCCTTCCTACACTAAAGCAATCCTGCACGTAACACAGCCTCCCTGCACCATGACGCACCATTGTGCAAGGGCACCTGCATTGGCGCTAGGCAGCACACAGTGAACCAGTGCAAGGAGGCAGCAGAAATGTGCCACATGTTGTAAATATAGTGCATTTCTGATGTCTCCCTTTCAAGCAACGCAGTGAAGCAAGTTACCTTGGTGCACTGAGCTACATGAAATGTTACTAAATCTGCCCGAGTGCATTCGTCTCCCCAGTCTGTTGTTCGGCTGTTCTATCGTGAGTTCTTCCTCCCCACATTTTGAGGTCACTCACTAACACAATGTATGTGCTGAGGGCTATAGGTGCATTGCAAATTGTACATTTGTTTGATAAATTAGTGCTGCACCTAATGAATTACTTGAGTTTAGTGAATATCCTGCAACGATTCTCACAGAGGAGTTGTAAGATATAATAACCACTGTTACCGGCACCATCGGAGCCAGTAACAGTCGATAACTCTTATAATCCCCCAAATTCTCCTCACCTCAGAATTATAATTATTGGGGGTTTCAGTATTTTCAGTAGTGGGAAAAAACAGGGATTATAAATTCTTGTGATTTAACACATAACGTGCAGGAATTGGATTTACCGTGCGGATTTCGCACTCTTTCCATTCAGCAGGTGAATCCTCTGGGTGGTTTACCTCTCACCAGCGCTGTTCCTGCTAAATGTATTATTCCGAGGGGTCCTCGGGTAAGGGTACTGACCCTATGGAATTAATGGGCTCCTCATAATAGAGGTTATGAAGGTAATTTTTATCTGAATGTTGTTGAAGAGCAACAATAAAGATGGTCACAAGATGGCAGAAGAACCACGTTTTAATATTTTTTGATCACCAGTTTTACCATGAGAACTGTGGGTAAAAACATGATTCTGCCTTCCACATTTATCTCCTCTTTACCCACCACTTACAGATTTTCTCTAGGTCGATTTTCAACTCATTTTCTACCCTAGAATTTGAATTGACTTTCACCTTTCAAGTTTTCGCATACTGATTAACACGTGTGTATTTTTAACTTGTCATTTGCAGTGATTGTCTAAAGATTTCTTAACATTTGAAGTGCTACTTTTAGGGGGAGATTTACAAAAAAGTCGCGCAATGCAGCGCAGCCCCCCACGAGACTGCGCTGCGCAACTGAGAGGGAGCAGGAGAGCGTCTAATCTTCAGAGATATGGCTCTCTTCTCCCCTTTCCCTTGCGCCGGCGCTGATTTCAGCTGCCGTGCGCCATGCACACACCTTAGCGCTGCAGCACTAGGGTGTGTGCATGAGTCTAGCATAAGTTTTGTACAGGAAGGGGAGCCTTCCTGTACAAAATACTATGCTAGGCACAATGCAAAGCTTTTCCCACTTTGCATACGTGATGCACAGTGCAGCATGCATGCAAAGTCGGAAAAGGAAGGAGAAATGAAAGCATTTCTCCTTCCTTGCGCCTAGTTGAAATGGGCGCAGTTTTCTCACGCTAAACTTAATCTGCTGTTTTCAGTAAATTGGGTTTACCATGAGAAACCTTGGGTGGTTGCATGGGAACGCCCATGCATCACCCTTGGCACGCCCCCACGGCGCAAAGTAATGCGAAGCAGCGCAAAGCGCTGCTTCACATTACTTTTACGTTATTACTAGCGCTAAACAAGTTTAGCGCTGGAAAGTTGATTAGGAAAAAAAGATTTTGCACCGTTTTGCGTCTCTTTTATGACGAAAACACGGCGCGAAATCTTAGTAAATCCCCCCCCAAGTGAGCATTATATGTAAGAATGGTTAATTGACTAAAAAATCATAATGGTTTAGAGCTTCATAGAAAGGAACTTTGAAGTCTCTATATTGAATGCCACCCACACTGAACATTGTTTTTTCTTGCATTCTGACTTGCTAAAAAAACAATACTTTGGCTCACACCACGATGGTTTTGCAGTTTTTCTAATTAGTTACGTATGAAATGTGTAAAAGAGTCCCTTGATTTTGGGGGTGAGCTAGAATTTTTGGGAGATTTTGAGAAGGCTATCCTATGCTGGAAGGGATGCTGTCCAATTTATTTCTGATTTTGCTGCTCATTTGGGACTTGGAATAATTTCTGATGTTTACCTGTATAATTTTCCATTTGAGAGCCTTCATAGCGTTGACTCTCTACCACTTATTTTTAATTTTGCAATAAAACCCTTTCCCTTTATTTTGATCGGGAACTCAATTATTGAGTGAGCCTCGTTAGTTATTTGAACCGGTTCACTCTGCTAAATTGATGTTAAAGGGATTGCCTTGACGCACAATTCAATCTGTGGGAGAACCGTTTGAAGTACATTTTCGGGGTGTTTAATTTTTGGGGTGTCTAAATTTTGGAGTACGGTTTTTCTCCCACACTATTGTTTTATTATTATTTGTCAATATGTCTATTTTAGAAGCCTCATGTTGTAAATGTAAAGGGCGCATCTTACACTCATGGATTGATGTTTTTGAACTGTGATGCTAAATACATTCTTCTTCTTATTATTATTATTATAATTATTAGTCGTGGCAATAGTACTAGTAGTCAGTAACAGTATTCATGTTTCGCTTTTGCTGTTGTTGTAGTTGATAATATTAACATCACACAGACACATTTTTATTTGTTCATTGAACTTGTCATCTCCTGATCACAGCAGAGGCCAGTATCCAGCCTTTTAATCACTGTGTCACCTTGTCAACATAGAATATCCCTGAAAGTATGAAGGCCTATTATTTTAGGAAAACTCCAATCAAATAACATAAATGACATTTTCTTTCTTATTGGGAAGTGTTCCATTTCCCCTTGACTAGCATTTAGTTATAATCCACTTCAATTTCACGCTGCTTTACAAATCCACTGGCACTGGGTCCCCCGTGGGATCTATGCATTTTACACACATTTTTGTACCTCTTCGAGTACATCTTTGTAATCTGGAATTTAATGCAGATAGGACTGCTACCGATTACTCTCATGTAACAGCATGTGAGAGTCCCTGCAGCTCATGGGAAACAGCTCATGTTGTGCAGACTGATTTCCTGAAGGTAATTCTATCTCTTTTTGCTGCCTGCAGCGCCTGCCACACAAGTGAAATAAACAATATCACAACAATCGCTACTTTTTATCATCCCAGGAGCTGTGGCGAGCATGATACAACGGTAGAGAGGGTACAGTGTGCGCAATGCACCTGTGTTGTCACAACAACCACTCAACAATATGACAACTCTGTTATGGACCGAAGGGCGTAGCTTCATGGGGAGTGTTTGGGGTGTTACCCCAACCCCCCCCAATAAATGTATCATTTAATAAACAGTTGGGTACAGAAGCTTTCAGTCGGGTATAGTGAGATGTCTGTTTGAATTCACCTGGGATTTTTAAATACTCAGACAAAAACACATACACACACATTCTCGTCTCTGTTTTGAAGGTCTTAAAACATGGTTATTTTACAAAATGCATGGGCATATTTACAAGCCCCTATTGCCACCACAGCGTCACTTTTTTGGACGTTGTGGTGCCGATAGGGGCTTCGCCTTATTTACAAGGCAGCGCTAAGCCACTTAATGTGGCTTGACGCTGCCTTGTAATTAAGGCACCCTTTCACGCTATGCTTAGCGTGAAAGGGGAGGGCAATGGGTGTTGCGGTGGGCGTTCCACTGCAACACCCATTGATTTTGATGCTGCCCCATATTTACAATTAAGACTTGGGAAAACCTGGTCTTACACTGGCGAAATGAGGACAAATGTTTAATTTCTCCTCGTTTTTGCTGTTTCCATGTGTGATGCAATGTGCAGCACACATGGAAACAGCAAAACGCCTTTGATTGTTTATGTGCAGGAAGGTGTCCATTCCTGCACATAAACAATCATAAAAAGAAATGCAGTTTTGCAATTTCTATGTGTGTTGCATTAAGCAGCAAACATAGAAGTAACTAAATGCTATTTAAAGATTGTTTATGTGCAGGAAGGGACACCTTCCTGCACATAAACAATCTTCCCCTACAACACAGACACCCTTGCACTATGATGCAAGGGTGTCTGCGTACCAGACTGATTCCAGACACCCCCAAAGGATATGTTAGCCTTTAGACAAGCTAGCTCACAGTGCCACCATAAGCCCCCTAACCTTACCAAGGAGTAAATAGTTACAGGTAACTATCGAACATGACAACCCTTGATCCTTCAGGGATCGTGGAAACAGTACAGTACTTTTCGCTCAGTCAATCGTACTCACTTAGTCTCAGAGAGATACACAGAATAAACGATGGGGACGTTTTCAATAAGCATTTATTGAACCAGCGTCATTCTAGTATAAAACATATGTGCTGCAGCAAACACTAGACAGAAGCAAATGTATAGGATTACAAGCACCAACAGAGTAAATAAAAAGTAGAATTCTACCATGGTGCTAAAACAGTAAATATATGCAAGCATATAGATACATGACAGTAATCAAGCGTACTCCTACGATGCAAGCCCTACCTAAGTGTACCTAAGTGCACCTAGCATGTATGTGGGTGTAAAGCCAAGAATCCCCTAGGAAAGAGCCAACCCCATTACCTGATGGGAGAGAATGAAGGATGCCATCTTGGTCTCGAGTTGGACACCCCGCAATGGATGTCAGACTGCTGCGTGTTGTAGCTTCTGCAGGCCGGGACCTCAGCGTCTAGTGTCAGCGTGGAAGCTCCTCCTTCTCCTATCTAGTGTTGGTACGGTTCTTTTATACCATAAAGATAGCCTCTGGGTTACTTACACAGTCGATATGTTGTGAGTACGATTATGTAAATGAGGCTAAATCAATAGCTGAAATTATGCAAAGTAGTTCTTTCGCCCTAGGATGAAGATGACCATCGCTTTTGTACAGAGTATGTTAATCCTGTCAAGTACGTCATGTGCAGGGACTTTTCTAAGAATTCTCATGTATAATAAATGAGGCTAGTTTCAAGGAAACCGATCGGCATTTATTCAGCACATTACTGGGTAAAAGGTCAGTGCTAGAACCGTTATGCAGAGCAAGGTAGGATAAATGTAGGTAAAAGGCCATGTAGCTACCTAGGCCTAGATTGGGGTACATAACACTGCAGGCTGTAGCTGGGGACGGTCGACATTGTTGAATGCCAATCCATGTTGGGACCTCTGAATCGGATTTGCTGCAGCGGAGAAGAAGGTAGCAGGAGCTGCAGCAAAACCAGACCCACCAGCAATGCACCCTTGGCAGGTTCAGGTCGACTGTCGGTTCTCCAGCCAAACATCCTTGAAAAAAAATTAAAGTTACAGTTTTTAGGGATAGGCATGAGGAGTACACTCTGACACTAGCCAAGAGTTCCAGGACCTCAGGATCAGGACTCACTCAACAGGCACATCCAGTTGTAAGTGGTCAGCTGGGCTCTCTCAGGAAAGTGGGCTTCTTGCAGCTTTTGTGTCACTGTAGCTTAACAGGAGGTTAGTCAACTTCTTAGTCCTTAGGGCTCTCCTCAGGGGTCACAACAGCAGGTGCAGTCCTTCTTTTGTTTTCCACGGGACCAGATGAGAAGAGGGTGCACAGGGGTGGCACTTTTATATTTGACACTATCCTGTGGGTGTCCCCTCCATGACCAATAGGGGAAAGGTTCTTAGGGTTAACCTTAACCACTTTTGCAGCAGTTCCTGTGTGTCCTACTACAAACAATCCCACCGTGCCCCTTCCCACCTAAAACCAAGATGGCAGAAGCTTTCATTCCTTGTGCAGAGCTCCTGTGCCCACCCTTGAAGTATGGCCAGGGGAATGAGCAAACCTTCCCCTATGGTCATTCACAACCGGTTCTGTGGGCAGCCCCACTCCCACTGGGACTGGTGCGTGGTTGGCTATCTGGATAATAGAGGGGGCAGGCCCCGGTGTGATCTACATCTAGCTGTGGCTGACAGGGCAGCCTCCTTTAAAGATAATTAAGCACTGCTCAGATGGTCATCCTGTCAGAGGAACAGGGCACCTTCCCACACCCAAACATTTTGACTCAGCTCTGGGAGCCACTTCACACCTAATCAAGGAGCTATTCAGCTCCTGGGTGACAACTGGAAGCTCAGGGAAATGGGCATCTAGAGGCTTTAGAAAGGCTTAAGGCAACTTTTTAAAATTATCTTTTGTAAAATATTTGCAACAAATTCAACTTTACTAATGAACTGGATTTGTGATAAATATTTTTAAAACTCCAAGAAGTAACTTTGTTTGTCTGGTTCCTAGGCAGGGATAACAACATTTAATGTTAAAATTAACTCCCAATGCTTTCATATGGAACAGCTAACCCTGCTGCAGTCAAAATAGCTTTTTAGACCTTTTCACTGCAGGAACATGTTTTACTTCAAATGTTTACATTTGCGTATATCATGAACAGGGCTTTATGGGCACTTAAGCATAACTTTGGGATAATTTGTTAATATTTAGAAACAGATTTTAGTACTGTCAAAATGGGTTATTTTGAAGGTTCGAATTTGTAGTTTCGACCTGCACAGCCAGATTACCGATGGCAGGCCTGTAGCCAAAGTCAAATTGATCTTTGTTTGGTTTAAAAGCATAAAAGAATGCAGCACTGTTCATTGTAATCAAATTCTGCAATACATACAATAAAAAAAATCTCAGTATAATAAAGTCATAAACAATGGTTTCACATATAAAAACATTTCAGCGGTAAACCGTGTACAAAGTACGCATAAAGCAGCAACCACTGGCAGCATCGTACAATCGTGCTGTTGATTCACAAAGTGACTTATACTTAGCAATCAATTGGATCACCCACTCTCTAAAAACGTCCAGAACATAACTAAAATCCTTCCCAAAAATCTGCTACAATTAGGATAGAGATACAAATAGTGGAAATATGTGTAACCATGCAATAAATGTATATACAGCAAAATAACCCATACACTGAACACAAAGACCATGTGACTATTTGTACTTATGGAACACTGCTTGCTTCCAACCAAATTATTCTGTTCTCGGAAAAGAGTCTTCTATCAATATAAAACTGATTATAACAGACTGTAATTACTTGCCCACCAGGTTGCACAGCCTTACCGCAGCCGCGATAAATCTATAAACTGTAAGGTACACCACATAAATGTGTAGCAATTGTAAATAAAATAAGGCACGTTTGCATCTTCTGATATTAAGGGATCTGAGTAAAGGGACTAAAATATGTTTTCTTGATAACCTGTATAAATCACAGAAAAAGAAGAATTGCAGCAGGGACTGTGCAGATTCTGAGTCGCAGGGACAGGGCTCACGATCTTTATCACAGTGAGCTGCTCTTGGGTAAGAGACCAATAAGTGGGCCATATTAAGGCGGAATCTTGCCACTTAGTACCTTTGATTACTTGGAACCATAAATAGGTATGGGTCCATATAGTTAGTAGTAATTAATGGAGTATAGGCCACCACCACCTCTTGCCAAACTCAGATGTTGCTCTTTTACTTGCGAGAAGAGCCAATAGATCAATTTTGGCAGATGCTATAGCCAGAGGGCTAAGGGTCCAGGGATTATCAAAAAGTTCCAAGCATCTGATGAGGTACAAATTAGCCTTGATGTGATACAGCCATTGAAAGTTTCAGGCTTTATTTAGATTCATACAATCAACAATCACCATTTGGTTAAGTGACGCTTCAGGTCTAGACTAAATTGACAGCCACAATAGGGTCGGTGTAATTTTCATGAGTTCCCTTACGTACTGTAAACCTAAGTTTTCATGACACACAGAGGCAGGTACACTCCTGGGAGTCATAGCAGTCTACGCAGAAAATGATTTCCACCTATCTGCAACTGTGCAGTATTGCAGGGGCCCCAGATACCTGTGCCATATGAAACAACCTATATGCCTCTTGCCTTGTATATTTTAGATATCACCTCCAAGGGCCTGCACTCATTTTTTTGCATTGTCACTTTTGTGGTGGCATAGTATGAGCTTCAGTCCACTAGTGACATTTAACTCACAGGTGCTGGGTACACTTGGTACCCATATACTAGGGTCTTATACATAAGTTAAATGTGGCAATTAGACGTGTAGACACATTCAACATGTTTTAGGGATCAGAGCACACCTGGGTGCTGGTTAGCAGGGTTTCAGTGCACAGAGTGAAAAGAAAACAGCAGCATCAGTCCAAATAATGGAGGCAATTATGCCAAGAAGGGGCATTTTCTTACATTGTTGTATTGTGTTGCCTTGTGGCAATTTATCGTGTTGTTAGAAGGTGTGGTACTGTTTGTTTTGTTTTGGATTGCATTGTGTTATGCTTTAGGTTGTGTTGTGTTAAAACGAGGTGTGCTGTTGTTTTACATTACCGTGTTGCATTTTGTTTTTGTAGTGATGTTGTTTGTGCTTGTGTGTTTTTGTGTTGCATAATTGCATTGTCTTTGTTGTGTTAAATTCTGTTTTGCTTGTAATGTTGTGGTTTGTCATGACTTGTTGCATTGCTATTTTTCTTTATGTTTTGTTATTGTATTGTGCTCTGTAGTTATCGCAGAGATTTCAACAAATGCTGCTACATTTTCAGACAAAGGTGGCACAATATTTAAAAGGTCCACTGACAAAATCTATTAACGGCTATTGTCGTTGGTAACATACCAGTGCGTCAACTATTTAATACACCTATCAGCCCCAAACTGTGGGAGAAACCACATCTTCAATTGGTAGTTCCAGGGCTTATTTGATGTGATTGTCCCCTGGTCTCAATTTTTATCTTGATTTTGCATTTCTAATCCCCTTCACACAGTACACTTGATTAGATTTCTGTGCAGTAACTGTATCATTAAATGAATGCTTTATTGCTGTCTGCCTTCATAAAAAAGATTGCAATCAGCTGCTGTCCTTAGCTTTGTGCATTTGGGAACCAAATCATTTTCCTAAATGACTGTCTATATTTTTTATGGAATGTCCCTATTGATCGACTTTTCCCTTTTGTTTCCAAGTTTACATTACCTTTGAGTGTTCTATTTAACAGGGAGCACCGTCGGAGGCTCTTGGCGGTATTCCTTTTCAGGCAGCTCCTACAGGCAGTCACTTCTGCCATTGAAAGCAATTCAGGCAGGTCAACAGACGATTACACAATATATGGCACACCAGACATGCTGGATTGTGGCATGCAGCAGCCTCTGATGCGTGTTGGCATGATGTGAACGTTCATCACAAGCATCAATGTATACTGCCATGGTCTGTGTTTGTGCATTGTTTATTGGGTGTGCATTGAGAGTGCTCACTCAGCATATGTTTGCATTTGGCCTTACAATAAATCTGACTTTCCTGCTTTCTATGTGCAAAGCTGACAGAGCAATATTTTTATGTGCTCAGATTTGTCACATGACTTCTGTTATCTGGCTCTTACGTTGAAGCGGTATTTCCCATTTTTTGCAGGTAAATCCTTCCTGCAAGATTGCCGTGCTAAAATCTCTGGTTTCCGCAATAATGGGTTCTTAATGTATCATATTCATTCTTCTAAATAATTTAAATCAGCGGTTCCTAATCTTTTGACTGCTGTGGACCCGCATACAATCAAAACTGGAATCCAGAGACCCCCACTGAGCCATTTTTGGAAGCCCTAAGCAAAATTCTCTGATTTGAATCTCAACACAATACACAAAAATAAAAAACAAGTGCACACCAAACAAATGCTCAAATATTGAAATATTGTGTTCGATTCACAATCAAATACAGAATTTTTTTCGACTTTTCAATTTTGATTCTTTATTTCTAAATACTTTATCATTTAATTTATTAATTTTCAAATTATTTGATTTTGTAAGAGTCGCAGATCCCATGAGTAGGCTTCGTGGACTTCCCAGGGGCCTCGGACTACAGGTTAAGAACCACTGCTTTAAATAAAAGCATTGTCTGTGGCTGGGTATTGAAAGTTTAGGGTTCAGAGTGAGTTAAATGCCACCACTTGCAAATAAATGCTATGCGAAAAAGATCTCTAATTTCTCCCTAGTTAGAAGCTGTCAGAGAGAGGAACTAGATGTTAGGGGACATGCTTTCTGTCAGGACGCTTACCCAACAAGTCTCTGGTCTGCAGCAGGCATGGCCGGATATTATGTGCTTAGCAACAAAGCATTATAAATGTGATATCACATGGCATGTAGGGAGCCGGAGACTAATTGCTTTAGTATATGTGATGAACAATGTTTGCTTTCTATATTTTACTCACTTTAATAATGCTCTCAATTACAGAGCTATCCATTACTATGATGATAATTCTTAATCATATGATTTTGTGATGTCTTGGAGTTTTGACATCTCTGCAAATCCATGTTGCATCATGAAATATCAAGCATGTGGGAGGTTCTCAGTGGACACTTCGGTAGTGGCTGTATGTGGGTGAGGTGCACCAGTAAAGCTCCAACTTCTTTACCAACTGGCAGGCCTGGAGTCAGGGGCGGCTTCTCCGTTTGAGCGGGGAGCGTCGCCCCACTGAAATGCCTCCAGAGAGAAAATAAAATGGTAATGAAGTTAATTCATTGCCATTTTCGTTTTCTTCACTCCGTCCCAAACGGAGCATCAGGACGAGGTCAGGGCTGCTGCTGAATGACAGCAGCAGAGAGAGCAGGGCACTTTCAGTTTAAATTGCGCATGTCTTTTTGGATGGCTGTCTTGCGACGGCCAGCCACTCATGCATACTTTAATTCTCTCTAATCCAGCCGTTTTAACATAGCCAGGGTAGAAAAAGCCAAAGCCTCCAGAGCACTGTGGAGCGCCAAGTAAGGCCGCTCCCACCAATCCTAGCGCTGCTCTCATGCAGCATGAGAGCAGCGCCAGGATTGGTGAAGGGAGTTTGGAGCCTGCCTGGAGGAGAGAAGACCATCAAGGAGGAGGATGACGTCATGTCACGCTCACAGGTAAGTTGTAAAATGTCCCACCCACCCTACCACCTCGTGACATGCCAGCCGCCACTGACTGGAGTGGTTTTGTTATGCTGATGACGATTGAACTCTGCACTTTGTGACTTAAAAACGTCAGCAAGAATTTGCAGCGTCCTGGAACAAGAGATGGCAGGTGTCATAATTAGGTGCAATAACAGACTCTGCTGTATTTGATTGAAACAGCGTATACCACCCTTCGAGGCCAAAGGCTGGGCCTGATTCACAAAGTGCACTTTGTATTGCATTTTGGAAGTTACTACAGTAGTGCTACAAAACGTACTGCAAAGTGCTATTCACAAACTCTAATTTTGCAGTAGCTTACACTTTTGATTAATTTTACTACTTTTTTGTATTCAAAAACTTCATAGTAGCTTATACTTTTGTATTAACTTACACTTTTGTAGTAAGTTTCTGCCTCCATTATTTTCTGTGGGAGGGTGTTGCAGTATTAGTATTTGGCCAGGTGTAGTGCTAGACTTACTACAAAAGTGCTTTACTGCAAAAGTGTAAGTAACTACAAAAGTGCAGTTTGTGAATACCGAAAAACCTAAACATCTAAGATGGATGAAATGCTAGCAGATACAACTTTCTACATCAGGATCAACACTGACCCTACCAACAAAACAAAGAACAAAATCCAATGACTCACTAACAAGGCACTCAGGGATGGACCTATATGTGAAAAAGAACATACATATATGAACGTACAGTACCCAAAAATGGCGAGCATATATGGAGTGCCCAAAATACATAAAAGCCAAACTAAACAACCATACAGACCTATTGTAACAACTATAGGCTCTATTATTGAGCCATTGTCAAAATACCGTGATGCCATACTTCGCCCTCATGTGCCTCAGATACCAGCATATGTCCAAGATACTAGGCACATAATCAATCTAGTAGAAGGCATTACCTTCAATTCAGAGTCACAATGGCTGGTAACACTTGACATAGAAGCCTTGTATAGTAAAATACCCAGACAAGGAGCCTTAGAAGCAGTAAACTGGTTCATCCTAGACATGAATATCAGTTGCGACAGCAACTTCACCCTGAATTGTCTTAAAATAGTACTTGAAGAGAACATGTTCGAATTTATTGGACAACTATACAAACAATTGTGCTCACCTACAATAGCCAATATCTATATGGCCCAATTTGAGAGGAAATACATCTACAATGAAGTGGCCCCATTCTATCAATCAGTGACAAAATGGTCACGTTACATAGATTATATTTTCTTTGTATGGATGGATTCATTGGAGATCTTGTCAGAGTTTCTATCATGGTTAAACTTATGTGACAATAATATACGTTTCACATCCAATCAAATTAAGACTCAAGTAGAGTTTTTAGATATCACAATCAAGCAAGTGACAGGCATTTTAGCAGTGGACTTATATACTAAGCCCACAGCATGCAATACCCCGTTACACTCTGATAGTTTCCATCCTTCAGCCCAAAAGAACAGTGGGCCTGATTCACAAAAGTAATCTGAGACAAAATCCTAACTTTACGACTTTCGGTATTCACAAAGGCATTTAGGAGTAGTAAAGATAGGATTCCTAACTTTCCTACTCCTAAACTGAGAAAAATCCTAACTTTACAACTTTCGGCATTCACAAAAGGCATTTAGGAGTAGTAAAGTTAGGAATCCTAACTTTACTACTCCTAAATGCCTTTTGTGAATACCGAAAGTCATAAAGTTAGGATTTTTCTCAGTTTAGGAGTAGTAAAGTTAGGAATCCTAACTTTACTATTCCTATATGCCTTTTGTGAATACCGAAAGTCTTAAAGTTAGGATTTTGTCTCAGATTACTTTTGTGAATCGGGCCCAGCATACCCTACAGCCAATTTTTGCGCCTGTGCCGCAATTGCACCAGCATCAAGGACTTTGACTCTAAAGCAGTGATTATGAAAGAAAAATTCTTAGCACGGGGGTACCCTAATAAACTAGTGAGAGACTCATACCAAAGGGCCAGATTTTATGACAGACAACACCTTCTGACTAATACAACCACTAAAAATACATCCACAGTGGTCTGTGTGACATGTCACTCCATGCTCAATGAGAGAATTCGTCAAATAGTCTGCTTGAATTGACATGTACTAAATGCCAATAAAGAACACAATGACAAGTTACCAAAACCTCTCGTTGCTTATCGCAGAAATAAAAATCTCAAAGATCATGTAGTTAGATCCCAAATGAAACCAGAAAAACAGTTGGTACAGAGAAACATTGACGGACTACAACAAGTGAAAGGAGATTACAAATGTAGCACGTGTAAAGTATGCCCACTGGTTTAGAAACATCAAGCTTTAAATTTAATGGACGTACTATCACTGCGAATGGGCTGACCAATTGCAAGACTAAAGATGTAATCTATTTACTCATATGACCATGTAACCTGGGCCATGTGGGAGAGACTTCACGCTCCCTGAGTATACGACTCACAGAGCATAGATCAGCTATATGTACAAAAAAAACATCCGCACCTATGGTACAGCATTACATGGACATGAATCATACTCCTGAGAACATTTAATGGTTTATACTTGAAAAAATCGAGCCGAAACCAGGTATAAACACTGAAGCAGTGAGGAAACGAAGGGAAGTTTACTGGATCTTCCTTCTAGATACTTCACAACGTGGTCTTAATCAGGAAATTCCATGGGATCAGGCAATCAAATTCAATTATTAATTACTGTTCCTTGATCCCGATATAGACCCACCTGTTCTGACACATGTCTTTATTGACTTTTACCAGTGTGTAGTAACCATAGGATCAGCACATATGTTGGTGGCTCATCTACCTTGTCTCAAGTAATTTAATCTATATATATCTTTAGTTTATTTTATCAGTCCCACAGAGGTCACGCAGTATATACATTTTAAATTTCTATACATTAGCCTTGTGAAATTATCCTGCAATTTAGCCTCTTAACCCTTTCAATACGGTGCCCTATATTCTAGTTCTTACTTTTCACTTCGCGTATGGAACCGCAGCCCGCATACCGGAACTCCCGGAATTAACAGTGCATATGCCGTTGGGTCATCTACCCTATTTTAATTATTTGTTCTATATACATTCTTAGCTCATTTTATTTGTTACATATAGCTCGAGCTGTATGGCAATTTCCAATTTCTATACATCAGCCTTCTGCAATCACTTTATATTCTAGCCTTTTAACCCTTTCATTATGCACGTTTAATCTATGTCCTCTTTCCTTGACTACGCGTAACGAACAGCAGCACGCAGTCGGAACTTCTGGAGTGAACAAAATTGATAAGCAGGACCAGTTAGGCGCTTCCAATCCATACGCAGGGCAGACGATATAAGGCCAAATCATCATAGACGCTGCAGGTAGGAATGACTGTCCTTTGCTATGCGGTCTTAGCCTTTCATATAAGGAAGGGCAGATCTGTTACACGTGGGTGTCTCTTTTACAGCATCATGCAGTTTATCCTTTAAATCCAAGGAACTGCTGAAGTTCCACATTACTCCTACATTAGCGAAAGTCAATATCTATTTGTAAGTATGCTGAACGATTTTTTTTCAAAACGCCACTGTAAATTAAACGGATGCCTTGTTGTTTAATTTTGTTGGAAGGACCCTCATCGGCTATATAATAATCAATATACATCTTATCTTTTGGATATACACTGAGGACGATCTTGTCGTTAGTCCTCTCTGCCCTCATCTATCCACTGTCACTTTTTCATAGTTAATGTATACACCCCTCATCTGTGGTATACATCCACTTCGATAAAAATATTAAGGTCAGCTCTATGGACCATTGACAAGGTTATAAACTATGGTCCTTCTTTTGCCAGTTTCCTCCACCGACATTGCGTCACTTGAGGCACTCCACAACAAAAACGAGCTAAACGCCTAGCACAACTAACACAGCGTGATCCTACCAGCGTGTGGACTTACACATATATTGAAAGGTATAACTTACTATTGATACAATTAGCCGGTACGGCTACCTAACTTAACAACGACCTTGTTAATCATATTTTCTCTCTGTTCACCATCCATTATATCCAGGATTTCTATCCTATTGGTTACTACATCATGACTCAGACACCTCTTGAAGTTTTACGATGCATCTCCTGTTAGGTAAACTCGCTTATATCAGCGATTCCCTTCCTGCATGTCCATTTTACTATTTATGCCTTTTAGACGTAATGGAACATTCTTTCCCACTAGATTTGCCATATTCAACAATTCCTCCATAGCTATTCGCATGAATAATGCATGAATGGGAGCACTTTGTTTGTTATTGTCTAATCATAATATAATTATATATGATACATTTTTTCACACCAAATTTCTTCATATTACCTACCTTGGTTCTTTTTGGGAGTGCAAATTTCTTTCTTTTTTTCGTTTTTCACGGTGATTGACACGTTGGTTGACACACACAAAATCATGAGTAAGGTCACCTGAGTTCTACCCTACCTACTACACTTGTAATTTTTAAACGACCTATATAAAATAAAGTTAGTAGGCAACCATATATACTTGTGACTTTCTTCTTTGTGTTCTGTACAGTGAATGTTGTAACGGTCTCCTGACGAAGGCATTCCAGCCGAAAAGCGTGTAGTGGGTCAACCTATCGCCAGCCTTCTAGTACATCTAAGCTATTCACTTTGTGGATCTTTTTATTATTCATTTGATGGTTTTTGTAAATGATTGTAATGTGCATATTTATAAGTGAAAAGCAAATTGAAAAGAATGTAAATGAATGCATAGTCTAAAGTATATTATTGTATATACCCAGTGCAATATAGGATACTATATCAAATTGTATTGTTCATTTTATATTATAAACTATTTATTATTGTCTAATTTGCGATAATTCACATAATAAATATATATCTTTTGTGATAAAAAATAACAAAATTGTTACGCATTATAATTTGATATACTGTAATTGTATACTTTCATTTTGGTTTGCCTGCACATACGTTATATTTCTTACTCGCCTAGGCTTTTTCTTAATTGATATATATTCCCTGCATTTGGCAAGTTTATCTTACATGCAGGGGTCCCCACTTTTCAAAATCATAATTAGGTGCAATAACAGACTCTGCTGTATTTGATTGAAACAGCGTATACCACCCTACGAGGCCAAAGACTGTGGGCCTGATTCACAAAGTGCACTTTGTAGTGCATTTTGGAAGTTACTACAGTAGTGCTACAAAACGTACTGTAAAGTGCTATTCACAAACTCCAATTTTGTAGTAGCTTACACTTTTGAGTAACTTCATAGTAGTTTATACTTTTGAATTAACTTACACTTTTGTAGTAAGTTTCTGCCTCCATTATTTTCTGTGGGAGTGTGTTGCAGTACCAGTATTTGGCCAGGTGTAGTGTTAGACTTACTACAAAAAGTGTTTTACTGCAAAAGTGTAGTTTGTGAATACCAAAAAGTAAACATACTCAGAATTGTAAGCATACTTAAAGGTGCAAGTTACCGTTATGAATCAAGCATCTGTCTTATTGGTGGACAGAGTAAATTACACTATTACGTAGGAGGTGGAAAGTGTGCAATTTTGATTTGCTGTTAAGGCTGCATTTGCAGCATGCTGTACATACTGTGTGCATTGATAACAATGTGTACAAAGTCAAAAGAAAATAACCAGTGCATAAGTCTCTGTGCGAGTGAGCTCCTGGGGCTTGATTCACAAAGGTAACTTACACTTTTGACTACGTTTACACTGTCGAGTACATTTAGTATTTTTCAATATTTACAAACTGCACTTTTGTAGTAACTTCCACATTTTCAGTAACTTACATGTTTAACTTACACTTTTTAAGTAATTTACACTTTTGTAGTAAGTCCGGCATTACACAAGGCCATCCACTAGTACAGCAACACCCTCCCATAGAAAATAATGGAGGTGGGGACTTAAAATAAAGCCCCATAGAAAAAAATACTAAATCAAATTAGATTATTTAAAATAGTTCAAAATATAAATAAATATAAATTAATGTTAAAAAAAAAAAAAATAGTACATATTTGTTATTATTATTATGAGGATGCGAGGCGCAGACAAGGTGATGTGCCAGTGCCGATCAACGTGGTGATGCGTTGGTCCTGGTCGTGCACCAGTGGCGATGTGCTGTCTCTGAAGAGCGAGTTGCTGCGCTACGGAGTATTAGCGTTGTTCACAGTGACTTGGGGACCTTCTTTTAAGTGGAGCATCGCGCAGCAGGGGTTCTGAAGGTGAGGCGGCATCTCTCAGCCATGCAACAGGAGTGATCTGATCCATGCAGTTTCAGCGATGAATGGGTGCTGACCCACACAGTGAGAGTGATGCACCTGTTCTGTTCTCCACAGCAGCAGTGATGTGTCATTTCTGTTAGAGCAAGCACCTTAGGCTCACTTCCAAGGGTCCAGGACTGGGGTGGCACCACATGGCAGGACAGACTCACAGATGGCAGAGTCCAGGTGTAAAAGCAGGATAGTTGGAAGTCTTTTATGTCCCTGAGACTTCAGATCAGAAGGCCAGCCAACTAGCCCTTGGAGTCACTCTGGGTTCTGGGGACAAGTGATGCAGGTCCAGTCCTTCTCACCCAGACAAGAAGGACAGCAGGTCAGCACAGCAAGAAAGCATTTCTTCCAGAGCAGAAGTCCATCAGAATGGCAGTCCTTCAACAGCACAGCAGTCCTTCTTCCTGGTAGTATATCCACAGATTCAGAAGTGTACTGAAGTGGCAGGGTCTGAAGTCCAATTCTTATACCCAGTGGTGCCTTTAAAGTGGGGAGACTCCAAAGAAAGGAATTCGGAAAGCATGGAGGTCCTGCCTTCCTGCGCTGAGTCCAGACTCACTACAGGGGGGTATGCTGTATTTGTGTGATAGGACACAGCCCATTCAGATGTAAGAGAAGCTGTGCCCAGCTCCTCTCTCCCATCCTGCCAGGGTGGCCCGTCAAATCACACCTAAGCCCACATTTTTTTGTTTGGCTGTCTAGGGGGAATACACAAAGCCCAACTGTCACCCAACCCAGACATGCAATTCGAGACAGGCTGAAGGCACACAGGACTAAGAGCAGGAAAATGCAAACTTTCTAAATGTGTCATTTTAAAAATTGTAATGAAAAATCCGACATTGCAATTAAAGAGGCTTCATCCTTACAATTCCAAGTACCAAACATGACAGATCTACCTCATCGTAATTAGGAATTGCATCTTATTAAATGTAATAAGGAATCCCCAATGCTATCCTATGGGAAGGGTAGGCCTTACTCTAGTGAAAAATGAATTTGGGCGTTTTCACTACCAGGACATGTAAAACTTAAAAGTACATGCCCTACCTTTTAATTACACAGCACCCTGCCTTATGGGCTACCTAGGGCCTACCTTAGGGGTGACTTACATGCAATAAAAGGGACTTTTAAGGCTTGGCAAGGGTTTAAATGCCAAGTCAACATAGCAGTGTGACACTGCATTCAGCCTGCAATGGCCGTCCTGGAACAAGTTTTAGAATCCTACTTAGGTGGTCTGCTATTCACAGAAAGAGACTGACCTTTGGCGGTCTCGCGGGAGAAGGGTTGATCGTTTTCAGATACTGGCTGCTTACGGCGGCCGTGTTTAAATACCAACACAAGATAATGTTTTGTCACAGTCTTATACCTTGGATGGTAATCTATACTATGGATTGTCGCTGGTTTATAGAATTGTTTGGAATACGGATTATAAACACGCCATTAGGACTGTCAGTCCCCCTTCCTTTCACAATGGGTGCCCGGCTGGGCCCCATGTGAGTACATTCTCCCTCAATACTTTATCTTGAGCCACTTTTTTACTGTTGTGCACATTTTCACACTGACAGCCGATTGTTATCACTTCAGGTGTCCCTCATTGTTAGGTCCTGATGAGACCCCCAATTGCTTGTGGGGCTGAAACGCCGTTGACACGTACATTAAACGAACTACTTTCCAGCCCCTAGTATTGTGTTAGAAGGCTGTTAAAACCTAATGTATACGTATTTGTGGTCGTTTTGTATAAGCTGAAACCTATTGTATGTCACAAATTGTCACATTTAAATTATAGGTTCTAAGTTCACTTGGGACACTGAGCACCTTTTGATTAATCTTACTACGTAATTTACATAAACAGTAAATACTCTTGAATCTCTATGATTTTGATTCTGCCTCCGACACTCTTTACCCATGAGTATTGCCATTGAGCTTAACAATTACCATATATTGTGTACATTGTCCGCAGGAACCACTGTTCCTTGTTATATAATTCCTTGTGAGTAAGGTGGCCCTTGTTTTTTGAAAACGCTACTGAGGTGGGTGGCACAATAAGTGCAGCAGATCCACTGTTAGCATTTAATTTATAGGCCCTGGGTATATTGCATCCCACTCTACAAGGGACTTATAAGTCAATAAAATATACCAATTAGGTATATGCCAATCAAACTATGTTTAGGGGAGTGAGCACAAGCACTTTAGTACTGGTTAGCTGTGGTAAAGTGCCCAGAGTCCTAAGGCAAACAAAAACAAATTCAGTGAAAATGGAGGGCAAAGGCAAAATGTTTGGCGGGTGACCCTGCAGAAATGGCCAATTTCCAACATGACCCCCCTCCAGCCTAAAGCCAAGGTAGACTAATCGATACCTTGATGGGGTTCCCTGCTTAGGCGATAGAACATGGGCAAAGTCCTCTATTGCAGGGGCACTTGTCAATTCTACACCTCTCTCAACTGAGTTGGATCCCTCTGTCTCTACTCTCCTGAGCCACTGCACTGACCCATAGGGTACCCTTCTCCTCACTTGTGGACCCCATCTGTGCAGCACCTAACTTTACTTTGCTCACAGATGCATCCCAGCAGACAGACACTACCAACATGGCCCATTTCACCCCTTCGATCTCTCCAAAAGGACAACAACCAACAGAGGCCACTGGCAGCTGTCAGTATCCAGAGCCAGGTCCCAGGCCATCCAGGGGTCTCTGACCATTGTGGTTTCTCAAAATGGGGGATGGAGCCCTAGGTGCCATGCACCATTTTTCCATTCCACCTGCCACCAGTTCAGGGGTGGTATCCTGAAACTGGTCCTTCAACCCAAAGTCTGTACCCTTAGGCTGAACAGGAGTCAGGGGTGAGTCATTCCTCCCCTGCCCCTCCTTCTAGCCTTCTGTACTCTCTGTTTGGGAGTGGTATGCCCAGATGGCTGATCTTTCAGGGTGCCCTGGATGACTGCTCCTCCTAGCTCTTCTATCACTTGTGGCAACTCATTCCCCAGAGTACAGTCAATGGGCATCTGGGGACTAACTATGACACTCCTCTGGGGCACCTCTCCACCCCACTGCAGGGATACCAGGGTCATGGGGTCGACAAAGTCCTTCTCCTGGTTCTGAG
This sequence comes from Calotriton arnoldi, assembly GCA_963921515.1. NCBI lineage: Eukaryota > Metazoa > Chordata > Amphibia > Caudata > Salamandridae > Calotriton > Calotriton arnoldi. The sequence goes on along the minus strand of CAWUFW010001157.1, from coordinate 1,595,032 downwards.
TTACCCTGCACACCTTGCAAGTGTACTGCTCTGGGGAAACCAGTCTTTCCACTACCATGGTCTAGCTAGCACCAGTGTTCCTCAGAGCAGTGACAGGGACCCCATTCATCTTGACCTGGCGAAAATGATGACTCCTACCCACAGGGATCTCTAGTCTACCCTCTGAGTCCACTCCCCAACTAAGGGAGACTTGGGCATGATCTATTTCTTGCCTCTGGGGACTGCATACTGCTAAGGCCACTTGGGCTACTCCTGCAGAGGTCCCACCAGTGGGTGGTTTCATTGGACAGACAGAGTCCCCCTGCTTGTGTCCTAGCTGGGAACAATCAAAGTGGAGGGTTGGAAATGGGGTGCCCTGGGCCACCGCACACCAGAACCTCCCTCCTTCTTCTCAGAAGGGACATGGGAACCTTTTCCTTCCCCCTTAACCTGAGACTTGTCTGAGTCTCCCTTGACCTCCCCTTCATTCTATTGGAGAGAACCTGAACCAACTTTCTTGGAGTCACCCCCAGGTACCCTTTCGGACACCCTGGTGCTGACCCAGAGGTCCGCCTACTCAGCAACTTCCTAGGATCAGTAAACTTGCTATCTACCAGGTGTTGGTGCATCTCGTTAAAACAAGTATTGAGCATGCGTTCCCTCAAAATCAGGTTGTACAGCCCAGTGAAATCATCTTCCTTGCTGCCCCTCACTCAGCCCTTCAGTGCCTTGCTGGAGTAATCTAAGAAGTCCACCCATGACTAGTCTGGGTGTTTGTGACTGTCCCTGATACTCTGTTTATATCTCTCGGGGGTCAGCCCAAATCTGTTAAGAAGAATGGCCTTCATGGGGGCCCACTGTGTCTGGTCCTCTACCTCTGGTGTCAGGAGTGTGTCCCTCCTCACCGTAGGCATGTACCTCCAAAAGCTACCCCCCAGGTACTCCTCAGGAACCTTGTACCCCCTTAGAGCCACTTCATATGCTGGGAACCACTAGTCAATATCATCTCCCACCATATAACTGGGCACCAAATCCTTGGGTATGCAGACCCTTCTTTATCCATGTATCCATGAACACGTAAGGTATGCTGCTACCATTCCTGCTTGACTCAATTGGTTTAGCTCTCAAATCCAGCTCTCTGAGACTAAGCTCATGGGCCAAACTCATTTCCTCCTCTAAGGCTCTTGCAGCCTCAGCTTTCTCATTCTCTAGCATCAATTTACCTAGCTCCAGTTTGAGCTTTATCTTCTCTTTTTGTCCTCCACCTCCTGTGGGGTCAGGCCCTTGGCAAGCACAATGCTCCCTGTACCATACTAGTCATCCAGGGCCTGCAAGTCATCTCCTAGGGCCGAGTTGGGCCCTCCTGGCAGCTCAAAACTCTGGGCTGGGTTCTCCCTCTCCTCCCCCTCTGTCTGTGCTCCTTCCTCCTCATTGTCATCCACCTGATCCTCCTCTGAGGTGGCCTGCCACTTCTGCACTTCCTCAAAGACTCTGAGGGCTACCCGGAGAACCAGTTTGGTAGGCTTTTTGTCTGCTTTCAGTCCCCTCTGTCTGCAGAGTTTCGGCAGCTTTGGCCTGATGAGGGTGTTGAAATTGTAGGCATATATGGTGCTAAAAGGAAGCTAGGGCACTTAAATTTAGAAAAGGAGGAACAAAATAGCCAGTTGAACAAAAAGTTAAAGAAGGATTTAAAAAGGGGTCACTCTGATGTCAAAATAATTATCTGGGATTTTTGGGTAACACAAATCACTGTATGGTACTGCACAACACAAGTCCTGATCCACACCGCAGAACACCAATGTGAGAAATTGGGTTGTTGGTCAATCAATAGCCTCAGTCCCTTGCAGGGCGAACCACGAAAAGTCACTAAATTAACCTGTGCTTAACCCTGGTTACTTGGCACACAAGCAGTCAGACGCAACTTAGAGGCAATGTGTAAAGTATTTATGCAGCACACAAACAGTAATAAAGTGGAAATACAACACAAGATAAGTCCCAAACGTATTAATAAAAATAGATTATAGGGTATGTTTACAATGGAATATCACACAAAATGCTAACGCCACGCTATGCCTTTCAAAAAATACAAGGATGAGACGTATTTACAAAGATACAGCACATCCCTGCATTTTTCCTAGCGCTGGCGCTAAATTAAGGAATATGCGACGTTACAACTAATGTGATACAACGCATTCCATTACAACGCGGTCATTACAACGACCGCGTTGTTACATCGCATACCATTACAACGCAATTCGTTACAACGACTTGCTGTGGGGGGGCTGGATGTTGGAATAGTATAATTTACTATTCCAACTCCAGTCTGTGCAACAGTAGGGAAGGTGTGGGATTGTAAATCCAACACCTTCTGCCCCCTACAGCAAGTCATTGTAACGACCCCTACAGCAAGTCATTGTAACGACTTGCATTCTAATAGTTTGCGATGTAACAACGCGGTCGTTGTAACGACTGCGTTGTAATGGACTGCGTTGTATCGCATTTGTTGTAAACAATGTCTCCCAAATTAAGCTGCCTAGCGCCAATGCAGTGCAAGGGTGCCTGCGTTGAGGGAATGATTGTGTATGTGCAGGTAAGTGTCCCTTCCTGCACATAGACAATCATAAATGGTGATTTCAAACTTCTATGTGTGCTGCATTGTGCAGCACACATAGAAGTTGCAAATCATCATTTTTGTAATGATTGTTTGTGAGCAGAAAGAGACACCTTCCTGCACATAAAGAATCATTCATGGCGTTTCGCTGTTTCTATGTGTGCTGCACAATGCAGCACACATAGAAACAGCAAAAACGAGGAGAAATAAATAATTTCTCCTCGTTTCGCCATGTTAAGACCAGATTTTCCCTGGTCTTAATTTTGGCACTGCCTCCTATATACACCACCCTTGTACATAGGGGGCAGCATCAAATCAATGGGTGTTGCGGCAGAACGCCCACAGCAGCACCCATTGTTCACCCCTTTCACGCTAAGTATTACATGAAAGGGTGCCTTATTTACAAGGTAGCGTTAAGCCATGTTGAATGTCTTAATGCAGCCTTGTAAATTAGGTGAAGCCCCTATTGAAACAGAAACGTCCGTAAACGTGACGTTCCTGTGGCAATAGGGCCTTGTAAATATGCCCCAAAGTTTTAAGAAAATATTTGACACCAAAATGACAAAAATCCAATAAGTAGAACCGGAGATATTGATATTTAAGTGAGAATAGTGCCAAAAAGCATACAACACCAACAAAGGATATCTGGTCATGCTGGACTGGGAAAAAGTCCAAAGTTCAGGCCGACTGCCTGGAGCATGGGCTGGCCACAGGGACAAGGCTTTTCCTGTCTGAGCAAAAATACTTTAGTCTGGGTTGCGTCAACATCGAGGAGCCTGTTGACGATGCCGATGCGGAGCGCAGACAAGGTGATGCACCAGTGTCGATCCACGTGGCAGCAGCGATGCGCTGGTCCTGGTCACGCAGTAGCGGCGATGCATCACCTCTGATGAGCGGGTTGATGCGATGTGGAGTTTCAAAGTCATCATCGAGGCTGTTGTCGTCAGCGATGCAGGGACTTTTGTTCAAGTGGAGCGTCACGCAGCAGTGGTTCCGAAGGCGAGGCAGTGTCTCGGAGCCATGCAACATCAGTGATGCCCCAGTTCTGATCCATGCAGTGTTGGCACTGTGTCAGGGCTGACCCATGCAGTGAGGGCTATCTGCCAGTTCTGTTCTGTTTTCCACAGCGGCGACAATATGTCGGTTCAGTTAGAGCAAGCACCTTAGGCCCACTTCAAGATCCAGGACTGGGGTGGCACCACATGGCAGGACAGACTCACAGATGGCAGAGTCTAGGTGTAAAAGCAGGATAGTTGAAAGTCGTTTATGTCCCTGAGACTTCAGATCAGGAGGCCAGCCAACTAGCCCTTGGAGTCACTCTGGGTTCTGGGGACAAGTGATGTAGGCCCAGTCGTTCTCACCCAAGCAGGAAGGGCAGTCGGCAGCAGGTCAGCACAGCAAGAAAGCAGTTCTTCCAGAGCAGCAGTCAAGCAGAGTGGCAGTCCTTCAGCAACACAGCAGTCCTTCTTTCTGGCAGCGTATCTCCAGGTCCAGAAGTGTACTGAAGTGTACTGAAATGGTAGGGTCTGAGGTCCAGTTCAAATACCCAGTGGTGCCTTTGAAGTGGGGTAGACTTCAAAGACAGGCCTTTGAAGTACACAGAGATCCTGCCTTCCTGCCCTGGCTCCAGATTCACTACAGGGGGGTATGCAGTCCTTTGTGTGGGGACAAGACACAGCCCATTCAGGTATAAGTGAGGCTCAGCCCAACTCCTCCCTCCCATCCTGCCAGGATGGCCCATCAAGTCGCACCTAAGCTCCAATTGTGTGTGACTGTCTAGGGCTAATACACAAAGCCCAGCTGTCACCCAACCCAGACATGCAATCAGAGACAGGCTTCAGGAACACAGGGCTAAGAGCAGGAAAATGTCAACTTTCTGAAAGTGCCATTTTCAAAATTGTAATGATAAGTCCGACTTTGCCATTAAAGAGGGTTTATCGTTTCCATAGGTACCAAACATGACAGATCTACCGCCTCTTAATTAGGAGTTACAGCTAATTAAATGTAATAGGAAATCCTCAATGTTATCCTATGGGATGGGTAAGCCTCACAGCAGTAGAAAAACCTATTTGGGAGTTTTTCACTACCAGGACATGTAAAACATAAAAGTACATGCCCTATCTTTTAAGTACACAGCACCCTCTCCATTGGGCTCCCTAGGGCCTACCTTAGGGGTGGCATACAGGCAATAAAACTGGCGTTTAAGACTTGGCAAGCTTTTTGAATGCCATGGTAACATGGCAGTGTGACACTGCATTCAGCCTGCATAGCAGGCCTGGGACAAGTTTTAGAGTCCTACTTAGGTGGGTGGCACAATACGTGCGGCAGAACAACTGTAGTATTGAATGTACAGGCCCTGGGAATATTGAATACCACTCTACAAGGGTCTTACATGTAAATTAAATATGCCAATAAGGCATATGCCAATCAAACCATGTTTAGGGGAGTGTGCCCAGATCCTTAGGCTAACAAAAATGAATTCAGCAAAAAAGGGGAAGAAGAAAACAAACCGCTTGGGGGTGTCCCTGCAGAAAGGGCCATATTTTATCAACTGGGATGAATAGAGCAGGTCCTATCTTCCTTCTCAAAGATCAGGCAGGCCTCAAACAGCAGGACTCTGGCAGCAGGCACAAAATAGTGAAGGGAAGAAAATGGCAATTTTCTAAAGGTGGCATTTTCAGAACTGTCACTTAAAATCCAACTATACCATTAAAAAGAATTTTAAATTACAATTCATTTGAGTCTAAACATGAAATTCCTACCAGCTCCAAATCAAATGTTAGCACTTATTCAATGTTATAGGGTCACCCAATGTTATCAAATGGGAGAGATAGACCTTACAGTAGTAAAAAATTATTTTGGAGTTTTTCACTACCAGGACATGTAAAACGTAAAAACACATTTCCCGCTTTTTTAATACAGTCTACCCACCCTATAGGCCTTTAGGTCCTATCTTAGGGGTAAATATGTTTTAAGAGTGTGGGTTTAAGTCTGGCAAAATCTTTATTTTGCCAGGCCAAAATGGCAGGTTAAAACTGTCCTGTTAGCTGCAGTTGCAGGCCTCAGGCATGCTTGAGGTGTCACTCAAATGGGTGGCAGAATAAGTTCTGCCGGCCCACTAGTCACAATAATATACAGGCCCTGGGTGTATGCAGTACCATTTTATTAGAGACTTACAAAAAAATTAAATGTGCCAATCAGTTGTAGGCCAATATTATCGTGTTCTGAGAGTTTGCTATCTACCAGGAGAGAGATCACGAGCACTTTAGCACTGGTTAGCAGAGGTAAAGTGTGCAGAGTCATAAAGCCAACAAAAACTAAATAAGCAAAAAGGAGTAAAGGCAAAAGGTTTGGAAGACTACCACCCCAAGGATGTCAAGTTTAACATAAATGAAACCTAAGAAATTGCCCATCATGGATAACTATGACCTTCTGAATCTTTTGAAATGCTTTCATAACTAAGGCCAAAACCTTTGTTACTCTGGATTTGGCCTTACCTTATCATCAGACACATCTCCATGAAGAATCACAACAGCTTACCACGTTTATCACCCCTTTGGGGGCTTATTAATTTTTATGCCTGCCTTTTGTACTTGTCTCTGAAGCCTCTCTGTTTCAGCGAGCTATGACATATTTACCTAGTGACATTGAAGGAGTAAGATTTTTCCAAGTTGGTGTTCTTGTGTATGGGAGGGATTGGAAAGAGCACATTAAGTTTGGAAGGAGGGTGTTAGGAAAATCTGAGGAGAAGGCCTTGCCTTTAGGAGCTGAAAATGAGATTTTGGGCAGGAAGAAAAAGATATTCGGCCATTTTATTTATTCAGCTGGGTGAGGCCCAAGAGGGAATTTGTGGACACCATGATTAACCTTCCATCACCTTAGAACAAGGTGGAGTTACCCTCTTTTATAAATATGGATGAATTCTACAGCCATTTTGTTAATAGACTAGCTCATAAAATAGTGCAATGAGATGTTTATTGATAAGAAACATTGATTTCTGTAAGGTGCAGCCTATGTAAGTGAGTTTTAAGGTGGGTAAAAAGGATTTGGAAAATAACCCCAACCTTCAGTCTTTTGAACGAAGAACAGGGGTGGGTATTGTAACTGATGCCAGCGTAAAGCAGCATCAAATGGTTCCGTTTTGCAATTGAGCAGAGAAAAAACACTATTGCATTTGCCTGGAGATTTATGAGGAGGGTAGAAACTAACCACTTGGTGATTGAGAAGTAAATGTTGATAGTGATGTGGGCACTTGGAAAGTTCATAAATTTCTTGTGAGGTGACATGTTTACTGTAGAACTGGACATAAACTTTTGAGTTAGATTTTTTGAGAGCAGTATCTGCTAGGATAAGGTGATGGGTATTCAACATGCAGGAATGCAAGTTTGACGTCAAAGAAATCTTTTGAGTATAAGGTGGTAGACTGTCTCTCCGTACTTGTGAGAGAGAAATAACAGTGGAGGACTGTCTGAATGAGAAAGTGTGTGGTCACACAGGGTGTGATAAGAAGAGAGGAATGGTTAAAAAAAAAGTGGAAAATGATGATATTCTAATCTAACACTGCTATGAGGACAACTTATTGGTCTTATCATCTGGTTCATCCCAAGGATCGGCCATATTGTAAACAGGCTCTGTCTCTGCTTTTACTGGCTTGATTGTTTTTCTCTGACCGCTTACATACCACCAGCCGTTTAGTTTGGCAACTAGGTACATCGCTAATTGGTCTAATCTTTACTTAGTAAGAAAAAGAAAGAAAAAAACAACTAGGATCCTGTAAATTCGGTCCCTCACTCACAAGAATTCACCTTGGCCTCTCGCATAATGGATATAAGTCTTGTTCCCGCAGGACCCAACTCCTTCACTGTTATTTACCCACTTAACCTCTCCAAAAATACAGGCAAAAAGCACAAACACTGGTTACTCAAAACCCGACCCGAAACATTAATCTCAGATATTTACTTTTGTGTCAATAAGGGTAAACTATCTAATGACGTCATCTTCTACTCCAAAAAACGGGCACGGTGGAGGACGGTCTTCTATTCCATGCTTCGTATATCGGGTACCAGGAAAACCCCACATGGCATCAAACAATCAGCCTCGCCCTTCTTCAATGCCAATGCCACCATCACCCTCTACAACAACGGTATTATCCTAATTTAAGCCTCCAAGAAAATTTAGCTAAGATGGATAATATCTTCCCTACCCTTAAAAAAGCGGTGATCTCCAAGTCCAATCATCCCTGCCTAAACCATCCTATTGCACATGATATCACTCTCACACCCACCACTACACCTGGGATGTCTTCAACCCCTTATAACCCTCCTCACCCCTTATGTGATCTCGGACCCACTCAATCCCCTGAGTTAGTTTTTCCAGACCCCTCACATTCCACTCGACCATCGACTCAGATGGCTAGTGGTTTTACAGCGCCATATACTTCCCTGATCCCTAAGCGGTTACACCACGATTCCCTTGGCACGTTATCCTCTCACGCTCCACCACCCTATCTCTCTCCTGGTGAAATCGCTCGCACGATCTCACCTAACACGCCACCATCTCAATCAGAGTCCAGGTTCCTGCCCTCCAAGGTTTCTATCCACCCCATTCCATCGCACCTCCCCTCACCCACCTCCTATCCGCTACACCTATGTTACCCCACCACCCCCCATCCCCGTATCCTCTCCACGCAAATTGGTACTACACAAGACATCATTGATTCACATGCTCTCTCTGAACTCCTCATAACTGCCTTTGACCCACCAGATTTCCCTCGAGACACCACCTTTCTGTCGGAACTATCCACACAACACTTATCCTTTATCCATCACTCAGACCTGGCTGCACATCTTGATGAGATCTCTCTCCACCTGCGCCTGCTCATGGATGAATTTCATGAACTGAAAGCCCTCTCTATCGATCATCTCTCCCTGCTCAGAACATTATGCACCCTAGGGAACCTGCCCTTGATCCTCATGGGCGCAGTCCCTGTCCCTGTCGTGTGTTCCTCTCACCTTACCTCAAAAACTTTACCCCTTCCTAATGCCCCCTCCCGACCCAGAAGAATGAAGACCGTGCTATCGACCAGTGATATTGATGATCTAATCCTCTCTTATGCCCTCCCATTAAACACTGACAAGACCCTTCTGGACTCATGCAAGGCAGCTCTAGGTTCAATCCAAGCCATCCATGCCAACCCGAACAGGAAACCCTCCCATAACATCAGAGTTATAAACAATGACAACCTCAAGCGAGTGAACATCATTCAGACTCCGACCGCCCACACACCTCTCCAATTGAAATGCATACTACTCAACTGCAGATCAGCGAGTAAACACGCATCCGATATCTTTGACCTCATTCTAAACAATGAGCCTGATATCATCATCCTCACTGCAACCTGGCTAAATTGCTTGTCACCCCTATCCTTGACCTTCTAGTCCCGCCCAGCCATGACATAATTCGATTGGACAGATCTATAAAACAGGGAGGAAGATTAGCTTGCGTACACCGAAATGCACTCTCAGTCTCACAATCAGATTCCTCCGCTCTGACCTCCAGTGAGTACCTATGCATCAACATCTCAAGCAATCACCACCCTGTATGCAAATTACACACATTCTATCACCCCCCTAAAGACAATCTTTCCTTCATTGAACAATTAATGGAAATCATCTCTTCCAATGATGACATCCTAGTGTCCCAAATGTTCCTGGGAGATTTCAACCGTCACTGGTCTAACCCAAATGATCAAGCAGTAAAATGTCTAAAATCCTTCCTATTGGAGGATGAGCTGACACAATACTGTGATAGTCCAACCCACAGCAAGGGGGAAACTCTGGACCTCATCATATCCATAGGAAACACCATCTCAATAGATTCCATTACCCCTTGTGATTGGTCTGACCATTACAGCATCTTCTTCCTAATTAACAAGGAGGTGCCCCCGAAGAGGGTCCAACCCAAGAAAATGAAGCAATGGAAAAGGAACCTTAGGAATATGAACTCCAAGGATCTAGCAACCCGTTGTAGAAAGGCCATGACTCCCCAATTGGACATGTCAGATGTTCATGTCCTCACTGATTTTTATAATTCCACCATCTCGGACGATATAGCCCTTCTACAACAAAAACGTGCTTCATCCAAACTCCCCAAACCTTGGTTCAACGACAACCTAAACTCGGAATGCCGCAACCTGAGGGTAGCTGAAAGATCCTAGAGATCATTACCCTCCACTGAACATCTAATTCACCTTAGATCTGTCAGGAACACTTACAACAAAAAAGTCAAGACTGCAAAGGCTGACTTCTTCAGAACCCAACTCAATCAAGCCAAAAACCGCCCCAAGAAACTGTTTGAAATTGTTAAAGAACAATCAGGCAAGACACCTAACAGCTCTGACCTTGGCGACGGCCTTCCATCATGAGACGAATTGGCTGCCTTCTTCACTGAGAAAACAAAAAGCATCAGTCTCGACCTGGAAGCAAAGAGGGTGCTTCTCCCAACCTCCGGGAGGGCTGTTCCTCCAGATCACCATGAGTGGCTCATTCCCTCCAGATTTAGCACCAAGAACAATGCCGCTTGGAACTCCTTTACTCCCCTCAGCGAAAGGGAAATTTACAACACTCTACTGGTGATCCACCCTTCTAATCATTTCAGTGACCCGCTACCATCGCGCATCTTCAAAGATATTAAGGATACCATCCTCCCCCTATGGACTAAGATTGTCAACGCCTCGCTGTTGCAAGGCATGATCCCCAACTGCCTAAAAGTATCACAGGTCTCCCCCATTCTAAAAAAACCTAATGCAGACAGCTCTGATCCTAATAACTTTCAGCCTATCTCCACCATCCCCACGCTGGTGAAACTGCTTGAAAAATGTGTGCAGATGCAACTTTGTGCTCACATGGAGTATTTCCAACTTCTGGACCAACATCAATTTGGATTTTGAAGAGGTCACAGCATGGAATCTGCTCTCACTCACATTATGGATGACATTTTAAAAATGCTAGACCAAAACGAATCTTGCCTCCTGATTCTTCTTGACCTTTCTTCGGCTTTTGACACTGTTAACCATGACAATCTCTTATCCATCCTAGAACACAGGATAAGCTTTTCAGGTCTGGTATTGCAATAGTTTACTTCCTTCCTCCACAATAGATCACAAAAAGTCAAGGTGAACTAATCCCTATCCCAGCCCTCCTCAGATTCTATGGGGGTTCCAGAGGGGTCTGCACTTTCACTGATACTTTTCTATTTATTCCTGGAACCATTGGCAAATTCTCTGAACTCCGCGAGCATTCTCTTCCATATGTATATGGATGACACTCAACTTTATCTGAAAATCCCCTCCCCTGAAGACTTCATCTCAATCAACTCTACCCTGGTGAATGCTCAAAACTGGCTAACTGATAACCACCTCATACTCAACACCTCCAAAACGGAATTCCTTCTCATTGCTCCGCTGAATCACACCCCCAAGATCAACCACTGGCTGAAATACCTTACGCCCTTCAACTGCACTCCCCACATTATCGATTCTACTAAATCCCTTGGAATCACACTAGATAAGCACTTGAACATGCAGAATCATATTAGCAATGTAAGCAAGGGTGCTAAACACCAGATGAACATACTAAGGAATCTCAAACCATTCCTTCCACAGGAGGACTTCAAGATGGCGGTACAAGCTCTGGTGCTGGCTAGGCTAGACTATGGTAGCTCCACGCTCTTTGGACTTTCCAAATACAACTTGGCCCCACTAGGAGCCTCCATTAATGCAGAAGCTAGGCCGATTACGGGTACAAAAAGAAACGATCACATCTCCCCAGCCCTCAAATCCCTAAACTGGCTGCCATACGAAGCAAGAATACAGTTAAAGATAGCCTGCATGGCCTACAAAGCCCTACATCTCAAGACTCCCATTTATCTGGCTCAAAAATTAGAACTATCTGGAGGTTGCAGACAGTCAAGAAGTGCAAATTCATTGCTCCTTAAACCACAGTTCTTCCACAAAATGAGAATGAGGCATAGAGCCTTCTCAGGCGCTGCCCCAAAGATTTGGAACTCTCTTCCATCGGAAGTCTGACAAATTTATTCCACTGCTTCCTTCAAAAATGAAGTAAAAAAAATCCTAATGACTACGTTTTTGCCTTAAACGGTCCTGGCCCCACTGCTAACTTACTGCCCCTTGATTGACTACTAGAATGTTGTGCACCTTTGAATCCCAGCATTTGCCTGCTATTCTCATTTATGTATCGAATGTTCTTCTCCCTGTACTGTATCCGTCCTACCCTAATTGTGATGCACTCCTATCTTGTTAGTTTTATGCATATTCAAGTAATCTTGTCCTTCCCACCTCTATACCCCACCTATCCTAATTGTATAGCGCTCTGAAACCCGCCTGAGTCATGTTTGCTCTATATAAAACATTCTAAATAAATAAATAAAGGACGTTTTTGATAAACTTATGACTGGTGGTACTGAAAATACATGTTTGAACAACTGTGTGCAGCCCTACTGGGGTGTGAGATAGGAATTGAGTGAAAGCAAGGGCTTCTCTTAATGAGACCAAATTAGTTCTGCCCACCTCTTTGGGGAAAAGATGGATGCATTTAGTTTATGTGGGCCACCTTGTGGTAAAGACTAGGAGTGGGTACATCAAAATTTCTGGGGGCCTCAACATTATTTGGAGGTGGAAAGAGTAGTTCAAAAGTGTGTGGACTGTAACAACAGGAACACAATGTTGAATACCTTTACCACAACAATACTGCAAAAAACATCTTTATGACGTTCCATGGGAAGATGTGGCCATTGATTTAGTTTGACCTTTGCAGGGTGAACTAGGGACTACCTATTTATTGGTTCTATTTGTTTACTTGGTAGCCAGAGGTCATATACATGCATGGCTTTAGCACTAGGAGTGTTCTCAAATTTAAGGATGAACTATGCCAAAGGGAAGCTTTCCCAAGGCCTGTTTAATCTCACAATGGTGTACCATCTTTCTTCAGAGAGGTTGAGGACTTTTTCAGTTGTGTGGTGTTTACCTAGGAAATTGGTGTTGTATCACTAGGAACAAACTGTATACTAGAGCACTTTAACAAAATTATGGAGGAGTGTTATCAAATGGCCAAGGCCAATGGACTACCACGGAAGAGGAGGTGCCTAAGATCATTGAAAATCAGCATATGTTCACCACCATGATCATATTAATGCTAACCATCTCCTGCACAACTACCAGTCTGACTTCATATTATGCTTCAGTATGGAGACCTTTACCTTACACATCCTAGATGATGGTCTCCTGACCACAGATGAAGAGGCTCCCTACCTCCTGATATTAATGGACCTCTTAGTTGCTTTTGACACAGTAGACCATCCCTCTGTCACAAACACACTCTGGGGTCTCAGATGGCATTCACGGCTATGACCTTCACTTGTTCTCCTTCTACCTTTCCAACCGACACCAATTTGTTCATGTGGGCTCCTCCAGGTCCCAAAAGATAACTATTACCTGTGGAGTCCCCAAGGCTCCATATTGTTGCCTCTCATCTTCATCCTTTACATGGAGCTATTTGGTGTTTTACTGATAGATAATAGCACCAAGATTCACTAATACGCAACTAACTTGAAAATAGTCTCTGCTTTATACATCCAATGCCTCAACGACTGTCTACACATCATCCAGAACTGGATGTTGATGGCATACCTGAATTCCAACCCAAGCAAGACAAAATTCCTGTTATTTGCCAATAACGGCAAACATGAAACAGTACAAACCTGGCCTAATCACATGAACTTCGATCATTACAAAGCCCAACTTCACTGAATGCCAAGTCACTTGGATTCACATTCAAGGAAACATTACCAAAAATCAAAGATGGGCTGGTGCCAGTTCTCTCTTATAAAGAAAGTGAAACCAGTTCTTCCAGAAAGTGCCTTCAGAACTGCTGTTGAAACTCTCTCACTCTCGCACCTGTATGAAGGTAATGTCCTGCTCCAGAGCTTCCTATATGCCACAATGGCACCCCTTAAGGGAATCCTACATGCTGCAGCACATCTCATCCAGGGCCTGAAGAAATATGATAACATCACTCCTACGCTGATGGAATGCCATTGGCTCCCGAACCCCACCATCTTCAAAACCAGCTGCATCATTTACAAAGCCATCACAACCAACACCACGCTTATCTTGCAGACAAGCTCACCATCTCTAATGGTTTTCAGATGAAGAAGTGTAAACAAGAAAAATTAGGCAACAGGCCTTTTCCAGCTATGCACCCAGTATCTAGAACAATATCTACATAGGCATCAGGACCTCCCCAATGCTGCTCAAAATTAAGAAAAGGTTCCAGAGCGACCTCTTTGAAGAACATTGTACCCAAATGGATTAACAGTCACAAACAAGCGAACTCTCCTATCACTCATTGACTGTATGCTTATTTTTGATAGGGGTGGGCGGAATTTGCATAGTCGCGTTACGCAAAGTTCCGCAAAACGGTAAAAAATCTCCGCGAGCTACGCGGAATTCCGCGAGCATGCGGAATTGCTTGTTCCGCACGTTAGCGATGAGATTTTCCTGTTCGGGGACGCTGTTTGCGTGCTCGGGGGGAAATATCTTGCGAACTTGCCCATGCGGTCGCCAATTGGCGCGGCCATCTTGTTTCACTTGTCCCGCCCGCTCGCGATGCGTGTTTCCTGTTCGCGAACGAGGATGTCCGATGACGCGTCCGAATGACGTGTTCACGATCGCACACTCTCGCGGGATCGCGCGGCCGGATAGGAAAACTCGTCGGCGAACGCAAGGATCCCGGTAAGTCGCTACCGCGTGCGCGAACACGCATTTTGAAAGTGCAAACAAGGAAAAAATTCCGCTACGCCGCGGATCGCGGAATTGTCGGCAATTCCGCGTTCTCCGCAGAACGGGGAATTGCCAAAATTCCGCAAATTCCGCGAGCGAAACAGAATTTACCGCCCAGGCCTAATTTTTGACCATGTAGAGTGCTCTGCTGCCTTTTTGCCTAGTTTACATTTTAGAAATACAATGTACATACATACGTACCTAAAGGATGAGCCTTCATGCCATTATTGACCAGTAGCCTTTTGAATTGTTAAGAGGTAGAAAACCGGACACCTGTCTAACTCTTGGACAAATGACCTGGTTCAAAGGGAGAGTGGAAGGTAGGATGGATGTGATTTGGGGGAAAAGGGAAGCAGGAGCCAGAAGAAGAGAAAGCTGTGGTATAAAATAAGGAAAGCTGTCAGAGAGTTGTCTGTGAAGATGGGGCTAGGATAAAAATATGTGCAACTGTGGATAGAGGGGTGTTAGAACTGACTTACTCAGCGTGGTTTTCTCCCAAACATACTGCCTTTACTTCTCGTTTTTGCAGAATTAAATTTTTTGGGCCTTAGGACTCTTCACACCCAATGGCATTTAATTTACTTATAAGTCCCTAGTAAAGTGCTACTGTATGTACCTAGGCCCTGTGACTTAAATGCTACTAGTGGACCTAAAGCACTTATTGTGCAACCTACTTACGTAGACTTTTTAAACATGTCTCATGCCTGCCATTTCAACCTGTGTGCAGCTTTAAACTACCAATTCGACCTGGCAAAATAAACCTTTTTCCAGGCCTAAACTTTTGTTTTTAATACCTATAGGTCCCTCCTAGGGTAGGCCCTAAACAACCCATAGGGCAAGATGCATATTATTTAAAATTTGGACATGTACTTTTAAGTTTTACATGTCCTTGTAGTGAAAAACGCCTAAATTTGTTTTTCACTACTGCAAGGCATACCTTTCCCCCTCTCCCATAGGATAACATCAGGTTACCTTATTACATTTAGTAAGTGATAACATTTTCTTGGGAACAAGTGGACATATCATGTTTACACTCAAGTGAATTGCATTTTGAAACCCTCTTTAATGGTAGAGTTGGATTTTAAGTCACAATTAGGGATGGACAGAATTCGTCAGTTTCACTCCATGGAATTTTGCGGAATTACATGAAAACGGGAGAGAAATAGGCACATTGCGCTACTCGCGCTGAGAGCTGGTTCCACACTTAAAAATCAGCATGAATGGCGCCACACGGCACATCATATAGCGCTGTTGCTCGACTTGATTTTGCTGACCATCAAGTAGAGTTTATACTCGCGCGTCAGCTTTCTCACCGTTAACGGTTGTGATCGCCCACGTTGGGAAAATCTCACCTGGTGACATCCAAGTGCCCGAAAATTGCGCTAGGGGACGCCAATTCTCATACACGCTCACCAACTTACCGTTGGCGGTTGCCAAACATGTGCCAGAACTCCACGGTACAAACGTAACACGGAGTGGCTACAAGTTCGCCAACTCTGCTGGCAGAGTGGAAATTATTGCCCGCTGTTAGACTTGGCATCCTTGACGTGGTTTTCCTTGACTATTTGCCTCTATCTCCTGCATTTTTGACTGTGTGCTGGATTTCGCTGGCTTAGATCTTTGGGCCCTTTGCCACTGCTGATCAGTGTCAAAGTGCAAGTGCTCCCTGTGCAAGTTGTAATTATGATTGGTTATTCATGATTTACATATTTGATTTACTGGTAAGTCCCCAGCAAAGTGCACTGTGTGTGCCCAGGGCCTGTAAATCAAAAGCTACTAGTGGGCCTGCAGCACTGATTATGCCAACCACACCAGATTTCTTTTAAATGTGTCTCAGAACTGCCACTGCAGTGTCTGCGTGCGCAGTTTTAACTGCCATGTCGACCTGACCAGTGCTCCCACTTGCCAGGCCCTAACCTTCCCTTTTCTTACATGTAAGTCACCCTTAAGATAGGCCCAAGGTTCCCCCATGGGCAGGGTGCAGTGTATGTTAAAGGTGGGGCATGTGCTGGTTTTACTGTCCTGATAGTGAAATAGTGTGTATTTCGTTTTTCACTATTGCAAGGACTAGCTCTCCCATAGGCTATCATTGGGGCTGCACTGTAACATTTCACAGGTGTAACTTTCAACTCGGAACAGCTAGAAATTTGGAGTTTAGGCTCTCTGAACTCAGAATTTAATAACGCAATTTAATAAAACACCTTTTAGTAAAGGTGGTTTTGAAATTGTGTGTTTGAAAAAGCCACTTTTACAAAGGGGGCGTTTTCTTGTTGAACCATTCTGTGTACCGCTGCCTGTTTGTGTATTCACCCTCTGGGTTTGGAGTGAAAGGAGCTGGGGGTGTGCATTCACTCTAGACAGTCACAAGGGGGGATGAGGTGTGTCCTGCCTTTCCTGGGTGACTCATAGCCAGGCTATATAGACCTTTCTGCTTTTAGAGTGGTGGTAGGAGTTTTCAATAGCACCTGAATTGGCTGTGTCTACTCTGCACAATGTTGACTCCACCTCTTGTAGTGAAGCTGGAATGGGGGAGGGGGTACAGAACTGTTTTTTACTGAGCACAGAGACTCTTGAAGCAAAGACTACAAAGAGAAAATGGGGTATAGGTATTGGACTGAAAACCACAGAACTTTAGAACACTTCTGGATTAAGAGGAACCTCTGCCAAGGAGAAGAGCTGAAGAGCTGTGAGGAGGAGTACTGTCTCTTTGCTGTGTGTTGCTTTGCTGGGTTGGCCTGCAGTTGCTGCTTCTGCTTTGTAGAGGAAAGAACTGGACTTTGCCTTGTATCCTGCTTGTGAAGTTTCTCCAAGGGTTTTGTGTGCTTGCCTCCTGTTAAGAACTCTCAGGTACACAAAATACTTATTGCAACTCTGCTGTTGCAGCTGGACTCTGCCATCTGTGAGTCCTATCCTTGCCTCATGTGCCTCCCTCCAGTCAAAGGGCCTCAGAAATGGGTTCTGCAGCTGATCTCTGTAAGAAGCAGTGCGAAGCAACGCAAATCCTCACAAAACCTCTCAGAACCGATGCCGAATGACACGAAGCCTCGCCGAGACGCGCCGCACAGCTGCCATCGCTCAGGACTGAGGACGAAGCCTCGCCACAGAGCCCCAAGCACCAACTATGGATGACACAAAGCCTCGCAAAGTGATGCATCACCTCCGGTGCGCAATGCATCATACCTGTGCGCCAAGTTTTTCCACGCAACACCCGCAGACCAGAATCGTCTTGGATTTCGATGCCCCACTTCCCTCTACAGTCCGGATTCGATACATCACTTCTCCTGCGTGCAGCAGAACTGTCGCATCGCCTCCCCAAGGAATCAGGAAATTACGCATCGCTGTGTTTTCTGATGCTTGCCTCTTCTGTGGCTGTTTTGCCTTGTGGATTTTGACGCATTTGAGGTACTTTGTGTAAAAATCATGCATCCATAGAGTTCTATGGACAGAATTGCTTGAAACCTTTTAAAAGTCATATTTTAAGTTATGTACGTTGGATTATTGTCATTTTGGTCTTGTTTGGTTTAGATAAAGATACTTTACTTTTCAAAACTGGTGCTGTGTCCATTTGTGTTTTTTTCACTGTGTTACTGTGTGTGTTATGCACAAATACTTTACACAATGCCTCTGAGATAAGCCTGTTTGCTCGTGCCAAGCTACCAAGGGGGTGAGCAGGGGATATTTAGGTGTGTAACTCCCTTATCCTGACCAGAAGGACAGGGTGCAAACCACTGCCAAATAGAGACCCCCATTTCTAACACCCACCCCTGGTCACAGTACTTTAGAAAGTTTGCATTTTCTTGTCCTAACCATTTGGTGCCTGCAGTTTGCATCCTGGGTCACATGGGTATTTGGACAAAATATCGAGATGTAAATATCGAGAGACAGAAATGTTGTGAAAAAAATATAGTGAAACAAAAATATCATGGTGCAGGTATTTTTTTTTTTGTTAAATGTTTTTATTAATATCAATCCGACCATGACAATAATGCACTCATGACAGCATTAAAGAAGCACATATTCTGAAGTCACAGATAATACACTTGAAGGAAAAATAATACATCCTAGTCTGTTAAGGATTTGGTCATATTTGAAAACCTGCCGTGAGGTCGCTTCTTACATTGGTCGGATATAAACAATTGCATTTCCTAACAACAACCCCCAACAATTTAAACCTAGTTCCCCCCCTCCCTCCACCCCCCTGAATCACATGTGAGTAACATCTCCCCATATCCTTTATCGAAGGGCACTGGATTCCATGTCCTATACTCCTGCTATACTCGGTATCCGGAGGTTTCATCCCATCTATTCCCTCTCTGCTGGTTCAACACTATTATCCCTCGTTCCCTCAATTGCTTGTGAAGTGGGGGCCTCACCACTAGGGATTTCTGAAATCATAATATACCACGACCTCGCATCTTCCTCCAATTTTTCATCATGTCTCACACGTCTCATGCGAATTAATTCTGCTGTGGCCCACTCTCTCAGGTCTTTAGCCCAATTTTCTACCTTGGGGGGCTGCTGGCTCATCCAATTAATTGCAATTCTCCTTTTAGCCAACACTAATCCCAACTGGGTGAACCGTTGTGTGAGTTTCTTACCCTTGGGACTAGGAAGTAGTCCCAGAAGCACCTCCCTAATGGAGTGCGACAAAGACCACCCCGAGATCTGTTTCAGGCGTTCCAGTACCAACCCCCAGAACAATCGCAATTCAGAGCATTCCCATACCATGTGTAAAAACTGGGCTTCTAAATGACCACACCTGGGGCCACCTGCTGGACGGTCCGGGTATATTTTGTGCAGTACGTGTGGAGTGAGGTATGTTTGATGAACGATATTAAATTGGGTTAGCTTGAATCTCACATTGGAGCTAATTTGCTTAACCCCCTCATGTACTTTTTTCCATTCCGAATCCGTCAGAGGTGCCTCAAGATGCCCATCCCACTTGGCCTGCACCGGGTGCAGGTCCGCGCTGAGGTCTTCTCGTAGCGCCCTGTATATATGTGACACCAATCTACGGCCCCCCGCCAATGAGAGAAGGACCTGCAGAGAAGCTGCAATAGGCGGCTCCTCCGGAAACATCAGCCACAACTCTTGCGCTACCGCCGAGATCTTCGCATATTGGAGGTACTGTCCCCTGCCCAAGTCAAACATCGACACTGCCTCCTCCCTCTTAAGGAACCGTTGTCCCATATACAGGTCGCCCAACATACAGCAGCCCCCTTCTGTCCACCTAGTGATTGCCATAGTACAACTTATGCGTTTAAACGGTACCACTGCCCACAACGGGGCCTCCGGGGCATATGGCGCTCGTTTCACCACAGTTTTAATTGCAATCTCCCAGAATGCAGCCACATGTCTTATAATATAGGGGAATCTTATGGGCACCCCCGCTCCCATCATGAGAAGGTCAGGTAAAGCGGACCCTGATGAGTACCATCCAGTAACCGTTTCTCCCAGTTGTCCTGCTCGTCTAGCCACTGCACTGCGTGTTGAAGCTGCGTTGCTATATAATAAAAGCTCAACCGAGGGACCTCCATCCCCCCCGCTCCCACGTCCTCTGTAATGTATCTAGTTTCACCCTCTTCCTTTTTGAGCCCCACAGGAGATCTACCATCAAACGGTCCAGTCTGCGAAAATACGCCCATGGGATGCGATAAAGGGAAGTTTGTAAAACATATAAGCAGCGTGGGAGGATGACCATTTTTATAAGGGCCACCCGTCCCATCAAGGATAACGGGAGGTCCCGCCAAAACTCAATTGATTTAGAAATACCTTCCACGCACCTCCCCATGTTGTGTTCCAGATAGGCTTCCTGTGTGTGCACCAATCTGACCCCCAAGTAGCGGACCGTGTCAGTGACCCAACTCATCCCCACTCTCGGCAGCTCTCTCTCTTTCACCTTCTGTAGACTGCCCATTGGAAACAACTTAGATTTCCCCGGGTTGAGACAGAGACCCGAGAGTTCACCAAAACTAGTCAGCTCCCGAAGGAGCTCCGGAACTGCCGTCCTGGGGTGTCGGAGGTACACCATTGTGTTGTCGGCATACATAGACACCACATGTACCGTCGTCCCCAACCGAACACCCCAGCACTCCATCCGAGTTCTAAGAGCGATTGCCAAGGGCTCCATCGTGAGGGCAAAAAGTAGCGGCGACAGGGGGCAGCCCTGTCGGGTACCCCGTTGAAGCTCCATACTGTCTGATACCTGATTCCGAAGGCGGATACGAGCCGTTGGTCTACAGTAAAGCAGTTTTAGCCATTTCAGATAATCTTCCCCCACTCCCATTCGAGCTAGTACCGTCCACATGTAATCCCACTCGACAGAGTCAAAGGCCTGCCTTATATCTAGGAGACAGAGGGCCCACTCTGATTGCTCAAAGTCCGGCGCATGCCATAGATGTGCGAGTCCATGCAAGTTATGTGTAGTAGTCCGCCTCGGGATAAACCCAGACTGATCTGGGTGGACGAGTTGGGTCATGTATGGCAATAGACGCGCCGCTAATATCCCACTTAATATTTTTTCATCTATATTCAGGAGAGAGATGGGCCTATAGGAACTCGGAGAAAGAGGATCCCTGTCCGGTTTAAGAATCATGGAGACCAACGATTCCATCATCGTGTTGGGAAGTGTCCCCCTGGCTAGAGCCTCAGTATATACCTCAAGGAGATGATCCACCAGCTGCGAGGCAAACGTCTTATAAAATTCAGCTGGAAGACCGTCACTCCCAGGTCATTTCCCGGGCTTCAGTTGCTTAATGGAGGTTAGTATTTCTTCCCTGGTAATTGCTGCCCCAAGGGCCTCTGCCTCCTCCTCCCCAAGGGCGGGAAGTGTTATATCTTTAAAGAAGTCCTGAAACATGATATGACTGGTCTGAGGAATAGACGAGCAAGTCTGGCGCAGGTGGGTCGCAAATTCTTTAACAATTGTGTCCTGCGGTGGCAGCTTGGCGGGGGAACATGGCGGCCGGAAGCTAACGGTCGCGGCCGAAGCTCCCTCGGGTGTGTGCACAGGTCCCCTCCGGGAGCCCTTTCCGATGAATTTTTAACGGATTCTCCCCCCCCCACCTTGGCGCCCCTATCTCCTTCCTACCTTGACTTTATCGGTGGTCTCCCGTTTTGTGTGCAGAGAGGCGGCGAATGCTCTCTGAATGGTTCCTGATCCCCGAGGCAGAACGACGGCGTTGGTGCCGGCCCTCTTGCGGTCGGTGGGCGCGGCTCGAGAGTGGAGGCGCTGCGGCATCCCTTGCCTGCAGGTCCGGGCTACTGCGGGAAGAGTCAGCACCAGTGACTATGTGTGCTTGAAGACCGGCGATTGGAGTGGGGAGAGAGCGGTAGGACGCCAGAGTGAGGTAGGACGTCCTAACCTTTTTACTTCTGAACTTGTCTCTGCCACCCGAGACGAAGGTAAGAATCCTCATTGTCGCCTTGAGGATCCTTCGATCTCATTTTCAATCTCGGCTGCCTCCTGTGGAATTCTTTGTAGGCAGGGGGGCCCACCTAGGATCGGTGTGCTGCAGGAGGGGCCCCAGCATTGTATGGAGAGCGGTGCTGTGCAGTCCCAGCAAAATGGTATTTCACTACCCAATGTGTGTAGATATACTCTGCGCACTAGGGCTATTAAGTCTGAATTAGGTTTAGGTACCCTAGCACCGACCCGGGTCTCACCTCCTGTTGCGGAAGTCAGGGTATCTGCTAGGCAGGGCAAGGGGAAAGCTACTACGGAGACCATCACTGTAGTAAGTGGAAGAGGGCGAGGTAGTGGGAAGAAAGTCCTCTCTTCTAAAGTGAAAATCACACCCTCTTTAAAAACGTTCTACAAGGTTTTGTCTACTCCTACGAATCGGGGGTCTAATAAAGGAAGCTCTTTGGCGTCCAATAGCCCACAGCCTGCTACCTCATCAAATTTTTTCCCGTTAAAGTCTCCAGATCGGCCAGTTTTACCCCTGAACAACATGCAGTCTCTTGTTTCACCTGGCCTAGTGAGTAGGTCTGGGGGAGTGGAAACTGAAGCAATTGAAGTATCTGGAGAGCATCCGTCAGTTATACATCCCTCTGTTGGAACCTCTAATAGATTTTCGATATTGGAGGCCCAAGAGGACCAGCCGGGCTCTCCCCCCTCATCTGAATATGTAAATTTAACACCCCCAGTAGTAGTTTCTGCTGGGGCTGGGACCGGGTCATTAGCAGACATTCTACTGGCCCTTAAGGAGGATATAGGGAAGAGATTTACAGTCTCAGAGTCCAATCAAGCAGCGATCCAAGCATCATGCGAGATGTTAGCCCATAAATTGGAAGAAGTTTGATTGAGAACAGATGTTTTAGAAACGGAGATCCCTAAAATCAAGGAGGCACTCCACTCCTCTACAATGGAAATGGCTAAATTTGTCAACCAAAATAGAGAACTAAAAGATGACTTGGAGCGCCTGGAGAACAATTCGAGAAAAAACAATCTAAGACTGTTAAATGTGCCCGAAGATCTGGAAGGAGCAGATGTCAAAGGTTTCGTGATTTCTCTGTTAAAAGAGACGGTTTTGAAGGACTTCCCGGAGTTAGATCTGGCTCACGATATCCAACGGGTCCATCGGGATCCGTTTAAGAGAAACCCTGCAAAACAGAAGCCAAGGAAAATCTTAGTAAATTTTCTCACGTACACTATAAAAGAAAAGATTTTATCCTTGGCTCTGAAAGAAGGTTTGATAAAAGCTAAGGGGCATATTAGCAAGACCGGCGATAAAATTATCGCCGTTTTAGCGGCAGGAAACTGCCGCTAAAACGGCGATAATGGGCTTGCTAATATGCGTTATGGAATTCCAATAGAAGCCCAGGTTAGATGTCCTGCACATCTAAGCTGGGCTTCTATAGGAATTCCATAAGGCATATTAGCAAGCCCATTATCGCCGTTTTAGCGGCAGTTTCCTGCCGCTAAAACGGAGATAATTTTAACGTGGGTCTTGCTAATATGCCCCTAAATCTTTCTCCAACCCCTTCTCATTTACTATTAGGTCAGATATCTCCCATATCACAGCACCAAAACAATGGGAGCTCGGTAAAAGAATGGAGATCTTAAACTCATTGGGGGCCAAGGCTCAATTAAGATTTCCAGCATCTTTGCGTATCATGTGGAACAAACACATGCACATCTTACGTTCAATAGAGGAAGTGGATGCTCTTATTGATAAAATAAGGAATGAGAGTGGGGTGTAGGGATGCGGGCGGTCATTCAACTATGTGTAGGGCTCCTCGGGGGGGGTTGGTATTAAATCCCCCCAAAAAAATTGTTTTCTATTGTTACGTCTGGGGGACTGAGGCCATATGGGCTTATGCCTAGAGTAGGGGGGGTTCCCCAGGGGGGTGAGGGGGTTGAGGGGTCACGAGGGCAGGGAGGGTGTGGATTGGGGGGGAGCACGGGTGGGGTTGCAGTGGGAAAAAATCAAAAAAATATCCTCAATCTCAACCTTAATCTTAATCTCAATTCAGTATTAAATCGTCTGTGTAAAGTTTTGGCATCAGGTGGAGGGAGTTGCCTCGATGTGTAGCGAAATAAAGTTTATCTCGTGGAATGTAAATGGGTTGAGATGTCCACGTAGACAAAGATTGGTCATGAAATATCTAGAACAATCACCTGCCCAAGTTTGTCTCCTCCAGGAAACACATTTAAGCCATTCAGAATGTTGGGTCATCTTTGCTAAATATCACTGCGTAGAATACTTTTGTTCTTCCGAGCAGGTAGCGCATAATAAAGGGGTGGCTATTTTGATTAAATCAGGGGCTAGATGTATTATTAAATCAACATCAACGGATCAGACAGGGAGATGGATTATTGCCTTGTTGGAGATTAGAGGTTTGGAGCTAACTGTTGCCTCCTTTTATGGCCCCAATGTTGATGATCCGACACACATTTGTAAATTGCAGTCTAAATTAACAGAAGCCACTTCTCCTATAATAATTGGCGGCGATTTTAATGTCCTTTTTGATCCATTAAGAGACAGATCAAACCAGAGTCATTATGTTGGAGCTCCACGTATCCGTCGGGCCTTGGCTAATATGATACATGACCTAGGGCTTGCCGATGTTTGGAGGGCAAAGATGGGTGATAAACAGGGGTACACTTTTTTCAGTAAAAAACATGGTCATTCATCCAGAATCAATTATGTTTTAGTTGATAGGTTGAGCCTGGAAAATTTACCTGCTATCTCCATCTTACCCAGTCTCCTATCAGATCATGCCCCCATCTTTTTTGTATATCTTGGGAGGAGGTATAGCCTCAGGCCTAGATGGACGTTAAAAAGGGCAATGCTGTCGGACGTTGAAATAATCAAGGTGCTTAAATTGTCCACTTTAGACTATTCCTTTGCAAATATTGGCTCAACAACTTTGGATTATGTTTGGGACGCTTTTAAAGCTCATCTGAGAGGTCAGTTACATAGCCTGATCTGTTCCAAAAATAGGGTGGAGGCTCAAGAACTGCGCAACCTGGAAGAAAAAATTCTCAAGCTAGAGGATGAGAGGACTAGATGTACTCAGGGGCACTCTGAAAGGCTGACACAAGTTCTTAGTGACTTGGATCGCGCTTGCCAGGATTACAGGGGC
Source organism: Calotriton arnoldi (assembly GCA_963921515.1). NCBI lineage: Eukaryota > Metazoa > Chordata > Amphibia > Caudata > Salamandridae > Calotriton > Calotriton arnoldi. The sequence goes on along the minus strand of CAWUFW010001157.1, from coordinate 1,569,995 downwards.
AGGCTAGATCAAAAGGTGAAGGCTCAGTGGGCGTCCCAAAATATGCAAAATTATGAGTACGGTGAAAAGGCGGGCGCCCTCTTGGCTTGGAAGGCAAGAGTAGACCGAGTTAAAAACAATATCAACGAACTAATAATCGATGAGAGCGGGGCTACATCATGTAGACTGGAGGATATGCAAACTCGCCTCCTTTCTCTATTTTCAGAGCTGTACAGCGAGGAGATTGCACCTAGCTCAGAAACCATTCAAAAATGGTTGCGGAATAAAGCTCTACCTGAACTAACAGAAGGCAGCCGAGATAGCCTTGATGCTCCTATTACTGAGAGCGAGATTAGACTATATCTAAACAAAAGCAAGAAGAATAAGGCTGCAGGAACTGATGCGCTTCCTAGTGAGGTCTACAAACTCCTCCAAGATGAGCTAGTCCCGAGATGGTGTGAATTATTAAATTATGTTTATAGTCCGGAAGGTAAAGTTCCCAAGTCCTGGAAGGAGGCAACTATTGTACTTATTTTGAAGCCTGAGAAGGACCCCCTCAAAGCGGACTCTTATAGACCAATCTCCCTGCTGAATGCTGATTATAAGATCTTTATGAGTGTTCTCGCAGGGAGATTGGTTAAGTTAGCTCCGCAGCTGATCAACTCGGATCAAAAGGGCTTCATCCCGGGGAGGTATATTCAGGAGCAGACGCTCCAACTTATTGGCAATATAGATCTGGCGGTGGCCCGGTCGGAACCCTTGGCTGTAGTGGCATTCGATGCAGCCAAGGCTTTCGACAGAGTATGCTGGGTATACCTGTGGGAGGTACTCAAGGCAATGGGCTTTGGGCATATTTTTATTCAGACCTTAATTAGTTGTTACCAGGGGGCTTCCGCAGGAATTCTGTTAAATGGTATGCTAACAGCAAGTTTTAACATATATAGGGGAACAAGACAGGGTTGTCCCATCTCGCCCTTACTGTTCGACCTATATATAGAGCCCCTTGCCCAAGCATTAAGACTAGATGAACAGATCACCCCTTTTAGCTCCCATCAATATAGCAGTAAATTGGCCCTCTATGCCAATGATCTGCTATTATATACTAACAACCCGGTGGAGGTAATACCAAGGGTCGAAGCCCTTTTAGAGGAATTTGGCTCATACTCTGGCAATTTAGCTAATTCCTCTAAAACAGAGGTGAAATGTTGGAACATCAATAATTGGGAGGGCAGACTGAGTAAAGAGTTTAGATATTTGGGAATCATCATAGTTAATGACTTAGATAATATACCTTTGATCAATCTAAAAAAGATGACTAAAGAGGTAGACCATCTCTATTCAAGATGGAAAAATCTCCCCCTGACGATATATGGTAGGGTTAATCTAGTCAAGATGGTCATCCTCCCCAAGCTGACATATTTGTTTAATGCTATCCCCCTTGATTTCCCTAGCAAGGATATTGGCAAAATTCAGAGCAAAATAGGTAGTTTTATTTGGGCCAATAAGAGTGCTAGACTGTCTTGGAAGAAGTTGAGACGTAAACTATTGAAAGGGGGTCTTGCTCTTCCGGATATAGCCTGGTATTCCATCGTGTTTCAATTTAAAAATGTACGGATGCTCCTGACTACAACAGATGAAACGAACTGGGGAAGGCTACTGAGAGAAATGGCCATAGCCGAGGATGGTGGAGATTGTTTCCTTTATAAATTCGGGGCACCAAGGTTTTTTAAAAAGGTACGCCTGAAAGTACTAAGAGCTGCTCTCAGTGTGTGGTACAAGGTCAGATGCAGATGGGGGATTGGTTATTATTCTGACTTTGCCCCGATTTGGGACTCCCCCGGGACTCCGGCTTGCTTGAAAGATAGCCTAGCGACACCAATTAAGAGGGCTGGTATCTCGATATGGTCAGATCTTGTATCATCAGATGGAGTTTACCCCTGGGAAGTATTAAGTTCTAAAATAGGAAGTACTTTTTCCAAATTTAAATATTTACAATTGGTTTCTTGGTATTCAGCGGAGAAAGGGTCTATTAGTGGTGATTGGGAAACCGAGTGTGTCCTTCAAAATCCAAATCCTAAAAAGAAGGAGGTCGCATATTGGTATAAGAAACTTCTAGATGCAGATGATGCGGAATATCCTCCACAATATGCGGCCTGGAACCATTCCCCCCTAGACTCTAGCTCTGAAGACTTATTTGATTTATCATTGCAAATTTTATATAAGTTTGTTAAACCGGCATCTTTAAAAAAGAATCATTTCTTTGTTATTAATAGATTATATTATACCCCTGTGAAGATAGCTAAATTTGCCCCCTATTCTCTTCTAAATGTCCAAGATGTGATTTTCCTAAAGCAGATGATATTCATATATTTTTGAGTGTTCTAAATTAAGTACTTTCTGGATGAATGTGGAGCATGTTTTAGGCGGCATTTTTAAAGTCAAGATTAATGTGAATCTCACTATAGCGATTTTTGGCATTGATAATGACTCCATGAACCTTTACGGCCATTACAAAGAGGCCTGCTGTTATATTTAATTCTCATTGCCCAAAGGGAAATATGTAAACTCTGGAAAGACCCTCGGCCTCCACTATATGAAGATTGGCTGAAAGCTGCATTTGCTTTGGCACGTCTAGATCAGGGGAATTTAAAGGATAACAGCATTAATATTTGGTCGCATTTTATATCTTGGGGAAGAGAGTTGAGACTGGTTGATTGCCCCCGGGTCCTATGATTACACCAAGCTTTAAACAAAGAAGCTGGCCTGGTTACGCCTAAAGCCAATGCAGTTGCAGTAGCCGCGGGGCGCCCAGGTTGGAAGGATGGCTTCTTGCCAAAATTGCAGACGCTGAATGGTGAGATGAGGACTAAAAAAACCCCCCCCAAAAAAAAAACAATTGTGTCCTGCGTGTGCATCACGGTCCCCAAACTATCACGGAGCTGTAACACTCGTTTGTGTTCCGTCTCTGTCCTAATAAGTCGAGCTAATAAAGCTCCTGATCTATCGCCCTCCATATGAAGTCTCTGCCTATAGGTAGTGTATTTGTGTTTTTCCAAATGCAACCAGGCCTCCAGTAACTCTCCCTGCACTTGCGTCCACGCAGTTCTGTCAGTGGGGTTCTGATATAGTGCAGTCTGCAGTAAGCTGGTGGTGGACCCCATACGTGGTCTTCATACAAACCCCCCGATAACGACCTTCATGGCCTCCCACTCTGTTGATCTAGTGGCAGTGGACCCCCAGTTCTCCCCAAAGTAATGTTGAAGAGTCTCTGTAACAGTCTGTACGTATGGAGGGTCCGTAAGGGCCTCAGCTCGAAGCTGCCATAGTGGAATGGGTGGTCGCCCCGGTCCAGAGGACAGTGTCAGCAACAAAGGCGCCTGGTCAGATAGGTACCTCGGCAAATAAGAGATGGCCTGTGTCGTAGCCGAGAGACCTGGAGTAAGGCAACAATGATCAATCCGCAAAAAGGTGTTAGCTGCAGGAGTAAAACAAGAAAACTCCCTCTTGCTAGGGTTTCGCGCTCTCCATTCATCGCGTAACTCCATGCCCTGTAGAATACCCACGAGGGTCCTCACCATACGGGGCTTAGTGTTTTCTCTGGGTGGCTCCCGATCCAACGCCCCATCAAAGATACAATTAAAATCTCCAAAGAGAAGGATTTCAGCACCCATATAAGGTGTTGCTGCTTTCAGGACTGTCAGATAAAACTCAGAACAGTCCAGGTTGGGCGCATAGACATTAATAATTCACAGCTCCCTCCCTTCCCATCTTCCAAACAGGATGACATACCTCCCTTCGGGGTCAAGAACATGTTGAAGGTGTTGGAACGGGACCCCCGGAGCCACCCACACCAATGCCCCCTGTGCAAAACCAGAGTAGGATGTAGCGTAGATTTGCCCCCTCCAGCGTTTTCGAAGGCTTTGTATAGTGTTTCCCCAAATGTGTGTCTCCTGCAACCCAGCAATCGCTATTCCATATCTCTTCAGGAAAGCGTGCACTCTACTGCGCTTGTCCTGACCAGCTATCCCACGGACATTCCAGTTAAGGAACCTCAATGTCTGTGATGTCATGGGAATACATTGATAACGGAGATGTCCTCTCCCCTGCCCTAGTTGTTCCTCCCTTCCCCACTATCGTCCATACATTGCGACGCACACTCCATGTGACTCCAAAAGTACCCCAACAAACAGATAAACTCCCACAAACTGAACGTTCACGGACCGTACCCCCTCCCTTGTGCAGCAGTACAAGTTTAAGTATACATTTCCATATAACCAACCATACATACCGCCCCATACCTCCCCCCCCAAGGAACAATCAAGTGCTGTGCAAGAGATTTAGGTACGCCGGGGCGCAAGATTGCTCTCAAGCTACCCCGATGGACCCGGTCTCTGTCGGGGATGTCGCTACTCCGGCGGCACCCCAAGTCCCTAGTGTATTAGGTGAATCAACATGTCCCCCAATCCATATCATTTGCAGAATCAAATAAAGCAAGACTAAACATCCCAACCCAGGGGTCAATAGGTCACCCCCCGGGCCCTCAGATCGCCCACCACCCCGAGTGCACTCCCACAACTGCTGCCAACCATTCCTTTCAAAACCCCCATGAGTTCAAAGCACCCCGTAGACTTATCTGTACAGTTCATCAGTTGCTGCGTGACTCTCAGGATTCAGTCATGATTACTATCCGGGCCCTCTGCTCCATGTTCAAGGTCCGGCGTGGCCTCCATCGAGTCCGGAACAACCTCCGAATCTGATGCCTGGAGTGTACCATCTCGGAGGACGGTGATTCGGCCCAAGCTGATCGTTCTTTTTTTTGGCGCCTGTCGTGCAGGCTGTCTACGGCCCTTCAAGGGAGATGGTGAGATATGCGGCTCTGCTGAACTCGTAGAGGGGACCAAGCGCCTCCCCTCCGGGGCCCTGGCATCCAACCAGTCTCTCGCCTCCTCCGGCGAGAAGAAAAACAGGGCCCTGCCTTCACTCTCCACTCGAAGTTTCGCAGGGAACATAAGACTATATTTAAGGTTCAAGTCTCTGACCCGTCGTTTGATAGCAATGAATGTCTTTCTCTGTTCCTGCACTCTTTGGGTGTAGTCCGGATAGATGTCAATGGAGTGACCCTCGTAGAAGAACCGCCGTCCACTGCGAGAGAGTTGAAGCAAAAGATCTCTATCTTTGAAGTTAAATAATTTTGCAATTATGGTACGGGGGTGCCCCGGGTCTAGGGGGGCCACCAGCGCCCTATGCGCCCGCTCTATACTGAAGAACTTCGACAGCTGCTTGGGAGCCATTTCGCAAGTGATCCAATCCTCCAAGAACAGGTCTGCCGCAGGGCCCTCCGCCTTCTCGGGAAACTCAACGAATCTTAGGTTCCCCCTTCGGGACCGACCTTCCGAATCTTCAGCCCGGTCTTCAAGCCCGTTCACTTGACGTTTCAGCTCCACCACTGTAGTGGTAAGGCCCTTGACCTCCTCCTTCAGGACCTCTGTGTCTTTTTCCGTAACCGTCACTCTTTCCGAGACTTTTCTGAGGTCACACCTCAACAGATTAACATCTATAGCCACAGCATCTATCTTCCGGATCATGTCATCCCTGGTCGATTGAATGGCTTTGATAACGTCCATCAGTGTCGGAGAATCCTCGCCAGCCCCTTCAAGTGCTCTGCGTTCTGGTGGTCCTTCCTCATTCCTGTCCCCCAGGCCGTGGGTTATGGGCTGGGCGTAGTTTGATATTTTATTGGTTTGGGATTTCGCTGTTTTATCCTGCCCCATCGTGGCTGGCTAGGCGCTCAAACTATATCTTATGTCACCCTCCCGGACCACGAAAGGGCATGTGTCACTGTACACCAGTTACTCACCTTTGGGCCCCAATATCCACGCACGCTCAAAGGCGGCCCAGGGACTCTCAGCAACCGCAGGTGCTCCCCCACAACTCGGTGCGTCAGGCCCCCTCCGGCCTCAGGATATCCTACTCTTCTCAACCTGCTGAACTAACTCACCGTTCGGGATCTTCCAGGTCGTAGCACACAATGAGACGCTCTCCAGTGCCACACAGTATCAGCAGGACGGTCAGGGCACGGGGTCAGCTGCTCACTGCATAGGTACACAGCCCACAAGCATCTCAGGGCCTATTCCTGCTCATGCAGCCCGATAGTCACTACATCCCGGGCCACTCAGCTCCTGTGGACCACGACTGGCGAGGGCCTGTAATGTCGTCCAAGGCACACACCGCCAATGAGGGAATGTTGACACACCAGGCAGCCCACAGGCCCTCATTTCAGTCTTCTGGGACTGGTCCCCCTTCAGCTGCCCTCACCTTCTATTTACAGGCACTCCGCTGGATCAGGGAACGCACGCGGGCATATTTTCATTATAGCGCCGCCGCCGTCCGGGGGGGGCGACCCACACAGTGGACACAAACCACTTGGGCAGATGCAATCAGCTCTCGGCCTACGGAGAAACTGTCTTCCCCCAGCGGACTCGAGGTCGCTCCGCGATGATATTGACGGCACTCCGCCTCGTCGCAGGACCGCCCTGCTCGCCGCACCCGACCAACAAGCCTCCACAGGAGCACGGGCCGGACTGCTCCGTCCGATCCCGTCTTCCCGTATTTAAAATGGCGGCCGCTCCTCCGATCACTCGGGACTCCCGGCTCCAATACAATTCCGGAGCTCTGAGTCTCTCGTTTGTTCCGCGAAGCAGGCTGAGGGCCCGGGGTACCCAGGAGACTTGTTTCGCAATCGCTAGGGACCAGGATATCGTAGGATTTTGGATCAGCAGAGGCTGCCGCACGGAGCTCTATTCGAGCACGTCTAAGCGGCCATTCTAGCAAGCCGCACCCCCCCACATCATGGTGCAGGTATATCATTGTCAAGAATACCGTTTTTTCAGGTTAGCAATATCGTTATTAAGAATATTCTTTTTTGAATTATCGTTTTCAGTAATCTAGTTGTTAAAAATATCATATTCTAATTATCTTAATGCGTTTTAGTTCATACATTTATTTTATGTGTTATTATTGTCTGTATAATTATTAATAATATTTTTAAATATGGTTTGTAATTTTAAGTGATATATAATTTGTAATTTAATTGCTAACTGTAATTTATAGTGTTGTAACAGGTGGCAAGGTATGTAGGGGTATATGGTCGGAAGTTAATTAAGTAATAATTATTTAACAATACATTTTTAATTTATTCTTAATAATTTAATCGAATATTAGTTATGTAAATTGGGCAATAATTATATGTTCTTGTATTTTAGGTGCATGTGGGCTTCTGGGCTGGTAGGGGTATACAGTGGGCAATTAATTGAGTAATAATTAATGATCAATAATGATTAATTTATTCTTAATTATTTAATTGATTTTTAAATATGTAAAGTATGTAATAATTATATTTTTAGTTATATTTTAGGTGCAGGTTGCTGGGTTTGTAGGGATATAGGGTGAGGAGTTAAATAAGTAATAATCAATTAACAGTAATGTATTTATTTATTAAAAATTAGATAATTGATAATTATTTATGTACATTATATAATACTGATTTATTGTAGTTATTTTTATTTACGGGTTTCTAGATTTGTAGGGGTATAGGGTGGGGGTTAATTAAGTATTAATTATTTTAAAATTATTATTCATTGTTAATTAATCAGTTAATTGATCATCAATTATGTAAATTGTGTTTTACTTATTTATTTTAGTTATATTTTAAGTGTGGGCTGCTAGGTTTGTAGGGGTATAGTGTGGGAAGATAATTAAGTAATAAATAAATACCAATTTTTAAATTGATAATTAATCATTACATTGTTTAATAATCATGTAAATTGTTCAATTGTTTTTTAATTTTTTTATACATATAAATTTTTTGGGGTTAACTAATAATGTTCATATTAAGAGATTCATAGTTGTTCTAAATTAATAGGGTTAATCAAATATATAATGTGTTTGAAGAGAAGAACTTTCCCAACTTTTGCACAGACTAGAGTGGGAATATAAATTTAGTCCCTCCGAAGTCTGTCGCTTTCCCTACTATTGCACAGACTGGAGAGGGAACAGTAAATCTTACCCCTCCAAAGTCCAACCTTTTCCCTACTGTTGACCTGTTTGGAGTGGAAATATTAAATTTAATCCATCTGAAAGCCTATGCTTTCGCTACTGTTGCATACACTGGAGTGGGAATAGTATATCTCTTATTCCCAGACTCCAATACTTTTCCTTATATTGTTTAAATATATCTATCATTATTATTTGTATATTTCTTTTGATTGTATCTTAAGTGGATGACACTCATCTTCTTTTTACCCGGAACAGGAACACACTCAATACTCTTAGCAAATTTAAGTCATGCCTGGTGGCTGTTTTCCACTCGATACGGCTCAGTAACCTTCATTGCAATGCCAATAAAATGGAGACTCTCCAATTTGACTCACCCGCCCACATTGTGGGATGGTGATTGCTGGCCCAGTCATGTTTCGCCCCCTCTAGTCCTGGCTTCCATAGAGCATAATTTGGGGGAGAGATCTGATAATCTTGTTGGCTTTTACCCCAGGTGGTGAGCGTGGTGCGCTCATTTTTTGGTCTGTTACAATCTATAATGACATTTTTGTACTTACTGCCATTTGAGACTCAGAAAATAATTCTTCATGCTCTCGTCACCTCGTGGCTATATTACACCAATGCTCTTTACTGGGGCCTTCTGGCTTACCAGCTAAAGAGTCTTCAGCTGGTTCAGAATGCCACTGATCACCTTCTGCTGCAGGTCCCCTGGGGGCTCATATGCATCATCATCGTAAGGAGCTTCACTGGTTGCCGATTAAGAAGAGGATACAGTTTAAAGGTCTTCATCTGGCCCATAGATCTTACTACCAGACTGGCACTGTGTATCTGGCCAACAAGCTGACTCCATACCATCCGACGAGAACCCTTTGCTTCTCTGATGCCCTGTTGGCAGAGTTTCCTCCATTTAAAAAGAAAAGATGGGGAGGCACTTCCTTTTCTTATCTTGCTGCCACAGATTGGAATGCCCTGCCTTTAAATCTACTGGCTACGAAAGACGAGCACTGTTGAAAGCAAAAATTATAGACTTGGCTATTTATCTCATAATATCAGCAGGATGATCTTGGCTTGATGGGTCATTTAGTCTGCTTAGCGCTGGGACACACTATGAGTAGCTGTGTGCTTTATAAATTAATATATATTGGAATAGAGCACATGAGAGTAAATTCATATACATAAGCCCTGAAGAAGCCCAAAGTGCACGAAACATGTGTTGGTTGTTTAAGAAACTATTCCATGTGTGAACAAAAGAAGTCAACATAAGAGACTCTGCTGTCAGACATTATTATTATTTCTCAGTACTATATATATATATATATGCTTTTTCTAGTAGTAAATTAAAACAAGTGAATATAATGTAAGATGTATATTGTTAATAATAGTGGCACATATATATATATATATATATATATATATATATATATATATAGTACTGAGAAATAATAATAAACATATATGTGTGTGTGTTTATATAAGTATATATTTATATATTATATTAAATATTATTTAGATTTATTTAATTTAAATTACATTAATGTTATATATTAAAATATTTATGTATTACTATATATATATATATATTTATTTATATATATATATATATATATATATATATATATATATATATATATATATCACTCTCAGGACACAGTAAAAGGACTCCCTTTGTAAACAACAATAGAGTTACAACCATGAGTATATTATTTTGTTGATTGACATGTATGCCGTAAATGAATTCCAATATGGCCGAAGCATTTTACTTTGCTTGTACCATGAAGGTCCTTTATTAATGTTTAGTTCACAGGTATTTATACGCCCTGTATTGGTGAAGAGTTCTCATGTGATCAAGACTGTGGGACAGTCGAAATGCGTAATGAGAACATGATGAATGAAATCTACTTTTGCTGCAGCTCTTACCGTGTCCTGAGAGTACGTTTATGCTTTACTTTTGAGGATTGATTTCCGGCGTGCTCCACCGGCACACGCACCTCCTCTCTTGGGTCCTTGGTCCCGGTAGGAGAGCTGTTTGTTTTGGGGATATATATATATATATATATATATATATATATATATATATATATATATATATATATATATATATATATATATATATATATTATCTACTGGCGGTCGCCAGTAGATAGTTATAGTTAGGACCTAGTTTCCATAGAAAAAGCGTTTATTCTTTTCCCAATAACTTTGTCGCCAAATGACAAATCTTCGCAAAATTTTCAAAACTAGTGGGGCGCTCCGGTCAGCTCCTATTCTGAAAGTTTTGGGGTGATTCGTCAAGCGGAGGCCGAGAAGAAAGGGGGGTCCCAAAACGCGTTTTCCCCATGTTATTTCCCATAGGAAACTTTAGACACGGCTACAGCCCGAACTGCTGAACGGAATTACACCAACTTTGGCAAAAAGGTAGCCCTTGGTTCAGAAAGCGCCTTTCTTTAAATGGTGTAAATCTGTTCAGTAGTTCCTGAGAAATTCAAAAAATAGAGGTCAAAAATCAATTTCCCTTAGGAAACTTTAGACACGGTTACAGCCAAAACTGCTGAACGGAATTACATCAAATTTGGCAAAAAGGTAGTGCTTGGTTCAGAAAGCGCCCTTTTTTTTAAATGGTGTAAATCCGTTTAGCAGTTTTCGAGATATTAAAGGAAAAAAATCTTTATATATCTGGGCGGGACCTAACTACACAAGCACGAGCTTGGCTCTAATTGGCTGCCAACACCTCAATCCAGGAAGTGTTGGCAGCCATCTTGGTGCAATGCTTTTTAGGTCTCGCCTAGCGACGCAGCGCATGCGCTGCACACTACACAAACACCACTGCACTGCCCTAAACCCTGAAACACCACCCCCAGCAAGACCCCCTACACTGCCCGAACACCACTGCACTGCCCTAAACCCTGAAACACCACCCCCAGCACAACACCCTACACTGCCCGAACACCACTGCACTGCCCTAAACCCTGAAACACCAGCCCCAGCAAGATCCCCTACACTGCCCGAACACCACTACACTGCCCTAAACCATGAAACACCACCCCCAGCAAGACCCCCTACACTGCCCAAACACCACTGCACTGCCCTAAACCCTGAAACACCACCCCCAGCACGACCCCCTACACTGCCCGAACACCACTGCTCTGTCCAAAACCCTGAAACACCACCCCAGCACGACCCCCTACACTGCCCGAACACCACTGCTCTGCCCAAAACCCTGAAACACCAGCCCCAGCACGACCCCCTACACTGCCCGAATACCACTGCACTGCCCTAAACCCTGAAACACCACCCCCAGCACGACCTCCTACACTGCCCGAACACCACTGCACTGCCCTAAACCCTGAAAATCTACCCCCAGCAAGACCCCCTACACTGCCCGAACACCACTGCCCTAAACCCTGAAACACCACCCCCAGCAAGACCACCTACACTGCCCGAACACCACTGCACGGCCCTAAACCCTGAAACACCACCCCCAGCACGACCCCCTACACTGCCCGAACACCACTGTTCTGCCCTAAACCCTGAAACACCAGCCCCAGCACGACCCCCTACATTGCCCGAACACCACTGCACTGCCCTAAACCCTGAAACACCAGCCCCAGCACGACCCCCTACACTGCCCGAACACCACTGCACTGCCCTAAACCCTGAAACACCAGCCCCAGCACGACCCCCTACACTGCCCGAACACCACTGCACTGCCCTAAACCCTGAAACACCAGCCCCAGCATGACCCCCTACACTGCCCGAACACCACTGCACTGCCCTAAACCCTGAAACACCACCCCCAGCAAGACCCCCTACTTTGCCCAAACACCACTGCACTAAACCCTGAAACACCACCCGCAGCAATACCCCCTACACTGCTCAAACACCACTGCACTGCCCTAAACCCTGAAACACCACCCCTGCACGACCCTCACACTGCCCGAACACCACTGCACTGCCCTAAACACCGAAACACCACCCCCTGCACGACCCCCTACACTGCCCGAACACCACTGCACTGCCCTAAACCCTGAAACACCACCCCCAGCACGACCCCCTACACTGCCCGAACACCACTGCACTGCCCTAAACCCTAAACACCACCCCCAGCATGACCCCCTACTCTGCCCGAACACCACTGCTCTGCCCTAAACCCTAAAACACTACCCCCAGCACGACCCCTACACTGCCCGAACACCACTGCTCTGCCCTAAACCCTGAAACACCACCCCCAGCACGTCCCCCTACACTTCCCGAACACCACTGCACTGCCCAAAACCCAGAAACACTAGCCCCAGCACAACTCCCTACACTGCCCGAACACCACTGCACTGCCCTAAACCCTGAAACACCAGCCCCAGCATGACCCCCTACACTGCCCGAACACCACTGCACTGCCCTAAACCCTGAAACACCAGCCCCAGCACGACCCCCTACACTGCCCGATCACCACTGCACTGCCCTAAACCCTGAAACACCACCCCCAGCACGACCCCTACACTGCCCGAACACCACTGCACTGCCCTAAACCCTGAAACACCTCCCCCAGCACGACCCCCTACACTGCCCGAACACCACTGCACTGCCCTAAACCCTGAAACACCACGCCCAGCACGACCCCTACACTGCCCGAACACCACTGCCCTAAACCCTGAAACACCACCCCCAGCATGACCCCCTACACTGCCCGAACACCACTGCACTGCCCTAAACCCTGAAACACCACCCCAGCAAGACCCCCTACTTTGCCCGAACACCACTGCACTAAACCCTGAAACACCACCCGCAGCAATACCCCCTACACTGCTCAAACACCACTGCACTGCCCTAAACCCTGAAACACCACCCCCAGCACGACCCCCTACACTGCCCGAACACCACTGCACTGCCCTAAACCCTAAAACACTATAACGTTCCTGAAACCTAATTTTTTTTTCAGTTAATATATATATATGTATATGTATATATATATATATATATATATGTATATATATATTAAAGAAACCTTCCAGCACAGCTGATTCCTCACCAGACGGGGTCGGTGCGATGCCCGAGTGCCGGAGCCCGGTTGTAAAAATAGGAAATTCCGTGTTCGGTTGAGTTCACAGATAAGAATAGCACACCAGGGTCACTTTTAAAGATCAAAGTATATTTAACGGCAACGTGTTTCGACCAAGACAGTCTTTTTCACAAGCCACGGTTCCACCGTCTACATCCACCATTTGTAGTGCAAATTAATAAACATGAAAAACGGACAGACAATTTTGGCTACAAGCATAGATAGCATAGAAAGACTGCGATTACAATGCAGGTGGTTCTTTCAAAACATCGTAACATCCACAACACCTCGTAGTGGAAAAAAGACTTTTGCTTATTCAATGCAGTTTCAATAAAGAAGATTAAAATTATGTCACACACATAACAATTATAATCAAACAATTGAAAGCGTGCTGTCAATCTTGTTAGCAGTGTCAATTCCTTAGCCAAGTGGCTCTAGTTCAGGTATGTATAAATCACATATCTCAGTCAGTATATCTGTACCTATTTTGTACACCATCACAACTACTGACGCAAGGCTATATGATGCCTTCACGCATGTTCACAAATAACAACCTACAATCCATAAATTCCGGCCAAGTGGCCCGAGAAGTCACAGTGTAGTACCACCTCAAAGTCGTTAGTTAGGAAGGCCAAACCAATATTGTCAAAATATTGGTTACAAAAAAAGTGACCACTGTGTACCCATGAGTATATAACATAAACGAAAAGGGGGGAGGGGGACAAGGGGGAAATTAAAAAACAAGGGGATTCAGGACTTCTGGCCTCAGCTCCAAAATAATACATAATCAAACCAGAGTTACAATTAGATGAACCATAATCTGCTTTCATGATGATCCATGTTTTCTCTGTGTATACTGGGTCATGGGGAGGTCTCTCTGCCATGACCAGTGTCATCAGCTTTGAAAAACTTCACAGGAGGCTTAGTCCACATTAATCTCCAATAATCTGTAGACCCACAAAAAGTTTTGACCTAATTGTAACTCTGGTTTGATTATGTATTAAGAGAGGTGCAGAAACAGGAAATAGAGGTACAGAAACAGGCAAGAGAGGTGCAGAAAGAGGGAAAAGGGATGCAGAAAACAGCAAGAGAGGTGCAGAAAGAGGGAAGAGGGGTGCAGAAAGAGGCAAGAGGAGTGCAGAGAGAACCAACAGAGGTGCAGAAAGAAGCAAGAGAAGTGCAGAAAGAACCAACAGAGGTGCACAAAGCGGCAAGAGGGGTGCAGAAAGAGGCAAGAGAACAGCAGAAAGAGGCAAGCGAACTGCAGAAAGAGGCAAGAAAGGTGCAGAAAGAAGCAAGAGAGGTTCAGAAAGAGGGAAGAGGGGTGCATAAAGAGGCAAGAGGGGTGCTCAAAGAAGCAAGAGAGGTGCAGAAAGAAGCAAGAGAAGTGCAGAAAGAAGCAACAGAGGTGTAGAAAGAGGCAAGAGAGGTGCAGAAGGAGGCAAAAAATGTGCAGAAAGAAGAACAGAAATGCACAAAGAGACAAGAGAAGTGCAGAAAGAGGCAAGAGAAGTGCAGAAAGGGGCAAGAGAGATGCAGAAACAGGCAACAGAGGTGCAGAAAGAGGCAAGAGGGGTGCAGAAAGAAGCAAGAAAGTTGCAGAAAGAAGCAAGGGAAGTGCAGAAAGAAGCAAGCAAGGTGCAGAAAGAGTCAAGAGAAGTGCAGAAAGAGGCAAGCGAGCTGCAGGAAGAGGGTGCAGAGAGACAGGAGAAGTGCAGAAAGACGCAACAGAGGTGCAGAAAGAGGCATGAGAGGTGCAGAAGAAAGAGGCAAGAGAAGTACAGAAAGAAGCACCAGAGGTGCAGAAAGAGGCAAGTGAGCTGCAGAAAGAGGCAAGAGAGGTGCAGTAAAAGGCAAGAGAGGTGCAGAAAGAAGCAAGAGGGGTGCAGAAAAAGGCAAGAGAAGTACAGAAAGAAGCACCAGAGGTGCAGAAAGAGGCAAGGGAACTGCAGAAAGAGGCAAGAGAGGTGCAGAAACAGGCAAGAGAGGTACAGAAACAGGCAAGAGAGGTGCAGAAAGAGGGAAAAGGGATGCAGAAAACAGCAAGAGAGGTGCAGAAAGAGGGAAGAGGGGTGCAGAAAGAAGCAAGATAAGTGCAGAAAGAACCAACAGAGGTGCAGAAAGAGGCAAGAGGGGTGCAGAAAGAGGCAAGAGAACTGCAGAAAGAAGCACCAGAGGTGCAGAAAGAGGCAAGGGAACTGCAGAAAGAGGCAAGAGAGGTGCAGAAACAGGCAAGAGAGGTACAGAAACAGGCAAGAGAGGTGCAGAAAGAGGGAAAAGGGATGCAGAAAACAGCAAGAGAGGTGCAGAAAGAGGGAAGAGGGGTGCAGAAAGAAGCAAGATAAGTGCAGAAAGAACCAACAGAGGTGCAGAAAGAGGCAAGAGGGGTGCAGAAAGAGGCAAGAGAACTGCAGAAAGAGGCAAGCGAACTGCAGAAAGAGGCAAGAGAGGTGCAGAAAGAAGCAAGAGAGGTGCAGAAAGAGGGAAGAGGGGTGCAGAAAGAGGCAAGAGGGGTGCTGAAAGAAGCAAGAGAGGTGCAGAAAGAGGCAAGAGGGGTGCAGAAGGAGGCAAGTAATGTGCAGAAAGAAGAACAGAAATGCACAAAGAGACAAGAGAAGTGCAAAAAGAGGCAAGAGAAGTGCATAAAGGGGCAAGAGAGATGCAGAAAGAAGCAAGAGAGTTGCAGAAAGAAGCAAGGGAAGTGCAGAAAGAAGCAAGCAAAGTGCAGAAAGAGTCAAGAGAAGTGCAGAAAGAGGCAAGAGAGGTGCAGAAAGAGGCAAGCGAGCTGCAGGAAGAGGGTGCAGAGAGGCAGGAGAAGTGCAGAAAGAAGCAACAGAGGTGCAGAAAGAGGCATGAGAGGTGCAGAAGAAAGAAGGAAGAGAGGTGCAGAAAGAAGGGAGGTGCAGATAGAGGAAGAGATGTGCAGAAAGAGGCAAGAGAAGTGCAGAAAGAGGAAGTAAGGTGCAGAAAGAAGCAAGAGAAATGCAGAAAGAGGCAAGAGAGTTGCAGAAAGAAGCAAGAGTGGTTTGTGCACCATTAGTACCAATTTAACACCCACATTTAGCAATAAGTAACAGGTGACCATTTCAGCTTTGCAAAGGGCATTCCACCACGCTGTAACACTTGTTGTTGCATTTTTGGTAACGTTTGAGCCTTTTGAGCTAGAAACAAGGTTTTTTTTGTTCAAATCTGCTGATTATGCAGCAGATGATGGATTATGTGGCAAATGCAGAAAATTTATAATTATGCGAAAATCGGTGCGGCCGAACAGTCGCATAATTCCAGTGGCCCTGCTCATACCTCTGACTAGGCCCAGAAGTGCTCCTCAGTGGTTCCTTCTTTTTTTGTGTCTCATTGAGTATACAGTTTAGCTTCTATGGAAATGAGGAAGACTAAACCTGAGGTTACCACTCCACAACACAGACTACCATACCACATAATTACTCTCCATAACACATAATCCCACTCTACATAATTTCTATACACTAAAAACCACATACTTTCTATCCACATAATTTCACTGCACAACATACCACATAATTCCACTACACACAAGGTACATCCACTCCACTCCACTCCAAAAAACATTAGTAAAAAACTTTTACATTTACAACCCAAATAGCTCTAACTCTCGCAAATGCAAGACCTATTGCATTGCAAATGCTTCTTTAACTATTACTCAATCAATCAATCAATCACGGCATTTATAGAGCGCGCTACTCACCCGGGAGGGTCTCAAGGCGCTGGGGGAGGGGGTAAGTTACTGCTCGAACAGCCAGGTCTTGAGCTGCTTCCTGAAGGAGAGATGGTCCTGGGTTCGCCGAAGGTGAGTGGGGAGGGAGTTCCAGGTCTTGGCTGCCAGGTAGGAGAAGGATCTTCCTCCGGCGGTGGTTCTGCGGATGCGTGGTACGGTGGCGAGGGCGTGGCTGGTTGATCGTAGCTGGCGTGTGGGCGTGTAGAAGGTCATGCGGTCGTTGAGGTACTTTGGGCCCAGGTCGTGGAGGGCCTTGTGTGCGTGGGTGAGGAGTCTGAACGTGATTCTCTTGCTGACGGGGAGCCAGTGCAGGTCTTTCAGGTGCACGGTGATGTGGCTGTGTCGGGGGATGTCCAGGATGAGTCGTGCGGAGGCGTTCTGGATGCGCTGGAGTCTCTTTTGAAGTTTGGCTGTGGTTCCGGCGTAGAGGGTGTTCCCATAGTCCAGTCGGCTGGTGACGAGTGCCTGGGTGACGGTCTTCCTGGTTTCAGTGGGGATCCATCTGAAGATCTTGCGGAGCATGCGCAGGGTGTTGAAGCATGAAGATGAGACGGCGTTGACTTGTCTGGTCATCGACAGGGAGGAGTCCAGGATGAAGCCCAGGTTGCGTGCGTGGTCCGTTGGCTTGGGCGCGGTGCCCAGGGCCGGGGGCCACCAGGAGTCGTCCCAGGCGGAGGGTGATGAGCCCAGGATGAGGACTTCCGTCTTATCTGAGTTCAGTTTAAGGCGGCTGTTCCTCATCCAGTCGGCGACGTCTCTCATCCCGTCGTGTAGGTTGGCTCTGGCGGTGGTGGGGTCGTTGGTGAGGGAGAGGATCAGCTGGGTGTCGTCGGCGTAGGAGATGATGTTGAGGTTGTGTCGGCGTGCGATGGCTGCGAGGGGCTCATGTAGACGTTGAAGAGGGTTGGGCTGAGTGAGGATCCTTGTGGAACGCCGCAGATGACTTCGGTGGCTTCGGATCTGAACGGGGGAGGCGGACTCTGGGTTCTTCCGGCGAGGAACGAGATGATCCATTCCAGTGCTTTCTCTCGGATTCCGATGTTGCTGAGGCGCTTCACTAGGGTGCGGTGGCAGACGGTGTCGAACGCCGCAGAGAGGTCCAAGAGGATGAGGGCAGCTGTTTCCCCGTTGTCGGTTAGGGTTCTGATGTCGTCGGTGGCTGCGATAAGGGCGGTCTCGGTGCTGTGGTTGGCCCGTGTTTTCAGAGTGGTGGAGGAAGGGGGCTGGGCCTCCGACCAGCGCTCAGGAATTCCGCTGCGTAGGACTTATAGGAGGCACCAGGAGGGCTTCTTGGCCCCCAAAGTCCCTCAAGAGTAAAGTGGACTTCATCAACCCAACCAGTAGTGTGCCAGGAGGTGCGTTTGCAGAGTGGTGAATAAAGGGGGGCGTGTCCTCCGAAGACCTCTTAGCAATCCCACTGTGTGAGACTTACTGGAGGTAACAAACTCACACAGTGGCCTCCGACCACCTCTCAGCAATTCCACTGTGTGGGGCTTACTGGAGGTAACAGGCGGGCTAGTTGGACCCTAAGGACCCTGAGCAATGAAGGGGAGTTCATCCCCCAACCAAGAGCGCACCAGGAGGCATGTTTGCAGAGTAATGGAGAAAGGGGGCGGGGCCTCGGCGAGTTCCCAGCTTCCGTTTTTTTTTTTCTAGGACGGGGAGCTGTGTGGCCCCCCTTCCCTTGATGCTTTTGGGCCCCGGGGACCCCATCCCCCGGGGCCGGATCCATTCTTTTTTTGGTATCCTGGCTATGGCATTGACTACGGCCAATTCAGTCACTGATCATTTTATTAAGACTTTGAGCCATAGTCGTACCTTTAGGAACATTGTTGCCTTCCACCCCATGGCGTTGCGGCGTTTATATATGGATGCCAGGTCCACAAACCGGCACTTCTGCTTGTTTTTGGCAGATCTGGGCTTTAATCCCAACATGCAAAGAGGAGTCCATGACTCCTGCGCTTCGTTTCATTTAAGGCCCCAGGTGGGCCAGGTCCTGGGGGCAATCCCACATTATCATCCAATTACCTCAGACACCACCTTAAATACCTCGTCCCATACCTGTGCAACAAGAAGACCCTCCCACACCATGTGGTAAAAATGTGCCTCCAGCTGCCCACACCTGGGACATTGTGAGGATTCCCCGAGGACCATGAACCCTATACGCTTTGGCGTAAGGTAGGTTCGGTGCAGATAATGGAACCGTGTGAATTTCAGCTTGGAATTACGGGACACTTTTTAATGAACTCCTTGGCTGCTGCTCATTGCTTGTTGGATAACTTTTGGGTCAAGCAGGTAGACCATCTGTTATGAATTTTCAGGCACTGGCGCGAAAACTGCCTCCGCAGGGCAGTATAAAACATTGTCACAGCCCCCTTCTGTTCCTATGAGTTAGCAAGCATTGCAATATCTCCCCGTTTACGGGTTCCTCCTGCCCCGATACAGTACGAACCACGTGTATCAGTGCCCTGTGTGTCAAGAATTGGCCCTGGTTCACCCCGGATTTTTCCACTATTCCTTGAAATGTATTTAATGCACCCTGGTCTTACAAGTCTCCCAACGAGAGCATCACAGCTTCCATCCACGCCTCGCATCATGTGAGATAGTCAAGGCCTTGAGTTCTGTCCATTCCCATTGTGGCATCTGTAAGCTTGGCTTTTGTAAGATAACTATTCTAGACAGTATCTCTTACTTAAATGACAGACATCAGAGGTTTTCAAATGTTAAATGGGGAATGAAATGCATTTCACGATTCCAGGCCCTCTCTGTGGGTAGAAACACATGGGGTTTTACTGGGTGCTTTTCTGGACCTGGTAAAAACTTGTAATCGGGAGGGGTGGTTCGCTCTCCCAGATAGTGCTCCTCCCTACCCGTAATGAACCCCTTACACTGTTCAAATCTTCTATATTAATTGAGCCCTTTGAGTCTCTTCCCAGAATATAAGACAAAAGAACTTTCAAATGGGTTTCTGCATCTCTGTACACTTCTGTGCACTTCCCCGAATGAGCTGTATCTCCCATATTTAAATCCTCGCTTCTGCTCTCATCATTGTGTGTTTCTTACATTTCCATATAAAAGTTCCATGTGCATTGCTGTGTTTTTCGGGGTGCAAATTATATGGCATTGTTTCGAGTGCTTTGTAAAATGAGATGCTCCTGCATTTAATATCTTTCAAGGAACCGAGAAACCAATTAGCATAATTTTACTGTAATTTACTATAATTCACTCACATTCCGAGGGTATTCTGGCAAAATGAAATGTATTCCAAGCTCTAGAATTCAATTGCTGTGTTTTTCATAAGCACTGGCTGCACTGAGATGTAAGTTGGTTTCTAAAAGCCAGGAACGGTTTCCTGTGCCATAAAAAGAATGTGCCCATCAGAAGGCAGATCAATTTCTCGGATGAATAAAAGGCAGCATAATATCTACAACAAACAACCACTGTTCTAAGGACCGCCACCGGGTGAATTATCTGGTAGTATATTAACAGCAATAGAGATCGAGACAATACAAAAAAAATGCAATCACTGGTAAAGGAAAGCGTTGAGCCCAGTCGGTTCTCACTGCTTCCAAGTTGTCTTTCGACTTTTGCAATCAGGCCTCTGTTGCTTTTTGTATTCCACTCCGTAGATGCTTTATTGGTCCAGCAGGTTAATGTTTACTTCCACCATAATAAGAGTTTGTCATCAAGACAAGGTCAGTGTGTGCTTACAGTAATAGCCGTGTCCATTGCCATGTTTGTTATACTTTCATGAGCTTTGTGTATTTATTCACAACATAGCAACCACTCGCTCGCATATCTCCACTTCCCAATTAAAAGAACCCACGGCAAATGCATGCACATGTGAGGGGGAGGGGCTATAGTGCTCAAAGGACTTCTAAACATGAACACAAAAACGTCAATCGGATTCTAGTGTTTCTTTCTCTTCATAAAACGAATTTAAATCCAGTCAGCCAGCTATCCCCCATCCTCAGGGGACCGTAATGAAGGGAAGGTAGCGCAGATAGCTCTATTTAAGAATTAGAGAACACGGCACTTTTAGCCAGCAACAGACAGTTTAAGCACTTTCCTTAATAGACAATGGGGCATATTCTCAAGGACTTATCGCCGATTCATCGGCACTTTAGCGCCGCAAAAGTGGCGATAGATTCATCGCCCCATTCTCAAGCTGGTGCAAACTCCCGACATCGCCAGTTACCCAGCGATAGCTGGCGCAAAAAACATCGCCACGGATGAGAGCGACAACTAACACCAATGATATGCAGAGTAGGCGTTCTCGTGCAAAAACACACGAAAACACCACTCCGCGATATTCTCAACGACCAGCCAGATCTGCGCTGCGACCCAAAAACAGGCGATAAGGCGCGTTAGCAGCAGGGACTTAACACCTGCCTTTTACTAGTGTAAAGCAGGACGACAACCTGCAGCATGAAAGGGAGCCCAGCCCAGAGCCACATCTGAAGACCAACACATGTCATGGAGCCACTGACCATGCAGCACGGAGACCCAAGAGGGCCACAACACCCACTGCCACCACCCCCAGGCCCCCCCTACTCCCCCCACCCGGACTACCACCGAGGCAGCGCAGAACAAGACAGCTGACCTCCCGAAAACGGCATGGCCCCTCAGCCTCACAATTGCAGAATGTGGGGAGAGGTGGGAACCAAGTATGTGCGAAGGAGGCAAGTCACCCATCAATAACAATGTACACAATGCCAAGTGTGGCGGTGATGTGCTGGACTGACTTCAGTATGCAGAGCACAGACATGTCCATGTGGACATATACTGATGGTGTGTGTAGTGTCGTGGACAGTGGACGCAACCATGCCACCTCAGGCAGTGGGGAAGACCCCGGTCATGTAGCTGTGTTGTCCCCCCCTGTAAGCGTTAGTGGAGTGGGCTGGTCCGGCAAACGCCAAGCCAGCGTAGGGGTGTGAAGGATTTGCCCGGTGCTCTGGGCGTGGTTCAGTCCTGGCCTGGACAAGGAATTAACTAATGAGTGTGTCACTGTTGTAGTGTCGGCGCCACCCAGTCCGCAATCGACAATGTTGCAATGTAGCATGCACTCGGAGGGCGGGCTCGCACGAACGGGGAAATGAAGGAGCGCAAGACCGCTCGGGGTCTTGGCTCATACATGCCAAGTGTTGTGTGTATATGTATTGCCGCAGCATAAGCCAAATGCCTAGCCTCAATCGCAGCGCGAGTTCAGCAAGGCCTGAACTCTACATCTGTGTCCGCCCTATCCTTCCCACAGGCCTACACTCACGTGGCTGCTCACCTTCAACGGCCAACATCACAGCGTCGTTGTCAGGCTTGTGGACATGCGCAGACAGGCATGACAATGGTGTGCCGTAGGAGTGCAAGTGATGCAACCGCGCAGCGCACACAGGTAAATTTGCTCGGGGGGAGGGAGGTGCAGCTGTGAGGCAACGTAACACACAGTGATGCCGCTCATTTGCCACATGCAAGACATGTCAAACTTGAATCCCAAAGTCGCACACATCCCACCCCACCCCCAACAAGCCACCTCACATTTCCTGACTGCATGCAGATGAGAAACCAACATTAGGGATGAAGGCTCCTTTGTCTGGACTATCAGGCGGAAGCACATCTGCACCTCCGACCTCGGAATTGCATGTGCCCAGCATCCCCTGACAGATACTGGAGCAGCTGATGATGACTCCCACACTACGCACAACCCGACAAAAGACCAACGTATACACACCCCACACACAGAAGTCCTTGCACGAAGTTATCTTGCATGGAACGGCCTTCACACTTACTCCCACACCTACCCAGGCGTACAGCCGTTGCACACTAAAACAAACCATTGAACCGAGCTGTGGCATTTCATCCACAGAACTGGCACAGGTCAGAACAGTGCCGCTTCAACCAGAGCCACTGACGCAATGGCAGAACATCCCGGACACATGCACAACCCCTGTCAGGTGGAACTGTACCGTGCACGTATGCTGCTTTTACTGGGGGCACTGCCATTGGCAGTGCTGCGGATCAGTTACCGGCTGAGCTTCCACCTTGCCGTCACCTGCGTTCAGCCTGTGTTGCATTGTCGATCGTGCATATTTGAGTGGCCCATGGATGTCTGCCTATCCAACAGGACGGTAGCTGAACTGGATCTTGACATGTGTGTGTGCCCCCTGTTGGCCCACGACCAGGAGTGTCACCGTGATACCCGTTTATGGGATGCCTTGATACTCGGCATGCATGCTGGCAGCTCGACCTGGGAGACTGCACAACTCCTCGTGTGCAGTGACCACATTGAACCGCTCCCCTATTGGGCTGTAGTGCGAATTGGTGAAAGGGGGTGGACGCAGCACATCTGTCCGGACCTGCAAATGGATCGCCTCGCCGTCCTGTTTGATGAAGTCGACAACGACCTCATGTTGGAAATGATAGCCTACGGAGCTGCAATGGCTTTCATGGATGAGTAACTACGTACCTGCAGCCACAACAGATTGGAACCCATTGCACATGTCCCAACACCTTGTTGCATCTTGGAGATCTGGTCACATATCCCACAACAACAGTGGACATGGCTGCATTCGCCTGGACTCCGAATACATGGGCGGACAACATCGCGGGTTGACACACACCTGTGAAGGGTGAGGCACTCCCCCGGAGTGGACAGCGGCACTTGGCAACGTTCCTCATATTCCTGACATACTGCTGCATTGGTCTGCATGTTGTGGCACTTCTCTTGCCCGTACTGACCTGCATATGCTAATAAGGACTATGCACCTTCACTTGTATTCAACTGTGATGAGTGTTGATTTGAATGACAATGTGTGTCTCACTGCCTATCTGGGTCACGGCCAGACATGCGCATTGGTAGCATTACCCAGTTAGTACCTTTTTGTGGAATCACTGTCCCTACATTCATCCATACTTTCATACTTGATTGGTCATAGCCACAACACATCTGTGTGAATCAGAATGTTTTTTTCGCATTCAGTGGAGTGTTGAAGCTGGAGCAGTACAGGGCCATGTACACCCCACTTTACATTGTTGCCCTGTGGAGGGCCAGCCAGAGTCCATCAGGGATTGACAAGTTCATCGCAAGAGGCAGACTTCAGTCCGCAGTGTGATTGCTGTGTCATTGGTAACCAAACCAAATATGGCAGTCCCTGTCGAGGTCCAAGGTGAGTGTCGCTGAGTGTATCGGGGGACAGTGGAAGGTGTTAATCCAGGGCATGATGCAGAGGGCAGTACCAAGCTGAAACAGGCCATATGGCGGAGATGAATGCTACCACTTCATTCTTACCACAGTGCCAGATTCATCATCATCTTCGTCCTCTGATGTGTCAGGTGCCTCACATGTGGGTGGTGGTGTTTAGTCTGCATCACTGTGTGGCACTGACACTTCAGGGGGCAGAGATGTGGATGGAGTAGTTGCAGCAGCATTCATCCGTGCCAGGCCTTGTGGCGGCAATGCCATGACGAGGATCTGCAGGGCATGGAACATCCCAGCTACATCTCGCTGGTGTGCAGCCGTGGCAAACATTCTTTCCGCCTGCATCCACTCCATGTTCAACATGATCCTCCGCATGTGTCCCAACTCCCAGCTGGCATCGCTGGAGCCAC
This sequence comes from Calotriton arnoldi, assembly GCA_963921515.1. Lineage (NCBI taxonomy): Eukaryota > Metazoa > Chordata > Amphibia > Caudata > Salamandridae > Calotriton > Calotriton arnoldi. Next base: position 1,545,552 of record CAWUFW010001157.1, on the reverse strand, counting down.
TCTGACTAGACAGTTGTTCTTGGCTCAGAGTCATGACTCCAGTGATGTCAGCCATGGATTGTTGGAGAGCATGGAGCGGACAGTGGGTGTCCGTTAGGGACTGTAAGTGGTCCCTGATGGGACGTAGTCACCCACGTATGGCATCAAGTTTGGCTGCCATGAGGTCGAACCCCACCCGCAGCTGATCAGCCGTCTTCTCCTGGCACCCTAACACATGGCGTTGGAATGCCATGTGTTGGTCGTGAGGGTCCTGGGAGACAGCATTGGTGGTGGGTGCTTCCTGCTGTGTGGTCTGTGCAGGGGGTGGGGTCTCCTCGATGCAGCTGGGCTGCACTGCTCCTGGAGGTGGGGTGCCGAAGCTGTCCATGGGCTATTGGAGGGCGTCGGTGTCGATGTTGGGGAGGTCCTCTTCATCATCAGTGCTGAGTTTTTGGGTCTGCTCTGCAGGAGGTGTTGATTCTCCCTCTGCAATGTGAAGGGGAGATGCAGATTGACATTGTGTTCACATGTATGTTGACGCATTGGACAAGTTTACTTGCAGACTGCATGACAATGTACATTGTGACTGTTTGTGAGGAGATGCCTATGTGATGCGGGACAGTTGACATTTCTACACCATCAGGGATGTGAGGTTGTACTTGTACATTGTCATCTCACAGTTTCCTGCTATGCCAAATGCGAATGGCCATTTTCTACATACAAGCGGCGGTAGTTGTGTCCTCTGTTCTGTTGTGAAAGTGTTGCAGTTTGTACCACATTGTTATCAATGTGTGTTGGACTTGGCCCTTTTTGCAGGGTCATCCCTAAACTTTTTGCCTTCCTCCTATATTTTTTCTGACCTGTTGTTGGCTGTTTTATGACTCTGGGCACTTTACCACTGCTGATCAGTGCTAAAGTGCATATGCTCGCCCCATTGTAAATTGTGTTATGGATTAGTGACTCCATGATTGGATGATTGGTTTACTTGTCAGTCCCTAGTACAGTGCACTGAGTGTGCCCAGGGCTTGTAAATCCAATGCCGCTGGTGGGCTTGCAGCACTGGTTGTGCCACCCACAGAAGCGGCTTGTAAATGTGTCTCAGGCCTGCCATCGCAGAGCCTGTGTGCAGCCTAGGGCTGCCATGTCGACTTGGTGAGTGCACCCACTTACCAGTCCCTAAACCTTCCCTTTACTGCATGTTGGTCACCCCTAAAGTAGGCCCTAGGGCAGGGTGCATTGTAAGTATAAGGTAGGACATGCCCTGGTGTGTGTGGCATGTCCTAATAGTGAATTACAGCCATTTTCGTTTTTCACTATTGCAAGGCTACCTGCTCCCCATAGGCCAGAATGGGCAGACTGACTATTACACCTTATAGTCAGAACTGACCCAGGGAACATGGTAGAAAAACGAATTTAGTATGCCTGAACTCAGAATGATAAAATACATCTTTTAGTGAAGTTGGTTTTAACATTCTGTGTTTGAAAATACCACTTTTAGAAAGTGGGTATTTTCTTGCCTAAACTTCCAAGCCTGCCTCTGCTAGGTTGTGTATTCCTTGTCTGGAGATTGAGTGACAGGGGCTGGGGTGGCTACAGGAGACAGGGTGAGTCAGCACAGGGCTGAATAGAAAGATCTGCATCCAGAGTGGAGGGAGGAGTTGCACCTGGGTCTGAATAGGGCTGTGCCTGCCTTCCACAATGCTGGCTCCACCTCCTGCCGGGCGGCTGAGCACCCTGCCCCACATTCTGAAAGGAAAGAAGGAGTCAGAAAAACAAAGTGCTCCAGGACTGACCAGAACTGGTTTTGACTAGGCAGAGGCCTCTCTGCCTTCAGAGAACAAAGGAAAACTGTGTATAAAAAGGGGACCCAGACCCCTAGGAAATTAGATCACTTTGGGAAAACAAGAAGAAACCTTTGCTGAGGAGAGGAACCAGAAGAAACTGAGGAGAGGACTATCCCTAAGCTAGAGGGATCTGCCTGCAGTGGTTGCCTGACTGCCAAAGGAAGGAGAAAGGACTTTGTGTGCACTTTTATTCAACTTGTGAAGGATCTCCAAGGGCTTGAGAAAAGAGCTTGCCTCCTGCTGAAGTCTCAGGGACAACAGACTTCAACCACCAGCTCCCCAAGAATCCTTTGGAAGTGCCTGCTGCTGTTTTGGGCCTTCTGAAGGGACTGCGTGTCGCAAGGAGCTGGAAGCGCGACTCAAGAGGAAGAAGCGTGTCGCCGCCGCTGCTGCTGCCGTCGCAACTCCGAAGGAGGGTGTCGCTGCTGTAGCTGTCGTATTGCACCGCATCGAGAGAAGCGTCCCGCACCGAAGAGGAAGCGTGTCGCCGTCGCTGCTGCTGCCGCCGCAACTCCGAAGGAGGGTGTCGCCGCTGTAGCTGTCGCATTGCACCGCATCAAGAGAAGAGTCTCGCATCGAGGAAGAAGCGTGTCGCCGCCGCAGCCGCTGCCGTCGCAACTCCGAAGGAGGGTGTCGCCGCTGTAGCTGTCGCATTGCACCGCATCAAGAGAAGCGCCTCGCATCCACGGAGAAGCGTGCCGCCGCCGGAGCTGCTGCCGTCGCATCACGAAACAAGGGTGTCGCCGCTGCAGTTGTCGCATCGAGCGGAAGCGCCTCGCAACGTTGGAGAAGAGTGTCGCAGCCGAAGCTGCTGCCGCCGCATCGCTGAACAAGGGTGTCGCCGCTGCAGTGGACGCATCGAATCGAGACTTCTCGCAACCTCGGAGAAGCGTGCCGCATCAGGAAGAACTTGACCTCTTTATTTCTTTGCACCAGAACTTCGTCGCATTTCCATCGCTGCAACATTGCTTGTTGTGGAAGCGCCCCGCATCGTAAGGTACATTGACTTAAAGTGTCGCATCTTAAGAACTGAACTGAACTAAGCTAAAACTACCATTGTAAGTACAGTATTGTGGATTTTTGTCGTTTATGGTCTTGTGTTAAAACTATATAAAGAATACTTATTTTTGATATAAAACCTTGTGTGGTGTCCATCTGTAGTGTGTCACTAGATTACTGTATGTGTTCACAAATGCTTTACACACTGCCTCTGAGATAAGCCTGTCTGCTCGTGCCAAGCTACCAAGGGGTGAGCAGGGGTTATTTTAGGAGTGTACCCCTTTACCCTGACTAGAGGCGAGGGTCCCTATTTGTCACAAGTACCTACCTGTGCCAACTAGAGACCCCCAATTCTAACATTGGTGGTCAGCGGTGAGGATTCTGGACTTGCATTTGTGATTCATGTACAGTGATTGGTGAACACTACTAGTGAGTGCAGACCAAACGCAACCACATACTGTTTTTCTGTTTTATGGTGTCCTCCTGGAAGTATTTTTGATACCATGACTCTGGTTAGTTGTTGCAAAATGGAACTCAACTTCTGGCACATGTTTGTCTACACAATGAAGGAGCTACGTGTGTTTTGCAAGGAAAGGGGGCTGCCTGTGAAGAGAAGGTCCAGGGAGGATCTAGAGGCATCCCTATTTCAGTATGAGTTACCCAGCTGGAAGGCAACACTACCAGTTGAGTCTGAGAAGGAGGAATTCCCTAGAAGTGAGGGAGAAACAGAAAAAGATAGCTGGCTTCTGGCTCATGAGCAGAAGCTGAAAGAGATTGATGAAGAGCTGAGAGAGATTGATGAGGCTCAGAGGGCCTTAGCCCAAGAAGAAGAAATTTGGGCAGCTCAGGAAGTGAGCTTTGCTGAGTTGGAGGTGGACTCCAGCTCAGATGGTGGCAGCAAAATTAAGTTATTCAGTGCTGAGAGAGTAGTGCACACACCCAGAGATGTGGCGCCTGACTTGGAGGGGGTTAACATACACCAGGAGGTTCAAGGACATGAGGTAGCTCCAGTAGTGCGCAGTGTCCCTGAGAGGAATAGGGAAACTCACACAGGGATTCATGGTCCTAGTAGTAGGAGGGACACTCTACTGACTCTAGATGGGAGGTGCAGGGAGAGGGGTTCCCCTACAGTTGAGGTCCTGGTATGTGAGTGTGAAGACCGCCCAGAAGAGTGTGGGTTGAATGACAGAGACAGTCAGATGCTGTCTTGCCAATCTCAGGAGAGTGGTGTGGGGTACGTGTGCGAGGCATTGGATGGTGAGGTGAAGGATAGTTTGGTTAACCCCTGTAGGGGGCTGTGTGATCCAATTGTGGGAGAGCATATTGTAAGTCCCTGTTTTCCAGAGCTATGCCAACACCTGTTGGAGTGTGAGTTCTCTGACCTCAGGGAGCTCACATTGGAGGCAGACCTTTTGGTGGATTCCAGAGGGTCTGAAGAGGCATTGGGGAGTGACCCTAAGAGGAGTGGCTCAGGTGTCTTCCAACCCGGAGTGGTGGGAGAGGTTCAGTGTAGCCCAGCTAGGTCCCGTGCTAGTGGGAGGGGTGTAGGGACTCACGTCCTGTCTCAGTGGAGAAGGAGTGAGTGTGGGGCTGCATGTCCCAAGGTGCCCGAAACCCAGTCTCAGAGCCTGGATGGTTCTTTAAGGGAACACCAGGAAGGGAGCCTAGGCTGCCCTGGTGGGCCGCCTGTTGAGGAGGATCTCCTAGTGTCTAGAGAACCTGGAGCGTCTGTAAATGGAGCTCCAGTGTTTCTGGTATCTGGCAGTGCCGCTCCACTTGGGAGGGTGCAGAAGTCCAGAGTGAGGGGTGAGAGGGGGAGAGAGTCCCCAGTGGAAGAACCAGTGGGTCAGGGACCAGCCAGAAGGGCTGAGTCACCAGTGAATGACCATGGTAACACCACTTCTGTCCTGGGGGATCTCCCCGCTCTGTCAGATGGACAGGGGTCGGGAGATCAGCGCCAGGCGGACTGTCACACAACACATGAGAGATGTGTTACCCTCTGGGGGCATGCGTGCTCCCCAGGAAGTCCTGGTGCGCCAGGCAGATTATTACACAACTCTAGAGGAGTGTGTTTCCCTTGGGGGGGGTTGGTGTACCCTCCCAGAAGTCCTGGGTTGCCAGGCACAGGTCCAGCCTAAGGGTACAGACCCTGGGTTGGAGGGCCAGGTTCAGGGTGTCCCCCCTGACCTGGAGGAAGGGGCAGCTGCTAACGGTGCCCCTACCAGTTTGTCTTCTGGGGGCACCGCTCCAGGTGGGAGGGTGCAGGACCCCAGTAAGGGGGGTGGGGAGAGGACAGCCTCACCCCTGGCCTCTGCCCAGTCTAAGGGTACAGACCCTATGCTGGGATCCCAGTTGCAGGATAGAACCCCTGAACTGGTGGGCGAATTGTGCAGGACACCTGCCACAGGTGCCCTGACAATTCTGGAAGGGGGTACCGCTCCAGGTGGGAGGGTGCAGAGCCCCAAGGAGGAGGAGGACAGGGTGTGGGAAAGCCCACCCCAGTCTCCAGTCCAGCCGCCGGGTACAGGCCCGGGGCTGGTAGGTCAGTGTCAGGATGTCATACCTGACCTGACAGGAGGGAGAATGGACAAAGGGTGCCAAGCACCTGGGGCTACTGCCCCCCGCTCTCTGACGCCACAGAGGTTTGAGAGCCCTGAGAGGCATAAGGCCTGGGTCTCATCCCTGACCACTGTCAGTGGCCACTGTGGCTTGCTGGCTGTCTGTTGGGACACACCTGTGAGCAAGTTAAGGTTAGGTGCTGCACAGGTGGTGTCCACAGGTGAGGAGAAGGGTTCCCCATGGATTAGCTTGGTGGGCCCTGAGAGTATGGACAGAGGGATCCAAATAGGTTCAGATTGGCGTAGAACTGGAGTATGCCCCTGCTGTTGTGGGCCAGGGTCCAGGTTCTATCGCCCAAAGCAGGGAAGCCCATCAAGGTAGTGATTGGTCTACCCTGCGTTTTGGCTGGAAGGGGTTGTGTTGGACTTGGCCCTTTTTGCAGGGTCATCCCTAAACTTTTTGCCTTCCTCCTATATTTTTTCTGACCTGTTGTTGGCTGTTTTCTGACTCTGGGCACTTTACCACTGCTGATCAGTGCTAAAGTGCATATGCTCGCTCCATTGTAAATTGTGTTATGGATTAGTGACTCCATGATTGGATTATTGGTTTACTTGTCAGTCCCTAGTACAGTGCACTGAGTGTGCCCAGGGCTTGTAAATCCAATGCCGCTGGTGGGCTTGCAGCACTGGTTGTGCCACCCACAGAAGCGGCTTGTAAAATGTGTCTCAGGCCTGCCATCGCAGAGCCTGTGTGCAGCCTAGGGCTGCCATGTCGACTTGGTGAGTGCACCCACTTACCAGTCCCTAAACCTTCCCTTTACTGCATGTTGGTCACCCCTAAAGTAGGCCCTAGGGCAGGGTGCATTGTAAGTATAAGGTAGGACATGCCCTGGTGTGTGTGGCATGTCCTAATAGTGAATTACAGCCATTTTCGTTTTTCACTATTGCAAGGCTACCTGCTCCCCATAGGCCAGAATGGGCAGACTGACTATTACACCTTATAGTCAGAACTGACCCAGGGAACATGGTAGAAAAACGAATTTAGTATGCCTGAACTCAGAATGATAAAATACATCTTTTAGTGAAGTTGGTTTTAACATTCTGTGTTTGAAAATACCACTTTTAGAAAGTGGGTATTTTCTTGCCTAAACTTCCAAGCCTGCCTCTGCTAGGTTGTGTATTCCTTGTCTGGAGATTGAGTGACAGGGGCTGGGGGTGGCTACAGGAGACAGGGTGAGTCAGCACAGGGCTGAATAGAAAGATCTGCATCCAGAGTGGAGGGAGGAGTTGCACCTGGGTCTGAATAGGGCTGTGCCTGCCTTCCACAATGCTGGCTCCACCTCCTGCCGGGCGGCTGAGCACCCTGCCCCACATTCTGAAAGGAAAGAAGGAGTCAGAAAAACAAAGTGCTCCAGGACTGACCAGAACTGGTTTTGACTAGGCAGAGGCCTCTCTGCCTTCAGAGAACAAAGGAAAACTGTGTATAAAAAGGAGACCCAGACCCCTAGGAAATTAGATCACTTTGGGAAAACAAGAAGAAACCTTTGCTGAGGAGAGGAACCAGAAGAAACTGAGGAGAGGACTATCCCTAAGCTAGAGGGATCTGCCTGCAGTGGTTGCCTGACTGCCAAAGGAAGGAGAAAGGACTTTGTGTGCACTTTTATTCAACTTGTGAAGGATCTCCAAGGGCTTGAGAAAAGAGCTTGCCTCCTGCTGAAGTCTCAGGGACAACAGACTTCAACCACCAGCTCCCCAAGAATCCTTTGGAAGTGCCTGCTGCTGTTTTGGGCCTTCTGAAGGGACTGCGTGTCGCAAGGAGCTGGAAGCGCGACTCAAGAGGAAGAAGCGTGTCGCCGTCGCTGCTGCTGCCGTCGCAACTCCGAAGGAGGGTGTCGCCGCTGTAGCTGTCGTATTGCACCGCATCGAGAGAAGCGTCCCGCAACGAAGAGGAAGCGTGTCGCCGTCGCTGCTGCTGCCGTCGCAACTCCGAAGGAGGGTGTCGCCGCTGTAGCTGTCGCATTGCACCGCATCAAGAGAAGAGTCTCGCATCGAGGAAGAAGCGTGTCGCCGTCGCAGCCGCTGCCGTCGCAACTCCGAAGGAGGGTGTCGCCGCTGTAGCTGTCGCATTGCACCGCATCAAGAGAAGCGCTCGCATCCACGGAGAAGCGTGCCGCCGTCGGAGCTGCTGCCGTCGCATCACGAAACAAGGGTGTCGCCGCTGCAGTTGTCGCATCGAGCGGAAGCGTCTCGCAACGTTGGAGAAGAGTGTCGCAGCCGAAGCTGTTGCCGTCGCATCGCTGAACAAGGGTGTCGCCGCTGCAGTGGACGCATCGAATCGAGACTTCTCGCAACCTCGGAGAAGCGTGCTGCATCAGGAAGAACTTGACGTCTTTATTTCTTTGCACCAGAACTTCGTCGCATTTCCATCGCTGCAACATTGCTTGTTGTGGAAGCGTCCCGCATCGTAAGGTACATTGACTTAAAGTGTCGCATCTTAAGAACTGAACTGAACTAAGCTAAAACTACCATTGTAAGTACAGTATTGTGGATTTTTGTCGTTTATGGTCTTGTGTTAAAACTATATAAAGAATACTTATTTTTGATATAAAACCTTGTGTGGTGTCCATCTGTAGTGTCACTAGATTACTGTATGTGTTCACAAATGCTTTACACACTGCCTCTGAGATAAGCCTGTCTGCTCGTGCCAAGCTACCAAGGGGGTGAGCAGGGGTTATTTTAGGAGTGACCCCTTTACCCTGACTAGAGGCGAGGGTCCCTATTTGTCACAAGTACCTACCTGTGCCAACTAGAGACCCCCAATTCTAACAATGTTGAGTTGCTCTGATTCTTATGTGTGTGTGCAGCATTGTGGGTGTGTTGCCCCTTCAGCTCTGATTTGGCTGGCCCTTATCCCTTTCAGGCGGTGTGCCTTTGACGTCTGTGCTTATACAGTGCTGAGATGTTGCAGACTTGGGTAACTTGGGCTCTTAGTCCGAGTTGTGACTCTTGGGCATGGTTTGTCCGCAGATGTGCTACACTTCATTGTTCATGTGTGCCATTGTGCCCATCTCCCCCTGTCCCCCCAGTCCCTGGTCGTTGCTCACCCTGTTGCTGTTGGGTCAGGTCATGTTGTGCAGTGTCCGGTCCCCCAACTCCTGCCACCGTCTCCCCAATGATGACTCGGGTCACCATTCCCTCCATCTCATCCGGCTCCTGGTGTGTCGCTGGACTCCCTCCTCCAGTCTGCATTGCTGCTTTCAGGTAGGCTGCGGGTTTCAGCTTGGTTTTGCGCTTCCCATCAGTCCAGCGCTTCTTGCAGTCGTCCACTTCCCTTCTCTTCACTCCGACTGCATTCACCTTGGCCAATGTGGACTGCCATATTGTATTTTTAGTTGCCAATGACACAGTGGAGGTGATGCACAGTTGGTGGTGGTGTTCTATGACCTCCGTAATGGGGATCTGGTTTTCCTGCGTACTGTAAGGCGTCTTCCTCTTCTTCTTCTCCTTGCCCTTCCCTGACCCCGAGGTCCCAGGCTGGTCCTCCGTGGGGCTTGTGGGGTCTGGTTGTCCTCTGTACTCGCTCCGGCTACCTCCATGGTGCTTCGCAGTTGTTTGTGTTTTGTTTGTGTTTTTTGTTGGCACTTTTGTGGTGGTTCTTCCCGCCTGACTTGTGGGACTTGCAGGCCTGTCGCTGCTTGTCGCTGTGTTTTTTTCGCAGTTGGGCCCATCGCAACTTTTTTCACGTTCGGCTTTAGATTTTTATCGCCGTCCCGGGGATTTTATCGCGGACATTTGAGGCGTTATCAGGTCACTATCGCATGTTACCGCCGTGTTGAGAATGGGGCGTTAACACAGAATTATTTTCCCGCGATGGACGGCGATATGTGAGATTGCGTTAACACATTTTGGCAATGGTTATCGCACGTTCTTGTGAATATCCCCCAATATGTTTTATACCACTTTAAATGCATATGTGCCTCCAGAAACAGCAGGGTGGGAGAATGGGTTGTCTGCGTGCACGCTCGTATTTTATTTGAGCAGAAGCGGTACTACTCTGAAAAGGAAAGCATTGATCAGACCTGCTCCGTCTCTTTGTACTGCTCTGTCCACCACCAGTGAGCACTCCGCTTTTATCAGGTTTACCTGCATGCTTGGACATACAGAAGGCGAACAGATAGCGGTGCACCGATTATTTTCCACAGTCTTGCATTTCAAAATCACCCCTTCACCGAGCTCCTGCTCAAGCATCTGTGTAGCGCTTCATGCCCTGTCGAAACCAGAAAGCGCTTACTTGTGCCATTTCTTCTGGGTTGCGAATGTCACGCATGAAGGTTTCTAACTCCTCGACGCATCGCTATATATCTTTGTTAAATTAGGCATGTCTTGGATAGCGCAGTGCCTGTTACTTACATGACCCCATGGCGCTGTATATGGATTGCAGCATTGGAGATGTTTAACGCTTTACAGAGTGTGCAGTATTTCAGCTGGCGTGTAGCTATATGAATTTTGTATTCTTCTTGTTATCTATCGTATTCCTTTTGGAGGAGTGTGCACTGCCAGTAGTTTTAAAAGCACGTTTGTAGAGGGCATGCATGACTCTAAACGCAAGAGGCACAAAAGTGTATGCACCGGGGGATAAACACACAGTCACCTGTGTTTGTCTTTTTGTTTAACAAAAAGAACGCCCCGAAGATGTAGCGTTTTTGCAAATTAATAATAAAGTCGTTTTCTAAAGGTCAGCACTTGTAACTAAGACAACACAGCACAGACTGCGAGTATTGCTGCGCAGCTCAATTCAATTGTAATTCTAATGGTTCATCTAGTGCTGGACGCAGTGGCAGTGAGAAGGCGCTGTGCTGAGTCACTGCGCATAGCATCTGGTATAGGTGCTCCCTGAATGACACTACATTTAGCAGTCGCAGCTTCTCGTTAGCTATTTCGGGAAAGTGCATTTTGAACATGGGTTATAATTTTTATTCTAGCCTGGGCAATTTTATCTGGACGAAGGGTAAACGGTTGCAAGTGAGGTGTCGCTGTGAGCAGAAGGGCGCGGAGCGCTGGAAGCACCCCTATTTGAAACTGGAATGCACCGTCGAGTGAGGGAAGCATGCCGTGGTATGGACACACTCAGTATTCTGTGCATCCTGTCCTGTCAGAGCAGCAAGTATTGGTGCTAAGGCTGCCTCACCGTCCCGCAGCACAGGAGCCCCGATATGTATCATTTTAACTGCACACACAAAGTTCAATTTGGGGTTCCTTTTATGAGTCAGTGAGTGTTGCCTCCTTTTTGTGGTCTGGCGGTGGGGATATTGAGCAGGGAGCTTGGCACCCTGTCTGCTGCAGTGCTTCCCTTCCGTTGCTCATCACAGGCTAGCGGCACATGGCCCACTCTCCTTCCCAGCACCCTGCACCTCCCATACCCATGGCGCTGTGTAATAGCCACACCGCCGTGGGCATCCTGCAGGCAGCTGGCAGCCCCCGCTGCCGTGGTTCACATATTAGCACCTAGCTTGACTCACCCTCAGCAGGTGCCTCCTTCCCCGTCAGTGGTACTGCAGCTCCCGCGGGCCAGCCCTCTCCTCCGCTCCAGCATCCTCTGACTAATCCCCAGCAGCAGAGCCCCTAGCGCGGCCAGCACCGCCACCAGGAGCGGTACTACAGTACCAACAATGGACTAGGCCTGTGCGAAGGACGCCGCCTCTCGTTCAAATGGCCTGGGTTTGTTGGGTCTCCCCGCCCAATTCAGTCAGCAGGCTTGTCTCCGGGAGAGACGGAATCTCAGCCTCCCTCTCTCTCGGTTCAGGTGCTGATCCTTGCTAGGAGAAGGGGCTGCGCATTGTAATGAGGGTCGTTGACTGCCTGCAGCCCCTTACCCACCTTCTAGTCATGCAACATTTGGGTATGGATGGAAATATGCGATGGCATGAATATGCCGTGGGCACAGGGTCATTTCCTGGCTGGAGGGGCACTCGCTTTTGGTTTCCAGATGAGCTTCAGTAGTGCTATTCTCTTGGCAAATCAAGAAAATGAAGCGCGGTAGACTGCGCTTCATTTTTTTAAATTTTAATTTTTGGCGGGGTTCGCGGATCCAACGCAAATCCAGGCAAATTTAAAAAGAAATGCTTTTTTGGGCCCTGGGTGTCCCTTTGGGACCCCCTGAGCAGGCGTAGGGGGTCAGGGTGTTTCTACCCTGCCCCATATCTTAATTTTTAATGTTGTTGAACCCTTTTCCTTGTGACTCGGTTCAACCGAGTCACAAGATGGCTGCCAACACTTCCTGGTTAGAAGTGTTGGCAGCCAATCAGATTGCAGGCACGAGATCGGGAGGGTTTGTGGATCCTCCGCGGCCACAGTTGTATATCTTAAATATTTAATTTTCTCAAAAACTACTGAACGGATCTACACCATTTAACAAAAAGAGTGCACATTGGACCAAGAGCTACCTTTCTGCCAAAGTTGGTGTAATTCCGTTCAGCAGTTCGGGCTGTAGCTGCGTCAACAGTTTCCTAAGGAAATTAACATGGAGAAAATGTGTTTTGGGACCCCCCTTTTTTCTCAGCCCCTGCTTGACTAATCACCCCGAAACTTTCAACACAGGAGCTGACCTGACCGCCCCATCAGTTTTGAAAATTTTGCGAAGATTCATCAAACGGCGCCAAAGATATTGACAAAAGAAAAAATGCTTTTTGAATAGAAACAAGGTCCTAACTATAACTATCTACTGGCGACCGCCAGTAGGTAATATATAATTTATGTTGCTGAGTCCGGAAGGTTCAAAGTAATTAAAGCAGTTATTTTCTCCTGCCTTCGAGTGCTATGTCTCTGACTATCTAGTTTGAGCAATTCTGCTGAAGTTAAGAGGCACCTGCGGTGGGGTCTCTACGAAGCACCACCAGCGTTCAGGATGCCCCCAGCAGTACCGCATCCCAGGAATTTATATATATATATATATATATATATATATATATATATATATATATATATATATATATATATTGTATTCCAATCCTGACGGCGGCGAACAGACAGGCACTGACTCCTTGAAATGATGACAATAGGGCAAAGAAGGCAAAGAAGTTTTAATCCTTACAACGACCTAGACACGTTTCGGCGGCGTGCCGCCTTGATCACTACATCAGGTACATTCTCATTCACTGTGTTATATGCACTATTCACACAGGGTTGTCACAGCAACCATCGGCCTTACAATGGACATAGAAGTTTCCTATGACCATTAACACATGACAGTGCATTTGACTCGTAATGTGAAACAAATTAGAAAAGGATATAATCAGAATTATTGTTAATGTATCCCAACATTATCTGCACAATAATGCTTTAAAACAAGATGAATAAAAAAGCAACATGTGAAATATAGAACACTAGTGACATTATCCCTGTCATCAAATATAGACATGGAAGAAATAGCGTTGCCTATATCACCTGTAGATTATAGAGGCGGGGTGGAAAGAGTTAGAGGGAGCATGTGTGCAAGCTAAGTCGCTGACTATAAATAATATTTATTGGCAGCTGAGTGCACGCGCACTACCGAATTTCCGTATATCTATAGATTTAAAATAAATTGAAGTGTATAGATATACTGCATGGTTGCGGAAAATGTGAGGCTAGGTAGCTTGGAGGCACAGCCGTCTTGCCCCAGTGGGCATGGGTTGCAGAGGCTTGCTGTTCCTGTGACTAAAATCCATCCCTTCAACCAAGTGAGTGGACGCTGTGTACATGTGGAGTGGCCCTATCGTGAGTGAAAAAACGGTGAAAAAGTAAACATAAGGGTAAAATAAAAGTGAATGTGACCTAACGTCACAGAGACTGGGTCTCGAGCGGGACAAGCAGCAGGAGCAAATTACAGATGCACACTTAAGGCCTCATCCGCATTCATTCCATTCGGGATTTTGGAATTGAAGAGGATGATGTAGTGTGATTCCAGCCTTCTGAGGGCCAACTGTCTGTTACCTCCCCTGGGGTTTTTGGGGACGGTATCGACCACATAGAAGGATAGATCCTGCGCCTTACCACTATGGGATGTGTTTATGTGCCTGGCCACAGGGTAGGTAGGGTCATTATTAGAGATGGCCCTAAGGTGTTGCAAAATGCGGACGTGCACTGGGTGGATGGTACTCCCCACGTACATTTTGCCGCACGTGCAGTACATAACATAGACTGCAAAATCAGATTTGCAGGTATAGCTGCCTCTGATTACGTATGGTGACTGTCGGAAGGGCATCTGAACCTCTCTGGTGTTGACACCATGTTTGCACGCCTTGCACTTCGTGCATTTGTGGAAGCCCTTAAGTGCTTTGAGCCAGGTGCAACCTTTAGCCATAGCCTGCGCATTGTTGACTATTTCCTGTCGCATCGATTTAGCTCTCCTGAAAGTGATTTGCGGTGTTTTGCTGCAAATGGGGCCTATGACTGGGTCATTGCGTACAGTGTTCCAGTGCCTGTGTACTATTCTGCGCACATTAACATGATATACATTAAATCCTGTGATTAGTCTAGGGGTGTCGATTCTTTTTAGGGTTATTCTCATTTTCAGTTTTGTTTACTTTCCTAAAGAGAAGTTTTTTCCTTGGTATGTTCGCTGTTTTGGTTTTGGCTTTCGCGAGTGTGTCTGAGCTGTAGCCTCTGCGTTCTAGTCTATTGCAGAGATCACTAGTGGATTGTTCTAGGCCTCTTGTGGTGCTACAGTTTCGTTTCATGCGCAGGCATTCTGCGTATGGTATGCTTTCTTTTAATGTGGTTGGATGAAAACTGCGCGCATGGAGTATTGCGTTACCTGCTGTAGGCTTTCTAAAAGTTCTTGACCAATATGTCCAAATCAGTGTAGATTATCCTGTTTCCAGACAGTCTCAAATGATGAAGTAAAAAAACTTCTTCTCTCAATAAAATCTGGCTCACCTACAGATCCTTGTCCCCCTACCATTATGCATTTGGCTGCCCAGACAATCTGTAATAATCTTACACCTCTCATTAACCAAGTTCTGGAATCAGGCTACTATCCAGAAACTTGGAAAAAAGTATCTATTAGACCTCTTTTAAAAAAACCAAACCTGGACCCAACCGAACTAAAAAATTATCGTCCCATTGCAGGTCTACCAATAGTGGCAAAAATTCTGGAAAAATCACTAAACATAGCGCTGACTGATTATTTAGATACAAATAATCTATTGGATACAACACAGCATGGCTTTCGGTCATGCCATTCCACTGAATCAGCCCTGATCACTGCAACTGAGGAGATCCGCAGGGTGGTGGATGGGGGGGGGAGGGCGGTCCTCGTGCTCCTGGATCTATCGGCCGCTTTCGACACCGTGAATCATGCGGTGTTAGTTCAGCGGCTGAGGGATGTGGGGGTGGAGGCCTCCGCCCTGGCCCTCCTGTCCTCCTTCCTGGAGGCAAGGGAGCAGAGGCTGTTTTGGGATGGACTGCAATCTGATAGCTTCCAACTTCCATGCGGTGTCCCGCAGGGATCAGCCCTATCCCCGACAATGTTCAACATCTATGTCACCCCGTTGGCTAGACTTATCAGGAGGCACGGCTTTGCCTTGGTCTCTTATGCTGATGATTCTCAACTTATCATCTCTATTACTAATCAGCCTGAGAATACAGCTACCAGGTTTCATGTTTGTCTCACTGAGATCATGACCTGGATGAACCATAGCTTCCTGAAAATTAACGCCGATAAGACGGAGGTGATGGAGTTTGGTCCGGGCCCTCCCTTATGGAACAAGTCCTGGTGGCCAATCGAGGCTGGTGAATGCCCATGCCCTGTCCCCAAGGTCAAGAACCTTGGGGTCATCTTTGATGATCAATTGAATTTCTCTGCCCAGGTAAATAGCCTTACTTCCTCCTGCTTTTTTCTATTAAAAACTTTGAGGAAAATCTTTCCATTCATTTCACAAGAGCTGCAAAAGACGGTGATGGTAGCACTTTTCTTGTCTAAATTGGACTATTGCAATGCCTTATTCTTGGGCATTGACAAGTCCCAGATGAGAAAATTACAATCCTTGCAGAATGCTGCAGCAAGACTGCTTCTGGGTATTCCCAGAGGACAGTCAACTGCAGCAGAAATCAAATCATTACATTGGCTTCCTGTTCAGCAGCGGGTGGAATTTAAGTCTCTGTGCCTTGTGCATAAGGCACTATACCGTGGCGGTGCCGAGGACATTAAAAGACTGTTTCCACCCTACATTCCCCCACGCGCTCTTAGATCTGCCAGTCTAGGTCTTATAAGGACCACTAAGACAAGATGGGGTGGCAGGGCGATATCACAGTGTGCTGCAAAGTTATGGAACAAAATGCCCACGGCCATGAAACTTCAATCCAACCTGCAGCTTTTTAGGAAAGGATTAAAAACATGGTTGTTCACTTCCGTCTAAGTCCTCGGTTAATATAGTACACTGATCCTGTCCATACACTCTAGCGCCAAGACGCCACGGCAATCGAGCGCTATATAAACATATAAACATAAACATAAACATAAAATGCAGTTTATCATCCTCTACATAGACTTCTAGGTCTAGAAAGTGTACGCTCTTGTCACTGGTGTTACATGTGAAAGTGAGATTAAGAGAGTTGTTATTAATTTCTTCAGAGAAGGTTTTAGCACTTTCTAAGGACCCTTTCCACAGGATAAAAATGTCGTCTATGTACCTGACATAAAGGACCACATTTTCAGCAAATATGTCACCTTGAGTTTTCATGAGTACTTGCTCCTCCCACCAGCCCATATGCAAATTAGCATAGCTGGGGGCGAAGCAAGTACCCATGGCTGTGCCCTGCAGCTGTTTGTAGGTTAAATTGTCAAAAATAAACACATTCTTCTCCAAACACATTTCTGCCATTTGCACCTTGTATAGAGTGCTCACATCCAATGTCATCAATAAGTAGTCACTCTCCCAAGCCACATCATAGATTTTGGTTAAAAAGTCCCCCGTGTCTTTTATGTATGCAGGTAATTTACATACAATTGGCTGTAGGAAGTGATCTATAAATCTGGACGCATTCTCAAACAGTCCTCCTATTGCTGCAATGATTGGTCTTCCCGGCGGTTCCAATGGATTCTTGTGTATTTTAGGAATTAAATACAACTGCGGTGTTACTGGGTAGTCTGTTTTAAGGAACTCAAATTCTTGCTTAGATAGTAGTCCCATGCTTTATTTATATATATATCCAAAGCAGTATTGCACCCGGGGCCAGCCGAACTCGCGGCGGGTGCAACCGGGAAGCGGTGGTGGAAACTGCTTATAAAACAGCAAAAAACAAGGAGTTCATAATACTCCCAAGGTCCGGTGCACTCACGGGGTGTGTATCGGCTATAAAACATCCGCAGACGCGTTTCTGGCTCATGCCGTCATCAGTGCGGAAAAGCCGTCAATAAAACAAACACAGTCATTTAAAACGGTCCTGCCATATGGTTGGTGGATCCTTGGCCAATGAAGGACCAGCAATGGGGCGTCACCGTCTTCATTATTTATTGCCTAATGCAATTTCTATGGCGCTCCCATCGCTAAAAAAATCAACTGGCAGCCGTAGAAATTGTTTTATAGCCGATACACACCTTGTGAGTGCACCGGACCTTGGGAGTATTATGAACTCCTTGTTTTTTGCTGTTTTATAAGCGGTTTCCACCACCGCTTCCCGGTTGCACCCGCCGCGAGTTCGGCTGGCCCCAGGTGGAATACTGCTTTGGATTCAATTTGGGCTGCCTGAACCGCTGCTTACGGACTCTGTTGACCTATTTAGGTCATGGCTTATACAAAGCCAGAGTGTTTCACTATATGTGGGACACTCACAGTGTTTTCGTTTTTAATCCAGCGGCAGGCGAGGGGATGTACAGGCACAGTTATCACGGCTGCCAGTTGATTTTTTTAGCGATGGGAGCGCCAGAGAAATTGCATTAGGCAATAAATAATGAAGACGGTGACGCCCCATTGCTGGTCCTTCATTGGACAAGGATCCACCAACCATATGGCAGGACGGCTTTAACCCCTTTACCGCGGCGGCAATTCCGCCACGGTGCGGGGCGTTCCATTGAGTGGGCAGGGCCGCGTCGGCCAACGGACGTGCGCAGCACTGCAGAGGTAGTGCTCGCGACGGCCGTTTTGACCGACGGGCGCAACGAACGGGTTAAATGACTATGCTTGTTTTAATTACGGCTTTTCCACACTGATGACGGCATGAGCCAGAAACGCGTCTGCGGATGTTTTATAGCCGATACACACCCAGTGAGTGCACCGGACCTTGGGAGTATTATGAACTCCTTGTTTTTTGCCATATATATATATATATATATATATATATATATCGAAATAACAAAGCAATCTCCTCAAATATCATCCGATGATGAGAGAGAGACACGGACTCCAGAATGAGTGGCAATTTTCAGGTCTTTATTGGTAAAGCCAAAATACGACGCGTTTCGGACAACGCAGTGTCCTTGTTCACATACAGAAACGCCGTTTCACTCATTGTTTTAAAATGCTGTGAGTCACCCCATGTGTCATGTGATGTGTAAACATAGATAAAATACTATGGAAATTCGTCAAAACGTAGTCTGTCTATCAAAAGGTAATGTTGGTGCCCTTATTTATAGTTACTGTTTCAAAATAAATATATTGAAACTGTCCAATTATGGATTTGAGTGGAATATATATATATGTTCCCTGACAAAGCCAAAGGTTTCAGGGACGTATTAGTTAGGAAATATCATTAAAAAACCATAGAAATTAACTGAAGAAACCAGAGGTTGCAGGGACGTTATAGTTAGGCTTACTTTTTACACACACAAAACCATAGAAATTCAGCAGGTATAGTTACCTGAGCTAACTATAGCTTATACCCCCGCAATGCATGGCTTATGATCTCACATATTACAAAACTCATGACATGGCATTTGATATCACTGATGACATCTAAAATGATATCACCCACGACATCATCCAGTGAGTGTGTTTCGTAAACATTTTTGAGAGTTAAAGATATATACTAAGCTACTGCAATAGTTAAATTAGTATTCTTTCTGTACTACTAATTAGTGATACTATTTCTAACATATGTCATCTGATCTATAATCTATAAATTTTAAAGCGGTATACTATTTATCAGTAAGCTAGCCTTTACACTGACACATGTCCCCCGATGATGTATGTGCAGGGTAGTGCTTAGCGACAGTCTAAGCTGTTCATTGAGACTTCACTCCACAGTGATAGCTGAGTATAGTTCTCTTTTATGACATACCGGCCAGTTTCCTTAGACCTCTCTCTTTCTGATCAATGACTGTAGTAGTATACTGAAATGAATTAATCTGTTCACTAAGACCTTTCTTTGAGGTGATGGCTTAGTGCAGTAGACTTTTACAACAGGCTCACCTCAATCCTCACACCTTTGTCCAGGATGAAGAATCATTTTAGTAGTGGTTTGTCACACAGTAGCCTGTCCACTAAAAACTCTCTACTGGTTCTATGTTGTAGTGATTTATTTAAATTTGGCATTTGCAGTGAAACTTTATTCCAAGTTCACAAATGGTGTTCTTGTGGTTTGCAATAGACCAGCCTAAACGGTTAGACATATTACTTTGGTCATTATTGTTTAGAGTAGTGGTTCAGCAGAGACAGGGCTATCCGCTGAGAACTGTGTCTTAGGTGATAAGTGAATATAGTAGTTAATAAGGTTACATTGAGCTCTGTGCTGTACGCCTCTCACCTGTGTCTTCTTCTTACTTTTAACAAATCTAAAAGTTATTTTATAAAGTATATTGAAGTTTATGTTGCTTGATGATGTCATCAGTGATTTCATTTGAGATGTCATCAGTGATGTAATATGTGAGGTCACAATCAGTGCATTGCGAGGCATAAGTTATAATTAACTCAGCTCACTATACCTGCTGAATTTCTATGGTTTTCTGTGCGTAAAATCTGAACCTAACTATAATATCCCTTTAACCTTTGTTTGTTTCTTAAAAACTTTAATGTTATTTCCTAACTGTAACATCCCTGTAACCTTTGGTTTCTGCAGTGAATTTCTACAGTTTTTTAATGTTATTTCCTAACTGATGTCCCCGTAACCTTTGTTTTTTTGTGTGAATTTCTAAGGTGGTTAAAGTTTTATTTCCTAACGGTAACGTAACTGTAACCTTTGAGAGTGGGTGTGTGAGTGGCTGTTGAGTCTGTGAGTGGGTGTGTGAGTGGCTGTATGGGTCTGTGAGGGGGGGTGTGAGTAGTTTTGTGGGTGTGTGAGTGAGAGTGTGGGTTTGTGAGTGGTGTGTGAGTGGTTTTATAAGTGGGTATCTGTATGGGTAAGTGAGTGGGTGTGTGAATAGCTGTATGGGTTGGTGACTGGGAGTGTGAGTGGCTGTATGGGTCTGTAAGGGGGGGTGTGAGTGGCTGTATGGGTCAGTGAATGACTGTGTGAGTGGTTTTGTGGGTGTGAGTGGCAGTGTGAGTGTCTGTATGGGTTTATGAGTGTATGTTCTCACCAGGTGGACAACCTTTGGAGCAGAATATATATATATATATATATATATATATATATATATCATTTCCTGCATGGTCCCATTGTTTGACCATTTGGGCGCATCTACGGTGGTGCGTTTTGAGTACAGCTGGACCAAGCCGTTACCATTTGCCAAACACTTTCCCAAAGGAAATCCTCTCCGCACTCACAGTTCCATAACTCTCATAAAATAATAATCATGCCAATGCCTCCAAAGCGGTTCACAGTGCTTTTATTTAATCATAAAGGTCAGCACATCCTACGCGTTTGATCTCAGCCGAGATCTTGTTCACGGGAATCCTCGTGAACAAGATCTCGGCTGAGATCGAAACGCGTAGGGGTGTGCTGACTTTTTTATGATTAAATAAAAGCACCGTGGAACCGCTTTGGAGGCATTGGCATGATTATTATTTTATGAGAGTTATGGAACTGTGAGTGCGGAGAGGATTTCCTTTGGGGAAAGTGTTTGGCATATATATATATATATATATATATATATATTATCTACTGGCGGTCGCCAGTAGATAGTTATAGTTACAACCTATTATCCATAGGAAATCCGCGACATTCTATTTGAAATAACTCTCTTGCCGGTTGACGTATCTTCGCAAAATTTTCAAACTTTCTGGCCCGCTCCGGTCCGCTCCTACCCTGAAAGTCTCGGGGGATTCGTCAAGCGGGGCCGAGAAAAAGGGGGTCCCAAAACGCGTTTTCCCCATGCAATTTTCCATAGGAAACTTTAGACACGGCTACAGCCCGAACTGCTGAACGGAATTACACCAAATTTGGCAAAGAGGTAGTTCTTGGTTCAGAAAGAACCCTTTTTGTTAAATGGTGTAAATCCGTTCAGTAGTTGCTGAGAAAATGAAAAGTAAAAAGATAGATATATCTAGGGCCGCGGATCCTCCCGAGCACGAGCTTTATGTTAATTGGCTGTCAACACTCCAAATCAGGAAGTGTTGGCAGCCATTTTGTCCCTCGGTAGAACCGAGGGACAGAAACAAGTGCGCAAAGCGCACAAAGGGGGCAGGGTAGAAACACCCTGACCCCTAGGTCTGCTCAGGGGTCCCACAAGGACCCCCTGGGCAAAAATATATATATTTTTTTAAAAATCGGCAGGATGCGCTCAGGGAGCGCGAACCCTGCCGAAAAAAATCGAAGCGCGGTCTCCCGCGCTCGATAGCTACTGGCCCCCGGGTGGGCCAAGTCCCGGGGGCATGCTGGGGGGGTTAATTTTATGTGTGGGGGCCTCTAAGGGCCCCCAAGCCCCGGGGACCACCACCCCCCGGGGCTTTATGTAGAATGGTGCGGGAGGGCTCTGAGCCCTCCCGCAGCCCCGGGGACCACCACCTCCCGGGGCTTCTTTTTTTTAATTAAAAACCTGTGTGGGGGCTCCAGCCCCCACACGCCCCGGGACCACCACCTCCCCGGGGCACTAAGAAAATTACAATGGGGGTCCGTTTGGACCCCCAGAGCCCCGGGGACCACCACCTCCCCGGGGCTGTGCACTGAATGGGAGGGGGCCGCGCGGCCCCCCTCCTGGAGCCCTTGATGGCCCTGGGGACCACCACCCCCCAGGGCCGGCTCCTGCAGTGTCCCGGGGTGCCTACCCCCGGGACACTGACGTAATATGTGACATCATCAGCAGTGCATTGCGAGGGCATGAGTTATAGTTAGCTCAACTAACTATAACGGCCGAATTTCTCTGGTTTTGTGCGAGTGAAATGTCCAATTAACTATAATGTCCCTGAAACCTTTGTTTTTTTTTCAGTGAATATATATATAATAAAAAACAAGGTGCCCCGTTTGAACAGCAAACTGACGGAGGCGCCAGTATGAGTAAAGGACCGGACAATTTGAAGGGGTGGTTTACTAAGCTAGAACGCACCTATGAGAAGAAAATCAGGAAGTGGTGGGAGGCCACTTCCTTACAGAGATATTTGGATGTTGGACGCATACCCAGGGGGCTTAGAATCTACACTATTCCCTCGTATGAGAACCCGGATCCCAATCTATTGAAAGACTGGGCAGACCATACAGTAACATCATCTAAGGGTATGGTGGAAATTTTGATCAGGTACACTAAAAGCGAAAAAGTTAAACTGCTAAGTGAGATAAATGACATTGAAGGGCAGATTTCAACCTTCGACGACAAGACTCAGATGGAGAGCCTCAGAGCAAAAATGAAGACGAGACTCATCACATATGAAAACGACATTAAATGCCGCAAACAAAATAAGTTTGCGAGAGACCAACAGGATTATGAATCTGGCAGAGTGCTAACCTTCGTGAAAAAATATGATGCACAGCGAAAAGCATTGCAAATAACAGCATCCAATATAAAGGCACGTGACCCCAGAGACACGTCAGAATCAGAGGTAGAAACTGATCTGTCTGAGGCTGAAAATCCTGGAAGAGATGCAGGGACCAGCGCAAGCTGTGAACCGAATTTTCCAAAGGAATATCAACTAATGAAAGAATCGTGGAGAAGGTATCCCCAGAGAACACGCCCACCAGAGAAAAACACTGAAAAACCAGGCGAGGGGGGAAAAACAGGAAGAGGCGGCTTTACCCCCCGCGTGACAAAGAGCAAGAATGGAGTCAACAACAAGTAAATCAGCAGGCAGTCATCAATTTGTCATCTAAGACGTTGTCTGACACTGAAATTCAAGTCTTAGAAATGGGACTTACATTCTGTCCAACTACTGAATGGGATTATGTACAGATATGCATTGACCTCTATCGCTTTAAACGCAAGCTAAAATTGAAAAAAACTTTTACCCTGCATCCAAGACAACCTGATCCTAGACCTGCAACATCGCAGGGTGTTACAGACATTTTGGCAGGACATGATCTAGAAGCACTACAAACTTTACATGTGCTACATATGAATATTCCAGAGGATGGACATAATGAGGAGGATATTGCAACCAACGAAATTGAAAATCTAGGTATTGATCAAATCAGCGGAAAAAGCAAGTTTAAAGCTAAGTCCAAGTTCATTCCGAAAATGCCTTTCGATGCCATTGACTGTTTCCATGAAACTATGATTAAGGATTTAAATAATCTGCGAACTGTCAGTTCACAACCTAATGGGAAACGAAAATTTTATCTTACAAAACCTCAGTGGCTAGCAGTGAAAGCATTAAAGGATGATACTACTATTACGATAAAGCAGTCTGACAAAGGCGGTAATGTTGTAGTTATGTCGAAAGAATTGTATAAGGAGGAAGCATTACGCCTTTTGGGAGACAGGACTAGCTATTTGAAAGTGAAGAGAGACATGTATAACACCAGTGTTCTATCATTTTATGATCTACTCGAAAAATGGAGAGTAAGTGGTATTCTGGAAGATGATGAGTTCCAGTTCATGAAAGTGGACTGTCCAGTATTGCCCACGTTCTACCACTTACCCAAAGTGCACAAAGACGCTCTGAGGCCACCAGGACGTCCAATAATTTCGAGTAAGGAAAGCTTGCTGGAAAAGGTGTCTATTTATGTGGACCATTTTCTTTTTCCACTGGTGAAAGATCTTAGTTCATTTATACAGGACACGACTGATTTTATACAACGGGTCCAAGATATTCAATGGGAGCCAGATTTTCTCCTCATTACTATGGACATCACCAGTTTGTATACTTGTATATCGCATGATCAGGGTTTAATGTCTCTAAGATATTTTTTAAGAACCAGGCCTTTAAAATTTCAGACACATAACAATATGATACTAGAGATTGCTGAATTCTGTTTGCGCAATAATATATTTCTCTTTGGAGGCCAGCTCTTTCTACAGACACAAGGGACCACGATGGGCACGTGCTTCGCCCCCAGCTATGCGAATCTCTTCATAGGCTGGTAGGAGAAGCACGTGGCCTGGGCGGAGGACAATGAGAGGTAGGTCGAAAAAAGATATATAGACGACCTCTTCGTTGTCTGGAGGGGCACCTTCGAAGCAGAGGAATACATTAGAATTCTAAATGACAACACACTCAATCTCAAGTTCACCAGTTACATCAGTAAAGTAGAAGTACCTTTTCTTGATCTTTTAGTGTTTGTTGCAGAAGATAAGATATGCACGAAACTGTATAGGAAGCCCACTGCAGGGAATACGGTTCTGCATTTCAGAAGTCAGCACCCCCGAAGCTTGATTCATAGTATTCCCTATGGGGAGTTGTTGCGTTTAAAAAGAAACTGCACACTCCCAGAAGATTACACTAAAGCTGCAAGTGAATCCTTGAGCAGATTTAGGCAGAGGGGATATCAAAATCGCTTATTGCATGAAACAGCCATGAGGGTACAATCTACAGAAAGACAAACACTATTAAGGCACAAAACGACTGGAGAGTCTGTAATTGACAATGATACAGAAGCTGTGAGATTAATCTTGGGCTTCTCATCTGAATCTAGAGCAATCAGAGAGTTGGTTGAAAGGAACTGGAAAGTACTACAGACAGATAGTGTTATTGGTAATCTGCTACCTAGCAGGCCCGATATCACTTATCGAAAAAGTAAATCTTTGAAAGATATGTTAGTACGTAGTCATTTTGTAGAGACAGTGCCTAAAACACCAGCAGTAGGATTTTTGTTCCTTGTACTTCCTGCAAGGCATGCAGAAATAGTGTCAAAGTGAAGGAATATTCAATCCCTGGGAGTAAAGCAAAACGTACGATTGAGAAACTAATGAATTGCAACACTAGTTTTGTGGTGTATTGTTTGGTATGACCGTGTGGACTCCAGTATATTGGCAGTACCATCCATCCTGCCAAAAAGAGGGTGCTGGAGCACACACGGGCAATAACCAATTATGATAGTGCTTACCCCATGGCCAGGCACTTTGCAGAGGTACATGGGTCACGTAGTGATAGGCTACGCTATTTCTGCCTGGATCATGTCCTGGTAACTGAAAGGGGAGGAGACAGGGTGAAGGCGCTGCGTCAGCTGTACGTGGGGTATATTATAGAGCTGCAAACGCGCGCACCCTGGGGACTTAACAGTGAAGAGGAACTGTGGTCATTTATAGGATGATATGCTATGATAATTACCAAAGCATTAAGGGTAATGCTGATTAAAAGTAACCCTGGAATGGCCGCTTACAGTCCGCTTTCCTTGCCTTTCTTCTCTCTCTTGTCTTCTACATCTTGTCTAGATCTTTTCTTCTCCCTTGGATTTCCTCTTCTATAAACAAGGGAGAATTATGAGAGAATATAGGTCTGATAGGTCTCTGAAAATGAAATTGCAAAATATATATATATTTTTTCTATGCTTTGTTAATACCACCATTTTGTTTTGTAATTTAAAATTGTAATGTTTGATTGCTAGTTACGACGGAATGCAGTTGGCCCATTGATTCGGGGTTGAGACAGTTGTAGTATTTTTACGATTGTCTCTCACAACGAGTTTGCCCATATTGAGGGGTTGAAATTGTTAAATCCTCCAAAATTGTACATTAGAAAAATTGTGATTAATGGATTGTGCTATGGACAATGATTAGATATTCTGATGGTTACTGTTGGAGGGCTTGCCCATTAAGGGCTCAATTTTGAATCGTGATAGAATCTCAATTTAAATGAATTAGGATCAATTCGGGATTAAAGTTCTCGAATTGTTTTACAAACAGCACCCCGCAGTGAGAAATTAGATTTGTGGGCCAATGATGAATTTTGCATGTGCTAACTGTGGAAAGCAGTATGTGAAAATTTGCAAACCAATGTGCCAAATATAAGATGGTAGATATATTTAGAAATCTACAAATCTGCTGTACATTTTTAGAAAAAGTGACCGTGTTAGCCTGGCCAAGATGGCCGCTACGCAAATGCATTCAAACGAGATACATTTTCTGAAAGTTCCTTTTTTGTCTCTATGAATTTTTCTTAACGAATGAAACAACCTGTTATTTAAGGGTTGTGTTTAATGAGTTAACTAACACTGACGAAGGCCAGGTGGCCGGAACGCGTGTGTTAGTCTTCCGTTTCCTGGAGCTGGAATAAACTTAAATGAATATATCGAGCCTGAGTGCGCAGCCTTGTTTCTTGTGTGGAGACTCCGTTACGCAAACTATTGTCGTGGGACCGCCCACATGAGCTGCTGCACCCGCACCGCCGAGAGCGAGGAGAATTGGGTGGTTTTCGTGTGTGAATATATATATATATATATATGCTTTTTCTAGTAGTAAATTAAAACAAGTGAATATAATGTAAGATGTATATTGTTAATAATAGTGGTACATATATATATATATATATATATAAACATATACACATATATGTGTGTGTGTTTGTATAAGTATATATTTATATATTATATTAAATATTATTTACATTTATTTAATTTAAATTACATTAATGTTATATATTAAAATATTTATGTGTTACTATATATATACATGTGAATCCAAGTTTGTTGTATACCAACTAGAATGCTCCTGTAAAAAACGATATATAGGAAGTACAATCAACAAACTAAAATTGAGGATACTGCAACATCTACGTGCTATTAAAAACAAAGACTTCACTTATCCCATGGCCAAACATTTCCATGAGTCTCACTCGAGTGATTGTCGACATCTCAAATATTGTGGTATCAAAGTTGTGAAACAAAAAGAGAGAGGTGGAAACAGAACATTGAGTTGCGCAAGATGGAATCCAAACTCATTTTAGCAACTGGTACCGAGAGTCCATTTGGCCATAATTTGGACGCAGAACTACATGTTCATCTGCAATAGAACATGGATGTAATCGGAAGTGGAGCTACATAATAATGGCAACATGGTTGTGGACACCTGATAGTTTGAGAAAATGTAATGGATAAATGAATGACTGCATTTTACAAATACTGACCCTAATGATGTTTTGTATTCGATCTTGTTGCACCAGAAGAGGAGGAAAGATAAAAGAAAAGGAGAAAAGGGAAAGAAGGGAAGAGAAAGAAAAAAAAGAGAAATAAAACACCAATGGGATTATATTATTATTATTTTTAATTTGGAGATTTAGCACCTTAAAATCTATAGCAGCAATTATGTCCAATTGATATAATGATCAGAGCTTTCAGGGGTCTTAGTGGTTAGGATTATGATGGAATGAAAGCACAGAAGTGGCATGCATTTTTTTACTGTTTTTACTTCAATGTAAACATGCTATGCACTAGTCACTTTAGTTTATGCAAATCAGTATCTTTGCCTTGAACATATATATATATAAAAAAAAAAAATTAAATATTAGAAATGTTAATTTGGGAAGGAAAGGATATATTTATAATCAACTGCTCTGTACCATATGAAAAACATACTAGAGATAAAAATGTACTTTACAATTTTATTCTTAACTGATCTGAACTGATCAAGTGATAATGAAAATGGACTTTATTCTTCCTATAATGAATGTGTACTTCACAAATATTTGGTTGCTTTTACTCCATTATGAATACAAACATGAAATAGTTTGATTAATCCCATTTGTGGTTTTAAATTACACCTTCTTTTAAAAATCTCTGCTGGATTTGCACTTTTGCACATATATACTTTGAAACTCTGGTTTTAATTGTATAAACTTTTGTAAACCATTTCTTCTTGAAATCAGCCAAATTAATAATCAATTGTTAAAAATTTGCACTCTTTAAGGATTGTGTATAGCTTAGTCTGTCTTTTAATGAAAACGAAAAAGAAAAAAGAAATGTAAAATTGCACTGGCACTTTAAAAGAGACTTTCTAGGCCCCAGGACTCTATGGTCCAGTAGAAGGCTGGGAGCCGAAACGCGTAGACCGTCCTCTACCGTTTTGTTTATGCACTTGGTTTTAATGGGTTAAATAAATAATCACTGAAGATTCACCTTCTGTGTGTGGTGCTGTGATCTTTCGCCGATTCCCTTGCTGAAGTCGTGTTTGGGAACGGAGGTTGGAGGAGTTTGGAGACATATATATATATATATATATCATTCTCAGGGCACGGTAAAAGGACTCCCTTTGTAAACAACAATAGAGTTACAACCATGAGTATATTATTTTGTTGATTGACATGTATGCCGTAAATGCATTCCAATATGGCCGAAGCATTTTACTTTGCTTGTACCATGAAGGTCCTTTATTAATGTTTAGTTCACAGGTATTTATACGCCCTGTATTGGTGAAGAGTTCTCATGTGATCAAGACTGTGGGACAGTCGAAATGCGTAATGAGAACATGATGAATTAAATCTACTTTTGATGCAACTCTTACCGTGTCCTGAGAGTACGTTTATGCTTTACTTTTGAGGATTGATTTCCGGCGTGCCCCACCGGCACACGCACCTCCTCTCTTGGGTCTTTGGTCCCGGTAGGAGAGCTGTTTGTTTTGGGGATATATATATTCACATAACGAACTTTTGCTCTTCCACATTGAATGGTGCCTATGCCACAATTACTTCTTATTTAACAACAAAGTCTACCAACAGTTAAGGGGAGTGGCTATGGGGTCTTGCTTTTCGCCAAGTTATGCTTGCCTACATGTGGGAGCCTGGGAGGAGGAGACACTTAGAGGTCAGTTATGTGAAACATGGAACAACAATGTCATAACTTGGCTAAGATATATAGATGATGTCTTTGTGATTTGGAAGGGTGATGCGACCAGCGCTAAGTCCTTTATTGATGATATTAATTCTAATATTTTGAACTTAGAATTCAATGCCACCATCAGTGCGACATCCGTTGAGTTTCTGGATGTAGAAATATATGTGAGAGAGCAAAAAATTAACTCAAAACTACATAGAAAGCCTACAGCAGGGAACTCTACACTCCACGCGGCCAGCTTTCATCCCAAGCATCTCATTGCCAGCATCCCCTATGGGGAAATGCTGCGCATACGCAGGATCTGTAGCTCACCATCAGATCTAGCAATATGCCAGGAAGAGTCATTCCAACGTTTCAAACTAAGAGGTTATTCCATAGCCAACATCAAAAAAGCTATGAACAGGGCCAATCAGATCCCAAGGGAAGACCTACTCAAAGACACCCGAGTGGATGACACAAACACTAGTATCCCCAGTCCAGAGCCTTTACATACAGTCACAACCAGATTCATCACGGCATACAACACTGAAGCCCGCAACATCAGAGCAGTGATAAACAAGCACTGGGGCATCATCAAATCTGATCCCATATTAGGTCCAGTAGTGTCAAATCAACCAGACATCACATACAAACGAGCACCATCTATGCATGATGCCCTTGTGAAAAACAGTCCAGAAATCATCTCCAAGAGTAACTGGTTATCTGATATCAAGGGATTCAAAAATGCAACAGTTGCAGGGCTTGCAAATTTGGCAGAAGCATCACCCAGGTAGATTCAGTATTTAGGAAACATCCCTTCATCATAAGGCATCGCCTCACATGCAAAACTGAGTTTGCAGTTTACCTACTTGTCTGTTCATGTAACCTATGGTACATTGGAAGTACAAAGCTACCGGTGCACCAGCGCATCTTACAACATCTTAGGGCCATAGTTAACAATGATTCTACTTACCCTGTAGCAAGGCACTTTAGTGACAAGCACAGCAACAACTTGGCCCATTTACAGTACTCGGTCATTGATTGCATACCTATGCTAGTGAGGGGTGGAAATCGGGAAAAACTCCTTAGACAGCTAGAGAGCAAACACATCATCGAGTTCAACACCAAGGCCCCATCTGGGTTAAACTTGAGTGAAGATTTGCATAACTTCCTATGATTTCTTACTGTATGAACAGGCTATATGTATACACATCGATGACACATAGATTTGTTACCAATGCCCCACTGATTCTGCTATGTTTAGTTCCACCACAATATTTATGGCACACTAGGTGCTTTAGCAAACCATTTATTAGATAGAGAATGGGTATCAATGGCTCAATATGTTCTCGCCATGACTATCTGCTTATAAACTATTTATTTGCACAATATCTAGGTTGAAATCGCATATATGCTTATTTTAGCAATTTGCAGGCTTTATATTTATATTTCTAACAGTAAGCTATTTATTGTGTTATTGGTTTGCTACATGTATTTTTTGGAATCCTTGCGTTTTTGCCACACTTCTTAAATATGTCCATCATAGTTTCATGCAACTGCAGCAGTTGAATCTCCATACAATATTACTAATTTTGTTCCCTCCCTAACCTAATGTTCCCCCTAGAAATCTATAGGGTGGCATACACCCATGTGTATATGTACTGTAGAGGCACTATAATGATTATTAATTGTTGTGTCTTTTGTTTTAAATAACACCCCGTGTGCAGATGCTGTCACATTAACCATTGGGTTTAGTACATTTTTGCGCGACCAGATGCACTCACGGGCTCACTCACATTTCCAAACACCTCCCTCCCTTTCACAGAACACACACACAAATGTAATCACTCATGAGTAACAGCAACAGCATGTACTCGCTACAATACTAACAGGCACTACAATTCACTCGTGGTATTTTTTTAATCTATCTCTTTGCTGATCTTGCGCCCTTCAGCCCCGCATTTTAATACTTAATTCGGGCTGGCCGATTTGATGGTCAATCAAATTTAGTTAGGCGACTTGCGCGACTGATTAAATACTTTATCCTAAGTTTTAGGATACATTTTATACTCACAAGCTCGCAGCTACTTTGGATTTTCCAACGCTGTAATATTTACAATGGCAAGAGCGAGCACGAGTTACCACACCAGCGCTAGCCTTTAGGAGAATGACATTACAGATGCCTTCAACCTCCATATCATTATAGCACCATGTATGCAGTCATTGGTCAGCACTTAGATTACAGTAATATGACACTGCAGTAAAGCAATGATACTGCAGTAAAAGTGCCACATCATGTTGTAAAAAGGCTTATCTGAACGAATACCACTGTAGAAAGACTACTGCTTACTCACCATGTATATATAGATCACCTTCACTTGCAGTGCACTATGTGAACAAGGCTGCATGTCTGGCGGCCGAAACGCGTCTTTGGACAATGATGGTTAATTAATAAACACCTTGCCACTTCAACTGCTGTGGAGTCTGTGTCCTTGTGTAGTGCCGGTGTGACTGGACACTCTTGGATTTTCATGTGGATATATATATATATATATATATATATATTACAAAACAATATTTTGTGTGTTTTTAATGATGTTACTGTGAAACGATTTAAAAAAAATGTTTTGTACTTACCATTATAAGTATATAGACACAATATTTTCTAAACAATATTTTTGGCACAATATGTTTGTTTCATGATATTATTGTTTTGATTTTGTGTCAGTAAATGTCACATGACTAGGTGTAGTTGGCCTTTATGTATTCCTCCTGGACGTTATCACAAAGGGGTACTCGGTGTTGGCAGGATGGTCATCCCGACCTGATGGAAGGGGTGGAGCTATCTCCTACTTGTACTTCAAAGGAGCTGCTTCAGCATACTCACAAAGAACTTCACACTAGCCTTTTGTGACTCCAGACATTCTGGACCAGGGCGGGGGAATGAAGGAAATTCCAAAACAAGATGTGGGGGGAAGGCTAGAAGTTTCCTCTACTTCAAAGTTGACACTGGGTATAAATATTGGACCTTCAGTCCATCTTTATAGTACACTCCTTGGCCTGTGCATACTACAGAAGAAGGACTGCCCTGCTGCCAGAGGACTGCCCTGCTGCATTAGGCCTGCCCTGCTTTCTGAGAAGGAAGACTGGACTTGCTCTCTTCATCCCAGGCAGAGTGACCCCAAAGGTCAGGTGGCTGACCTCCTGTTCTGAGCTACAGGGACACAACAAGTTCCAGATGACTACCTGCAACTACCCAGCTGACCTGCTGCAATGGACCTGCATGGACCTGCAACTGGCCCTGTCTGAGCCCTGTTGGCCTCAGCTGGAGAGAGTTCTGATCCCCAAAAGGGGCCTTTACAGGTCCTGGACCCTTGGCTGGCATCAGTTGAGCTCCTTCTGTGAAGAAAAGTAGAAGTCATAACGTTTTGGCTCTTCGTGACTATTTTGTGGCAAGACTGCCACCCGTGTCAACTGCTAAAGCACAGCTACGGGGAATATGACTCTTTGCACTACAGTGATCACCAGAGTCGACAGACACCGCAAGATCTTCACTTTGCGCTAAAGTATCGACAGCCCGCAGTGACCGCCAACGCGAAGCACCAGCAACGACTGTCCGCAACACCAGACAGGATCTTCGTACTACTGTGACGACCAACCGCCTCTCCTGGCCTGGTCTTTGCACTACAGCGATGACCATTCACAATGCTCTCCCTGGTTCTTGAGGCCTCCTCCACCATGAACTGGACTCTTTGTGCCTGACTTTGAGAATATAGCTTTTTCAGCTAGACTAACCTGGTCCTTGTGTCCGGTCTGTGCTCCATCACAGTCTGCCTGAATTTGTCCCCCAAGTCTAGCACTACCAGATAACCATGACTGGCGCTTTGTGCTTTTAGGCACCATTCTTACCTAAATGTTTGACATTAAATATCTCCAGTGGGATTTTTCTTGTGTTGTGTTTTCACTTTAATACTGTTTATTTGCTGCATAAATACTGTACATATTGCCTCTAAGTTACCAAGCTACCAGAGTGTTAAGCACTGGTTAATTTAGTAACGTTTGTGGCTCACCCTGGCAATGCTTGTGGTTATTGCTTGAGAAGGGCTCACACTCCCCTCAACCAACAACCCAGCTTTTCACAAATGGTATGGTCAAAGTTCACCCAACTTTTGCCAGTTATTTAAAGATTCATAAATGTAGTAAAAACAGGTGATGGGAAAAACTGGAATATGAGCAGAAAAATCATTTGTCCCAGGGATGTGGTAGAGGAGAAGCGCCTCCCAGATGTGGTAATGTCTTTGGTTCAAATCAATCAATCAAATAATCAGGGAATTGTAAGCGCGCTACTCACCTGTGAGGGTCTCAAGGTGCTGAGGGGGGGGGTCCGCAGATCTGTTTAGCCGAAGAGCCAGGTCTTGAGGGTCTTCCTGAAGGTGTTCAGGGAGGGGGCGCATCTGATGTCTGCCGGTAGCTCGTTCCAGGATTTGGCTGCAATGTGAGAGAAGGATCTTCCGCCTGCTCTGGCTCTGTGGATGCGCGGGGTTTCGGCCAGTGCGAGGTTGGAAGATCGGAGGTTTCTTTTGGGTACGTGGAAATTGATTCTGTCGTTGAGGTATTTGGGTACGTTGTTGTGTAGGCAATTGTAGGCGTGAGTGAGGATTTTGAAAGTGACTCTTTTCTCCACAGGGAGCCAGTGGAGACTTCGTAGGTGTTGGCTGATGTGTTCGTGTCAGGGGATGCCGAGGACGAGTCTGGTGGCGGTGTTCTGTATTGTCTGGAGTTTGCGGAGTAGGGACTTGTTGATGCCGGCGTAGAGTGCATTTCCATAGTCCAGTCTGCTGGTGATGAGTGCGTGGGTGACTGTCTTCCTTGACTCAGGGGGGATCCACTTGAAGGTCTTGCGGAGGATGCGGAGGGTGTTGAAGCAGCTGGAGGTGACGGCGTTGACCTGTCGGTTCATAGTGAGTGATGAGTCGAGTACGATGCTGAGGTTCTTGGCGTGGTCTGAGGGGGTAGGTGGGCTTCGGACGGTGGCCGGCCACCAGGTGCTGTCCCATGCAGAAGGGGTGGTACCGAGGACAAGGACTTCTGTCTTCTCGGCGTTGAGCTTCAGGCAGCTGTTGGTCATCCAGACTGCGACGTCTTGCATTCCTTTCTGGAAGTTGAGTTTGGCAGTGGTGGGGTCTTTGGTGAGGGGGAGGATGAGCTGGGTGTCATTGGCGTAGGATACGATGTTGAGGCCGTGTTGTCGGACGATGGCTGCGAGGGGGGCCATGTAGATGTTGAAGAGGGTGGGGCTCAGTGATGAACCCTGTGGGACTCCGCAGGTGATTTTCGTGAGGTCGGAGAGGGAGGGTGGGAGTCTGATCCTTTGGCTTCTTCCGGTGAGGAATAATCGGATCCAGTCCAGGGCTGTTCCTTGTATGCCTGCATCGTGTAGTCTGGCGACTAGTGTGCGGTGGGAGACGGTGTCGAAGGCCGCTGATAGGTCGAGTAGGATGAGGGCTGCGGAGTGGCCTTGGTCCAGGAGGGTGCGGATGTCGTCTGTGGCAGCGAGTAGGGCAGTCTCTGTGCTGTGGTTGCTTCGGAATCCGGATTGGGATGGGTCGAGGACGGCATTCTCTTCAATGAATCGTGTCAGTTTCCTGTTGACTGTTTTCTCTGCAACTTTGGCTGCGAAGGGGAAGAGCGAGATGGGCCGATAGTTCTTGAGGTCGGTGGGGTCAGCTGTGGGCTTCTTGAGCAGGAGTCTGACTTCTGTGCGCTTCCAGTCGTCTGGGAAGGTGCCTGTTTTGAAGGTGTTGTTGATGGTGCGTTGTAGTTCGGGTGCAATGGCGGCCGCGGCTCTGTGGTAGATGTGAGGGGGGCAGGGGTCGGTGGGGGCCCCCGAGTTGATGCTTTTCATGGTCGAGGCGGTTTCCTCGGCCGTGATCGGTGTTCATTTGGAGATGGTGGGCTGGCTGGTGTTTCTGGGGGGCGGGAGGCCGTCTGTGGCACCTGGTGGATGGTCGATGAAGTTGTCGTAGAGGTTTTTGATCTTGAGGTGGAAATAGGTTCCAAGCTTGTCGCAGAGGTCTTGGGATGGGGTGATGTCTGTGGCTTCGCTGCGTGGGTTGGTGAATTCTTGAATGACACTGAAAAGTTCCTTGGAGTTGGTGGAGTTGGCCAGGATTTTGTTGTGGATGAAGTTCCTCTTGGTGGCTCTGATCTGGTTGTGGTAGTCCGTCATGGTGTCCTTGTAGGTGGTGTGGTTTTCGGTTGTCTTGGAATGGAATGGAATGGAATGGAAAGACATTTATAGAGCGCATGGCTACCCTTAAGCGTCCCAGTGCTATGAACTGACACAGAGGAGACAGAGAACTAAGGAAACAGCGCTGTCTTTAATTGCTTACGAAAAGCCAGATGGTTGGAGACTGTGCGAAGGTGTAAAGGCAGAGCGTTCCAGAGTTTGGAAGCGTTATAAGAAAACAGCCGACCACCACTTCTGGACCTCTTAATCCTCGGGATCTCTGCTAAATACAGGTTATTTGACCGGCGATTCCTACTTGCTTTATAAGGGCGTATCATGGTTGAATTAATAGGCGGCCCAATCCCCTGCATAGACTTATGCGCCAGACATAGGGCCTTGAATCTAATGCGTTCCTGTACTGGGAGCCAATGGAGGGAACGAAGAGCGGGTTTTGCAGATTGTCTGTTGGTAGTTCCAGTCAGTAGTCTGGCGGCGCTGTTTTGAACCGATTGGAGTTTGGCGACTACTGAGATGGGGGCGCCTAAATACAAAACATTCCCATAGTCCAGTCTAGAGAGTATGAGTGATTGGACCAGTACTTTTTGGCCTGAGGTTGGAGGAGGGGCAGAACTTTTCGGGCCATTCTAAGTAGGCCATAGCAGAGGCCTGCCGTCTTCCTAGCCTGCGTCCTAAAGCTCAGGTCCTGGTCCAACCATATACCCAGGCTCTTAATTTCTGACTTCGGGTCCGGGGCTGCGCCCATGCAGGGAGGCCAAATGGAGCTGCACTTAAAACTCGTGGTATCGCCCAGTAGCATAATCTCAGTTTTTCCTCCGTTAAGCTTAAGCTCGGACGCATCCATCCATCTTGAAATGTCCTCTAGACAGGTATAGAGGGCATGAGATTGTTGGTCAGCTTGGTTTAGCCCCACCACCAATTGCATGTCGTCGGCATAGGTTATCATCCGGATTCCATAGGGGGCTACAATGGCTGCCAGAGGGGCCATATAAACATTAAAAAGTGTGGGGCTAAGGGACGAGCCCTGTGGTACCCCACTCAACAGGGAGGTGGGTTTAGATGCAATATTCTCTTCGAATACCTGAAAGGTTCTACCCTCCAGAAAGGAGGATAGCCATTGAAGTACCATGCCATCTACTCCTATACTCCTGAGACGCCGGAACTTGGTGTTTCTCCAGTTCTTCTCCAGGCATTTACAGGTGCGTCTGGCTTCTTGGAGAGCGGTGGTGAACCAAGCGGCTTTCCTGGGGCGTTGTCTGTCGGGGTTGCGTAGCGGGGCGAGCTCGTCTGCGCAGTTGGAGATCCAGGTGTGGAGTTCTCTGGCTGCATCGTTTGCGTCATTTGCATCGGGTGCCCAGTTGTGGTTGTCTCGAGTGAGGGTGAAGTTAAGTTGCTCGTCGGTAACCTTGCTCCAGTTCCTTCAAGGTGGGCGTGGGGCTGGTTTGGGTGCCTTGGGTTTGTTGATGGTGACGTGTACGCAGTGGTGGTCGGACCATGGCGGCTGTGTTGTGTGGCTGAATTGGATGCTGTTTCCTGCCGCGAAGATGGGGTCGAGGGTGTGTCCTGCTCTGTGGGTGCCAGGGTCCTCGCAAAGCAATAATTCCCTCTTTGTCTAATCACTTCAGGGACCTCATTTACAAGCCCCTGTGCCCAGCTGGAACGTCACTTTTATTCACGTTCCGGCAGTGCACAGTGCTGTGCCATATCTACAAGGCCACGTAAAGCCACCCTGCATGGCTTTTCATGGCCTTGTAGATATGGTGTGAGGCAATGCAGTGCAAGTCGCTGTGGGTGTTCCCACGTAACATCGGTGGCATTTGACACATTCCCAGATTGACAACGTTCTATTAACCTAGGAATGCTTCAAAAGCCTATGCCTCTCCAGGGGAAGAGTAGGAGAGACGCAACGAGGAGAAATAACTTTATTTTCCCTTGTTTTTTCCTCTCCCCTCCATTGATTGTTTTCGTGCAGGAAAGTGTCCCTTCCTGCACAAAAACAATCATTGGAGGCGATTTTTGCGGTGCTGCCCTATGTGAAAAGTTTGTAAATGAGGCCCTGAATGCCTACGGATTCCGAGAGTTCAGGGCAGGGTCCCTTATGAATACCATGCCAAAGAAGGACTTTCTCTAGAGAATTTCCCTGGATATGAAACAAGTACACTGTTGTAAATACAACCTAAAGCAAAGAAACACCAGTCTGTTTTCTTTTTCTCTATAGAAGAGGAAAGTGCCATTGAGTGACATGAAAACTACAGGGTGAGACCTAGATAAAGAAGAGGTTTAATGATAGCATTTTTTTCAGGTGTGTTCTGATTATGAAGGGGAATGGAATGGATCATTTTAAGTAATGATAGCTTAAGATGACATTGTTAGAGGGTAATGTTCAGTGGCGGCTCCTCCGCTATGGCGGAGGAGCGTCACCCCACTGCTCATGAGCAGTGTAAAAGGAAAAATAAAATGATAATAACTGGAGTTATTATCATTTTATTTTTAGTATCATCAGGATGGGGCGGGGCAGGGCTGGGATCCCCTGACGTCGCGGAGGAGGAGTGGCTGCTGCACTCTAAAGTGCGCATGACGCTTACGTCATACGCACTTTGCATGTTTTCCACCCAGGCTGCCTTATAGCCTGGGTGGAAAACATGCCCAGGCTCCCATTCAGTATCTGAGCGCTGAACCACGGCGCTCAGACCAATTACAAAGCTCCATTGCAGCATTGTGATTGGCTGAGAGGAGCCTGAGTGCTTCCTGGAAGACGAGCGGAGGAGACACGACGTGGGAGAGATGGCAAAAAGATGAGGCAATCAGTTAAGTGATTTTTTTTTTACCCTCCCCCCCCTGCCCCGCCCCTCAACCCCCGCACCATACCAGCCACCACTGGTAATGTTATGGTGTTAGGAAAGAGTTGGGAGAAGCTGGTGATGTTTTTAGTGTTATGGAGGACGTGTGACGAGCTTCTCTGTGTTTAGATTATGTTGTTGTTCGGAAGGAAGTGGAAAGATGCAGCTGGCATGTGCTGCTTCGGGGTGGGCTGTTGGAGTTTCTAGGGCTGTAATGGCATTAGGAAGGGATTATGTACAGAATTTTAAATGTTTATTTTTGTTTTTCAGAATGTATTTCTTGTAAACGTTATTACATAATGAGCTAAATATACAGGACCAGGTATTTACACTTTACAAATTAGACTGAAAAGGCCAGAATCATAACTCAGCATGATGCATTGCAACCATGATAATGATACTTATTTACACAGAATGTCATTGATTACTAAAGTGACATCAGACTCAGTGTGCCTAGAAACTCAAGGCACAAGAATGGAGGTTTTTGCTGGTCTTGCTGGGTGCTTGTTTTCTGTAGTTATTAAAATGGTGCTATTTAGTGTGGCATGTTCTGTCAGTCTGAAGGCATTTTTCCCTACTGCCAACTTCACCAGCAATCACAGAGACCTCATCACCATCATCCCTAGTGGAAAGCGAGCTTTCTCAAAACTCCCTTTGACAATATTTTCCTTGGCAGCAATGGGTCCAGTTCCAGTCCGGTCACTGTCGAAGTTTAAAAACCTGAGAATCTGGCAGATGTTGCTAAAATGGTTAGAGCATGATTTACTAATTTGTGCTATTAGCTATATAACAATAGGTCAGTGTCTAAAAGAATGCCCAGATGCTGACTTGTTTGCACTTGCGTAGGTGGGGGACACACTGAACTAAGCTATAGAGAGGTACCCTCCTTAATTGGTTTGTTATTGAGCACAAGGATAGTAGGATTCAGTTTTTTTTTTAAAAAACATCCTGGACTGTACATCTTGAAGGGCATGTGTTGTATTTCTAGTATTTATATTTAACAAATTAAACATGCTTTGAGTGTCATCTGCACATAAGTAAGGAATAATATTAAACATTTGAAGAAGAGAAGCCATTAGACTAATATTGTGATTGAATACTTGAAGTGCTAATGGGGACATTTGTGGGACTCCCCAATTTATTGTCCGAAGAATTGAACTGAAATTTCTCATTTGAATATGTTAGACCTGTTATCCTTAGGTTGGTCTCCCCCCAAATCTTTTGCCTTCTACCCTCCTGTTTTTCTGAATTTCTTTTTGTTGTCCTTAGGACTGCTAACCAGTGCTAAAGTGCTTGTGCTCCTTCACTAAAACATGGCAACATTGGCTTACACCTAATTGGCATATTTAATTTACTCATAAATCCCTAGTAAAGTATTATACCATATACCCAGGGCCTGTAAAGTAAAGGCTACTAGAGGGCTTGCAGCACTTATTGTGCCACCCACTTAAGTACCCCCTTAAAACATGTCCCACGCCTGCCGTTGCAGCCTGTGTGCAGCTTTATACTGCCAATTCAACTTGGCAAAATAAAGCTTTTGCCAAGCCTAAAACTTCCTTTTTAATACATAAAAGTTACCAGGCAGCCGATAGGGAAGGATGCATTGCAATTAAAAGGTTGGGCATGTACTTTCAAGTTTTACATGTCCTAGTAGTGAAAAACAAACAAATTTGTTTTCCACTACTGTGAGTTCTACTTCTCCTATAGGA
This sequence comes from Calotriton arnoldi, assembly GCA_963921515.1. Lineage (NCBI taxonomy): Eukaryota > Metazoa > Chordata > Amphibia > Caudata > Salamandridae > Calotriton > Calotriton arnoldi. The sequence continues at coordinate 1,506,348 of CAWUFW010001157.1, read as the reverse complement.
TAACATTGGGTTACCTTATCACATTTAATAAATGCTAACATTTTCTTGGCAACAAGTGAGAAAGCCATATTTGGTGTCTGAAGAATTTTACTTTAAAACTCTTTTAAATGGGAAAGTTGAATTGAAAGATACAATTTTGAAAATGACACTTTTAGAAAGTTCCACAAACAAAAAGCATAATTTTAATGGAACACATTCCATAAAAAGTTCTTGGATATACACAGCAAAAATTACTGCAACTCATTCCATACACAATTCTTGGCTACAAACAGCAAAGATTACTGCAACCATCGTAGTAAAGTATCATGAACATTCAGATAGTAGGTTTCCAGTGTAGCAATACAAATTTATTTACACATTAAGTCACGTAATTCGCATTACATGGTCCATATTTAAAAGAAGATTCATAATACTCATTCTTAATTGCAAAATAGTTGGAAGTAAGAGCAATCTCTAAAAGCTCCACTATGAATTCTGTGGGTCGTTTATCTAGGACCTGGCATAGGATCGCTATGCTTTCTCTTTGAGGAATATTATTATGAAGGGACTCTATGTCCAAGGTCACCAAGAGTTTGTGTGTGGGATCAAAATCTAGCCCTTCGATCAGGTTAATCATATATGTACTGTCTCTCACATAAGTTCCTATTAGGGAAAGAAAGAATTTGATGAAGATGTTGAGATATTCACCAATGGACTCAAGTATGGAACCACACTGAGATAGCATTGGTCTGCCAGGGGGATGAGAACTGTTTCATATACTTTTGGCAAAGTGTAAAGGACTGGTATCCTGGAATGCTTTCTGTTCAGGAACTCAAACTCAGGCTGGGTAAGGAAACTTTCATCTCAACACTGAGTAGTGATCATGTGTATTCTGTCTCTAATCTCGGGCAGGTGGTTACCTGGAAGCCTCCTATAATGATTGATATTTCCAGGTTGTCTCTCAATCTCATGATCAAAGTAATCCTTGTCTTAGATCCCAATTCCACCCCTTTTATTAGCCATTTTTATCACAATTATGGCATTATTCTTCAAGCAATTGAGTCCTTCTCTTTGAGACCAAGTGATAGGGATGAAGGATGTAAGGTTCTTCAGTTGTTCAAGATCACTGAGAACTAGTCTCTCAAAAGTCAGTAATTCAGGAGGCAATAGTTTGTTGGGGGGCACAAAGGCTGAGGGGGGCCTCAGATTTGTTGCAGAGAAGGATGGAGGTTGTTCTTATCTCAAAAATAGGTTTTTCAGATTTTTTTTGAAATTTAAAGAAATCTCACGGTGACTACAAATGACAGTCCTTTGCTAAGAAGTGTGATTTCCTCAGTGGACATGACATGTTTAGATGAGTTAAAAATAGGAATAGTCTTAGTTTGCTGCTTATCAAAGTCAGCTGTAAGCTCCTATAGACCCCATCTGTAATATTTTTTGCATATTTGTCGATCCCCTGGGTTTTGATTCTATTGTTTCCCTCTGCCACCCCTTCTTCTCTTATTCTCGGTCACCTGAGCTGGTGCTAGGTTCTTCTAAGGAGTCAGAATCATCTGATGCTCCCAAGGAGTCAGAAAAAGTGACTAACCTCTGGTTTTTGAAGCAGCCCTACATGTGTGTCTTGTGGGAAGAGTATGATTGCAAGTAATACTCTTCTTGTGAATAGGAGTAAGCCTTTTCCTTACTGAGGTTTTTAATATCTTTGGTGACCCTATCTGCATTCTTTTTCAGTTCAATTGTATTGAAATGTGTGGTAGTCTGATTCAGCTGGCCTAAGGTCATTTCAGCCTCTTCCAAGTTATCAGTACCAAGACGTTCTTTTTCTAGTTCAGCAATTTCTTCTAGCCCCTCTTTACTATGTTCTAGAGCTGTTTCAATACCTAGCACCATCCAGTGCCTGGAGCAAGTTGTGGCTATGTGGCAAAGGCTACTTTGGAATTTCTTATCTTCACAAAAAACTCCAGGTATGTTACAAACCTGGAAACCTGAGGGTATTTTGCCTGCTTTCAAATATTCAGTTAGCATGCGGGCATGAAACTCCATTCTCACATGTTTCTTTTTAGCCTTTTCCAACTTTTCAGACGCTCACCTTCAGTCACAGAACTGGGTGGAAATCAAAACTTGCCTAGGGTTATGTGTCATGATAGTGTTGGCTAAGAAGAGAAAGGGACCACTGATTACCTTAGCTATGTATTTATCAGTGTATAGCGGAGCCTCTCTATCTGACATTATAAAGTACACAGAAAGAAAAGAGAAAAGAGTGAAGTGGAACTGAACAAGCTCTTGCAGCTATTGCCTGTGCACTACGTATGTCAAATGAATAAGAGTGACCAAAATGTCCATGCGAACCTAGAAATACATGCACAAACAACAATAATGTTTCACATGGAACTCATCCTATAGAACATTCTTGGATACGCACACAGCAAAAATTACTGCAACTCTTTCCATACAAAAGTCTTGGATACAAACAGCAAAATATACTGCAACTGCTGTAGTATAGTATCATGACAATTTGGATGGTAGGTTTCCAGTATAGCAATGCAAATTTATTTACACCATAAGCCACATAATTCACATTACATAGTCCATGTTTAAAACAAGATATGTGCAAGGTGGCCCTGCATGTGAGCAACAACCAGACATAAAGTGAAATAAGTAGTGAAAAATCATAGGTATGCTGGTATGTAAACAACCACACAGAGAAATCCTATGAGACTAGACACAGAGGGGCATATTCTCAAGGACTTATCGCCGACTTACCGGCACATCTGAAGACCAACAGATGCCATGGAGCCAATGATCATGCAGCTTGGAGACCCAAGAGGGCCACAACACGCACCGCCACCACCCCCAGGACCCCCCCCGGACCACCTCCCGCCCCTGACTACCACCTAGGCAGCACAGAAGAAGACAGTGGATGTTCCTAAAATGCACCAGCCTCAGACACTCAACGCCAGAGGATGCCATTCCCCACTACAGGCTCAAAAGGACAACCATCCTACGCATCCTGACCCACATTGCCCACAGGCTGATGGTACCAACACAGCGGACAACCAACATCCCTCCGCAGACAAAGCTGCTGGCCGTGCTGCACCTGTTGGCCTCTGGTACCTTCCAACCAACAACTGCCAGAGTCGGAGGAGTCTCACAGCCAGCCCTATTAAACTTCCATACACATGTCCTGGATGCATGTCCACAAAAGCAAGGGCGGTCCCCTGTATCCGCACCACACGCTAGTACCAATTCGTAGTGTTCCTGCGCAACCAACCCCAATGCCAGCCATTGCTTGACGCCCCTGTGCTTCAGATCCAAGATTGTAGTTACTGAAATTGGGGTGCGCCAGGTCATGAAGTCCAGTAGTCAACAGTAGTGTAAAAACAGTTCTTTATTACAAATACATAAATCAACAATACGAAAAGCTCAGCCAACCCGTTCCATTCCCAACGGGGAACTCCATCAGGGTAACGTGAGGATCCAATTAACTGCATATGCTGCGGGAACTCCCCAATACAATTCCATATTCCGAAAGTCCGTATTCAGAAACCTGTAGGATAAATGGTGACAATGGTCAAGCGTCCGTATAGTCACAAACGTAACCTGGTACAGTGTATTGCACTTGGACAAACCGGAATGCTAACAGGTATGATAAATCCTGCACAAAAAGACCGTAACAGAAGTACGCGTGGGCGTAACCTTCGTAGGAAAGTAACGGAAGGTGACGACCACACAAACTCCTGTTACGGTCTTATCATGCAGGATTCATCATACCTGTAAGCATCACGGTTTGTATCAGCCTGATACCCCTGCACCATCACCTCCCCCACACTGCGCAGGAACAGCTGGAGACCAAGCAAGGGAACCACGCCATAGTTGGCTTCCCTCACGTGTTTGGGGCAATTGACTGCACACATGTATGACTTGTGCCCCCTTCCGACACTGCACACAATAACCGCAACAGAAACTACACGCATTCCATCAATGTGCAGGCAAAAGTGGACCACCGGGGCCTGTTCACGAATGTCGTCGCAAACTTCCATGGCAGTGTGCATGATTCCTACATCTTCCGCAAGTCCATCACCAACCAGCGCTCTGAGGATGGCACCTATGGAAATGCACTGCTCGTCGGTAAGTCCCAACTGAACACACCATACACCTCAACTCCACAATCACACAACTCACAACTGTGGGAATGCACACGTTACAAAATCACATACAACATGCCAAGCAACATGCCCAACTACCAGACACGACAACACAAGTAACTGTGTTAACCGTGGCCAGCCATGTCGACAAACCATCCACGGCATGGCACCTCTGCCACACAATTGCAGAATGTGGGGAGAGGTGGGAACCAAGTATGTGTGAAGGAGGCAAGTGACCCATCAATAAGAATGTACACAATGCCAAGTGTGGCGGTGATGTGCTGGACAGACTTCAGTATGCAGAGCACAGACATGTCCATGTGGACATATACTGCTGGTGTTTGTAGTGTTGTGGACAGTGGACGCAAACAGGTTACCTCAGGCAGCGTGGAAGACCTTGGACATGTAGCTTTGTCGTCCCCCCCTGTAAGCGTGAGCAGAGTGGCCTTAGCCGGCGTATGTCGTGAATAAATAGCCCGGGGCTCTGGGCGTGGTTCAGTTCCGGAATGGCCACCAAAGTAACTACTGCGTGTGTCTCTGTGTCCGCCATATCCTGTCCACAGGCCTACACACATGTGGCTGACCACATTCAATGGCCAGATTCACACTGGAGACGAGGTGGCTACGTCCCAAGCCAACACGCGCACATCTCGTCATCGCATGCAGGGTCGTGTCTGCCAGTGCAGCGCCCCCCACCCAGCCACGAGGCCGCCACCATGACCGGTGGTGCCTGCGCGATCCTGTGCGCATGCTGTCCCCAGACCGGTCCGCCGCCCAGCAATGACTGGCCGGCCCTGCGCACCCAGGCCTCAATGCTCACCTGCCGCCACCGGCGTGTCTCAAAGAGGGCCCACCACGTGCCGGTGCAACCTCCTCATCCGATCGCTGTATTCCGCGCCACAGGCCCCCAGCGCACTCGGCGGCACCGCACCACGGAGTCATGTGTGTGCTGACTGCTGCCTTCGGCGTACACTGCGGTCCAGCAGGGCCCTCAAATCAAATCGAATCCTGATTGGCAGGACGAAGTATCGATGTCTACGCATCATCGCAGGCTGCATACCCGCTCAGCTCCTCAGGTGCCACCAACTCAGTGCACCGCAAGTCATCGTCCCGTGGCGGTAGGCCCGTGCCGGCCGCAGTGCATAGGGTGCCACTAACCCAGTGAGCCACAGGTCATGGCCCCTTTATGATTGAGTCTCGTGGTGCGGACGCCATCATGTCACCTCCGGCAGTGGGTGATGTGATGTGGTAGGCCCCTTATATTGGCAGGGTCACATGTCCTGTGACGCCTGTGCTGGATGGGTGTGGTGTGGGTGTACACTAGCCCTCAGGGAGTGGCTGTGGCATGCTGACAACTAGACCAGTGATCAGCAGATCACTACAGGGAAGACCTGGGACATGTTGCTTTGACGTCCCCCCTGTAAGCGTAAGCGGAGTGGGCTGGTCTGGTGTATGCCAGTCCAGCGTAGGGGTGTGAACAATGAGCTGGGGGCTCTGGGCGTGGTTCAGTTCTGGGCTGGACAAGGCAGTAACTGATGCATGTGTATCTGTTGGAGTGTCGGCGCCACCCAGGCCGCAATCGGCAATGTTGCACCCTGTGACCCAAGTTCCACTACATGGGCAACATGGACGTAAGGGGGAATCATGGACCCTACATTCATCCATACTTTCATACTTGAATGATCATAGACATGACACATCTGTGTGAATCTGAATGTTTTATTCACATTCAGTGGAGTGTTGAAGCTGGAGCAGTACAGGGCCATGCAAACCCCACCTTACATTGTTGCCCCATGGAGGGCCAGCCAGAGTCCTTTGGGAATGACAAGTTCATCGGAAGAGGAGGACTTCAGTCCGCAGTTTGATTGCTGTGTCATTGGTAACCAAACAGAATATGGCAGTCCATGTCGAGGTCCAAGGTGAGTGTCGCAGAGTGTATCGGGGGACAGTGGAAGGTGATGATGCAGAGGGCAGAACCAAGCAGAAACAGGCCATATGGCGGAGATGAATGCTACCGCTTCCTTCTTACCACTAAGGCAAATCATCCGCATCTTCGTCCTCTGATGTTTCATGTGCCTCACATGTGGGTGGTGGTGTTTTGTCAGCAGCACTGTGTGGCACTGACACATCAGGGGCCGGAGGTGGAATGTCTGCCGCACTGTGTGGCAGTGACACATCAGGGGGCGGAGATGTGGATGTAGAAGCAGCTGCAGCATTCATCGGTGCCAGGCCTTGTGGCAGCAATGCCATGATGAGGGTCTGCAGGGCATGGAAGGTCCCAGCTACATCTCGCTGGTGTGCAGCCATGGCAGACATTCTTTCCGCCTGCATCCACTCCCTGTTCTCCATGATCCTCCGCATGTGTTCCAACTCCCGGGTGACATCGCTGGAGCCACTCTGACTAGACAGTTGTTCTTGTCTCAGAGTCAGGACTCCAGCGATGTCAGCCATGGACCGTTGGAGAGCATGGAGCGGACTGTGGGTGTCCGTTAGGGACTGTAAGTGGTCCCTGATGGGACTTAGACACCCACGTATGGCATCTAGTTTGGCTGCCATGAGGTCGAACCCCACCCGCACCTGATCAGCCATCTTCTCCTGGCACCCTAACACACGGCGTTGGAAGGCCATGTGTTGTTCGTGGGGGTCCTGGGAGTCAGCCGTGGTGGTGGGTGCTTCCTGCTGTGTGGTCTGTGCAGGGGGTGAGGTCTCCTCGATGCAGCTGGCTGCCCTGCTCCTGGAGGTGAGGTGCCGATGCTGTCCATGAGCTCTTGGAGGGCGTCGGTGTAGAAGGTGTGGAGGTCCTCTTCATCATCAGTTAAGAGCTGTTGGGTCTGCTCTGCAGGAGGTGTTGATTCTCCCTCTGCAATGTGAAGGGTAGATGCAGTTTCACATTGTGTTCACATGTATGTTGACGCATTCTACAAGTTTACATACAGACTGCATGACAATGTACATTGTGACTGTTTGGGAGGAGCTGCCTATTTGATGCGGGACAGTGGACATTTCGACAACATCACGGATGTGTGTTTGTACTTGTACATTTTCATCTCACATTTCCCTGCTATGCCAAATGTGATTGGCCAGTTTCTACACACAAGCGGCAGCAGTTGTGTCCTCTGTTCTGTTGTGAACCTGTTGCAGTTTGTACCACATTGTTGTCAATGTTGATGTGCTCTGATTCTTATGTGTGTGTGCTGCACTGTGGGAGAGTCGCCCCTGCAGCTCTGATTTTGCTGGCCCTTATCCCTTTCAGGCGGTGTGCCTTTCACTTCTGTGCTTATACAGTGCTGTGATGTTGCATACTTGGGTGAATTGGGCTCTTGGTGGGAGTTGGGACTCTGGGGCATGGTTTGTCCGCAGATGTGTTGTTGACGTCAGGGGTTGTTTGTGCACGTGGATGTGCCAGAGTGTGACCTGCTCCTTTACGGATGTGGTCCACACTCAGCCACCTCAGTGTCGTGGCGTGCAACATGTCATGGTATATTGACTGCAGCCATGGTATTCGTCATGCAGTGTCACTTGCATTGTCAGTGTGGCTCACAGACGCCGCTTTGCTGGGTTTGGCACATGTGCATGGGTTGGTTGTGAGATTGGTGATGTGTGGGAAGGGCCCCCTCTGGGCACATAGTCGACGGGGGCCTACTTGCTGTTTGTAGGTGTGCTGCAGTGTGCCAAGGGGATCAGGGACATGATCCAGAGTCATTGTGGGTGTGCATTGTGCTATACTTGATGGTGCATGTGTGCCATTGTGCCCATCTCCCCCCGTCCCCCCAGTCCCTGGTCTTTACTCACCCTGTTGCTGTTGTGTCAGGTCATGTTGAGCAGTGTCCGGTCCCCCAACTCCTGCCACCGTCTCCCCACTGATGACTGTGGACACCATTTCCTCCATCTCATCCAGCTCCTCCTGTGGCGCTGGACTCCCACCTCCAGTCTGCATTGCTGCCTTCTGGTTATTGCCGAGTTTCTGCTTGGTTTTGCACTTCACATCATTCCAGCGCCTCTTGAGCTCTTCCATTGTCCTCCTCGGCACTCTGACTGCATTCACCTTGTCCAGGATGGACTGCCATATTGTATTTTTAGTTGCCAATGACACAGTTGAGGTGACGAACAGTTGTTGATGGTTTTCTACCACCTCCATTATCAGGATCCTGTTTTCCTGCGGACTGAACCGCGTCTTCCTCTTCTTCTTCTCCTTGCCCTTCCCTGACCCCGAGGTCCCAGGCTGGTCCTCCATGGGGGTTGTGGGGTTCGGGTTGTCCTCTGTACTTGCTCCGGCTGCCTCCATTGTGCTTCGCAGTTGTTTTGGTTTTGTTTGTGGGGTTTTTTCTGCTTTTATGGTGTTTTTTTCCGCCTGACGTGTGTGAATTGCAGGCCTGGCGCAGCTTATCGCTGATTTTTTTATCGCGGTTGGGCACATCGCAACTTTTTTCACTTTCGGGTTTGGATTTTTATCGCCGGCCAGGTAATTTTTTCGCGGACATTTGACGCGTTATCGGGAAGCTATTGCATGTTACCGCCGTGTTGTGAATATGACGTTGACAAGGAGTTATTTTCCCGCGATAGACGGCGATATGTAAAATTGCGTTAACCTATTTTGGTGATGATTATCGCACGTTCTTGAGAATATGCCCCAGAGTTGCCTGACTACACAGTGTTATGGTCTATCATGGGTTTTTTTGCAAACAGCATTGATGACTTTTAGACCCATCGAGAATTACGAGGGTCTCATGAGGACTAAGGGATAGCCCAGGGGACCTAAAAATATAAATAAGTGTACATGTAAGGCCAGAAACCTACTGAGGAGTGCCAAAAAATGGGAATTGCCAGAGAATACATAGTAGGGACTCCAAGTAGATTGGAAGACAAGCAGTTTATGAGTCACTGACTGTACGGTGCTTACAATCACCAAGTGAATGCAGGTAAGCAAAAAGATACTCACAGGTGTCGCCTGAGGTAATAAATAACGGAAACAAAATAATGAGGCACAAGTAATTAGAGAATAAATTGCATTAACCACTGCAAGAACTCATCTGTGAGAAGACTAGGGGGCAGATTTACAATGAAAGTGACTCAGTGCGTGCTGCAAGCCATTTGGCTGCGCCACACTGAGTCACTTTCAAAGCACAGGGATGCGACATATTTACAACAATATGTTGCATCTCTGTGCTTCCCCCTGCGCTGGCGCACAAACTGCTGCCATGCGCCAGCGCAGGCACCCTTGCACCATGGTGCAAGGATGCCTGCGTCGTGGGGAGATTGTTTTTGTTCAGGAAGGGTTCCCTTCCTGCACAAAAACAATGTGGAAAATGCCGTTTTTCAACTTCTATGTGTACTGCATTAGCACACATAGAAGTTGAAAAACGTAATTGTTTCAATTATTGTTTTTGTTCAGGAAGGGTTCCCTTCCTGAACAAAAACAATCATTAGAGGCGATTTCCTCTTTCTATGTGTGCTGCAGAATGCAGCACGCAGAGAAACAGGAAAAGAAATGAGGAGAAATTAATATATTTCTCCTCGTTGCGCCTCCCAACGCCTCCTCTGGGGAGGCGTAGCATTCACACGCATTTCCAGACTTACGATTCCTCGTAAATCTGGAAATGTGTCTGGTTCCATGGGTGTTGCGTGGGAACACCCACAGCAACACCCATGGAACGCCCCTTTCACGCAAAGTGCTGCATGTAAAGGGGCCATATTTACAAGGACAGGAAAAGTCACGCAGGGTGGCTTTTCCTGTCCTTGTAAATATGGAGCATTGAAATGCGCCGCCGGTATGTCACAAAAAGTGACGCACCAGTGGCGCAAGGGGCTTGTAAATCTGCCCCTAGGTCGGCGAAGGATAGCCAAGATGCATGGGGTAAGGATTAGGCAGCCCACGAAAACGCCACAATCGAAGACGAGCTGGCAAGTGGTCTATGTAGACCTGACAGTGACGGCCTACCTAGACTGCTTGCCAGCTCGTCTCCAACTGAAACGTTTAAAATCAACCCCTCATCTTTTCTATACAACCCTCGTTGAGTAGGGGCAAACAAAGAGGGGAAAAGAGGGAAAAAGAAGAACCTTAAAAAAGTAAATTAGGAACCTAACCAAGGTTTTTGGTTGATCTGTGGCTATGTATTTGAGGCAGCTCTTATTGTGTGGTTCTATTTTATTCTAGCTGTCTTTTTACCAAGAGCAGCTGCACATGGGGAACCTGTGGGTGGAAACACAACCTGTTGTTTAGGTGTAAGTTCGTTTTTTTTTTTTTGTATGCAGCTGGTCTTCTTCATTGTTGGCTTGAAAGGGTCACAAAGTAAACACAAGGAGATGATGGACGGAGCGCTGAAACTTTTCAGACACTCACCCCCAGTCACAGATATGGGTTGAATCTATCATCGTTCTTTAGCTCACTTTGCCAACCCAATTCAGACCCAATCATATGCAAATCAGTCTTCACCCTGTTCCTCATGGGAACAGTCCAGCCTGAACTGCCAAGCCAGGTCTTCCCTGAACTGGAAACAAGCATCCTGGGACCGGTTTCAGGGTAGCACCCCTCATAAGCCAGGGTATCTTGAATCCAGCGGCAGAGTGAGCAAGTTTTATAGGGTCCCCAGTGGCGTACAAAACTGCAAACCCAGCATCTCCTCTCATTTTTGGATCCAGAGCATCATGTGGTTGGATATGAGGACCATGTTAATACCTGGTGCGTCTCCGATTGCTAGGTGAAAGGGAATATTGTGCTGGCTATCCTAAGATCTTCATTGTTATTCACGGAGTCTATCAAAATTGTTCATTTATTAATAATGGTGCTGTAGTAAGGCCTGCTAAGCCTGTGCCATCCCCCTGCTTACATGTTTTGTGGTATACTCATGACAGGAAATGACTCAGTGGTGTGTATGAAGATCATTGGATTTGTTTTTGAAAGCCTTAATGCTTGAAAATAGTAAGTCTTTGGGGCATAGTGCATTTTTTTCATTAAAGGCATGTTTTTTATCTGTTAATTTTGGGGGGGAAATGTAGTCTTAAATTCTATTTTCATTCTAATAGACATGTCATGTATATGAGACCAAAAATAACTTGCATAGTATATCACTAGAACATTTCAGAGTAGTTATCGTATGATACAAGAGCACCAGAGAGGCGCCAGACACATCTACAAGGAATGTAATGTTAGTTGAAGGATTTAACTGGAAAGATTGCATTAACATCTGACACTGACATATTTCTCATCACTTCCTGATCTCTTCTCTAGAGGTATAAAGAGAATAGGCTGACAGCTTCAGTGCCAGTGACAAACCACACCTCAAATGAAACAGTCTGTTGTGAGCTGCATCAACACAATAACAGCGACAAAGGACGCCGATAGGCCATGCACACAAGTGCACACGCTGAACAGAGATACATGCATGCAACAGACTAATGTAGGTGTGGACTTCTATGCACACAAACCAACACCTATACAGGCACTTTTCCAATCAAACAACACACATACACAATTGTCTAAGAACGCAAACAACTCGCTTGAAGGCACCAATGCACACTGACAATACACAAACATAAACAAATTTACAGCGATGACAATCAGGGACACACATACATGCACATATAACGCTGGCATACAGGAACATCTGCATGGCTGCCATGAGCCCCCATGGGGTGTCATATATTCGTGCAGTTGAGACTGTGAGGCTAAAAGCATTTTGCAAGCTGAGATTTACAAGGAGTTATTCGTAATGGCAAACTCTAGTTGACAAGCCACTTAATACAAAGTTTTGTTAGAACACTCTGGAGCTGGGAAACACAGCACATTACTAATTCAATTACTGTTACAAATGAATGACTTAGTGCCACAAACAAGTAACATGCACAACTACTGTCCGATCACAAACAAAGCACTGAAACAAGTGGAGGATTGCAATCATTCTTCCAACACTAAGGTACATTGTTGCAGGTCTGGAAACCCTCCCATATGCAATTTCAATTGTAACTACTAAATGCAATCACTGCAAAATAGGCAAAAATATGGCAGCCATTGAAATGCAATTCAACAGTGGCTCTGCAAGTGAAAGGGGAATCATCTTAGAGTTCAGGACGTGGTGTCTAGCAGCATGCCCGTGTCTCTCGGTTTAGGGTTAGATGGTTTTGTTCCTTAAAAATGGGGTTATCAAATGTCCTGGAAACCCTAGAACATCAGGACAGCAGCTTCTCACTTTCAGGAAATCAAGCTTAATGGTGAAGGGGGACAGACTGCAGTCTCACTGCAAGGACAATGGTGTGCAAGTCCACAGGCGCAAAGGGCATGCCACCACGCAGTCTCAACTGAAGAACAAAACAATAAAAACTTTTGCAGAGAGGGGCTGTGCTCACTAACCCTGCTAACCTGCAGATATGGTGAGGGGTAAGGAAGGCTTCTGGTCTATGTGGTGGCATCTCTGGACTCCTTCGGCTCTCTGGGGGTTTCTGCACAGGCAAGATCAGCAGCAGCAGGGAGGGCCAGCAGCTCTTCTTAAGGGCCTTCAGTCCTGTTTCCAGTATTCCTAGTTTTTTCTCATACACAAAAGGGCAACTAGGGTGGAAGCGACTAAAATAGGGGCGGAAAAAAACATTTGAAGGTCTAAATTTGAGTTCCAAAGAGAATTGGAGTAGACGCCTCACCCACTAAATAGTGGCATGCTTCATCATAGGCTCCTATCCACACCCTGGTAGGATGATACCACCAGGACGGACCTAACCAAATTTGGGAGTTTTTATATAAAGGTTCTATCTGGATACAGCAGGGATCCACGAAAGGAAAAAAAACTGCTAAAAATACCTTCCGGTATACCCGAAGGGGATTCCTTTTTGCTCAAGGGCACTGAGGTTATGAGTAAAACAAAATGTAGGGTTTGAGAATTAACGTCTCAATTTCCCCAGATTTGCCAACATGTTTCGGCCCTCGCCAAGAGCCCGTCTGGGTCTTGGGCCTTCATCAGGGCCGTCTATATATCCCTGCCTACCCACACATGCACTCCATGCCTAGCTGTGAGGCCTAATGCTCTCACCCGATTTTGAAGAGACTTCTCATTCAGAAGTACCCTAATATTGGGTGGTTCTTGAATCATTTGTGCCTGGCGGGAGGTGCCGCCCTGTAGTCAAACATTCATCAAGGATCGTCACCGCTGTTCTCAACTTAAGTCTCCACTCAGAACGTCGCATTCTGAGTGGAGCCTTTAGGTGAGAACGGCAGTGTGTCCTGAGGTCTAGCTGGAGTGTTCAGACGTCTGGCTGGGGTGTCCTCTGGTGGATTCTGATGTGAGGCTTTTAGGTTTTAATTTCAGACTGGTAGGTAAAAAATTTAGGTTGTTGAGTTTACATGTCAGGCTTGTGAATCCTGTGGCCTGGTGCGTGTGTCCTGAAGCATGGCTTATGCATGCTGAGATGTGATGGGGTCTGGCTGAAAGGCAGAGAGGTCTGGCAGACCTTTGGAGTAGTCTGACAGGACTGTGGCGATATCCGGTTGTTGGGTGCAGAGTTTGTCTGGTAAGCAAATTGGGCAAACTGGTAGGTGATGAGGCCTGACTGGTGGATAGAGAGGTCTTGTTAATATGGGTCCTATGGTCTTTCTGAAGGGCTTCAAGGTTTGGTTGCTGGGTGGCAATGTCTACTTAAAGGTGATAAAGACTGACTGTTTCTTGCACGTTTTAGCTGATGAGCTCTGACATCCTAATGAATAGTGCCAATTTGCGGATTTTGATGTCAGGCTGGTGGGCTTCAATCTGAGGCTGGTAGGGTTTGATGTCAGACTGGTGAGCTCATATGTCAGGATGGAGGATTATGTACCCTGAGGTTTAGTTCGTGTATCCTGATGCCTGACTTTTGTGTCCTGAAGCCTGGCTTTTGTGTCCTGAGATATTGATGTTGGATGTTGGGTGGAGTCATACAGATGGTGGGTGTAGAACTAGCTTGTGGATGGAGATGTCCTTTGAATGATGAGTGGTATTGTCTAGTTCACTGAATATTAGATCTGACTGTTGTTCACAAAGTTTTGCTTGTGGGCTGTGTGTTTTTACTGGTGAGCTCTGACATCCTAATAGTGGTTGCCAAGGCCCAGCTTTTGTATTCTTATGGCAGGTGGTTGAGTTCATGCCTCAAGCTGATGGAAATTACCCCTGGTTTGTTTGTTCTGTGACCTGGTTTGTGTCCTGAGGCCTGGCTCATATGCAGTGAGGCTTGTCTTGTGTGTCCTTAGATGTGGCTGGTGTGTGCAGTGGTATAACTGGTGGAAATAGAGGTTTGTATTGTGAATGGAGATATCCTGGAGGTCGACGGTGATGCCTGGCTGGTGGGTGGTGAAGAATGAGTGCCAGGTGGTGATGTCTGGCTTCTAGGTGATGAGGTTTGTGTTTGAATCTTTTTATTATCATTTTGAAAAGTAAATGAAACATTGACAGATAATGGCACCATGTACTCCTGATACAAACGGATGTTTCAACATGTCTGCATGAATAAGGCAACCAAGAAATTCAACAGTGAAACATTGAAAATAAAGACTGGGAAGTATAGTTCAGCAGTATTGAGAAAAATAAGAAGCAGAAAAGAAGAAAAGATTTACTGAGAGACCCCAAAAGTCGCAAATAGTGAAAATATGTTGGCTAAAAGTCACCAAGGTTCTAATGTTAATTCAAGGAGAATGCTTAGATCAAAATACAAGGTTTATAAGTATAAAACTCTAACTCTGAAAATATGCTCTTGGTCATTCAACCTGTAGATCAATCATTCATGGCCAGCTGTCATAACCACTGTCTCTTAACAATCCTCCAAAGTAGGTGCAGTGGAGGAGGACCACCAGCGCAATAGGCATAATTTAGCTGCTGCTAAAGCTAAGTCCATCCATCTCTTTTCTTGATTAGTCAGGTCCGGGATCTCTTCGGTATCATAGAGAGTGGCCAGCGCTGCTGTTAAGAGTAAGAGGGCGGCCACAATTCTTGCGCATCATTTGTCCCACTCCTGACTAAAAGTGTCGGATAGAAGGGCATGACCAGAGGATATGGAGAATGTTGCAGTCAGCTTGGTGAGATCGCCAGCGTTCGGAGGTGAGTGCCATTTTAACCCTGTGGAGTTCAGCAGCTGAACAGTGCTAGTCCTGAAGGATTTTAAAGTAACTGAACTTCATTCTAAATTCTCTAAGGCCTCTGTCATGTGTTTTCATAATTTGGGACCAATCCAGTGTGGTGTATTGAACTTGGAGATGTTCCGCTATCAGTGGCGGCTGGTGTCAGGGCAGAGTGAGGGGGGGTGATGACGGACTACATGAAAAAAAATATATATAAGAACTTACCTTCAGCCAGCCACATCGCGCTCTTCTGCTCCTCTGCAGACAGGCTCCCAGAATCCCCTGTGGCGAATCCTGATGCTGCTCTCAGGAGCATAAGAGCAGCCTCAGGATTGGCCTGAGCACCCTCTATTTGTGCTCTCAGGGAGACTGGGAGCCTGTGCTTGCTGTCTCCAACCCGGCAACGCAGTTCGGGTTAGAGACACCTTCAGTGCACATGTCGGTATGGCTGTCCTAAGACGACTGGCCAAACCCACATGCGCACTGAAGGCAGTGCATACCACTCCCCCTAAGTGCCTGTCACCCCCCTTAGCCCCACCCCCTGACTCGGCACACTTAGGAGAAAAATAAAATGATTTATAAAATGGGTTTAAAACCCGTTTTATTACCATTTTATTTTTTACGTTTTTGAGGGTGTTGGTGGGGGAGGGGAGGCGACGCTCCTCCACCATAGCGGAAGAGCCGCCGCTGGCTGCGAACTATTGTGAAAAAGACCTTCTAAGGGTTTGAAGAACATTTTCATTATAAGAAGATCATATAAACCAGAAGCCAATTTTTTATACTAGCCCATTGCACTAGGTAGGACTGAAGTGAGGAGGGGCTACGGTTGCATTCAGATGCTCGACGCTTTGTATAGAGACAGTGTCTGATTTGGAGACATTTCCAGAAGTCGAACTTTGGCAAATGATAATCATTGGCAAGATCAGTAAATGACAAAACCGATCCCTCCTTCAGTAAATGCTGCACCTCTGAGATGTCATTCTGTTTCCAGTCTGGCTAAGACAGGGGGGATTGGTCAATAGTAATAGCCCCATTGTGCCACATTGGCACTTAAGGATGAAGGAAACGTTTTCCTGCAATAAGGTGTGGGTGGACTTCCAGACAGTGTTCATTTCTACCAACATTGGGTTTTGAGGTTCTTGCAAGGCCTGTGGCCGGCATATTGAACTGAGAGTCCTTGTGTGCCATTACATAACTGCCTTTCAATTTCTTTATGCAAGCTCAAATGGTAAGTCATTTGCGACCTGTAATAAATTCTGAAGTGGGGAAATCGAAGACAACCGGATGTTGTTGCTATAATTTGTCAGAGGCAAGTCTCGGAGGGGTAAGGTTCCCCACATATTTACGGATGGCAGAATCTATCTGTAGCAAGATTCTGGCTGGGATTTTGAATGGACACATACTGAAGAGGTAGTTGAATCTGAGGTCCGTGACTGTTTTGACGGTCTGAGCCCTGCCCCAGAGCGACAATTGAAGGGTCAACCATTTAGCAAAGTCAATTTTTGTTCTCTCCAGCAGGGCCAAGACATTATCTTTGATCATAGTAGCAAAGTCACTGTTCACTAGGATACCCAGATACGTTTTATTTTTATTTTATTTTGTTAAATCACCATATGCAGATAATGGCAATGGTGTCACAATCTTATTACAGCAGCGGTACTAAAACCATATGATACACAACAGTGTTTTTGTGTTATATAACTCCCCACCCTCCTCCCCCCACCCTTATCCCAACAACACCATGGCAAAGCATGTAGGAGGAAGAAAAACAATATGTTACATGTACAGAAGTGTAAAGCAGTGCAACTTCTGATCTTATAACAGCATTGTATCATCAGTGGCTATCTTAATAACATACATCTATGCCAGATCAGGGTGTGCTAAAAAGTACGTGGTTAGTGGTGCCCAAACGTCTATGGGCCTGGAGGCCTCAGGTAGCTCCTCAGCATATACATTCATTTGTTCCTTACAGAAAACGAGATCACAAATCCACTTGCCCAAGGTTGGCACTGACTTGGTGTTCCAGTGCATAGCAACTGCGCGCTTAGCAAATAGAGTGGCTATTGCAACTATACATCTATTACATGGTTTAATTCTGTTCAGCAGCCCCAGCAAACACAACTCCGGCGAGCATTCAATTTTTTCTAGTGTCATATCTGTTAGTGCCCTCACTACACCTCGCCAGAAATTTAATATAGCAGGGCATCCCATGCCAAGTGCACAAAGTCCGCTCCATCCTGCCGGCATCTGGGACACCTCGCATCCTCCCGTAATCCAAATTTTAACAATTGTGCAGGGATGTAGTATATCTGATGCAAGTATTTAAAATGAATAATTTGGAGATTACAATTGGCAGTCAGGCGCCCCGTCAATTTACAACAGGCCTCCCAGTTTTCGCGAGACATGGGGACCTCCAGGACAGCAATCCATTTTTCTAACGCAGAGGATTCAGCCCACTCATTCTCTCGTTGAGAAGCACCATATATTCTGGTGATCAGCCCTCTACTTTCACCCCCTTTTAGCACCACTTGTAACGCCTTTAACACACGTGGTTCCTGTGGAAAGTCCGACCACAGGGAGTGCACCGCCGCACGCAGCCTGGCATATATGAACCCGTGCCTTGCTTTATATGGTTGACCAGCTTTAAAATCGGTCAAAGTTAAAAATGTGCGTTACGGTACATATCCCCCAGTTTAGTAATCCCTGCACTTTGAAGAACGTTAAGGGCCCCACGCTCCCGCGCAGCCTACATGCCCAGATTGGCAGCAATTGGCATATCTGGCGCATAGATATAATCTCTCCCTGCGCGCGCGGCCAAGGCATCCCACGCCAAGTAGGATACCCAGATACTTGAGACCACTCGGTATCTATTTAGCTGGTAGATCAAGTAGAGAATGCATGGACACTTGGGGTGTGAAAGGCATGGTTTCAATTTTATTTCAGTTAATTTTATATCCCAAAAAACAGGAAAATGTATCAACGATGTTCATGAGTGCCGGTATGGAAGTTACAGGGTTTCTCAGCGTCAGGAGCACATTGTTCGCTTATAGCAGCAATTTCAATTTTCCAGCTAGGGTGTTTATTCTTGATGCTTGTGTCGATGTCCTGATAGCTACTGCCAATGACTCGAATGCAAGGAGAAAGAGAAGTGGCAACAAGAACAACCCAGCAACGGCCCTTGAATAAAGGAATCAGGTCTGAAAAGAGGGAGTTGCAGTTGATCTGCGCTGTTATGGTTTTATAAAGCCAGCAGACCATCTGGATGAAATTCTGATCAATACCAAATCCGGTCATAGTACCAAAGAGGTAAGACAGACCATTTAACACAGTCAAACATGTTTTTGGGTGTTGAGAGAGAGACGTTTGTCGTCTTTGTCAGATCTGGTGGACCTGAGCAGATGGGCTATAGTCCGCATGTGGTTGCGGGAGAATCTGTAGAGTACAAAGCCGGCCTGGTTGTCATGTATTAATAAGTGAATGACCTTGCTAAGTCTGGTGGCCAAGAGTTTGGCCAGAATCTTCATATCACATTTCAATAGCGAAATTAGATGATAACTGGCAGAAGATAGGGGGGCAGATTTACAACTTCTGGCGCATCCCTGCAAATCAGCAGGGATGCGCCAGAATAGATGCGACACGCAATTCTCTCCTTGCGCTACCACGGATGCGCCGCATTTACAATGCGGCGCACCGTGGCGCAAGGAAAGGCCGATGCGTGTCGCATCCTGTGGTGTAAGGGCGGCGCATTGCTGGAGTCGTGTCGCAAGCGCGACGCAACTCCAGCAATGCTCGTGGGCCGCCCATACCTAACGTGGTGCGCCACTCCTTACGCCTGCTTGAAGCAGGCGTAAGGATTTGTCGTAGCGGCGTCGGAAAAGTGACTCAGTGAAATATTGTAGATTTCACTGCATCACTTTTACGAGGCTTTGCTGCGACGGAACGCCCACCCTGCGAGGGAACGCCCACATGAAACCTGACCCAGGTTTCATGTGGCGCAGGGCTTTACAACGTGACGCATGGTTTACGTCACTTTTGTGACGCAGCGGCTGCGCAAAAGTGGCGCAAGGGGCTTGTAGATCTGCCCCAGGGTGTCTTTATCCAGTTTCCAAATGAGCAAGATGTACGCTCTGTTAAATTCAGATCATAGCCTTTGGCTTCCTGGAACATCCCAGTACAAATCAGGACTATTTGCGCTTGAGATGTTTTATAAAGCTCTAAAGAAAAGCCATCCTCCCCAGGCATTTCCCTGACAGTCATGGCTTCAAGTGTTTCAGTAACTTCCTCTTCTTTTATGTCCTGTTCCAGCTTCGCCTGCAAACTGGCAGGAAGGATAGGCAATCAGATTTGTGACATGAATGTACTTTCATGAACAGTGCCCTTCGGATACTCCACTGTGTAAAGCACCAAGTAGAAAAAAGCAAACTCTAGCATAAAATCCAAGGGGTGGTTGAGAACCTCATCAGCGGCTTTATGAATAGCCGGTATGGCAGACTGGACTTCCTTCTGTCACAGTTGCACACGTCTCATTGTGTTCATAAGTGCTGTGCTTAATGTGAGAGAGTGCCTTCACCGCAGCCAGAGTATATATACATTTGAGTTCAAAATTCTTGTTCACCAAGGCTCTCAGATGATCCTGGGCAGCGTCCTGTAGGGTCTTCAGTTCCATCTGCAGGGTTTGTTTCTTTGCTTCAGCAGCGGACCTCGTTGTGCTGGCATCTCTAAGTAGCATCCCACGTAAGTAAGCCTATCCCGCTCTCACAGGAGATGCTTAGAGTCAGTAGTTTCACATGAAGATCCAGGTATTCAGTAAAAAAATGGCTATGAGTCTTTTCTTCTATTCCTGAGCTTTGAGTCATGCAGTATTCAGTCTGCACGTACCGGCCCTGGGAAGTGTCAGCTGCAGATCCAGGGAGATCAGGACAGGTACATGAACAAATATGGTGCCCAGTCCGATCTCGCAGGTTTGAATCCTCGGCAAAGCCACTACATTCATGAGGAAGAAGTCCAATCTCGATTCTGAGCCATGAGCCACGGAGAGGTAGGTATACCCTTTATCTGTGGGATGCTGTTAATGTCCCACATCATGACCTGAGTGATCCACCATTAAATCCAACAGACTGTCATTGTCTGTTCTAGTATCAGTCACCCCCTAAAATACCTTAATGTGATCCCAATTCCATCAGTAGATGGTTAAGCACCCAGAACCATGCCCACTTAGCTCTTGTGGGGGCATAAACAGACTCAAGGATTGGAGTCTGGCAGAAGACCCTTATGTGGGCGAAAACATAATGAGAATTGCTGTCGGACCTCATTTTATGGACTTGGACTGGGAAATACTTGTGAAACAGTATAGCTACTTTGTTCTTCCTGGGAGTTGTCATGGAATGCAGTACGGAGAGTGGTGCATCTGAATCTTATTAAAATAGGACCTTGCCAACCCAGTTTCCCTTGACTTTGGCAGATTGTGCAGCGTTGAGATGCTTTTCCTGTATGAGGATGATACTGGGTTTCTTGGAACTTAAGAAAAGTTGAAGGGGGCATATTATCAAGCCCTTTATCGCCGCGTTAGCGGCACTTTTCTGCCGCTAATGCGGCGATATTTTTATCACACTATTAACAAGCTGCAGCTAACGGTCCTTAGCGTGAATTTTTTAGCGATAGCGGCCGTTTCTTTACCTCTAAGCATGTCAGCGATATATATCGCTAATGACATGCAAAGTAGGCGTTCCTGACTAAAACTCTATTGAAACAGTCGCAAACACAACTTCCCCCTATTATCAATGCCCGCGAAGCGATAGGAATATTCGCGCTAACCGCGCTTATTGCTGGAATTTAACGCCTGAAAAAAACTTGCCTTAACCATCTTGTCAATGGGGGGTGGATTGTTGGGTTAAGTATGCACTTGCCTATTAGCAAGCTTTTCATTATCGCTGTTAATTTAGCGCTGGAATTCTCACGCTATTGCTGGTTATACACGCTATCGCTGGATTTCCTATCGCATTTGCGTTACGCGTTGATAATACCGCGCTATCACGGTGAGGAAATCCAGCGATAGCCAGGGATAAAAAAAACAGCGCTATGCGCGCTTTGCGATAAACATCGCAGATCCTTGATAATATGCCCCGAAGTCTTCTTACGTTTGATGTAGGGGGCCCTACCGTTTACATTTACAGACTAAAATTGCCATATTCACAGTTTGATGTTGTGCCATGTCACACCACCGATCTAAACAGAGGAAGGTGGAGATGGATCCAAAATAAAGAAAAATAATATAAAAAGGGTGGGGGCAGAGTGGCTAAAAGCGTGAGAGAATCCAGTCAGTTCGGAAAAGATAGGGCCGGCCCCAGAGAGCCATGGAGAGATGCTACCAGGTAAACTTTTGTGTGGGTAGTCACAGTCATCTATAAGCGGGTGCCGCCCAAAACGTAGATCATGATGAGTAGGGCAATAACAATCCAAAGTGATAGAATACAAGGGTGATCCTTGGGGATGGCTACCCAATCAGCAAATGTGTACCTTCCAATCTCAACTCAAAGTTTATGGGGTACCGTGACGAGCATGATTGCCAGTTCCAACAATCCATAGCGTATTTCCAGGTGTGATTTGTAATCTCTAAGTGACTGACGTAGGGCTAGGAATTTTTATCGAAGGATGTCTGTCTCTGAGGAGAAGTCCACTGAGAAAGCCAATTTTTAGTGGTTGAACTGGCATGGACCATGTTTCCTGGTCTCAGAGAGAATTTCCCTTACCTGCTGGTGTCGAAGGAGGCACGCAATTATCAGGCCAGGTGACTGTCAAGTGGCAACATAGCCTGCCACGGCCCGATGAGACACTTTAAATTCCAAAGGGTGAGGAAAGGACCTCAGAACAGCTTTGGGATGAAAGTTTGGAGGAAGAGTGGAACATCTTGAGTGGCTTCCATCTCTGAGACATTAAAGCTATTAATATTATTCCTGCAACAGCGATCTTCTAATTCCATACGTTTTTTCTGGGTGTTCCACAGCTCAGTACTCCATGTCATTGTTTCCGTCACCTTTAGTTGTAGGTCACCCACTCACCGGTCCATGGAATTTAACCATTGCCACAGTAGAATCATGTCTCCCTGAAACAGTTTAAATTTGTTGTTTGTCTCTGTTGTGGAATGTTGCACCGTAGCTATTGATGCTTGAACGGCTTTCAATTCCACTATGACTGAGTCTAGGTTCACTCTTGATGTTGCGATTATGGGAGCTGCAGGCGGTGGTTTTTGCTTTGTATAGTCTTTGCAAAAGTCAATTGTCTGGCCACCTTAATGCTGGACATGAGGGCCAGGGACAGACCAAAGCAGGCAGAAAGAGTAAATGGCTGTGATAAGCACTCTTGCAGAGCACCTGGGTTCTTAGGAAGTCGACCATACTTATAGGATACTGAAAGAAGCATACCCTGGGAGGCAGCAGTGAGTAGGATTAGGCAACAATAACGAAGGAAGGTGTAGAAAAAGGGAAGGACCATACAGCGCTGACAGGCCTTCCCAATCCAAGATGGTGGCCGTATAGGATCTCTCCCCTGAGCAAGGGCGATCAGACGACATGGTAGTGCAGAGGATCCTACCACAGGTTCATGTAGGTGCTCTAATGCTCTCCATGCAGGAGAATATCTCTTGTTGCCAGGTAGAATGTGAGGCAGGCAGTGAAGCGCCAAACAAGGAGGGCGATCTTATCTGAGAGGCGACTTAGAATCTATGATTAAGATGGCAGCACCAGCACCTCTTGGGAGCACAAGGTAGGCACCAGGCAGGAGAGGAGAAGCGATTTAGTGATCCATCAGCGACACGGTGCACAGTCCCATCATGGAAGGCTGCAGGCCGTTGGCCTTAAGAGTGCACTACCTAGAGCACAAGGCTTCACCCCACCGCTAACATCGTAGTCTCCATCCACTGTGGGCACCTACAGCCAACAGGTACACCCAGAGATCAAGTGCTGAACCGAATCATAGGCACATGGCGGCTGTATTGGGTCTCAGGCTAGGCTCAAGAGCTGCACTAGGGAGTCTGGATTGTGATTGTGGCGTAGCTCTGCCCTCCCAGGTGATAAAGCCTGGCTGTTGTTTGGAAGGTCAACTGGTGGACTGTCAGTGCTAGCTAGTGAGTCCTTGTGGTATCCTAACAGTGTGCACCAAGATCTAGCTGTAGATTCTGATATCAGGCTTCAATTTCAGCTAGTAGGTTTCATTATCAGGCTGGTAAGTTCACATGTTCACTGGTGGAACCTGGGGTTTAGCTGATATTTCCTGTGAAAATGTTTGTGTGTCATTGGGCTTGGCTCATTTGTTCTGAGATGTGGCAGGTGAATGGAGATGTCAAGCATGTAGGTGGCGAAGTCTGACAGGTGGGTGGAGATTTCTAGCAGGTTGGTGGTGAAGCCTGGTTGGTGGGTGGCGAGGTCTGGCTCATTGATGATGAAGTCTGGGTGTTATTTTCAAGGTCAGGCTGGTGTTCTGTGAGTTCTGGCTCAGAGCTCTGACATCCTAATAGTGGGTCTCAAAATTGAGCTGGTGGATACTGATTTGAGGCGGTCTGTTTCTATTTATGGTGGGTAGGATCTAATGTCAGGCTGGTGGAATTTGAGGGCTGGCTGTGTGTCCTGAGACCTGGCTGATGTGTCCTGATGCCTGACTGGTGGGTTGCAATATCTGGCTGGTGGGTCCTGATGCCTGACTGGTGGGTATAGAGGTTCTACCGGTAGGTTGCAATGTCTTGTGGGTAGGAGCAATGTCTAGATGGTGGACAGTGACATCTGTCTCGTTGATAGGTGGTGAGGTTTGGCTGATGAGTGGTGCTATAACAGTGGAGACAGCTGAAGTCTGGTTTGTGTGTGCGGATGACTACTTTCTGTGTCCTGATGCTTGCCTGATGTTTATAGAGGACTGACTGATGTATCCATTAGCCTGGATAGTACTTGCTTGCCCTTTGATCTTGCTGGTGTGTCCTGATAACTGTCTGGTAAGTAGCAAGATCAATGTATGTTTTCTGATGCCTGACAGGGGTGTTCTAAGGGCTGCCTCATGTATTCGGATTCCTGCCTAATGATTCCATAGGACTGGATGGTGATGGTTTGTCTATATGGTCAGGCTGGTGTGTCCTGAAACCATTCTGGTGGGTGGCAAGATCCAGGTATGGGGGCTGATGCCTGGCTGATGCATCAGAGGCATGACTGTTGTGACCAAAGACCTACCTGTTGCGTCCATAAACTTGGTTAGTGTGTCCAGAGGCTTGACTCGTGTGTCTGAGGTGTGGCAGTTAGTCCTTGAGGCATGTCTACAGCAGTCACGGGTGGGGGGCAGGCACGGGGGTCACGGGGGGAGTGGGGTTGCGGGGGAGGTCACGCGGGGGGTAGTTTAATAATTTTTAAAAAGTATTAAACGTACATTTCCGCCAGCCTGCTCCCGCGTCTTCTCGGGTCCTGCTCTCCTGCCTCCGGTAGGAACAGGAAGCAGGCAGCCAGGTTCCCTCCCCTAAGCCAATCACAACGCTGCAAGCAGCGTTGTGATTGGTCGGACGGCGCCCAGCCAGACGCCTATGGGGAGGCCATGTTCTCCATGTAGGCTGCATTGCAGCCTGCATAGAGAAGGGCAGAGAGTGCATGACTGGTTTGGGTGGTGGTGAGGTCTGGCTGATGAGTGGTGCGATCTGGGTAGAGAAGCTGACATCTGGGTGTTAAGATCTTGCTGGTAGATTGCACGGTCTTGTTGGTGGGGTGGGGGTCAAGGTATGGCTGGTGTTAAGTGAGGTGTCTCATGGGTAGTGAGGTTTGGCTGAAGAGTAGTGTGATCTGGGTGGAGATAGCTAAGGTCTAGTTTGTGTGTCCATAGGACTGGCTCGTGTATTCTGAGGTATGCCCCGTATTTTCAGAGGTTTGACAGCTTTTGGCTAAGACTTGGTGGGACGCTCCAAAGCAGAGCCTCTTTCCCAGTGCCTACTTTGTGCCAATGTCTGCCGGCGCTTGACACAGCACTTATTTGTATACACTGCCACTTGTTTATGACAGTCTACCACATTGTGGCACTACCTGCCTATTTGTGAGCAGAGGTGATATGCAAAGTGTGCAGTATACATTAAAATAATAATATCAGTGGGTTCAGGCCATCCTTACAGTTTTAGATGAACTGGAACAGCCAAAATGTGACACTTGTATTGCCCGTAGGTTAGTATTTGGCACTGCTGGGAGGAACAGTGTCTAGTGCCAAATCACGGTGGCCTCCCAAGAAATATCTAGGCCCGGGAGCTTACATTTTTACAAATTAAGCACTGCTATCCCCTTAAGTTGTGCCTCCCGACACGGAACAATCTCCCATGAGATCTTCCTACAAAAAAACACAAAAAGTGCCATAGAAAAGAGAGGTCTTCTTCCCTCATAAAAGTGGTCCCATTTTACAGGCTGTTTGGGGGCTCAATGACTTTCCCCGGTGCCGGACCCTTACCAAGGGAGCTGATTCTGTTTCTTGAAGATGAGACTGGCACCATCTGCAGACCTGAATCTGGTCAAGGCCTTTTTTCAGGCTGTGTTGACTTACAGGATGGTCCTCTACCTTCTGGACTACCCCCCACCTAGGGTGGGTCCACTCCTGCAGCTTGGCAAATCTGGCAGCCCCAGTGCTCACGGCATCTGACTTTTGCCATTGCAGGCTTACCAAACCCTTGGGGCATATTTATGAACCCGTTACAGTTGCTCTTACACCACGCAACGTGGTGCAAGAGTGAAGCAAATGAAAAATGGGATTTATGAAGCCAAGCAAGGCCACCCTGCGTGGCTCTGCGTGGCTCATAGATCTCGAGTAATGGAACGCAGCGCAAATCGCTGCATTGCATTACCCTGCGCCAGGGAGGCATTTCCATGGGTGTTCCCACGCAACATTCATGGATTTTGATGCAATCCCAGATTTACAAGAACTTGTAAACCTGGGAATGTGCCAAAAGATATGCCTTCCCAGGAGAGGCGTAACAAGTATAAATATGTTTATTTCTCTTCATTATTTCCTCTTTCTATGTGGGCTGCATTCTGCAGCGCACTTAGAAAGAGAAAAAGCCTCAGAATTGTTTTTGTGCAGGAAGGTGCCCCTTCCTGCACAAAAACGATCCTACATGCAACGCTGGCACCCTTGCACTATGGTGCAAGGGTGCCTGCGTTGGAGCTAGGCAGCCCAATGTGCACCAGTGCATGGGAAAGTACAGGAATGTGCCGTATTGCCTTACTTATGGTGCATTTCTGCCCTTTCCCAGTGGTGCAGAGCAGCAAGGTGACTTGCTACGCTGCACCACTTTTTCATAAATATGACCCCATGTGTCCTCAGCACCATCACTGGTGCCACCCACTATTCCAACCTCAGCACCTTTTTCACCTTCAAAGCTGGCAGATATCATGTAAGTGACAAAGGAGAAGATTCATGCTGTTTTGAGGATAAACTCTAGCGAAGCAGCACTATATGGCCCAGAAATTCAGTGGAAACCTTTGGGATCGGATGCACATGCTCTGGCTAAGTTGAACAAAGGTTATGACATTACAGAAGATTAGGATGTGGAGACTGATAACTTCCTTCCTTCTTACAGTACTGGTTCTAACCATTCGGGATTTGCACATTTTACTAGTGTGAATACTTCTTCACAAAGGGTCTATCACTTACTCCTCTGGGTCACTTTGAGAGGATGTGAGCTTGTTCACCTCCGTGAAATGGAAAGTGGCAGATGCATTGGAATGTCCTTGCCCTACACTGAAGCAGAGTCCATCATTCTGACTGAAACCTTGCACCCATCTTCTGCAGTTGGGAGCCACTGTTTTCTTTTAACAAAGCACATTTGGAGCCAGTTTTGACTGCCAGTGAGAAACCCTTTTCACAAGAAAATTGCACAGTGACTCTAACTGCTCCGTTCGACCCAAAGTTTCTGTTATCACACCTTTCTTGAGTGAGCTTAGTATTTCAAGCCTTTTATGCTAAATGGAACCCCAAATGCTTCTTGACCGCAATGTTCATGCCCCTGTGAAGCTAGAACAAAATGACTGTTATCAGTCTCCCAGATCACATGGAAGACCCCTTTTCAGAACTGGTTGATTATGGACTATTCACTTTCAAATAAACCTTGAAATGTGGCATGGATTCCACAAACACAGTTAATCGTTCCTTGGCCATGACTCTCATCCAATGGTGCAATGTTTGGATGCGTTCCAGTGGTTTCCCAGAAGCAACCCCAAGCCACCCACCAATAGAAATGCTGTCAGGGGTGATTCCCCTAAAGGGCGGAGGAGCGTGGCCCCGCCTGCTGTGAGCGCAACAGGTAAACACACATTAATAAAATGGTCATACCATTTTATTATAACTTGACGCCGGCTCGTGCTGTTACAGCGCGAGTGCGCTCGCGGGTATGTAGTGCGCTTTATAAGTGACATGATTGATTGATTGATTGATTGATTGCGAGGGCAGGGGAGGGGCTGATTTCTGCAATTGCAGGAATACTGGCGCTCCTGCCAGTGCTCATGTTGGATTGGCCGGCAGTCTTGCGACAGCTAGTCCGAGATGCGCAATTCAGAGTCAGCAATTCCAGAGCTGTGAAACAGCCACAGGATTAGTGGCACAGGCCACCAGCCTCAAAATGAGTGCAGGGTTAAACTGATCTAATCAATCCTGGAGCTGCTTTAATGCTGAACACAGCATGAGAGCAGCTCCAGGATTGGTGGGGTTCCCTTTGGACAAGGCAGGAAGGAAGTTCTTCCCTTTCCCTCTGTAGTCACCAGAATCCTGCCAAGGAGAGACACACCGGATGGGATGGAGGGCCAGCAACATATATGGTGAGTTTTTGGGCATTGCGCCCCACCAAAGTTTAATGTTGTCAGTAGCCACTGCATGCTGTAGGAAATTGGGTTATTAGTTGTGCAGGATGGAGGCCTGCACAAGTAATAGGTCCACAATTCCAGCTTAGTGGGAACCAATCACCCCATTGTAGCCCTTGACTCTCTCAAGTAGCGAAGCAGAGCACTCCAAGGCCTACTCAGGGGAGGTGGTGTGGGCTAGTAATCACCATTTGCTGGCACGCAATAATAACAGTCAATAACTGATTGTCCAGTCAGTGCTTTTTCTTCAGAAAGAGGAAAAGTTCATTTATTACACACACACTACTAAATTAATTTACAAATATATACATTAGGCAGATTGAAAATACCATAGATGACATTGTGTAATCACCTTTGAGCCCATAAAGGGTCATATAAACATATAAAGTAAATCTATTGCTTTGCTCAAAGGATCAAGATCTAGAAACCACATGTTAAAAAAACATCACTTTGTGTGTAAATTCAATAATCCATAATAACCATGTGTAAATGCACTTATTAATATTAATAAAGCATTTTCACCTTGATCAGTAATCACTATCAGAATTATTATGTCAATAAATCATTTTAAAATGAACATAACGTGTCTGTGTGCTTTTTATATACTTTCAAGCCATAAAACTGCAATCATAAAAGCAATCCCTAGAGGGTGTCACTATCTGACCACATAAAATGCAACCATAGATTCAGCACCGAGAGGGACATCATGTATCTTCCTTATACACTTTCATGCCACATTACAGTCAGCCATAAAACAAGTCCCTAGAGGGCACTGCACTCTCAGCTGTAGAGTAAAAGCTCAAAATTTGGGATTTTTAAAAAAAAGTATGTGAAAACCCAGAAGTTCATGGATACCTTGATCCGCAAACGTAGGGTCAGTTGTCAAAATATTACTCCTGGGGGGGCTGCTGTAACTCCTATAACACCCCTCCCAACACATCCTGAACTCACGGGAAAGTCCTGCAGAGCATTATGGGGCGCGCCAGCTAGGAGCAGTGAATATCTTATGAAAGACTATCCCACTGCGCCCTGGAGAGCAGCCAAGATTTTTCCTTTTTTTATTTTTGGGGATCTTGGTCCCACCGAGGTATCCCACATGCCTCTATTTGTTGAGGGTATCTAACCCCTGGCTGCTCCTGCCAGCTCCCCACCCAGCCAGCATTCCAGTATTCACAGTTTGATGTTGTGCCATGTCACACCACCGATCTAAACAGAGGAAGGTGGAGATGGATCCAAAATAAAGAAAAATAATATAAAAAGGGTGGGGGCAGAGTGGCTAAAAGCGTGAGAGAATCCAGTCAGTTCGGAAAAGAT
The DNA here is from genome assembly GCA_963921515.1 of Calotriton arnoldi. Classification (NCBI taxonomy): domain Eukaryota; kingdom Metazoa; phylum Chordata; class Amphibia; order Caudata; family Salamandridae; genus Calotriton; species Calotriton arnoldi. The sequence continues at coordinate 1,476,982 of CAWUFW010001157.1, read as the reverse complement.
AGGGCCGGCCCCAGAGAGCCATGGAGAGATGCTACCAGGTAAACTTTTGTGTGGGTAGTCACAGTCATCTATAAGCGGGTGCCGCCCAAAACGTAGATCATGATGAGTAGGGCAATAACAATCCAAAGTGATAGAATACAAGGGTGATCCTTGGGGATGGCTACCCAATCAGCAAATGTGTACCTTCCAATCTCAACTCAAAGTTTATGGGGTACCGTGACGAGCATGATTGCCAGTTCCAACAATCCATAGCGTATTTCCAGGTGTGATTTGTAATCTCTAAGTGACTGACGTAGGGCTAGGAATTTTTATCGAAGGATGTCTGTCTCTGAGGAGAAGTCCACTGAGAAAGCCAATTTTTAGTGGTTGAACTGGCATGGACCATGTTTCCTGGTCTCAGAGAGAATTTCCCTTACCTGCTGGTGTCGAAGGAGGCACGCAATTATCAGGCCAGGTGACTGTCAAGTGGCAACATAGCCTGCCACGGCCCGATGAGACACTTTAAATTCCAAAGGGTGAGGAAAGGACCTCAGAACAGCTTTGGGATGAAAGTTTGGAGGAAGAGTGGAACATCTTGAGTGGCTTCCATCTCTGAGACATTAAAGCTATTAATATTATTCCTGCAACAGCGATCTTCTAATTCCATACGTTTTTTCTGGGTGTTCCACAGCTCAGTACTCCATGTCATTGTTTCCGTCACCTTTAGTTGTAGGTCACCCACTCACCGGTCCATGGAATTTAACCATTGCCACAGTAGAATCATGTCTCCCTGAAACAGTTTAAATTTGTTGTTTGTCTCTGTTGTGGAATGTTGCACCGTAGCTATTGATGCTTGAACGGCTTTCAATTCCACTATGACTGAGTCTAGGTTCACTCTTGATGTTGCGATTATGGGAGCTGCAGGCGGTGGTTTTTGCTTTGTATAGTCTTTGCAAAAGTCAATTGTCTGGCCACCTTAATGCTGGACATGAGGGCCAGGGACAGACCAAAGCAGGCAGAAAGAGTAAATGGCTGTGATAAGCACTCTTGCAGAGCACCTGGGTTCTTAGGAAGTCGACCATACTTATAGGATACTGAAAGAAGCATCCCCTGGGAGGCAGCAGTGAGTAGGATTAGGCAACAATAACGAAGGAAGGTGTAGAAAAAGGGGAAGGACCATACAGCGCTGACAGGCCTTCCCAATCCAAGATGGTGGCCGTATAGGATCTCTCCCCTGAGCAAGGGCGATCAGACGACATGGTAGTGCAGAGGATCCTACCACAGGTTCATGTAGGTGCTCTAATGCTCTCCATGCAGGAGAATATCTCTTGTTGCCAGGTAGAATGTGAGGCAGGCATTGAAGCGCCAAACAAGGAGGGCGATCTTATCTGAGAGGCGACTTAGAATCTATGATTAAGATGGCAGCACCAGCACCTCTTGGGAGCACAAGGTAGGCACCAGGCAGGAGAGGAGAAGCGATTTAGTGATCCATCAGCGACACGGTGCACAGTCCCATCATGGAAGGCTGCAGGCCGTTGGCCTTAAGAGTGCACTACCTAGAGCACAAGGCTTCACCCCACCGCTAACATCGTAGTCTCCATCACTGTGGGCACCTACAGCCAAAAGGTACACCCAGAGATCAAGTGCTGAACCGAATCATAGGCACATGGCGGCTGTATTGGGTCTCAGGCTAGGCTCAAGAGCTGCACTAGGGAGTCTGGATTGTGATTGTGGCGTAGCTCTGCCCTCCCAGGTGATAAGGCCTGGCTGTTGTTTGGAAGGTCAACTGGTGGACTGTCAGTGCTAGCTAGTGAGTCCTTGTGGTATCCTAACAGTGTGCACCAAGATCTAGCTGTAGATTCTGATATCAGGCTTCAATTTCAGCTAGTAGGTTTCATTATCAGGCTGGTAAGTTCACATGTTCACTGGTGGAACCTGGGGTTTAGCTGATATTTCCTGTGAAAATGTTTGTGTGTCCTTGGGCTTGGCTCATTTGTTCTGAGATGTGGCAGGTGAATGGAGATGTCAAGCATGTAGGTGGCGAAGTCTGACAGGTGGGTGGAGATTTCTAGCAGGTTGGTGGTGAAGCCTGGTTGGTGGGTGGCGAGGTCTGGCTCATTGATGATGAAGTCTGGGTGTTATTTTCAAGGTCAGGCTGGTGTTCTGTGAGTTCTGGCTCAGAGCTCTGACATCCTAATAGTGGGTCTCAAAATTGAGCTGGTGGATACTGATTTGAGGCGGTCTGTTTCTATTTATGGTGGGTAGGATCTAATGTCAGGCTGGTGGAATTTGAGGGCTGGCTGTGTGTCCTGAGACCTGGCTGATGTGTCCTGATGCCTGACTGGTGGGTTGCAATATCTGGCTGGTGGGTCCTGATGCCTGACTGGTGGGTATAGAGGTTCTACCGGTAGGTTGCAATGTCTTGTGGGTAGGAGCAATGTCTAGATGGTGGACAGTGACATCTGTCTCGTTGATAGGTGGTGAGGTTTGGCTGATGAGTGGTGCTATAACAGTGGAGACAGCTGAAGTCTGGTTTGTGTGTGCGGATGACTACTTTCTGTGTCCTGATGCTTGCCTGATGTTTATAGAGGACTGACTGATGTATCCATTAGCCTGGATAGTACTTGCTTGCCCTTTGATCTTGCTGGTGTGTCCTGATAACTGTCTGGTAAGTAGCAAGATCAATGTATGTTTTCTGATGCCTGACAGGGGTGTTCTAAGGGCTGCCTCATGTATTCGGATTCCTGCCTAATGATTCCATAGGACTGGATGGTGATGGTTTGTCTATATGGTCAGGCTGGTGTGTCCTGAAACCATTCTGGTGGGTGGCAAGATCCAGGTATGGGGGCTGATGCCTGGCTGATGCATCAGAGGCATGACTGTTGTGACCAAAGACCTACCTGTTGCGTCCATAAACTTGGTTAGTGTGTCCAGAGGCTTGACTCGTGTGTCTGAGGTGTGGCAGTTAGTCCTTGAGGCATGTCTACAGCAGTCACGGGTGGGGGGCAGGCACGGGGGTCACGGGAGTGGGGTTGCGGGGGAGGTCACGCGGGGGGTAGTTTAATAATTTTTAAAAAGTATTAAACGTACATTTCCGCCAGCCTGCTCCCGCGTCTTCTCGGGTCCTGCTCTCCTGCCTCCGGTAGGAACAGGAAGCAGGCAGCCAGGTTCCCTCCCCTAAGCCAATCACAACGCTGCAAGCAGCGTTGTGATTGGTCGGGACGGCGCCCAGCCAGACGCCTATGGGGAGGCCATGTTCTCCATGTAGGCTGCATTGCAGCCTGCATAGAGAAGGGCAGAGAGTGCATGACTGGTTTGGGTGGTGGTGAGGTCTGGCTGATGAGTGGTGCGATCTGGGTAGAGAAGCTGACATCTGGGTGTTAAGATCTTGCTGGTAGATTGCACGGTCTTGTTGGTGGGGTGGGGGTCAAGGTATGGCTGGTGTTAAGTGAGGTGTCTCATGGGTAGTGAGGTTTGGCTGAAGAGTAGTGTGATCTGGGTGGAGGTAGCTAAGGTCTAGTTTGTGTGTCCATAGGACTGGCTCGTGTATTCTGAGGTATGCCCCGTATTTTCAGAGGTTTGACAGCTTTTGGCTAAGACTTGGTGGGACGCTCCAAAGCAGAGCCTCTTTCCCAGTGCCTACTTTGTGCCAATGTCTGCCGGCGCTTGACACAGCACTTATTTGTATACACTGCCACTTGTTTATGACAGTCTACCACATTGTGGCACTACCTGCCTATTTGTGAGCAGAGGTGATATGCAAAGTGTGCAGTATACATTAAAATAATAATATCAGTGGGTTCAGGCCATCCTTACAGTTTTAGATGAACTGGAACAGCCAAAATGTGACACTTGTATTGCCCGTAGGTTAGTATTTGGCACTGCTGGGAGGAACAGTGTCTAGTGCCAAATCACGGTGGCCTCCCAAGAAATATCTAGGCCCGGGAGCTTACATTTTTACAAATTAAGCACTGCTATCCCCTTAAGTTGTGCCTCCCGACACGGAACAATCTCCCATGAGATCTTCCTACAAAAAAACACAAAAAGTGCCATAGAAAAGAGAGGTCTTCTTCCCTCATAAAAGTGGTCCCATTTTACAGGCTGTTTGGGGGCTCAATGACTTTCCCCGGTGCCGGACCCTTACCAAGGGAGCTGATTCTGTTTCTTGAAGACTGTACTGGCACCATCTGCAGACCTGAATCTGGTCAAGGCCTTTTTTCAGGCTGTGTTGACTTACAGGATGGTCCTCTACCTTCTGGACTACCCCCCACCTAGGGTGGGTCCACTCCTGCAGCTTGGCAAATCTGGCAGCCCCAGTGCTCACGGCATCTGACTTTTGCCATTGCAGGCTTACCAAACCCTTGGGGCATATTTATGAACCCGTTTCAGTTGCTCTTACACCACGCAACGTGGTGCAAGAGTGAAGCAAATGAAAAATGGGATTTATGAAGCCAAGCAAGGCCACCCTGCGTGGCTCTGCGTGGCTCATAGATCTCGAGTAATGGAACGCAGCGCAAATCGCTGCATTGCATTACCCTGCGCCAGGGAGGCATTTCCATGGGTGTTCCCACGCAACATTCATGGATTTTGATGCAATCCCAGATTTACAAGAACTTGTAAACCTGGGAATGTGCCAAAAAGATATGCCTTCCCAGGAGAGGCGTAACAAGTATAAATATGTTTATTTCTCTTCATTATTTCCTCTTTCTATGTGGGCTGCATTCTGCAGCGCACTTAGAAAGAGAAAAAAGCCTCAGAATTGTTTTTGTGCAGGAAGGTGCCCCTTCCTGCACAAAAACGATCCTGCATGCAACGCTGGCACCCTTGCACTACGGTGCAAGGGTGCCTGCGTTGGAGCTAGGCAGCCCAATGTGCACCAGTGCATGGGAAAGTACAGGAATGTGCCGTATTGCCTTACTTATGGTGCATTTCTGCCCTTTCCCAGTGGTGCAGAGCAGCAAGGTGACTTGCTACGCTGCACCACTTTTTCATAAATATGACCCCATGTGTCCTCAGCACCATCACTGGTGCCACCCACTATTCCAACCTCAGCACCTTTTTCACCTTCAAAGCTGGCAGATATCATGTAAGTGACAAAGGAGAAGATTCATGCTGTTTTGAGGATAAACTCTAGCGAAGCAGCACTATATGGCCCAGAAATTCAGTGGAAACCTTTGGGATCGGATGCACATGCTCTGGCTAAGTTGAACAAAGGTTATGACATTACAGAAGATTAGGATGTGGAGACTGATAACTTCCTTCCTTCTTACAGTACTGGTTCTAACCATTCGGGATTTGCACATTTTACTAGTGTGAATACTTCTTCACAAAGGGTCTATCACTTACTCCTCTGGGTCACTTTGAGAGGATGTGAGCTTGTTCACCTCCGTGAAATGGAAAGTGGCAGATGCATTGGAATGTCCTTGCCCTACACTGAAGCAGAGTCCATCATTCTGACTGAAACCTTGCACCCATCTTCTGCAGTTGGGAGCCACTGTTTTCTTTTAACAAAGCACATTTGGAGCCAGTTTTGACTGCCAGTGAGAAACCCTTTTCACAAGAAAATTGCACAGTGACTCTAACTGCTCCGTTCGACCCAAAGTTTCTGTTATCACACCTTTCTTGAGTGAGCTTAGTATTTCAAGCCTTTTATGCTAAATGGAACCCCAAATGCTTCTTGACCGCAATGTTCATGCCCCTGTGAAGCTAGAACAAAATGACTGTTATCAGTCTCCCAGATCACATGGAAGACCCCTTTTCAGAACTGGTTGATTATGGACTATTCACTTTCAAATAAACCTTGAAATGTGGCATGGATTCCACAAACACAGTTAATCGTTCCTTGGCCATGACTCTCATCCAATGGTGCAATGTTTGGATGCGTTCCAGTGGTTTCCCAGAAGCAACCCCAAGCCCCCCACCAATAGAAATGCTGTCAGGGGTGATTCCCCCTAAAGGGCGGAGGAGCGTGGCCCCGCCTGCTGTGAGCGCAACAGGTAAACACACATTAATAAAATGGTCATACCATTTTATTATAACTTGACGCCGGCTCGTGCTGTTACAGCGCGAGTGCGCTCGCGGGTATGTAGTGCGCTTTATAAGTGACATGATTGATTGATTGATTGATTGATTGCGAGGGCAGGGGGAGGGGCTGATTTCTGCAATTGCAGGAATACTGGCGCTCCTGCCAGTGCTCATGTTGGATTGGCCGGCAGTCTTGCGACAGCTAGTCCGAGATGCGCAATTCAGAGTCAGCAATTCCAGAGCTGTGAAACAGCCACAGGATTAGTGGCACAGGCCACCAGCCTCAAAATGAGTGCAGGGTTAAACTGATCTAATCAATCCTGGAGCTGCTTTAATGCTGAACACAGCATGAGAGCAGCTCCAGGATTGGTGGGGTTCCCTTTGGACAAGGCAGGAAGGAAGTTCTTCCCTTTCCCTCTGTAGTCACCAGAATCCTGCCAAGGAGAGACACACCGGATGGGATGGAGGGCCAGCAACATATATGGTGAGTTTTTGGGCATTGCGCCCCACCAAAGTTTAATGTTGTCAGTAGCCACTGCATGCTGTAGGAAATTGGGTTATTAGTTGTGCAGGATGGAGGCCTGCACAAGTAATAGGTCCACAATTCCAGCTTAGTGGGAACCAATCACCCCATTGTAGCCCTTGACTCTCTCAAGTAGCGAAGCAGAGCACTCCAAGGCCTACTCAGGGGAGGTGGTGTGGGCTAGTAATCACCATTTGCTGGCACGCAATAATAACAGTCAATAACTGATTGTCCAGTCAGTGCTTTTTCTTCAGAAAGAGGAAAAGTTCATTTATTACACACACACTACTAAATTAATTTACAAATATATACATTAGGCAGATTGAAAATACCATAGATGACATTGTGTAATCACCTTTGAGCCCATAAAGGGTCATATAAACATATAAAGTAAATCTATTGCTTTGCTCAAAGGATCAAGATCTAGAAACCACATGTTAAAAAAACATCACTTTGTGTGTAAATTCAATAATCCATAATAACCATGTGTAAATGCACTTATTAATATTAATAAAGCATTTTCACCTTGATCAGTAATCACTATCAGCATTATTATGTCAATAAATCATTTTAAAATGAACATAACGTGTCTGTGTGCTTTTTATATACTTTCAAGCCATAAAACTGCAATCATAAAAGCAATCCCTAGAGGGTGTCACTATCTGACCACATAAAATGCAACCATAGATTCAGCACCGAGAGGGACATCATGTATCTTCCTTATACACTTTCATGCCACATTACAGTCAGCCATAAAACAAGTCCCTAGAGGGCACTGCACTCTCAGCTGTAGAGTAAAAGCTCAAAATTTGGGATTTTTTTAAAAAAGTATGTGAAAACCCAGAAGTTCATGGATACCTTGATCCGCAAACGTAGGGTCAGTTGTCAAAATATTACTCCTGGGGGGGCTGCTGTAACTCCTATAACACCCCTCCCAACACATCCTGAACTCACGGGAAAGTCCTGCAGAGCATTATGGGGCGCGCCAGCTAGGATCAGTGAATATCTTATGAAAGACTATCCCACTGCGCCCTGGAGAGCAGCCAAGATTTTTCCTTTTTTTATTTTTGGGGATCTTGGTCCCACCGAGGTATCCCACATGCCTCTATTTGTTGAGGGTATCTAACCCCTGGCTGCTCCTGCCAGCTCCCCACCCAGCCAGCATTCCTTGCTGCCGGCGCAGGAGCCGGTAGCTGTGTTTTTCCCTGCCCGCTCTGTGAGGGCAGGAAATTTTGTCTGCGGTGGCCACCAGCTCCCCACAGACACACAGAGTGGGGATTAGGCCACCACCACCGGGGGAGGAGCGATTGCACTCCCCCATTGTCTTTCTGCTTTGCTGGGTGCCGGAGTTAGGGTCCCAGGCCCTTTGTGTGCGTCAGCCCCTGGAAAGATGGGGGCCCCCAGGGTCAAAAGTAAAAGTGGGGAGAGGGCCAATTGCTTGCTCCCTCCCTTCTATTAAGGAAAAATCTTCTTGTGTTGACCCCAGGCCATGGCCCACCCTGTGGGTAATTTAAGGAAGGTCCAGCAGAGCCCCAAGATCTCGGTTCTTGAAAGGTCAAAGGTCAGCAACCTTAAAACTGCCATATATTGGGGCCTGTTGCCCGATTCAGACGATTTTGGGTTCATGTTACTCCTGGTGGTGAGCTCTAGCCACCAATAGCAGGTTTAGCAGACCTCCTCACCTCCAAAGTGGTCTAATCAACAGGGAGCTGGTTCCACAGCTTCTCTGCACCCGCTCTCCTCCTGGTCTTTGTCTCTAGGCACAGAAATCCAGGGCTTTCCCCCAACTGGTCCTCAGGGGGGTGTAACAGGGCCAGCATCACCGGTTCTTGGAGAGACCCACTGGTCCTGGGATCAATTGGGTCAGAGTCCTAAGCACTTATGGGAATCAGGGGGCTCTTTCCAGTTGTCCATGGCTGTCTCAGTCCCAGGGCCCAGCAGCGAAAAGCACAGAAGCACAAACTAAGAGACCGTCTCCCTCTTGTGCAAGACTTTTTAAAGGGAGTGGAAGGTTCTAGAAGCAAGGCACCCCTGGCCAATCCGATGGTGCCCCTGTCCTAGCCCTTCTGCACAGCATTCTGGAACAATTCAAAACTGTGTCACCCTGGAGTCACTGGCCACAACTTCTCCTGGAGTCTCAGCCCCGCCCCTCACTGACATCACTGCCAGGGCCTTTTCTACCAAAAGTTCAAAGAGGAGTCCCTTCCTGTGTTGGCTCCAGTTGTCTGGGCTTTCTCCTTTGTTCAGTTGCCCTAGGCTGTCTCTGGCCCCGGTGCAGTGTGGCAAGTAATTAACAAATTCAGATTTTTTTTTTGTCTTCACCCTTTCCTCCTAAGAAACTGAGTGAAGCACTGTCAATTGATCCCTTTGAGTGGGTCAGACTTCGGGCCTGCTCCTGGAGAGAAATGTAATTAACTTGGTGCAGCAGGGTGACAAAGGCCTGGACTGATCTGGAACTGAGCCAGAGAAATATGACAATCCTGGATGACCCATAAGTTGTGCAGATATCCTTTTTGAACATTCAGATTTGTTTTCTTTTCGCACATGTTCTACATGTCACTGAACTTTGTAGGACAAAGGGAAGAAAAATGCAAAGGGACACCTTCCTGCACAAAAACAATAATTGATGGCATTTTGCAGCATGCATAGAAAGAGGAAAAAACGAAGAGAAATAAAATTATTTATCCTCGTTGCGCCACTCCTAAGCATAGGATTCTGACGCATTTCCAGGTTTATGATTCCTTGTAACTCTGGGAATGCTTGAAATTCCATCGGTGTTGTGTCAGAACACACGCAGCAACACTCAGGGAATGCCCTTTTCACGCAGCGTTCTGCGTGAAAGGGAAAAATATTTACAAGGCCATTAAAGTCACGTAAATTGGCTATGCATGGCCTTGTAAATATGATGTGGCACAATGCCCCACAAGAGCGTCAAAAAAGTGACGTTCTGGCGGCGCAAAAGTGTGTAGAGTGTAGAGTCTTTGTCTCGCTTTCCTGTGTTATCCTATGCCACTTTCCCAGCTTCCATCACCGGCTCTCACATTCTAAGATAGGTGGTCAGTGTAGGGGATGGTGAGAAAAGGAAAAGAACATCTCTTATGTTTGATCTTGCACACAAGGTTAGTGCAGAACATGACAATATCCAGCTTTATTAATATATTTCAAAATCATTCTTGGCTCCCCTCTACAATTTAAGTACCGCACAAATAAAACATAAAAATGCTGTGTCTTTGGACTCAAATAGTTTGAAAGACCAAACCGTTGATGCCTATTTTGATAGCAGTCAGTAATGAATCTGTTGCCTTTTGCCGATTACATTTTTCCTATGACTGCCGTCAAGGATTGCTTCCTCTCACTTCTGATGATCTTAAGTATGTATGTATGTATGTATGCATGTGATATTTGTATAGTGCAAACCTAACCAAAATGAAGAGGTCAAAGGCAAGGATACAGTCAAATGGTGATTTGAAAGGAAGTTGGTTTCTGAGAATAGAGGAGACTGTTACTTCATGGCAATGTAGTGCTTTTTAAAGCACTTTCCTAAATTTGAGTAAGGTTGGTGTGGTCCTGATGATTGCGATGCCACTCTAGATCTTGTGTGCATAAATGGAGAAGGCTTATGTCTTGTATCTTTCTGTTCTGCAATTCTTCATCCCCAGTCCAGTAGTGTTCAAGCTCTGAATGTGCTCTGAGATGTTGGCGGTGGTGAGCTGGTCAAACAGACTAGAGTGCCGGTTTTAGTCTTGATGGCTTTATAAATGATGCAGCTGCTTTCAAAGGTGGTGTGCGCTGACTAAGGGAGAACGTGGATTTTCTTTAGGGTGACATGGTCATATTTCTTTTGGCCCTTGTTAAAGCATGTTGCAGTACCTAGTATGCTCTTAAAAGAGCTAGTGCAGAGTCTGGAATGCTGTTCAGCAGCTCATTGCCACCATTTCGTTATGAGAGCATGAGTGCTCAGACGATAGTTCTGAAGTTACTTTTTCTGAGGAATAGTTTCTCATTCTTCAATAGAGAGAGCTGGGACCAGATCATCTTGATTTGGTTAGAATCCAGAGAGAACCTGGGTGAGAGTTGGGGTTTGAATCCATCATGGTTCATGTCTTAAAGCCAGCTTAATCATTCCTCAGCCAGACATGGAGCTGATCTAAAGAAATGCTACCATATCTCTGAGACAATGATGAAATGCTACCATATCTCTGAGACAATGATGAAATGCTACCATATCTCTGAGACAATGATGAAATGCTACCCTATCTCTAAAACAATGACAAACCTTGACAGGCTTTCATTCCCAGTCCATGTTGTGTTCAATGTTCCTCAATCATTTTTAAAGCCATGTCAGTACAAAAACCAAAATATGCAGCTTTACAATTTTTACTCATGAATGACTCTCTTTAAATTCACTCTAAGCATTCTTTGACTCACAGCCTTGTCTAAAACAAATCCAAATCTCAAACCTTTTCCACTGCAGGCACAAGAATATGGCTCTCATCTCTGAATGATTCCATCTTTTCCTAGAGCTGCTTTTCTTTGTCAAGTTCTAAAAGTTTATTTATACCTTATTTCCTATCTGATAGCCATTCAGTTGTTGCCTTGTCAAATATACAATCACTGCAATCTACTCAAATATTTTCCTGATGTTTGCACATTCTCATTTCTGGGTTCCCACCTTTTTCCCACACTTCTTTTTTTTTCTATTGCAACTATACTAATTTTCCTTGTAAAGAGTCAGGAAAGAATATTCATTGTGTTCCCTTATCACAGATGCACTAACATGGCAATCCAGATCCAGCAGGAGCTATCTTAGGGGCATATGTACAAGAAGTTAACGCCGCTGTAGCGTCAATTTTTTGACATTACGGCGGCTTTTTTATTATTGTCGTATTTACAAGTTGCCGCTAACCGCAGTTAGCGCCAGTTTTCCAGCATAAACGTGCGTTTTTCGAATCGCAAGTTCTGTTAGCGGGACTTGAAGAAAATGAGATGCAAGGTAGGCGTTCCCGTGCAAAAACTGCCGCTAACCCCACTTCGTGATTGTTAGAAATGGGATCTCTAGTTGGCAAGGGCTTGCACCTTTGTCCAAGTAGGGACCCTTCTTCCTAGACAGGGTAAGGGTGTTACACTCGTGAAGTAACCCCTGCTCACCCTCGTGGTAGCTTGGCACGAGCAGTCAGGCTTAATTCAGAGGCAGTGTGTAAAGCATTTGCACATAACCAACAGTAGTACAGTGTAAGCACTACAAACGGACACCACACCAGTTTAGAAAAATAACCAATTTTTATATACTCAAGACAAGACCAATTACGACAAAAATCCACAATACTATACTTTAAAAACAAATACTTGATAAGGTAACTTCTTCTTTGCAGGAATAGTTCAAAAACAAAGTTTGTACGAGTCGGTAGCTCCGTCCGAGTCTACCGCGATGCTGAAAACCACAGAGTCTAACAGTTCCAGCCGACCGCGTCGATACGGGCCAGCAGAGTCGTGAACAGACTCGGTCACAGTACCTTTCTCGTTGTGGCTGGTACGGAGTGTACGAGCCGGTCGGCGTTCGTCGCGGTTGCGGTGCAAGACGGAGCGATGCAAGGTGCGGTGTCCCTCGATGCGGTGCAGGCAGCGGCTCGATGAGCGTCGTGCAGACGGAGTCGGTGAGTCCAAGGCGTGCGATGCAGGGTGAGACGATGCTCGATGCAGTGCTGACAGGTTGCGATGCAGGCGACCAAGCCGGAGTGCGGGAGCTGGCGTCGGGCAGCGGTGCGAGTCGGAGTGGTGCGTCGTAGATGTGCGAGCGGTGCCCCAAATGCGATGCAATCACGACTCTTGAGCCAGTTGCAGCGACCGTGTCGGTCGGGTCCGGCTGGTTCAGTGAAGCGATGCGATGCGAACTGCGGTGCCCACAGGTCACGGTGCAAGCAGCGGCTCGGTGTTGGCGGCGTCGGACGTCGCCCACGGTGAGACCAGGGTTGCGATGCGAAGCGGGGCGATGCGGTCTGCGGTGCAAACAGGTCACCGGCCAGGGATGGATTCGGTTGACGGAGTCGGTTGCGGTTCCCTTCCTCTGTGGCAACTGAAACAGCGTTCCAGAAGCGGTACCCAGAGGCTTGTGAAGTCTTTGTAGTCCCTGAGACTTCTTAACAGGAGGCCAGCTTGGTTCCAGGCCCTTGGAGATACTCAGCACAAGTTTGTAGAAAGTTCCGTCCTTTCACTGCCCAAGGCAGAAGCAGCAGCTGCAGGCCAACCCAACAAAGCAACAACACAGCAAAGGGGAGGTACTCCTCCTGGCAGCTCTTCCAGCTCTTCGTCTTGGCAGGTTCCTTGATTCCAGCGAGATCTAAATTCATGGGGTCAGGGCCCCAATATTTATATCCCAAATTCCTTTGTTCTCTGAAGGCAGAGAGGCCTTTGCCTAGTCCAAACCAGTTCTGGAGCACTTTGTTGACAAGTCTCCGTCCCTTCTTTCAGAGAGTAGGCCAGGGACATCAGACGCACCACAGGAGGTGGAGCCAGCATTGTGGAGGGAAGGCACTGTCCTATTCAGGGCCCACGTGCAACTCCTCCCACCCATCTACATGTAGATCTTGCTATTCAGCCCTGTGCTGACTCACCCTGTCTCCTGGCATCCCCCAGCCCCTGTCACTCACACTCCAGACAAGGAATACACAACCTCGCAGAGGCAGGCTTGGATGGTTAGGCAGAGAAAATACCCACTTTCTAAAAGTGGTATTTTCAAACCCAGAATGTTAAAACCAACTTCACTAAAAGATGCATTTTATCATTCTGAGTCCAGGCATACTAAACTCGAATTTCTACCATGTTCCCGGGGTCAGTTAGGATTATAAGCTGTAATAATCAAAACTGCCCGTTCTGGCCTATGGGGAACAGGTAGCCTTGCAATAGTGAAAAACGAACTAGGCTGTAATTCACTATCAGGACATGCCACACCACCAGGGCATGTCCTACCTTTCGCATACAACGCACCCTACCCACAGGGGTACCTTGGGCCTACCTTAGGGGTGACTAACATGTAGAAAAGGGAAGGTTTAGGGACTTGCAAGTGTGTGCACTTGCCAAGTCGATATGGCAGCCCCAGGCTGCGGACGGGCTCTGCAATGGCAGGCCCGAGTTACACTTTACGGGCTGTTTGCGTGGGTGGCACAATCCAGTGCTGCAGCCCACCAACAGCATTTGGTCTATAGGCCCTGGCACTCGCAGTGCACTTTACAAGGGACTGACACATAAACCAAATAGGCCAATCATGGAAACGCCAATCCATAACACATTTTATACCGGAGCACTTGCACTTTCCCACTGGACAGCAGTGAGGAAAGTGCGCAGAATCATTACACCAGCAAAAACAGAGTCAAAACCGGGAGGTCAGAAAGCAAAAAGTCAGGGTAAACACGCCAAAAGATGCCAAGTCTAACACATGTCCCCTCCAGCTGAAAGTAGGGAGAACTACCCAACCCCATTGGAGTTCTCTTCACTAAGGCGGAAGAACCTGGACAGACCATCTGCGTTGGCGTGTTCTGTACCAGGACGGTGTTTCACCGTAAAGTCCATTCCCTGTAGGGAGATGGACCACCTCAGCAGTTTTGGATTCTCACCCCTCATTTGCATCAACCATCTGAGGGGCCTGTGGTCTGTCTGAACCCGGAAGTGAGTCCCAAACAGGTATGGTCTCAACTTCTTCAGTGCCCAGACCACAGCAAAAGCTTCCCTTTCTATGGCACTCCACCTCTGTTCCCTGGGAAGTAGTCTCCTGCTAAGGAAGACTACAGGCCGATCCAGGCCCTCTTCGTTCAGTTGTGAGAGCACCGCTCCCACACCATGCTCTGAAGCGTCAGTCTGCACGACGAATTCCTTGGAGAAGTCAGGTGCCTTGAGCATGGGCGCCGTGCACATGGCTGCCTTCAGGGCATCAAAAGCTTTCTGGCAGGACTCAGTCCAGATCACTTTCCTGGGCTGCCTCTTAGAGGTCAGCTCTGTTAAGGGGGCAACGATGGTGCCATAGCCCTTAACAAATCTCCTATAGTAACCGGTGAGACCTAAGAAGGCTCTCACCTCTGTCTGGGTCTTGGGGGTTCCCAAGCCAGAATGGTGTCAATCTTGGGTTGTAGGGGCGCCACCTGGCCGCTTCCTACCTGGTGTCCCAAGTACACCACAGAACCCTGCCCGATCTGGCACTTACTGGCCTTGATCGTGAGGCCTGCACCTTGCAGAGCCCTCAACACTTTCTCAAGGTGCTGTAAATGTTCTTCCCAGCTGGAACTGAACACAGCAATGTCATCCAGGTAGGTGGCACTGAAATCCTCCAGCCCAGCCAACACCTGATTGACCAACCTCTGAAAGGTGGCAGGGGCATTCTTCAACCCAAAGGGCATCACCCGGAATTGGTAATGACCTTCTGGGGTTGAGAATGCTGATCTCTCCTTGGCCCCATCGGTTAAGGCAATCTGCCAGTACCCAGACGTCAAATCAAACGTGCTGAGGAACCGGGCAGCTCCCAACCGATCAATGAGCTCATCAGCTCTGGGGATGGGGTGCGCTTCAGTCCTGGTAACGGCATTGAGCCCACGGTAGTCCACACAAAACCGGAGTTCTGGAGTGGCACCGGGCACCGCAGCCTTTGGGACCAAGACCACTGGGCTGGCCCAAGGGCTGTGGGAGGGCTCAATCACCCCTAACGCCAACATCTTAGAGACCTCCTCCTTGATGCTGGCTCTGACCCGGTCAGTCAACCTGTAAATCTTGTGCTTCACAGGAGGGCTGTCACCAGTGTCCACGTCATGGGTACACCAGTGAGTAACACCGGGAGTCAGAGAGAACAGTGGGGCGAACTGTCCCAACAACTGGCGACAGTCCCCCTGCTGCTCCTGAGTCAGAGTAGGGGAGAGGATCACACCCTCTACTGACCCATCATGCTCCTTGGTAGACAGGAGGTCAGGGAGAGGCTCACTCTCCTCTTCCACCCCATCATCTGTCGCCAAGAGCATACTCACTTCGGACCTCTCGAAGTGGGGCTTGAGGCGGTTCACGTGAAGGACCCTCAAAGGGTTCCTTGGAGCCTGCAAATCCACCAGGTAGGTGACGTCACTTTTGCGCTCCTTTACCTCATATGGCCCAGTCCACTTGTCCTGCAAGGCACAAGGTGCCACTGGGGCCATGACCCACACTTTTTGCCCAGGTTGAAATTCGACCAGAGTGGCATTCTGGTCATACCAACTCTTCATTTCTTCCTGGCTTGCTTCTAGGTTCGCCTGAGCGAGTTTCCTGAAGCGGGCAGTTTGGTTTCTAAAGGCCAGCATGTAGCTAAATACATCCTGGGGAGTTTTCCTGGGAGCTGCCTCCCAGCCTTCCTTTACCAAACTCAGAGGTCCTCTGACAGGGTGGCCATACAGGAGCTCAAAGGGGCTGTACCCAAGAGACTTCTGAGGCACCTCCCTGTATGCAAAGAGTAGGCATGGCAAGAGGACGTCCCACTTATGCCTCATGGGTTCTGTTAGACCCTTGATCATGCCTTTCAAGGTCTGGTTGAATCTCTCCACCAGACCGTTTCCTTGTGGGTGGTAAGGAGTGGTGAACTTGTAGGTTACACCACACTCCTTCCACAGGGATGTCATATACTTGGATATGAAATTGGTCCCCCTATCAGAAACCACCTCTCTGGGGAATCCCACACGGGAAAAGATCCCCATTAACGCCCGGCCCACCACTGGCGCCGTCGTTGTCCTGAGAGGGATTGCCTCCGGGTACCGGGTGGCATGGTCCACCAAGACCAGGATGTACCTGTTGCCCATGGCTGTCTTGGGATCCAGTGGCCCCACAATATCCACCCCTACCCTTTCAAAGGGTGTTCCAACAACAGGAAAAGGTTGGAGAGGAGCTTTGACCTTCTTCCCACTCTTACCACTTGCCTTGCAAGTTTGGCAAGACCTACAGTGTGCATCTGACTGCCTTCGCATTTGGGGCCAAAAGAAGTGGGTGACAAGCCTGTCAAAGGTCTTGTCCTGCCCGAAATGTCCTGCCAAAGGCACGTCATGAGCCAGACCCAGTAGGAAGGTCCTGAAGCGCTGGGGTACCACCAGCACACGGGCTGACCCAGGCTCAGCAACCTTAGGCTCACTGTATAGGAGACCACTCTCCCAGTAGATCAGATGTGACCCGGACTGATTACCAGCTGCCTGGTCTGCAGCCTGCCGCCGCAGACCCTCCAGAGTAGGGCACTCGTTCTGCTCCCTGCAGAACTCCTCCCTGGTGGGACCTCCTTCTTGCTGCCAATGGGTCAGCTCAGAGATGTCTCCCAGTTCGGCTACCTGCTCCCCTGTAGGCACCAGGGCGTCCCCCTCGAGGTCCGCCTCCTCCCGGTCCGTGGGAACTTCGGGGGCCGGTTTCCCGCGCCCCTGCCCTTTCTCTTGGCAGGGACTTGGGCCACTGTTCCAGGCTCCAAGTCCTCTTGATCACCCTTTCTGGCTGCCATTGACCGAGTAGACACGCATGCCCACTCTGGCAACCCAAGCATCTCCAAGTGAGACCTGAGCTCAACCTCCTTCCATAAGGACTGCTCCAGGTCGTTTCCTAGCAGACAATCTACAGGCATGGTAGGGCTCACAACCACCCTCAAGGGACCTGAGATCCCCCCATTCAAAGGGAACCTGCGCCACCATACATTGGCGCTCTGAGTTGTCTACAGCAACTACTTGGTGGAATGCCCCGGGGACTACTTGCTTCTCAGACACCAGGTGACACCGGACTGAGGTCACACTGGCTCCAGTGTCTCTGAGAGCCTCTACCCTGTTCCCATTAATGGTCACCCAGGTGCTATATTTCTTTGTGTTAGGGGGCACCTGGTTTCCTGGGACCATCTCACTGTCCCCTAGTGAGACAAGGGTCATTTCTGCGGGATCCCCACCCTCCTGTGGGCACCCCTCCTCCCCAAGCGCTACACTAGCCAACACTTTGGACTGTCCACCAGTGGGTGGCTGTGTCCCCTTCGGGCACTTGGGGTCCCCCTTAAAGTGACCTACCTGGTCACATGCATAACACTTGCGGGGGCCGGTCTCAACAGGCTTCCCTGTAGAGACCCCTTTCTTCTTATCACCGGGGGCTGGGAACATTTACCCTGGGTACTAGTTTGGGGCCCTTTAGAGAACTCCTGTGCTTTACCCTTGTCCCCCACCTTTCTGCTGGGGACCCTGCCCACCTTTGGCTGAGTCTCCCCCAAACGCTTTCTTGTGGACCCTGGTACTCACCCAGCGGTCCGCTTCCATAGCAAGCTTCCTGGGGTCAGTTAGCTTACTATCAACTAGGTGCTGGCGCAGATCTGCAAAACATAGACTAGACAAGTGCTCCCATGCAATCAAGTTGTAGAGCCCCTGAAAATCTGTTACACTACTGCCCTTTACCCAGCCATCCAGAGACCTGCAGAACACATCCACACATTCCAACCAAGTGTTGGCATCGGACTTCTTACTGGACCTGAACTGATACCTGTACTTTTCAGGAGTAAGACCATACTTAGTGAGAAGGGCATCCTTCATGTCAGCATAGGTGAGGTGATACCCCTTACCCAAAGCTATCAGAGCATCCCTTGCTTCTTCAGGGAAAAGTGGCCACAATCCTGCTCCCCAATTCTCCTCAGGGACCCCATTCATGTGTATGGCTGCCTCATAACCCTGAAACCACCTTTGTATGTCATCCCCCTTCTTGAACTCCTTGCCTACATTCTTGGGAATGTGCACAATCCTGTCTGCTTTTCTGGACGAATTGCTGCCACCATCTGAGCCTGACTTACTCCTAAGTTCTAGCTCCTTCAGTTCTCTCTCATGCTCTAAGAGCATCTTCCTCTCCTCTATGGCCAATCTCTTCTCCTCCCGCTCACTCTCCAGCCTGAGCTTCTGCAGCTCAAACTGCCTTGCCTCCCGCCTGTCCTCCAGCTCCTCTGGGGACAGACTGCTGCTGCCTGACCTGGCGGGTTCCCCCTACCCAAAAGCATATCCACCCTGGAAATAGGCTCCTCCACCTCCTCACTGAGATTACCAGGCTGCCCACTGGCATGTCTGGCTGCTACCCAGGCCCTCAGCGCCTTCTGTAGCTCCTCCTTCCTTGTGAGTCCTTTAATTTGGACTTTCAGGTTTTTACAAATTGCTCGTAGTTCCTTTAAGGCGTAGGTTTCCAACCTATCCTCCTCAAAGATAATTTCCAGAGATGCAACGGATGATGCAGCTGTGTCAGGCATGACAAAAGTAGTGAGTTGAAAACTGGCAAGATCAAAAATAGGCCAAAAGAAAAAGAACCAGTATGTGGTACGTAATGGTCTGCGATATGGTAGTAGTGCACACCAATCACTGTAAGTCAAGTGCAAACACAAGTCCTATCCTCACCGCTGACAACCAATGTTAGAAATGGGATCTCTAGTTGGCAAGGGCTTGCACCTTTGTCCAAGTAGGGACCCTTCTTCCTAGTCAGGGTAAGGGTGTTACACTCGTGAAGTAACCCCTCCTCACCCTCGTGGTAGCTTGGCACGAGCAGTCAGGCTTAATTCAGAGGCAGTGTGTAAAGCATTTGCACATAACCAACAGTAGTACAGTGTAAGCACTACAAACGGACACCACACCAGTTTAGAAAAATAACCAATTTTTATATACTCAAGACAAGACCAATTACGACAAAAATCCACAATACTGTACTTTAAAAACGAATACTTGATAAGGTAACTTCTTCTTTGCAGGAATAGTTCAAAAACAAAGTTCGTACGAGTCGGTAGCTCCGTCCGAGTCTACCGCGATGCTGAAAACCACAGAGTCTAACAGTTCCAGCCGACCGCGTTGATACGGGCCAGCAGAGTCGTGAACAGACTCGGTCACAGTACCTTTCTCGTTGTGGCTGGTACGGAGTGTACGAGCCGGTCGGCGTTCGTCGCGGTTGCGGTGCAAGACGGAGCGATGCAAGGTGCGGTGTCCCTCGATGCGGTGCAGGCAGCGGCTCGATGAGCGTCGTGCAGATGGAGTCGGTGAGTCCAAGGCGTGCGATGCAGGGTGAGACGATGCTCGATGCGGTGCTGACAGGTTGCGATGCAGGCGACCAAGCCGGAGTGCGGGAGCTGGCGTCGGACAGCGGTGCGAGTCGGAGCGGTGCATCGCAGACGTGCGAGCGGTGCCCCAAATGCGATGCGGTCACGACTCTTGAGCCAGTTGCAGCGACCGCGTCGGTCGGGTCCGGCTGGTTCAGTGAAGCGATGCGATGCGAACTGCGGTGCCCACAGGTCACGGTGCAAGCAGCGGTTCGGTGTTGGCGGCGTCGGACGTCGCCCACGGTGAGACCAGGGTTGCGATGCGAAGCGGGGCGATGCGGTCTGCGGTGCAAACAGGTCACCGGCCAGGGATGGATTCGGTTGACGGAGTCGGTTGCGGTTCCCTTCCTCTGTGGCAACTGAAACAGCGTTCCAGAAGCGGTACCCAGAGGCTTGTGAAGTCTTTGTAGTCCCTGAGACTTCTTAACAGGAGGCCAGCTCGGTTCCAGGCCCTTGGAGATACTCAGCACAAGTTTGTAGAAAGTTCCGTCCTTTCACTGCCCAAGGCAGAAGCAGCAGCTGCAGGCCAACCCAACAAAGCAACAACACAGCAAAGGGGCAGTACTCCTCCTGGCAGCTCTTCCAGCTCTTCGTCTTGGCAGGTTCCTTGATTCCAGCGAGATCTAAATTCATGGGGTCAGGGCCCCAATATTTATATCCCAAATTCCTTTGTTCTCTGAAGGCAGAGAGGCCTTTGCCTAGTCCAAACCAGTTCTGGAGCACTTTGTTGACAAGTCTCCGTCCCTTCTTTCAGAGAGTGGAGAGGTGTGGTGCAGCGGCCAGGGCAGCTGACTTCGGAGCACAGGGCTCACGGTTCGATCCCCGACTCCGGCGGCAGCTCAGCTCAGCACCATGTGACTCTGGGCAATAGCTCACTTAATTTCCACGACGGCCCCCAGCGCCTTGAGACCCGTAAGGGTGAGTAGTTCGCGCTTTACAAATACGGATTTAGATTTAGAGTAGGCCAGGGACATCAGACGCACCACAGGAGGTGGAGCCAGCATTGTGGAGGGAAGGCACTGTCCTATTCAGGGCCCAGGTGCAACTCCTCCCACCCATCTACATGTAGATCTTGCTATTCAGCCCTGTGCTGACTCACCCAGTCTCCTGGCATCCCCCAGCCCCTGTCACTCACACTCCAGACAAGGAATACACAACCTCGCAGAGGCAGGCTTGGATGGTTAGGCAAGAAAATACCCACTTTCTAAAAGTGGTATTTTCAAACCCAGAATGTTAAAACCAACTTCACTAAAAGATGCATTTTATCATTCTGAGTCCAGGCATACTAAACTCGAATTTCTACCATGTTCCCGGGGTCAGTTAGGATTATAAGCTATAATAATCAAAACTGCCCGTTCTGGCCTATGGGGAACAGGTAGCCTTGCAATAGTGAAAAACGAACTAGGCTGTAATTCACTATCAGGACATGCCACACCACCAGGGCATGTCCTACCTTTCGCATACAACGCACCCTGCCCACAGGGGTACCTTGAGTCTACCTTAGGGGTGACTAACATGTAGAAAAGGGAAGGTTTAGGGACTTGCAAGTGTGTGCACTTGCCAAGTCGATATGGCAGCCCCAGGCTGCGCACAGGCTCTGCAATGGCAGGCCCGAGTTACACTTTACGGGCTGTTTGTGTGGGTGGCACAATCCAGTGCTGCAGCCCACCAACAGCATTTGGTCTATAGGCCCTGGCACTCGCAGTGCACTTTACAAGGGACTGACACATAAACCAAATAGGCCAATCATGGAAACGCCAATCCATAACACATTTTATACCGGAGCACTTGCACTTTCCCACTGGACAGCAGTGAGGAAAGTGCGCAGAATCATTACACCAGCAAAAACAGAGTCAAAACCGGGAGGTCAGAAAGCAAAAAGTCAGGGGAAACACGCCAAAAGATGCCAAGTCTAACAGTGATAATTACAAGGAATTCCTTGTATGGTGCAAAACCAAAAAAACTGCCTCTAACTCCAGTTCGAGACCGTTTTTTAAGACCAGAAAATAGCTGATCTTAAAAATGGTGCAAACACTTGGGGCCTCATTTCAGAATGTTTTGGTGCTGGACAGTGCTGCAAGGAATGTTGCTGCGCTGCCCTGCGACAAAACTACAGGGCAGGAATCAGCACCATCAATAAGATAGGGCGCGTTCCTGGGACTTATTCATGAAAAGTGTTGCATCACTGCGACAAAACAGCATTGCAATCATGTCGCAATTAATGACAGATACGCCTGGAATCCTGACGTATCTGTCAGTGCAAAAGTCACGCATTGCTGCAGTTGTGTCAAAAGCATGACGCAACTCCAGTAATGCATGGGGCAGCCTATCCCTGTGGCACTGTGTCACCCTTATGCCTGCCACGAGGCAGGCGTCAGGTACTGACGCAGTGGTGTCCTACAATTGTTGCAGTGAAATCTGATGGATTTCGCTGTGACACTCCTATGAGGCTTTGTTGCGTGGGAACGCCCACGCTGCATACATCCTACCTGATGCAGGTATAATGTGGCACAGGGCTTCACAAGGTCACGCATATGCCTAGATGCGTCACTTTGCAAATACGGCGCAACGTGGTGCAAGAATCACGCTGCAAGTGTGTCGAGAAAATGACGCAACGGCGGGGTGAAACTGTCAGAAGGGGCTCATGAATAAGCCCCCCTGTCTTTTTCCCCTAAGTTGGCGCACAATTGCTGCCATGCGCCAAAGCAGGCATCCTTGCGCCATAGTGCAAGGGTGACTGTGTTGCGGAGTTGACTGAAGTTGTGGCTCCATCAAATGTGTCAGTGGAAGAATACGACTGGGTACCAACATTTGAATGGGATTAATTCAATAGCTTTTGCAGTGCACTTTGGGCTCAGCGGTTAAAGTATTGGTGGATGTTAATTGGAAAAGCATGCGGGGATGCGCCACAGGTGTTTAAAGTAGAGTGAGGAGAAAGCGGGGCACTAGAATGGTTTTGAACATGACAGAAAGCAATCACCAGAACAGTTTGTGAAGGTATGGGCTCGTTTTGATAAAATTTCGCTAGAGGGATAACTTGGTTGAAAGAGGTTTTTTACCATACACTAACGGGAATCAAGCAGTGACATTTTAAATAGGCAGAAGGGAAACGAGTGAATTTGTGATAGTCGGGGAGAGGCTGCTCTGGGAAAATTTTTGAATTCAGCGGGCAGACGTTGATTGTGGGGTGAGTCGCAATTTAAGGCATGTATTTTTAACATTTGGTGCATTGTTTAACATGCTTAGGCAGTTTAAAGACATAGTCTAAAAGGAATGTTTTGAATTTGTAGAGAACCCCTGACGAATGGCCAGGAACGGCCTGAAATGCATTGGGTGATACAGATTAACCTTTGAGGATTACTTATGCACACTCCGTGCTCCAGAATAAGGCCTGGATGGGCATTTCAACAGCATTTAGGACATAGTGAATAAGTGCCTCTCATGTGATTGGAGAACAAGCAATGAATCTTGAAAAGGCGTGGATTTAATTGGAATAAAATTTTGAGAAACTGGATTAATTGTGGCATCTTTGTTATGCATGAAGCAACGCTGTGCGTCCGGCATTGGGGCATCACCTCGCCCCATTTCTTCAAGTGTTTCCATCTCTTCTTGAGACATCTGCAGGTGGGGCTGGACTAGTGGAGGGCGGGAGTGAAGCAGTTGGCCTTCTTGGAGTGTTGATTGACTGGTCTTTTCTTGAGGGGTGCCAGTGTGTTGGTGCAGTTGGAAATCCATCGGTGGAGGTTGCGCGCTGTGGTGTTGGCGTCTGTAAGCGTTGCCGAGTGGTGGTGCTCAGGGAGTTGACAGGAAGTTCTTCGCTGGCCTTGATCCAGACGCGATGGGGGGGCAATGATGGCAATGGTGTACGGTGGGCGTGGTAATAAACAATGATGGTCGGTACAGGAGAGTCCTGTGGTGTGGCTGTAGTTGAAGTTCCCGCTGGTGGAGAAGACAGGCTAGAGCGTGTCAGGCTATGTGGGTTGGTGCGGTGACTAGCTGCTTGAGTCCGATGTTGGCGAGGATCCCCAGAAGGGGGTGGTGTTCTGGTCACTGGGGTTGTCCAGGTGGAACTTGAGGTCTCCGAGTAGGATGTAGTCAGTGGATGGGAGAGCCTGGGGTGCGATGAGGTCTACAATGGCATTGGTGAATGGGGGTTCATGGCCCGGGGTGAGGCAGAGGGTGGTGTTGGGGTTTGTCCGGATCTGGAAGTGGAGGTGTTCCATGGTCACCGTCGGGTCATTAGAGTGCGTGGTCAGTCGGAGTGTGCCTTTTTTGAACAAAGGCAATGCCTCCTCCTGGCCACTTGGGGTGGTCCGTGCGGGTGAATTGGTAGCTGTGGTGGATGGTGATGGCGATGTCCGGTCCGGAGCAGAGGTTGGTCCAGGTTTCCGTGAAGAAGGCGATGTCTGAAGAGGTGGCGTCGAGGAGGTCCCAGATTTCTGTTGCTTGTTTGTGGAGGGACCGCACGTTGAGGAGGATGCAGTTGAGCCGGTCGGCTGCGCTGTTGGTCGGCTGGGCGGCAGGAGGTGCTGGTGTGCTGATGTGGCAGAAGGTGCATTTGCAGTTTTGACAGGCGCAGGGTGCAAGAGAATTCTACAGTGTTGCTAGATGGCAGGCGGTGTGGCATCCAGGTTTGATGGTGAGGAGGGTGCTGGAGGTCCGAGAGGAAGGGTCCTTGGTGCTGTGCTCAGTCCAGGGGCGGACGGTCACAGACCGGCTTGCCTTTGGCGCACCAGTGGTATGCCCGCTGCGCATGGCCGCACAGCGGCTGCTATTATGTAGTGCTGCAGGGGCAGACTGGACAGCTGGGAGGTGGGAAACATGGGAAAGGACACGGGAGGGGGCGGGGACGCAGGGGGAGCAGGGGTTGTAAATAAAAAGAATTTAAATTCTTACCTTCAGGTTGGGTCCCGCGTCTTCTGTGCTCCTGATCTCCTGAGTCTGCTTCCAGGAACAGGAGGCAGGCAGCCATGCTCCCTCCCCTAAGCCAATCAAAACGCTGCAATGCGGCGTTGTGATTATTCTTGAGCGCCGTGCCAAGGCGTTCAGCCCGGGGCTGGACGGGTGGGCATGTTCTCCATGCAGACTGTAATGCAGACTGCATTGAGAACAGGGATGTGCGCATGACTGCTTTGGGCGGCCTGAAAGGGCCGACCAAACAGTCATTGCACACTTGAGTGGGCATACCACTCCACCTGTGCCCTGCTCCGTGAGTAGAGCAGCCCCACCCACCCTCCCACCCACAAAGGAAACATAGCATGAGTACATCAGAAAGTTATCATCATGTTATGTTTCCTCTTCTTGCACTGCTTGAAAGCAGTGGGGCGATGCTCTTCCGCCATAGCAGATGAGCCACCACTGGGGGTGCGTCACCCCCAGGTGCTAGGCCTGGGCCCGACTCGACCCCCGGGCCTCCTCCTCTACGCATCCCACCTTCTCCTCACCTGGACATTGACACCGGGGCGCAATCCGCTGCACTCTTTCCAAATCTGTGACTCAGCCAGCAGGCGCCTCAGCCAGGTGGGATTTCACTAGCCAGGGTACAGCAGTCGCCGCCAAGTCCGGTTGAAGGAAGTGGCCCTCTAGGGCCACTCGGTTTTTCTCACAACCACCTGCTTTGCCTTCCCAAGAATGAAGAGTCGGTCAGACAGTAGAGAATACAAGCAAGCATTTATTATCAATACTCTGCAGAGGAGCCCGTCATGACCTGCACCCTAAGATGACCGGAGAGGGACTGACTCTCCCAGGTATAGGAATAACAATTATACATTTCAGCAGGAGCACAAGACACACCCACCCAGTAACTTTCCACAGAAGGCAGCAAGAAACAAAGAGGTCACACAAGGATGAGCTAAGAGTCTGAGGCCGGGTACACACTATCTCTCTGGCAAGGTCATTCTATTTGTGCCTGCAGCTGAGCTAGTGGGAGCAGGCTCCGTCTCATGGGAAAGGTATGCAGAAGTATAAGCAATATATCCACTAGTACAGCGAGGCCCAACCTTAGAAGAAAATGCACCCCAGCAGCTTTCTGCTGAAGCAAGCAGTACATACATATTCAGTCACAGTCTAATATGGATTGCGAAATACAAAAATGGAGTCACGCGAGCTAACTAAAGCTTACATGCTGCGAGGATAACTCAGTGGGTTGCATACAAACGTGGCAGCGGCTACTAACTTAGCCTTATAATGCTAACCTAATATAGCACAGTGCAAGAATAACACAGCTATGAGATTTTCAGACTAACAGACCCTCCTTTTAGCATTATATGCTAAGGAACTTTATTTGGCTATCCGGTAGGGTCTTTACAATTCTAAGTGGGGAGAAAGAAAATTCATGGTCACTCAAATCGCAAAGGGAAACAAGACAGCACAGGTATATCAACATACATATAATCTTCTGAATGTAAGGCACCCTCCTTTTCAGCTGATCTAGTTGTATACCCTTGGTGTACTACTATGTTCTTCAACACTGTGTCATGGTCAGACTGTATCAAAAACTCTATAAGTATTCATTATTATAAAGCAGGGAAACTATAAACCTATTGACCTAAGATAGATCTACATCAACGCTCAACAACCCTCCTTCTGAAACATGTTCTCAGCACTTATACTGTATGAGTGTCCTTTCCTCAGCATTCAATGTACTTACGCAGTAAATGCAACAAACTGGGAGACAGTGTATACAAGGGTCTATTTATTGTGGCACATATTTTATATTATAACTGAGGATGAGCACAATTCGTAGATGAGGCAGCAAATATAGTGGAGATACAAAAACGAACTGTCATACTAACTATCATGAAAGGTCTCTGCCCAATATACACATTCTTTTGTAGGGCATGAATCACTAAATGCATTATTGAGGACTGGAGAACTGAGTCGAAGGTACACCAATCTGAACAACTGTATTATCATTTTATGTCCTCTTGTTCTCCCCTGTGCGAGGAGCCAAAGTAACAAACATGTTCACAAGAGAAGCAGGTGCTGCATGAACTTGGGAATGCACATAATACTTCTCATTCTGGGAGTAGCATGTTCCTAACACCATTATTAGCACAATAACAACTATGGATGCAACTTGTATTTTCTGTGTACTGACCCGCTCTGAACAGGGAGGGGCAAAAGAGCTATTTTCCTCGTCAATTGGGGAACCAAATGGATACATGGTGATTGGGAGAGAAACAAATGCAATAGAATTGGTGACCAGGGAACAAGATGGACAAAACTCTTCTTTCCAGTGTCTTTCAGAGAGCCATCACTGGTAGGCTCCTATTGTTCATCTAGCGTAGGCGCTATTGAGCACCGGCGGTGCAGCTGTGAGTCCAGCTCGGATCCAGATCCCACGTTGCAGGGCAAGGTATTTCTCTCTCTAGAATCACAGTCCCTTTGCCCCGTTCGTTGACTGACCAAACAATGCACCAAACTCTCTTCCTCTACTCTATCGCTGGTACCTGCACCCTATTCTTCATCCATGAAGTCCATCCCTATTAACCCTATTCTACCTTGGTACACTGTTCCTCCGTCGGGCGGATGTTGTACTGTACACAAAAAGGGGGTCAAAGGAAGAAGGGGGTCAGACTCGAGATGGGCCAAGGGGCAGAGGCTCAAACACAGGTGAGCCCACCGGCTAGGCTCAATGGGCTGGGACTGAGGCACAAGTAGACCAACATGTTGGGGCTCCTAGATAGCCCTTCTCTCTCTTTCTCCTCCTCGGTGGTACTGCCTCGTCCAGCATGTCTTTGCTCTGCAGCTCCGCCTTGTTCGTATTCATAGGTGTTCCATAACGAGCAGCCAGGCTGTGCATCACGTTCAACCCCTCTCTCTCCCAATGACTGAAAGGCGTCCCGGACCTATTAGCGAGTATTAAACGAACATTTAGTGAACTGGCAAGGGTAAAACGTTACACAATTAATAATTTTTGTTTCTGTTCTCTCCCAATCCCAAGTAGTAGGGTACTAAGCTGTGAAAGAATAATTCGGACCTTATCTGTCCATTCCTATATTATTTATCTGAAGAACCTCAAAAGGGAATTTTCAAGGCAATGGCTCCTTTGTGTTTCTTGTCGTAGCAAGCTTGTGTTCAATAAGTCATAGAGATCACGACACTTCTTCTACTTTGCGAACCTTCGCTACTGTGCAGGACTGCAGACACCTCTAGAATTATTTTTGTCTCGAGGAAGCCAAGATAAATATTGCGTTTGTGACCATGCTCTCATGTTACAGGCGTGGGTGGGAAGTCTAAAACTGCTAATTTAACAGAGATCCTTATTATACTAACTAACTGACAAATTAAGCATAATGTAGCAAGTACATGAATTCTCCAGCAAAACTTGTTGTTGCAAACAAACTCCTGTAGAGCTATGCTTTCTTCAAAAACCGTTAACCACTAAAATGTGTGGTGCGCAATTACCGAGGGCATACAGGCACCCTCGCTAGTATTGTGAATCATGCATACCATACATTCCACGATCTGGGCCATGTGTCATTATGATCAGGGGAAAACCTATTCACCAGCTCTAGTAAGGGCTGTCAGCTCAATTACACAGGCTAACTGATAAAGGACTCGTGATGCCTCTGCGACCGTATGTAGTGTTGCGATAACATGAACAATGATGGTGGTGCCACCTGGGCATTCAAACGAAAGCCACCGACATATAGTTCCCCTTAAGGATCAAATAAGGGAGCATCAGTCTAGTCTACCCGTCCTTTCATTTTCATCCAATTCCAATTCCCTCAATTTACAGAAAGGAGGGGCAGTAACATGGCGTACTTCAAGGTGACACATTTATTTTTTCTATTTTTTTTTTTTTTTATCCTGACAATTTGTTCAAACAGTGTTATTTTATAGCCAATTAGACGTGCACTGGTGAGGTGCTGTGACTCTGTTTATTCAAAAGCATATTCACAGCATCCTGTGAAATGAATGGCTAAAGCGAGCCCAACCGATTGTCTCATGGCCGTTCCTAGACAGCTCGGGTAGGCTCAAAAGAGAGAGAGAAAACGCACAACAACAAGCTGTCTTGCGTACTTACCCCGCAAAACAGCACACACCAATACATATGGTAAGCACATAAGCCAAGGAAAATGTAAAACCCACAACCGTCTTGTGTACGCACAACACAAAAGAGGGCACAACAATACATGTACCAAGCACAGAAACCACAGAAAAACGCAGTGTGTTAGTTGCCCAAAAAGCCTTTTTCATGCACGTCATGCATCTCATGCGTTGTTAATGCACTTAATTTGCCCAGGAGCTAGTCTCCTTCTCCCCTTCGACAGTAGGTGACCTAAGCAGGTGACTCCCTGTCGAAAATACTTACCCCTCTTTGCAGAGAAAGAACCTCCCCTATCAGTCAAAAGTAAATATAAGAACTATTTGCTAAAGAAAAACTAATGTCTTTTGTTGGCGAATGTAAGTACCTTTGTGCAAAATAAGTACCCTTCCCTCCAATCAATGCTAGGGGAATATGCACTGCAGACAACCCCTGCTCACCCCCTCGGGAACTTGCTACGAGCAGATAGCCTCATCCCAAAGGCAATGAAGCAAGTATTCATAGCAATACTCACAGTAACACAATAGAACATCAAACAAAGACACCATACCAAATGCACATTCACAGTCTCAACCATACTGAGACCAAACAGTCTATCCACAATCAGGCAGAAACACACAAATAAGCTGGACAAGAAAATAGCCACTTTCTAAAAGTGCTTGTTGCAAACACAGACTTTAAAACCATACTTTCCAAAAGATATATTATCAAATTCTGAGCTCAGTCCTATTGTCTATCTTATTCCTATGAAGGATATACTTGCACAATGTTACAAAAAAATAATTCTCCATTCCGTCCTATCAGCAGGACCGCCTTGCAATATTGAAAGAAGAATATGATAACCTTTCACCACCAGGGCACAACATACGCACACCAGCACACATCAGTACATATCCCGCTCTTTACACACACCACACCCCACCCGGGGGCCTTGACTAGCAACTGTTTATTTACCAGCCCTGGCACCATGTGTGCACTTCACTAGGGGTCTACTAGTAAAACAAATATGCCAATCAGGGAGAACTAAGCACAATATCCATTTGCACAGGAAACACTAGCACTGTGACACTGATCAGCAGTGGCAAAATGCCCACAACATCTAAACCAGCAAAAACGAAATCCAGCACAGCATCAAAAACATAGGAGGTAGAGGCAAAAAGTCATGTAAAACCACACCAAGGATGACATGTCTAACACTATCTAACTGTGCTGTCCCTACAACTTGGTTGTGTGTCTGAAACAAAGAGCAGGGAACTACCCTGTATTTTAAACTTTTTATAGATGCCCTGTCTTTCTTTTACCAGCCAATGTTATTCCAAACAAAGACCCATCATCTATTTCATAAGCAATACTTCCAAAGAATGCACTTTAGATCAGCAACAGAAAAATATTGAGCAGCAGAAGAAACATAAAAATAGCCAGAATAGCTGACAACTGGAGGGCCACATTCTTATTTTCTCCTTTGAACTGCTAACAGGTCAGTCACAATTGCAAACACAATTGAAAAAGGACTATTACAATGTACCAGCCTTCTCCTCAGCAGCACATTTTCTCAACCAAATCCGGAATCATACACAACAAGGCTCGTGAAATCTGCAGGAATCCCAGCTCTACATCACCTGTTGCCCACAAAATGGGTGGCACATCTGCAAAAACTCGAGGGAAAACAAACACTACTAAACTTATCACATGCTCACCATAACTAGGCCTCAACTGAAATGAAAAATTCACAATAAAAAAGTCCAATGATCGGAGCAAGAGAGCACAAAACATGTGCTAAACTAATGCGTCTGAAACACCTACAAATACACACATACCACTGTACTATGTTTAATACATAACAGAAGGAAACAATACAGACCAATCACTTCCCAAAATGTACAACCAAGTCGCTATTGCAAAAATACAATAAAAATGAATCTGCAAATAAACAATCAAATTCCTCTTTTGAGACACAAATCCTGCCCACTAAAATCTAAATGACACCTCCACTCCCTCATCTTTCCCCTGACAGCAACAGCCAGAACAGCCTGAACGTCACTGCAGGGATAAAAACAGCAGAAAGAAAAGGACAGCATTTTCAAATTGACTTTTCTGAGAACAATGCTACAGCTGTCTCTGGCTGGGCCATTTTAAAATGTGCATCTTAATCAAGAATCTGATAATTAACATCATCGGGTGTACAGTAATCTGCGCTTTTTTCTTTGCAAAACTATTCTTTTCCTGCGAGGCCTGTATCACAAACAACAAATTGGCTACTTTTCTCAAATGGGCCTATTTATGCTGCAACCATCTCTAAAACTGGGTTGGTAATTTCTCTTTTTAAAACTCCTACAACAAAGTCTGGACCTTCCACTGTTTTCACAATGGACTTGGTAAATACATAATTGTTAGTGTTAAAACTCCCATTTTCAAATACAGTAACCTTGTTGAAATGTGTTCTCTTTTTGTTTCTGGAAATAATCCACATTTGCTCTGGATTTACTTATTTAAATTAATTTTAGCATTTTCCATATTTTATGGGAGCATCTGGGCTTGAAAAACTCCTGTCAGTGGTACTTGTTTCTGAACTGACATTTACATTTGCTGAACTGGCACATTTTGCACCTGCATTTCTCTCTATTCTGCGCCTTTCCATTTGCTGCATCATATTTAAATTTACATTACTTCTTCCAATGCTCAAATCTGTTATAAAGATGGCACAAGGATACTGTTTCCAAACGATGAACCTTTTCTTCTAGCTCTTGTGTTGTTCCTTTAGTCCGTTCCCAATTAACATCTTTTCCTGGCATTCTGCCTTTCAGGCAAAAAAAACCTGGCTCTGCACTATGCAGCTCAGCCTGTCTGTGCCTGACACAGGAGCTGCTCCTTGAATGAGCCCTCCCTTCACAAGAACACTCTTCCCAGCGTCTCTCCTGTCCTGTCTGCTGCTTTCAGTCCTCCTGCTCGATGAGCCCCCTCCTTGGGAATGCCTCCCTTATCACACCGAAGGTCATGGCAAGCCGGCCACAAACTGAATTCACATGCTATGTCTTTCAACTTTGAAAATCCTTTTTATTCAGCTAAACACTCACAGCCCGGAGCTTGAAATACTTTTTCCAAATTAAATACACGTTCCATTGTGGGCAAATCCAAATGAAACACACCCACTTAGCAGTTCGTGTCTGAAGCTGGAAAGCTCTAAATACAAACACACTGCTTTCCTTCCCAGAACTCCTGCCTCCCCCCCCTTTTTCATAGAGGGAGAGCACATTCAGCGCTGCTGAATTACGAGCATGTATTTCACCTCTCCTTACTGCACCTTTAGAATACGTGTCTGTTGAGCACAAAGATATATTACCTTGAATCCTCACAACACTGTTTTTAATTTAAATGCGCATCCCTTCCTTACATTTTTCTCATGTTGTACTCTTCCTATATCAAAACAAATATACATTCTTGCTAGTATATCTGATCAAACCATATTTCTATTTATATATTATTTTATTTTTTTATTCTTCAAAATTTAAAGTGTCATCCTTCCAATGGGCATCTGCAGAACAAAATGACAACAAAAGACCAAACTAAGCTCATTCCAGACATTGTCAAGAAGGGCCCACACAACACAGCTTGCTGAGGCAAGGCATCCTTACCTCCACACGAAGAGCACAGTCGCTACTCACTCAAACAAGCATTTCACAAGCACCACCACTGACATCGGTCCACAAACCTCATAACACTCAAACACAACAATCAAACCACAAGTCAGCTCGGAGACTGCATCAGAACAAAACAGTCCAAAGACTGCACCAAGACAAGTAGACAGCCCAGAGACTGTCCAAGTTCAAGAAGACAGGCTCTAGCTCCAGACCTTTTGCAAGCATAGACCAAATTTCCAGTTGGCCTGGCAGATTGTTTGCAAACAGTCCCAAACCTTTTTGAGCGCGGACCAAATTTCCAGTTGGCCCGGCAGACTGTTCACGAACACTCTGTGTCTTTTCCAAGGGTCCGCAGACCCACCAAGTACAAACCAAGACGGTATTAAACCGCACCAAGACACAGTCCATCGACTCATGTCGTTCAAGCAAGGCAGTTCGCAAACTGCACCCAAGACAGTCCAGAGACTGTACCAATACAAGAGGACAGGCCTCAGCCCCAGACCTTTTCAAGAGCAAATCCATTTACCAGTTGGTCTGGCAGATTACCTGTGAACAGTCCCGGACCTTTTCACAAAGAGTCCAATTACCAGTTGGCCCGGTAGACTGCTCTCAAGCGCTCTGTGTCCCTCAAGGGTCCGCAGACCCACCAAGTCCAAGACAAGCGGTCGGGAGACTGTACCAAGACACAGCCCGTAGGCTTGTGCCGTTCAAGCAAGACAGTCCAGAGACTGTACCAAGACACAGCCCGTCAGCTCGTGCCGTTCAAGTATGGTGCCATTTTTCCAAGAATCAAATCACTCACCTGGTGCACACAGGTCGAGTCAAGCTATTCTCCACTGCCGACTCTTCAGACCAAACAGTCAACTGCAAGGTTTCGCCTTCTCAGGTCCCCAGCCAAGGGCCACTAGCCGAAGATCCGTCTGATCAAGAGGGCGGGGCAGCTGCGAGAACCAAGCTCGGTTTTGTATGTGAGGGGCCCCGATCCGCCTGACCGACCAGACACCACCCCGGCCCCTAAAAATCTGATTACGGGTGAGGGGGCCCTTTTGCGGGGTCCCTGTTCAAGCACCAACTGAAGGAAGTGGC
The DNA here is from genome assembly GCA_963921515.1 of Calotriton arnoldi. NCBI lineage: Eukaryota > Metazoa > Chordata > Amphibia > Caudata > Salamandridae > Calotriton > Calotriton arnoldi. Next base: position 1,443,605 of record CAWUFW010001157.1, on the reverse strand, counting down.
CCTCACAACCACCTGCTATGCCTTCCCAAGAATGAAGAGTCGGTCAGACAGTAGAGAATACAAGCAAGCATTTATTATCAATACTCTGCAGAGGAGCCCATCATGACCTGCACCCTAAGATGACCGGAGAGGGACTGACTCTCCCAGGTATGGGAATAACAATTATACATTTCAGCAGGAGCACAAGACACACCCACCCAGTAACTTTCCACAGAAGGCAGCAAGAGACAAAGAGGGCACACAAGGATGAGCTAAGAGTCTGAGGCCGGGTACATACTATCTCTCTGGCAAGGTCATTCTATTTATGCCTGTAGCTGAGCTAGTGGAAGCAGGCTCCGTCTCATGGGAAAGGTATGCAGAAGTATAAACAATATATCCCTAGTACAGCGAGGCCCAACCTTAGGAGAAAATGCACCCCAGCAGCTTTCTGCTGAAGCAAGCAGTACATACACATTCAGTCACAGTCTAATATGGATTGCGAAATACAAGAATGGAGTCACGCGAGCTAACTAAAGCTTACATGCTGCGAGGATAACTCAGTGGGTTGCATACAAACGTGGCAGCGGCTACTAACTTAGCCTTATAATGCTAACCTAATATAGCACAGTGCAAGAATAACACAGCTAGGGGATTTTCAGACTAACACGGTGGGGAACCTCCCGATGCAGGTGATGCAACAGGGCCCCCTTAGGAGTGAAGTTGCAGCGCTCCCACACACAAGTTCAGCACAGATCAGGGCCCTCACCCTCCACAGCGTCCGGCCAGCGCAACATCCTCTGGCCTGTGATGCAGAGAGATACGGCCCACCATTGGTAATCTCCTCCGTGCACCCCGGTGTAGTGGTGGCGCTTGGTATGCGATGCAGACCTCCCTACATTGGTGCACAGGAGCGCCTCTACCGTTCACAGCTCCAAGGGACACCAGGCGGTCTTCTCACAGAGGTCAGCAACGTGTCTCCATGTGACCTGGCAGACTTCACCACCAGATAAGGGTGATCGCCAAAGCCTCAATGTCTACCACCTTCGCCCAGCAACTCCACAGCACTTCCACATCCCACTCCGAGTCCCAGACGCAGGCCTAGCGAGGCCTCCGGGCCCTGGGGACTGTCCGTGCTTTCAAGGTTTTGGATGCCATGGTGTTGCAAGGAGTGCGCAATGATAAGTGACGCATCACTGGTTTTGCCCAGCGATGCGCCTCTTTTCATGATTGTAGCCCTGGATTTCCTCTTCCCCTGGGACTCTGTCATCCTGGCTGTTGGGGGGCTTGGAGGGTTGTTGATCTGTGTTGCACTTGGCCCTGACTGCTCCAATCTGCATTCCATTGGCTTTGTTTCCTATTTTTCATTGGAGGTGGACTTATAGGCTATTTTGCCCCTAGAGGCAAAAAAAGTCACGTTGGGCTGACTAACGTGAGTTTTTTGCCCGCAAATTGGCCTTTCGTCAGTTTTCGCCTGCTAACGTCAGAATTTGTATTACCTTCACGCTAGTGTTAGCGGCAGTTTTCACCGCGGCTACCTGAAACTAACGCCATGTAGCGACGTATTGTAAATACATCGTTAAGAGGGCGATCGTTTTTGGTGATGGGCCGCATTAATAAAATTGCCGCTAACTAACGTTAGCGTTAGTTAGCAGCAATTCTTGAACATAGCCCCCTTAGTATCCACACTTTCCTAAACCCACTGATGACCATGCAAAGAAAGTCTATGTCGTTTGGTAGTAAATCACGGAAACATGGATTGAGACAAGAGAGAGAGAAAACAGATGATATTTTCACATCACCCGTTCTTACTGCAGACCTGAACCTCCACTGCAGAGGTGCTGACATGTACAATAATAAATATGTATTTGGTCAACGATATTACAATTTAATTTTTGTACTATGACATCTGATATACCATGTGGCAATGTCTGTATAACCCACTCCCTGTGGTGTCTGATACCTCTAAGCCTATAGCTGAAAGATATAAATATTTTTGTACATAATGTATGGAATACCCTGATCTGCAATACATGTTATTCTATCTATAACTACCTTCAGTGAGTTAGAAATCAAGGCTGTAGTATGGATGATTCTTGATACACATAGTTCATCAGCTGAAACAATATAAATACTGATTAGTAATATACTTTCAATCCCTGCAATATACATTCCCTTCCCCTCCTATGACAATACATGATTCAAATACTGTAAGCAAAGTCTGTACAATATAGAGGGGCAGATTTACAAGCTCCTTGCGCCACTTTTGCGTCACTTTTCCCATGTTAAAAGTGACGCAAAAGTGGCGCAAGGGGCTTGTAAATCTGCCGCAGAGGATTCAGAAGCCCTTCCCATGAATAGGTGCAATAGAGTTTGTGATCCTGGAAAGGATAACTCAGATGTATAGGGTTCATAATCCTTGAAAGGATGACCTCAACACTAAAGTTCTAATCAGTATCTAAACACTTGTTTATCCAGAATGTTTCCCTTAGAACACGGTCCTTGACAACTCTTGATGAAAGCATGAAGAATTCTAATCTCCTGGCAACAAGAGTCCAGCTACATCAACTAAATATCACTATTGACTGGCAATGAACATTCTGAAAGACAAAAAACATATTCTTAATGGATCTAAGATGGAAGCCACCATTGCAAGTCTCCAGAAAGTCCTGTGGTACTCTGGAAAATGTAGTTTTGTTTTGTCTCCACTAGTATGTTTTCTTTTAGCGCAGGCTACAGAGCCACTAAGCCTCACACCAAGCAGTGCCTACATTCTGGGCGTACTGTTGACCTCCTCTTTAGTGTAAGACTCCAGCACCATTCTGAGGAGCATATCTCGGGTGAGCACAGGCCACTGATCGTGACTTCGCTTTTCATGCTGGTGTCATTCGAATTACCCTTAACTGATAACAAACATCTGTTTTCATATTAAACATTGAGTGCACGTTGGAAGGTGGCTACTGTCCGTAGAGGAACACATGGACCGGTCTGTTAACCACGTCTTCCTCTCCAGGTTCCTTTGCCTCCAGGTTCTGTCTGGAGGGATATACAGAGCAGATAGACCACTGAAGAGTGCACCTGCCTCATGCCACACAGGCATTAACGCTCACAGAGAATTCTGCACATGGCCTGTCCTTCCCAGAAACCTCTATGAGGAGGGAATATCTGCCTCAACCTGGTTCGTTGGGATTTCGAATTTTCACGATGCACTGCCATTGATTGACATTTTGCTCATGTCCTGTTCCAAGGAATGTGTCATTAGTGGAAGCTCCACTCCAGTTTATGAAAAAGCTCTATCAACACAGACCTGCATGGGCAATAATGTGGTGTGCTCTGAATGTGGAGATGCAGGCTGCCCATTTCCTCACAACTAACTGCAAGCCTGATGCTGATGATGTTGCCTGTGCAGACATCCCAGCCTGACCATGGAATTCAGAGACAATGAATCAATAAGTCCTCTGCATCCCTCACCAAAAGACATTGGGGTAGTGCCCAAGAACCAACAACCTACAATTTAAGGTGAGTGAGCGATCACATGTCTTCCCTACACTCCTGCCTATATTTGCTTGTTGCTTTTTGGACCGATCAATCTTATTCTTTCCCTGTACATACTAGCCTCCAATTTGTGTGGTGTGATCAAAGACCCACCAGCTGCCTAAATGGGCTTGGGTGCTGGAAAAAGTGTCCCCCTCTACATTGAGGTGTCACTGGACTGGGCATTGGAGTGAAGAAATTGAGCACATACCGAGATTGCTCCATAGCCCAGTCCAAAGAACTCACAGCAAGCCTGTGTTGCCCTAGAGAATGTCCTTGTGCCTTTTGGATCACACAACAACTGTTCTGGCAGGTCAGACAGATGCACTTACCCTTATCATTATCAATATCTTTCCATCCCATACGATTTTGGAGACATTGACCTGAAGTTCATATAAACCCAATATTGCAAGATATACACTTTTGAGCCAGGGGGTAAGTATATCTTTCTGTTTTTATAACTTTTGACTGTGAAAAGTGAAATTTGTGTTTTAATTTAAAAAATGTGTTCATCTCCCCTACAGGTTGCACCACTTGTATTGTGCTTTCTTGCATGTTTTCCGGTGTTCATGAATGGTTTGTGACAGTGAACAAGAGCTTTACAGCAAACAAATGATGGACGGAATGCTGACAATGCAAACATTCTCCCCCAGTCAAAAGATCTGGGTTAAATCCATCGTTCTTTTGCCCACTACGCCACCCCAGTTTGGACCCAGCCATATGCAAATCAGTCTTGACCCTGTCCCCCATGGGAACAGTCCAGACCGAACTGCCAGGCCAGGTCCTCCCTGGACCGGAAACAAGCATCCTGGGACCGGTTTCAGGGTATGTCACCCTTCTTCAGCCAGGCTAGCTTGAATCCAGTGGCACAGTGAGCAAGGGACCCACGTCTGGGCATACCCATCCCACTTAGGGCGAAAAGTGTTACAGCAAACAAATGATGGACGGAATGCTGACAATGCAAACATTCTCCCCCAGTCAAAAGATCTGGGTTAAATCCATCGTTCTTTTGCCCACTACGCCACCCCAGTTTGGACCCAGCCATATGCAAATCAGTCTTGACCCTGTCCCCCATGGGAACAGTCCAGACCGAACTGCCAGGCCAGGTCCTCCCTGGACAGGAAACAAGCATCCTGGGACCAGTTTCAGGGTATGTCACCCTTCTTCAGCCAGGCTAGCTTGAATCCAGTGGCACAGTGAGCAAGGGACCCACGTCTGGGCATACCCATCCCACTTAGGGCGAAAAGTGTTACAGCAAACAAATGATGGACGGCATGCTGACAATGCAAACATTCTCCCCCAGTCAAAAGATCTGGGTTAAATCCATCGTTCTTTTGCCCACTACGCCACCCCAGTTTGGACCCAGCCATATGCAAATCAGTCTTGACCCTGTCCCCCATGGGAACAGTCCAGACCGAACTGCCAGGCCAGGTCCTCCCTGGACAGGAAACAAGCATCCTGGGACCGGTTTCAGGGTATGTCACCCTTCTTCAGCCAGGCTAGCTTGAATCCAGTGGCACAGTGAGCAAGGGACCCACGTCTGGGCATACCCATCCCACTTAGGGCGAAAAGTGTTACAGCAAACAAATGATGGACGGCATGCTGACAATGCAAACATTCTCCCCCAGTCAAAAGATCTGGGTTAAATCCATCGTTCTTTTGCCCACTACGCCACCCCAGTTTGGACCCAGCCATATGCAAATCAGTCTTGACCCTGTCCCCCATGGGAACAGTCCAGACCGAACTGCCAGGCCAGGTCCTCCCTGGACCGGAAAAAAGCAGCTTTGCCAAATATCACAGCGTCCAAGTTCACATTACACATTGTAACCCAGGTGCACATTGTTGCAGCTGCATTTCCTTGTGCTAGTTTACGTAGTTATTCGTGTTGTCTATCTATACATCCATGGACGTGATTCAGGGGTCGCAACTGTAACCCCTGGATTGCCTCTTGCGACCCGCGACCCTGCCTTTGCGGACCCTGGCCTCAGAGGTGGAACAATCAGTGCCGGGAATATAGGGGTAGCTTGTATTACAATACCAATGAATAATGTCATATTATTCTCTACTATTGGAATAATAATATATTATTCACAATTATTGTAATAAAAAATGGAGTGCAATTAGCGGGAATGGCTCCTTTGCTGAGAGCTGATGTGAGTAAAACATTTGTTTAAATGAATGTTGTGTGTAAGTGAAAAGGAAAGTGAATGAAAGTTAGTGACAGGTAGTGAGTGATAATGCGTGAGATTGAGTATCAGTGAGTATGAGTGTGTCAAAATGAGTAAGAGTGTCTGTAAGTGAGTGACTAAGAATTATTTTGTGTGAAGGAGTGTTAGAGATTTTAAGAATCAATGTGAGTGAGAAACTATGATTGAGTCAGCGTATGAGTGAATTTGAGTGAGAGTGAATGTGAATGAGTGAGAATTTGTGAGCGAGAGTGAGTGATAATAATTGATAGTGAGAGAGAATGAGGGAGTGAGATATAGTGAGTGAGACTAAGTGAATGAGATTAAGAGATTGAGTAACATTGAATGAGTGAGTGCAAATTAGTGAAAATGATTAGTGAGAGTGAGTGTGTGAGAATGACTGTAAGTGAATAATTGTAAATGAGCATGACTTATACTGCTGAATCTGACATTTGCTTTGGCATAGTGAAGGTAATTCTTGTCTTATATAATCACCTACGGCAAAAAAATGGTATGAGCAATCCTTAGCATGACAGGCACCCGTTAAAAATATGAGAAGACTGCCAGTAATTCTTGGCATAATGTTAAAATATTGGCACTGGCACACCAGAGGTAATTAGTACTGAAGTTAGTTCTTGGCATAATGGTAAAATACTAGTACTGGCATACTAGAGGTAATTCTTGGCATATAGGGCACCTGTGAAAAAATGCTGCAGCTGGGGTACTTAAGGAAATTCTTGGCATGGTGGCACCTTTGGAAAAATGCTGGCATCAGCGCTTTGGAAGTAATTATTATCATGAGGGAGGACAACCGTGGAAAATGAGAAGTGGCAACCATGACAAAATGCTGGTCCTGGCATATTGAGGTCATTTTTGACATAGGAGTTCCCCATGATATATGGATGGCATTAAGGACAAAATTCTACTTCTGGTATATTGTATGTAAGCCTTGCCCTATGAGGGCACTCATGACAAAATATTGGTGCTGCGACACTGGAGGTAATTTTTGACATACAGGAGCACATTTCGAAGAAATGGGGTAAACTCCTGTGGAGTGTCAGATTTCTTCGGCTTGGCACAACATGAAATGGCTTGATTTTTTAAGGAGTGTACCTTCAAAGCCTATGGCGTTTTAACAAATTTAAGTGAAATTTTATTTAAAGTTCTTTTGAGCAGGAGCCAGTAGCGGCACGTGGTGGGAGTGCTGCCGGGCGCTGACGTGGGGTGGGGGAGGGTCAGGGTGGGGGGTAGTAAACTACGGATTACGGCCGATTAGAGGTTAGTAAACATATAAATAAATAAAACGAATTTCGTTGCGCGCTGCATCGCCAAATGCGATGCAGCGCGCGCAACGAAATTCATTTTATTTATTTATATGTTTACTTACCTCTAATCGGCCGTAATCCGTAGTTTACTACCCCCCACCCTGCCCCTCCCCCGCTCCACGTCAGCGCCCGGCAGCACTCCCACCACGGGCCGCTACTGGCAGGAGCCCGAACCCTATTACCATGTCTGGCTCACTTACTTCACTTGCTTGCTACAATTTAGGGTTAGCATTACGCCCAGAAACTTTCAAAGATCAAGTCAGCATACTTCTATAGGTGGTATCTAAAAAAAAGACGTGTATGTGTTGTGTTTTTAATTGTTATAATAATCATGCATTTAGTATGGATCTTCAGCAATGTCACTTATTATTATGTCATCAAGGTTAACATCATGTCACATAATCCTCTAGGAAAATTGAAGGTCAAAAGTCATATGATGTCACTACTTGTGATGTCATTAAAGTCAAAGGGCATGTGATGTCACTTTCGCTACCCCAAGAATTTTAGTGAATCGACCTCCATGCATACATTTATATATTAGGAAGTATTTTTCGTGTTTTCTTTCACAAAAATAACCAGTTTAGCTATACATTTCTTGTGACTGTACCTTGAGCTAGGCCCTGACTGTTTGGCCATGCCACTCCACCGAGGCAAAAATGGCCGGGAGGTTAACTATTCCACATAGGGGGAGTATCCAGTGTCCTGATTAGTGGGTAACACCTACAATCTCGCCTTTGATATTGCAAGATTTTTCTCTGGGACTTCATGGATCATTGTAAACGCCTGTCCTATGTTTATCTGTAACATATATGTTAAAACGGAATGTGAGAAATGTCAGGTCTGCTGCACATCTTGCCAGGATAATTGGTCACTGAATCCACAGAACCGATTGTTAAATGATTTTTTTAGTATATATATTAATGCACTAAGGGGCATATTAGCAAGACCCACGTTAAAATTATCGCCGTTTTAGCGGCAGGAAACTGCCGCTAAAACGGCGATAATGGGCTTGCTAATATGCGTTATAGAATTCCAATAGAAGCCCAGGTTAGACGTCCTGCACATCTAACCTGGGCTTCTATTGGAATTCTATAACGCATATTAGCAAGCCCATTATCGCCGTTTTAGCGGCAGTTTCCTGCCGCTAAAACGGCGATAATTTTAACGTGGGTCTTGCTAATATGCCCCTGAGTTATTAAAGTACATCATGTAATACTGCTTTGTGCAGTCAGAGGGAATTGTCAGCTGTGAGCCTCTCGAATACACACACAGAATGCTAATGATGGGGGCATAAAGAGATTTCTCCTCCTTCACACAGAGAATCTTAACCATCAGCAGATGAAAGGAATAGTTGATGTTCCAGATAGGACTCGGCATCAACCAAAAGGCACACAGGACCCCCTCGTTTCCTTTGCTTCCCTGCTTCTTATAACACGTCACTGCACTCTGGACGGGAAAAATGTATAATCTCACGGATTACACTTGTGGTTTGACAGCAGAGGTTAGAAGAGAGCGAGCGTGATTGACAGTCTAAACTGATTCCTCAGCCTGGCGAAATAGCCATGGCAGAGGTTACTACTTTGTTGATACGCCGCATGCGTCGCTATGGCAACCGATGCAGCAATTGTTATATTTCCAGTGTGCAGCAGTCTTGAAATGAAAGCCGCTATGCAGGGAAACTGGTAAGTGGTAAAGGATGGGGAATTGCCGTCTTCCAGATGTTAAGTTTCCACCCCCCCCCCCCCCGCCCCCTACCCCCCCCTTGCCTCGGTGCTCACACGGCAGACCGATACTGCGGGAATAGGGAAATAAGATGGACTTAAAACCGCAGTGCAGTGCAGCGTGCAAACATTCATGCACCTCTCAAGACCCCCACAGAGAATCATCCATTATGCAAAAACAATTTATATATGCACATTATTTTTCTCATCAATTATGCAGCTACATCATGAGCCCACTCCAAGCCTTCAAAGAGGATAAGAAAGGAGGCGTGCACCTGTTTTTGTCGGTCTAGCTTTTTGTGGGTTTCCCATAAATTTACAGCGGGCTTACAACCCGTCCACTGCTTACCAGTGGTTGGCTTTATTGTCACCCTTATTTGCTTGTTTGTAATTCAATGGCTTACCCATCTTGTATTGGTCCCTCTCCTGGAACGTGTCCACTTTACCATTCTTTTAATCGGCTGATTGTATCTTTCCACTGCTCACTTTTAGAGAACTACTTTATTCTTCTTTGGTTAAGCACTCCATGAGAGCTCTCAGTGCCAACAGCGTGTCACTTTTTTTGATGCTCTGGTGGCGCAGCACCATTTTCCATATTTACAAGGTGGCACTGAGCCACTTTGCCTGGCTTAACGCCACCTTGTAAATATGTCTCTTTTCGCTGCGGTCCTCTGCGGCAAAGGGACGTGCAATGGGTGTTGCTGTGGGCGTTCCACCCAAAACACCCATTGCTTTTTGATGCTGCACCAGATTCACAAGGCTGAGGCAGCACCAAAAACGAACGCCATGGAATACCAGGCATTAAAATTGTGCAACGAGGAGAAATTATTAATTTCTTCTTGTTTTTTGCTTTTTCCATGTATGATGCATTCTCCAGCACACATAGAAGGTGCAAATTGCCATTATTGACTGTTTATGTGCAGGAAGGTGTCACTTCCTGCTCATAAACAATTGTCCTTGCAGAGCAGACACCCTTGCCACATGGTAGCAGGGTGCCTGCGCTGGAGCTAGGCAGCTTTTTTTGCACCAGCGCTAGGGGAAACACAGGGGTGCACCATATTCTTGGGAATACGTGCATCCCTGCGTATTTAAACTGTCAGAGTGCAGCGCTGCCAAATTTGGCGCAGCTCAGCGCTCCAACATTTTCTTGTAAATAGGCCCCCATGTGTTTTCCAATGTTCAGCCTCATGTGCTTCTCCCCTGGAAAACACCCACCGCGTTCTGTGTACTCTCTCTCTCTCTCATATGCTTCTCCTCCCCGCCCCCAGGCTCTTCATGGCTCTCTCCCTTGTATGCTTCTCCCCCATGCAAAACACTACCCACCCGGTGCTCTGTGTAACCCTCTCCCTCCTATGTTCCCCCTGTTAAACATCCCTGCTCCCATACTTTGTGTTGCTCTTTTCTTCATGTGCTTCTCTCACTTGCAATCGGTCCTGCCGATGTCCTCTGTTTTGCTTTCTCCATTGTTTGCTTTTCCCCTATGCAAACTTCCCTTGCCTAGCCATCCATTTTGCTCTCTCCCTGATTTGTTACTCCTCCACACAAACCCCCCCTTGCTTTCACCTACTCCTTCTTGCTATCTACCTTTTATGCAGCCCTCCTCCAAACACCCTCAACCTTGGCTCTGTGTTGCTCTCTCACTCGTGTGCTTCTCTTCCTACTCCTGTCTGTCTGTGAAATACTCTCAACATTTCTCAATGTTGTACAGAAAGGAGTAACCAAAAAATGACTTGTGGTCTGCATCTCAACTGCAATATTTCCAGCTGTGTGGCTTGCCATGCGGACACTACTTCTCGAGGTTGTGAAGCATTATATAACTGCTGTCTGAGAGGAGTGATTCTGCATTGCATTTTGATAGGTTTTAGGATAAACCTTGGTCCCCAAGTTCCAGGTTCAAACCATGTTCCAAATCTCATGCAATTACAGTTTCAAGAAGGCACTTTTGCTTAAAGAAGTCAGGGGCTTATTTACAAAACCCTTGCGCCACTGATGCGTCACTTTTAACATGGGAAAAAGTGATGTACCGGTGGCAGAAAGAGCTTGTAAATAATCCCCTCAGTTGGGTAAGTTTGGAAAGCTTCTCCACTTCCTGTCTTTTGTTTTTTGTCAGGACTATTTTAGGTTGATACTTGGAACTAGTAGATGCACTCATTTCTTTCTGTGCCTCTATCGCTGAGAGAAACAAATATCACGCAATCGGCCTACCTCTATTCTACATCTGATTGTGAAAATATTTTGCCAAACAGAAACAACACATCAAATTTACAGAAATTTGCCGGCTTCAAAAACATCACATTTTAATTGGGCACTCAACCAATAGGAAGTCAAACCTTTAGGTAAATCAGATTTATTTGCTAACAAATGAAAACGATACCATCAACTTGACATTTATTTTCTACAACAACATTTTTAGGTTTAGCCTGGGCAGCTCATGCGCTGCTCTGAGAGGCATGCTGTATTCGGAGTATGGAGGTGAAGCTCTGCCCACTCCCCTCCCATATTTTTCATTAGCTTGTGTCATTGTCCTTGGTAAATACTAGTTTCTGATTAATTAAAAGGCTTGGTAGTCCCTCCTTAGTACCGCCTTGTCTTCATTTGTAATCATCCATGGCGACACCCCCTGTTACGTGTGTTGTTGCTCACTAGGCTTTACTTACAGCCTCCGAGCACTATTTTGTTAAATGCTTTTCACCTGCCTGCAAACAGGCAGGGTGCGCTCTCTTGCAAGGCTGCATATATTTTTTCCATAGCACAGCACGCCACAGTGGGGCCACGCCTTTGGTTTATTTGCGGCGCCGAACGCACCCACATGTTTTCTTTTCTATTTTTTAACTTTTGTTTGTAAAAGCGTCCCATGCGGCGCTTTTACGTTAATGGCGGCTGCACCCCTTTCTTCAGATGAGCCACGTGTAGGGAAAGGGGCACGGCTGCCATTAAAGTGAAAACGCTGCACGTGGGCACTTTTGCAAACAACCATTTGCAATGCAATAGGTCTCGCATTTTCGAGAGTTTAGTAAATGCGAGACCTATTGCATTGCAAATGCTTGTTATGAAACTACGATGGCTCAGTGAACAATACTGAAGTGCTTAACTTTCTGCTCCTATTACAAACCTCAATTGAACATTTTTTCTGAACCCCAAAATGAAAACGTTTCATTTTCTTTTACATGTGTAAAGACACTGAAATCACAAAACATGCAGGAACATTTTTATGAAATTTGTGGTGCAGGGCAGCGCAGCAAGTCACCTTACTGCACTGCCTTGTATCACAGGGCAAGGGCAAGAATGTGCTGCATGTATCCAATATGGCACATTTGTGTCTTTTCCCTCTGGACCGACGCCATTTTGGCAGTCTAGCAACAACACAGGCACCCTTGCACCCTGGTGCAAAGGTGCCTGTGTTGTAAGCAGGATCGTTTTTGTGGAGGAAGGGGCACAATACTGCACAAAAACAATCCTGAGGGGCTGTTTCCTCTTGCAGAAGGCAGCACACATAGAAAGAGGAAAAAATGGGGAGAAATAAAGATGTTTCTCCTCGTTATGCCTCTCCTGGGTGTCACGTGGCCCATAGGGACATTGTAGACATCCCTAAGTTAGCATGAGCCCTGCAGCCATGATGCAGCTTTTGCACAAGTTACTACATGGCTTTATTTTTGCAAGACTCTGTTTATGCCTTTCACATGAGAACTGTCTGCTGTGTTCATTCTCTGCCTGTTCCTGGAGTTTAGTCTGAACATTGTGAGCAAGGTCGATAAACAATGCCCGTTGTTCTTTTTTTCTTGTCAGGGCCTAGCACCTAGACAAAACATACTAATGCAGCTGCTGCTGGAGACTCGTACTCTGATATTATGCGGATACATGTTTAGGTGACACACACTTGGAGAGGGACCTTTCCAGGGAGAAGAGCAACACGCACCTGCGATGTAGAAATACCATCTATAGTCTAAGGTATGGGGTCTGCTGACAAAGCCCAGAGATCTTCTATTATATAATATACTTCTTCTTACCAAGAGCAGGGAGGTTAGGCACTATAGTCCTTTCTCCATGGTCTTTATATGATATCTCCCTTTATGATGTATGGCCTAGCTGCAATGCTAACTATAATCCTGTTACTCATTTTTTGGCTTGTTGTGGCACGTATACTGCATGTTAGAGCACGATAGTTAAAATAAACATTTTAAACTATATTCGTGTCTCGGTCAGATCTTATTGTGGACAGGTACAAGAGAATGAGCGAAAAGGTGTGTCTTGTTACCGCTATTCCTGAGAGATCCGGGAGTTTTGTGTTCTGGGGTGTCTAATCATTTGCTTCTTCGTGAGTGTGTAGGAGAGCGAGTGAGACACTATAGCTGGGCTCATGGGCACTAAGGTGGTAGGAAGGCACAGTCCCTATACACAGAGGTCCCATAATCCTGCACATAGTTCTGTGTAAGTGCAGAATCCCTGCAACATGGGGAGGCATATCTTTCTGGTGCGTTCCCAGGTTTACAAGTCCTTGATGTCTTGCAACATTTGCAAAAAGTGGTAAGAACAGGACCCTGGGTCTCATTGATTGGCCTCAGTTGTCTGAACACATGCCGCCTCAGCAACATTATTGGTATTGGGTAGATCACACGTTGAAGTTTGTGTTTCATTTAGCTCCAGTTTTTTGCTTCAATTGAAAGCATTATTATATTTATACACAAAGGGAACTTGTACTGGAGTTGGTAAATCCAACCTCCACGAAGGAATGAAAGCCGTTGCCGACTGGATGAAGTGCAGCCGACTTAAGCTGAACACAGACAAGACGGAGATCCTCATCCTCAGCTCCAACCCATCAGCCTGGGACGACTCCTGGTGGCCCTCGTCACTAGGGGCACCCCCGACACCAACCGACCACGCACGCAACCTGGGAGTCATCCTCGACTCAACGCTCACCATGACCAAGCAAGTCAACGCAGTCTCCTCCTCCTGCTTCAACACCCTCCGCATGCTCTGCAAGATCTACAGGTGGATCCCGACAGACACAAGAAGAACAGTCACCCAGGCCCTCGTCAGCAGCAGACTCGACTACGGAAACGCCCTCTACGCAGGAGCCCCGACCAAGCTCATCAAACGACTGCAAAGAATCCAAAACGCCTCTGCACGCCTGATCCTCGACATTCCACGCCACAGCCACATCACCCCCACCTGAAAAACCTGCACTGGCTCCCCGTCGACAAGAGAATCTCCTTCAAACTCCTGATCCATGCACACAAGGCACTCCACAAAACCGGCCCAGCCTACCTCAACAGTCGACTCTCCTTCTACGTTCCCAACCGTCAACTCCGCTCCGCCGACCTCTCCCTGGCCACCGTCCCGCGCATCCGGAGAACCACCACCGGAGGAAGATCCTTCTCTCACCGCGCCGCCAAGATCTGGAACACCCTTCCCCTCAACCTACGACAGACCCAAGACCTTCTGACCTTCAGGAGACGACTCAAGACCTGGCTATTCGACCAGTAGCGGCAACACCCCCCCTCCTCTCCCTCAGCGCCTTGAGACCCTCGCGGGTAAGTAGTGCGCTTTACAAATCTTGTGTTTGATTGATTGATTGATTGACATCATATCCCAGATGTGCCACACACAATGTCGCTTCATTATTGTAATCTACAGGTAATATACCCTGACCGCCTCCACTTGCTGTACCAGAACGTGCATGTCAGAAGAAATGAAAACTAAATTTAACCCTTGTTAGCCATCAGCAGAAATAAAACCACTTGGATTTTCCAGAATGTAGTATGAATTGTGGGTCCATTGTTGATATCTGCTAAGTTAGCATGAGCTTTGCTGCCATGAGGCTGCTTTTGCGCCCGACACTGCATGCATAGATTTCGCAAGACTCTGTTTGTGCCCTTTTCACATGAGAACTGTCTGCTTTTCGCGTTCTCTGCCGTGCTCTGAGGTTTAGTCTGCACACGATGTACAAGGTCGATCAACAATGCCCCTTGTTATTCTGTTCTGGTCAGTCCCTCGCACCTAGACATAACATGACACACAGCTGCACTACTGAAAATTGTATGCTTTAATATTGCAAGCTAAACATGTTGTGCACGCACTTGGAGAGACTCCTTTCCGGAGAGAAGAGCTGTGCTTGTCCTGAGATGTAAACCTTTCATCTAGGCCTTGAGGTATGGGGTCTGCTGACAAAGCCCAGAGGTCTTCTTTTTTATAATAAACTATTTCTTACCACGGGGAAGGTGGTTAGGTATTGTAGCCCTTTTCCACTGTCTTTATAAAATGATATCCCCGTTTGTATTCTATGGAATTGTGACAATGCTGACTATATTGTGTTTATGCATTTTGCTGCTAGTAATGGCACGTGTACTGTACCATAGAGCACGTTAGTTAACATAAACATTTTAAACTATACCGTAACTCTGATTAGTCACATTGTGGACAGGCATGAGTGAGTGAGCGAAAGAGTTGTCTGGCTCCCGCGATTCCTGAGAGAGTCGGGAGTGTCGTGTTCTGGGTTGTCTAATCATTGGTAGCTTCGCTGTTAGTCGGAGAACAAATGAGACACTATAGCTAGTCGGTTTGGGATTTTGGGTACTAATGTGGTAGGTTGGTACACCCCTATTCACTGAGGTCCTGTTTTCCTGCGCATAGTTCTGTATATGTGCAGAATAGAATCCCTGCAACAAGAACAAATGTACCAATTCTGCTTCATATAAATGTAAATTATTCTTCTGAAAATCAATTCTCTTTTGCTATTATTTCTATAACTGAAAGATAATTGCTGCTTTACATACATATGTGGTGACTATAAATTATTTTTCTATTGCTATACAAATTATTGCTAATACATATATATTATGCAAATCTATGTGTTAACATAACAACTAGGAATCAATATTGACCTCAAGTGCAAACCCTGTAAAAAAACACATAAATATATACGGTATAGTGAGACCTTTGTTAGATGCTTGCTAACCTGATTATATTTGGTAAACCAGTCAATTCGTGCACAAAGCATTACAGCGTCTCTAGACTGGCACACCTCCATGAAGTGGCTCTTGGACACAAAGGCACTGCATTCACCTGCTTTTACAATGCAGTCAGCCACATTTGGGAGTTGATACTCAGAAGGATTGCATTTTTTCTCCAGTGTCTTGTGCAACAGTATTCAGTGTGAGACACTTCTGAGCCCTGGGATGATTGAGGATCTTCAATTGAATGTCAGACAGGACACATAGTGAGTGCCATGGTAATAATGTCCTTAAGATCTTTATGTCACTGCAACAGGTTGTTGGGGAACCAAAACTAGCAAATAACAGCAATTTTCTGTGTTGTAACTACTTCAGTAGTGCTATATTTCTGAATTTGCCAGTTAGTTACTTATACTTTTAAGCATGAAATGAATACGTCATGTATTTGCCAGAACGTACACTCGCGAATGAAACATTTACCTCTCGTAATCAATACTCCTTTGTAGCTGGAAGTACACAATGGCACTGCTTGTGAGACCTTCATAGGTGCCAGTGTCTGAATTGGGCATTCAAACACAAGGGTGTGAATTGCAGGGCCAGCACAATGCAGCAGGAGCCCTCTCTTGGGCTCTTTCTCCTTGACACCAAGGACTGACTACAACGTAGACGTGAAAGTGCCTGATCCATCTAGTTCACCGAAAGGCGAGTTCCCAGAGTCATCCATGTCAAAGGTAGGTGACACACCTAGCATAATGGAGTCGCTCAAGACAGGAGAGCTGTCAGTACCACTTACCTGTGATCCTGACTCTCCACCACTAGCGCCTGGAGAAACAGTTGCATCGCTTGTTGAGGTGTGTAGCAGGTTCAGGTTCTAGTAACCGAGGCTGGAGTCCTTATGCTAGCTTACTTTTAGCATGCTGATCAAAGTCCAGAGCAAGTTCTGTAATTTGCTGAGCAGCTACATGTTTCATACCCAAAGTTAAGCAATTAATTGAATCCGCACTGCTAATCAATTTCCAGTGTATCTCACAATTTCACAAATCAAGGCAGTCCAGCTGGAATCAGGTTTCTCGTCCTCATTGGCGTAGTTGGTCTCTTTAAGAACTCCCCTGATGTCAAGCCATGTGTATTCCCTCCAGATTAGCTCAGAAGAAGGAAACGCTGGAAAAAGAAGCAGGGGGTTGGGTAGTCCTCTGTGCACAGCACTCATCCTCTCATCTAAAATTATGATAAAAAGGTCTGCAAACAGCTACAGATATTCCTAAAGGCAGGTGTATAGGTAATGCATGTAAAATCTTTGATCATAATTCCCACACACTAATGGTCGTGAAGGGTTACAACAGTAACAATTGTGTGTAATGTAACATGAACATTATATTTAATAAAGAATATATAAACATAAAAGGTGCCCCCATTGCCCTGATCTACTGGGCCAGGGGTGCATATTCATGAGGGACTACATGACGAGAGAAGAGTCGGGTATCCCTTCTCAAAGACCACTCAAGAGGTGACCCTAAGGGTACTACTTTACTGTTTCAGTGGCTCTCAGGTGTTATTCCCATGGCCTATGGCCAAAATCTAAAATGCTGAAGGAACTCCAGGGAAGAAAGCAAAACATGGTAAGGATGCACAACTGCTTAAGTTGTCTGGGGTTTTCGTCCATACACATAAAAATTGTGTATTTAGAGTAATCAGTTTAAAGGAATATATAATCTATTCTCATTGGACTGTGTTTCATTGTAAAGGCAGGCATTGGGGAGACCTGTATGCAGCTCAGAACATGCAAAATTATCCTTTAGCAGTGTGGTCACTTTAATCGGTAGATTTATGAAAAAAGGTGCAGTAAACTTGAAAATCAGCAATGTTGCATTACAAAAATGAACAAAGGTAGCGAAGTGCTTTTGATAAATTGGGTTGTTAGTTGATTGGTGTTGAGCCCTTCTCAAGCAACAACCACAATTCCTGTCAGGGTGAAAAAAAAGTTACAAAAGTCACTAAATAAAAATGTGCTTAACCCTCTGGTTGCTAGTGACAAAAGCAGTCAGGCCGAACTTAGAGGAATTTTGTTAAGTATTTATTTAGCACACAAACAGTAATACATTGAAAACACAACACAAGACAAATCCCACACCAATTTAGACAAATAGAGAAAACTTAATAAATATAATGACACCCAAAAAAGAATTAAATGCACTCAGTATAATGGGAGTTATTAATTTTTTTAAGTCTTAAGTGGAAAAAACGCTGAAAATATCAAAGCACCAACCATAGGTATCTGTCCGCGTGAGACCGGGGCAAAATCAAAGTTAACGCTGACCGGGATGGAGCGTGGTTTGGCTACATGAGCTGGATTGTGCCGAGTCTCGGCTTACCTTTGTACTTAGCAAAAATTTCAAGCAAAAATCACAATCCCTGTCAGGGTGAAAAAAAGTCACAAAAGTCACTGAATTGACCTGTGCTTAACCCTCTAGTTGCTTGTGACAAAAGCAGTCAGGCTGAACTTAGAGGCACTAAGTTAAGTATTTATGCAGCATACAAACAGTAATGCAGAGAAGACATAACACAAGAAAAATCCCACATCAATTTAGAAAAATAGAGTAAAATGTAATACAATATTTGACACCAAAATGACAAACATCTAATCAGCAGAACTGGATAAATGCAATTTCCAAGTCTTAGGAAAAGGTAGCGCCAAGAAGTGCAAACCATCAACTGTGGTTATCCGGTCACACTGGGATAAAGTCACAAGCTCAGACCGACCGCAATGGAGTGAGGGCTGGATACAGGGACCACTTTAGTCCCACTGAGGATTATACCTTACGTCCTTGATGTGGACAGTTGCGCCGCCCTGTATCAGTTCCGATGAGGAGCTGTGAGGGCTGCGATACAAGGTCCTGCGGCAAGTTGCATCATGCTGCATCAATTCCAATGAGGACGCTAATCAGGGGCTGTGAGGTGAGGTCCTACGCAATGCTGCATCGAGTTGCGTCGCACTGCGTTGGTCCTGGGGGAACGCACAGTTGGCCACGAGGAGTACACTTTGAGGCCAATCAAGGGTCCAGGACCTCGGGCACCTCTTGGACATAAGGACTCACTCTAACTAAAGCCAGCAGCAGGGTACAGACAGGTCCAGTTGCATCTGGCAGTTGGGCAGATATAGGACAGGTCTCTGGAGCTTATGTCACTGTAGCTCAGAACAGGAGGCCAGTGAGCTAGCCCTTGGAGTCACCCTGGTCGTTCTGGGTTCATGGAGCAGCTTCCTTCCTCAGACTGTAGAGCAGCATGAAATGCCTTCTTGCAGCAGTGCAGCCCTTCCAGTAGTAGGGCAGCAGAGTGGTCCTTCTTCCGAGTTTTTCCATGGGTCCAGAAGTGATTTGAAGAGTAGATCTGAGGGTCCTAATTTTTTACCTGGTCCTATCTTTAAAATGGCATACAATTCTGGATTTTTCCCCTACAAAGGTGTTTGAAATTTCCTGCCTCCCTGCCCTGTCTGCAGTCACAATAGGCTAGTGTGAAGTTCTTTGTGTGTGAGCTGAGGCTGTGTCTTTGAAGTGCAAGTGTGGCAGTGACAGCCCTGCCTCCCCTTATCAAGTCAGTGCCCATCCTGCCAACCAACCAAGGCCCTCTATTTTGATACTGTTTGGGAGGAATACACAAAGACCAAATGCCAACTACACCTAATCATGTGACTCAGGAAACAGTCTGCAGGCACAAAGGTTCAGAGTTAGTAATATTTTCTGTCAGACTTGCTCCACTTTTGTGGCACAGCCACAACACAAAATGGTAGTGGATATTTACAAAGCCGCGCAAGGGGCAATTTGCACCACCTTGCGCGGCTTTCTAAAGAAATGTAATGCAACGCATTGGATTGCAATGCATTGCATTACATTTAGTTCGGGGGCGTTCAATAGGTGGAGCATAGGCATTCCCGTGCACCCACCCATGATCTTCACAAAATCATAGATTTAAAAAGGTTTGTAAACCTGGGATTGCGTGAATTTGCTATGCCTCCCAGACGATGGCCGTACCAAGGAGAAAAATATTTTTTTTCTCCTCGTTATTTCCTCTTTCTATGTGTGCTGTATTCTGCAGCACATAGAAAGAGGAAAATACCTCAAGGGATTGTTTTACTGCAGGAAGGTATCCCTTCTTGAGGAAAAACAATTCTCCTTGGTGCAAGGGTGCCTGCATTACCGCTAGGATGCCTAAAGTGTGTCAGCGCTATACCTTACCTTAGTATATATGGCGCATTTCTGCTCTCTCCCTTTCATGCAATGCCTTGCTCCACTGTATTGCTTGAAAGGTTAGTAAATATGGCCACAAATAGTTAGGACATGAAAATGGCAACTTTCTAAAAGTTGTGTTTTCAGAATTGTGACTCAAAATCCAACTTTACCTTTAAAAAGGGTTGTGAATTACAATTCCTCAGATACCAAACTTGACATTTCTACCTGCCCCCAAACCAAAGTTATCACTTATTAAATATAATAAGGTAGCCCAATGTTATCCTATGGGACAGGTGGGCCTCACAGTAGTGAACATGAATTTGTGAGCTTTTCACTACCATGACATGTAAAACTTAAAATTACTTGTCTAACTACTTAAATACAATGCACCCTGTCATAAGGGCTCTTTAGGGCCTACCCTAGGGGTGACTTATATGTATTTAAAAGTGGGTTTCAGGCTTGAAAAAGGTTTATTTTGGTGAGTCAATTTGGCAATTTCAAACTGCATAGAGTCTTCAATGGCAGACATGTAACATGCTTAAAAATGGCTATGTAAGGAGGTGGCACAATAAGTGCTGTATTACCACTAGTAGCATTTAATTCACAGGTCCAGTGTACCTGTAGTACTACTTTATTAAGCAAACTAAATAGACCAATTGGGTGTAAGCAACTTTACCATGTTTAGAGGAGGGTGCAAAATCCCTTCAGCACTGGTTAGCAATAGTAAAGTGTGCATAGTCCTAAAGCCAACAGTAACGGGATCAGAAAACAGGAGGGGTGAAGGAAAAATGTTTGGGGCTGACCCTGCAGAGAGGGTCAGGTCCAACAGTAATTCATAATATTTAACACTTTGTTAGACAGAAATGTATATACTAATTGTATGTTTGTTTTATGGTACTTACGATGTATGTTGCAGGGTAGGCCTGGTGTCAGTTTCCTTTGTGTGTACAGGAGGCAAAGCTCTTTGAAACATCAATGGGGATTGGTACAGCCCTTCCCCAGTCATCCTGTCAGGCTGCCCATCCTGCCCACACACAAGCCCACTTTTTGTTAGTGTCTGGAAGAAATACACAACCCCCAACAGCAGAGCCAGTCACAGTCATGTGATTAGGACACTGGTAGAAGACAAAAATGGTTAGGACAAGAAAATTACTACTTTCCAAAAGTGGCATTTTCAGAATTGTGACTTAAATTCTAACTTTACCATTAAAGAGGATTTTAAATTACAATAAATCATTTGAGTGTAAACAGCATATCTCTAACTGCTCCCAAACCAAATAAATTACTTCTTAAATGCAATAAAAAAACAGTGTTAGTAAATTGGAGAGGTAGGCCTTACAACAAGGTAAAACAATTGTAAGAGTTTTTCCACTGCCAGGACATGTAAAACCTAAGTACATATGTCATATTTTTTATATACAATGCTCTCTTCCCTATGAGCTTTTAGGGCCTAACTTAGGTGTGACTTATAAGTATTAAAAAGGAAGGTTTAGACCTAGTAAAAGGTTTATTTAGCCAGGTAGAAATGGCAGTTTAAAACTGCATTACATCCTGCAGCGGCAAGCCTGAGACGTTTTAAAGTGCTACTTTAGTGAGTGGCACAATGAGTGCTGCAGGTCCGCTTGTAGCATTTCATTTATAGGCCCTGGGTACATGTAGTATCATTCACTAGGTTCTAACAAGTAAATTAAATGCACCAATCAGGTACACTTTACCATTAATTAGCAGGGAAAAAGTCCTAATACCAACAAAAAATGGGTACAGCAATAGCAGGCAAAAAGATGGGGGTGACCCTGTTAAAAGGGCCAGGTCTAACAGTTATTTTTTTCTAACTCCTCACCTAATGTTATGAATCACAGTGGCATATTTCAAATTCTGATTGGTGAAAGGCCTTATGTGTTCAGCTCTCTCATTATGGTGCAGTCCAACATCATATTTTGGCAAGAGTTTTTTATCATATATATGTTCAAGGAGTTAAAGAATTCAAAAAGTGCCAGAAAGTAAATCATTTGTTCACAAATAAATTAGACTCAAATTATTTCATGCAATTGCAAGCTAAGTAGCAGACTCTGAAATGTCCACAAGCAAAGAAACAAAATTGAAATGAGGCAGTCACAAATCTTTAGCAATTTTGCCTTCTTGTAGTGATTAAATGTCAAGATGTCTCGCAAATATAGCTATTTAATCAATGCATTGAAAATTGACAAGGGTGAGTTCAGACCATCATCCTTATGTAGTAACTGCCAATGCTTTTCAACACATTTTCTTGTTACCGCATGATCAGAACTGAACTTTATGATTACTCTATCGTTTGTATCTTTAATATATGAATTGATTTAATAGAATCACACCATTGTTCAGATTTTGTAACAATTAACAGTTCATGTTATATAAACTAGGATTATAGTCTCTTTCAATGAATTAATTTCCACATTCAACCAGGATTTTGTTTTCTGTGCTACAATTGTACTTTGCCCTAAAATATTCAACAAATGGGAGAGTATTTGTAAATGACATGGAGCTGCAAGAGGCATAGAACCACACTTTCAAAGGTTTCTTCTCTGTTGATAGATGTTGTGGTTTTGAGACTTCAATCATGAAATGCACATCCAAGAAGACTTTACATATTTTAGTCTGATTCATAGTGAAATTATTATCAAGTAATTTCTATTCAGATATGAAACTAAATCTAAGAGTGTTGCAAAGTCATCCTGTGCCCTGGGCACCCCCCAACTTTTTGCTGACTGGTACTGGTGGTAACTGACTCTGACTGACCCTGGGCTCTGCCTAACCAGGCCCAGGGCCAGTGCTATGCTGAAGACACTTAGAATACAGTGAAAACACCTACATACACTAGGGTACACTAAGGGTTGGGGTACCCCTGTGATTGGCATGACCTACCCCATAGGGTCCTAGTACATAATAGGGCAGGGGGAATTGAAACTACCTCTCAGTCCCTAGTATATAATAGGGCATGGTAGTTTAGAGGCCAGCAGCCCTTTCCTGCACTTGCATAAGTGCACTGCTGGACCTGAGGTCAGTTTAAAAGTAGTCCTGTGCTGCAGGACTTCTTTTAAAAAGTAAATTGTGCCCAAACTCGACTTTTGTGTTTGAAGCACTTAACCCGTTCGCTGCGGCGCACATTCCCCCGCTGTGTGGGCGGATTCTACGCGTGCGCAAATCCGCACACGCCCACCGTGACGTCAGATGGCCAGGGGCCGTCCGACGCATGGAAGGCGTTAAGAATGGTTAACCTACAATGTTTGGGCATATTAGGTACCCCCAGGGTCTCCCCTAGGTGTCCCAGGGGTGGGGGGCCAGGTATCTATAAGGTAGACCCTTATAAAATGAGTTTTATATGCCCTGGGTAAAGTGAAATTTCACATTTCACTCCCCACATTGTGATAAAGTGCTGCCCAAAATCGACTGTGGTGGTAGGAGCACTGTGGAGGGAGGATCTGCAATAGTTCTGAATATTCAGAACCCCTAAAGTCTCCCCTAGGTATACCAGGGGTGGGGGTCCTGTAGATATAGGCAGAGAACTTATACAATATGTTTTTATAAGCCCTTGTGGTAGAAAAATGGCCCAAGTCATTTTTCCCATTGCAAACCCCCTGCCACATAGGTTAACATGGGAGAAAGTTATTAACTGATAACTCTTGATAGGAGAAGGCTACAAGTACCATTCAAAAACTTCCCAGAATGGTATTAATAAATTCAACAATATAATATTGTTGAATTTCCCCTAAAATGTACATACAAGAAGTTATAAAACTTTCTTGTTTGTCAGTCCAAATTCAGCCTTCCAGTGGTCTGTCCTGATTGGTCAGAGTTAAGGGGATTAGCCAGGCTTCTTTGAAGAGGTGATAAAGAGACCCAGGGGTTGAACAGCTCTCCTGGGAGGGCAGGTTCCTGTTGCACAGGAATGCCAGAGCAGGGGGAGGAGTCGTAAACAATGGACTTCAAGGGAAAAGGAGGACCCCAGTGTCATTTACAACTCTACCCTTGTGAACCCAAGCCAGATGGTAGAATTAAGGAAGGAATGAGCAGATGCAAGGGGGATAGACTATGGAGATTAGCCATCCTAGGGGTGTGTTTAGCCAGCTCTTCTCTCCCTGCTGGAAAATCAGCCATTATTAATTTGGAAGAATTGGGGCACTCTGGGACAAAATAGTGCCACACTCTGCAGGAAGTGGTCAGACCTTTGGGTGGAACCCTGCAGCCCATTGGACAAGAGTGACCTCCTGCTTGACCCAGAGAAGTTGGAATAAGTATCTGAGAAGGGCATAGCCCCTCAGATCTGCTGCTTGAAATCTAAGAAAGCAAGACGGCCATGCTGGAAGTTTGATGTGCATTTCCAAAGGCCTGCACTCTGAAGACTGTACCTTCTGCACCATCTGAAACTACAGCCTGTAGATTAATTTGCTGTAAAAGGTCTAAAGAGTGGACTCCCTGCAAGCTACAGGTTAACAGAGCTCACCTGGAACATCACCACCAAGGATCCTCAACCTGGAGAACTACCAGTGGATTAGTAAGGGTTTTGTCCAAGGGGATTGTGGGAACTAAGTCCTCAACTTTCAAGGACCATCTTGGAGCTTCCAGACCCTTGGAGTGAGTTTGAGACACTTTGGGACCCTTTGGGGAACTTCAGGAAGAAGTTCCAGAAGTTTGGAGAACTTTGGAGCAACTTTGGAAAAAAGCTCTATAAGGGGACCGACTCAACCTGGCCAGCCTAGCCGCCTGCCTTCAACCGGGAGCTGGCCTGCCTTCCAGGTTTGTCCCACTGAAAAGCTCCGTAGGTCCTACTTCCAGAGTAGGCGAAATCCGAGGCCGGCGAACCCTCACCGAATCCGGCCTGGTGAAGAGCATCGTGCGACCCTGCGAGAAAAAGCTCCAGAAAAGTTTCTAAGTTCGAAGGTAAAAACTGTGACAGGGACCTACCGCGAGTGGTAGCCGAGCAGGGCTCCATCGCGGTCAGCCTGAAACTTTTACTTTGACCCAGTCTATCGCGGCCAGATATCCCGATAGGGTGCTATAGGTTTCTATGTGCTAGAAATTTCTAAATCTTTGAAAATTCATATCTCCGGTTCCCTACTTTGGCTTTTTGTCGTTTTGGTGTCATTTTAAAGATACAAATATTTACTATTTTTATGAATTGGTGTTGGATTTATATTATGAGTTGTGTGTTAATTATTTACTGAAATGGTGTTTTTAAATGCTTTACATACCTGTCTTTGAAGTTAAGCCTGCCTGCTCGCAGCCAAGCTACCAAGGGTTGAGCACAAGAATCATTTTCTATGACCTATTCTGAGCCCTATACTGTGTTAGTGGCCTTATTGCCAGTGGCAGATATACATTTGCCCCTACTAATAATCCACTTTCCAACATTTGGTGCTCAGCGGTGTGGATGAGGACTTGTGTTTAAAAAGTACACCTTTCAGTAAAGTGAATTAGGATTGTAAAAATCCTCTAAATTGCCTAAGAACAAAACTTTAGAGTTTGATTTTTGGAATTTGGACTAAACTGTTTGTAATCCATTGTTTTGATTTTTCCAAATTGTTCTAAGTCTGTTGTGCCTAGTTATTGTGACCCAAAACTAGGGCAGCATGGAGCTGGGCCTGGCTAAACTGTCCCAGTTCAGGAAGGCTGATCTGAGGGTACAGTGTAGGCTGAGGGGGCTGCAAGCTGCCCACAAGATTAGGAAGGCAGTGTTGCTCAAGCCCCTACAGACCTGGGATGGGGTAGCTGAGGAGATTCCAGGGGGGGTGGAGGGTGCTCCCCCCAACCTCATCCCAGAGGGGGGTGAGGATGATGCCTCTTCCATTTTCTCTAGTGTTAGCCATATGACTCCAGATGGTGGGAGGGGGGAAGGGTCACCACTGTCCCTTGCAGAGAGACAGCTTAAGGCTCAATTAGCTTTGATAGCTTTGGAGCAGAGGAAACTGGAATTGGCTGAGAAGAGATGGGAGAGGGAGGAGGCTTTGAAAAGAAATGGTGGCAGTAAAAATGATGAAGATTTTGAAATGTCCAGGGATGGTGGTTTTGATCCCAAACTTCTCAAGGGTATAGTACCCAAGTAGACTGAGGGGGATGACATTGACAAGTGGCTAGCAGCTTTTGAGAGGGCCCTTAAAATGAGTAGGGTCCATTCTAAGTATTGAGGTGCACTCCTGTGGGAGTTGATTCCAGTAGCTGGGAGGGATAGGCTCCTGACCCTGAAGGGAGAAGATGCAGAATCATACCAGCAGATGAAGGCATGCTTAGTCAAGAGATTTGGTCTGACTCCGGAGCAGTACAGGGTGAAGTTTAGAGGCATCCAGAAATTGAGTTCAAAGTCTTGGCTAGACTTTGTGGACGTTTCAGTGAAGGCACTGGAAGGCTGGATTGTTGGTAACACTGTTGACACATATGAGGGATTGTATAATTTGTTTTTGAAAAAACATATTTTGACTCATTGTGCAGAAGAGAAGTTACACGACTATCTAGTGGACTCTAAGTTGACAGAACCCAGACAGCTGGGAGGAGCAGCTGATGAGTGGGTGAGAACCCGGATTTCCATTTAGCACCAGGGGGGTGACCAGAAGAAAGGAGGACAGGTCCCTCCCCAGGGGAAATCCCTGGGAAAAGAAGGTCAAAACCAGAAGGAGTCCTCCAAAGACCCACAAAAACCTGCACAAGGAGGGAGGGCCCTGAGCCAACCCAAATTCAAAGGGAGGGGGTATCAGGGAAAGAATGGTAGGTTCTTTGATCCCTCAAAGGTGGGTAAGTGCTTTGACTGTAACCAGCCAGGGCACAAGCAGGGAGATGCTGTCTGCGCCAAGAAGCTCCCCCCTAAGGGGCCATCCACAGAGATTGCCACTGTAAGTGTAGGGGTGGAGAGAAGTGCCCCAGAGAAGGGTAGTCAGGTAGTGGAAGCAACCTTAGTGTCCCTGGGTGGGGTGAATATTGCAACCCTTGCTGCCTTACCTCCAAACATGGACAAGTACAGGCAGAGGCCTAAAGTGAATGGGACTGAGGTTGAGGCTATCAGAGACACAGGGGCTAGTGTAACTATGGTCCTGGATGAGCTGGCGCCTCCAGGAAGGTTGCTACCTGGTGAGTTTCACCAGGTGACCTATGCAGACAGCACTACCAAATTCCATCCTATGGCTGTGGTGGATTTGAAATGGGGAGGTGTGACAGGCCTTATGAAGGTAGCTGTGTCAAAGGTGCTCCCAGTCCAGTGTTTACTGGGCAATGGTCTTGAAGCCTCTCAGTGGTCAGAGGTGGAGAGAGGACTCCATATGAAAATATTGGAGCTCCCTGAGTGGGTATGTGCTGTGACTAGGTCACATGCTAGCCAGAAGGGAGGGGCTGGACACTTGGACCCTGGAACAAAGGGCCAAGCATCCAAAGACAAGGGTACTGGGCCTGGTGAGCCAGCCCAGGGAACTCCAGAGGTGCAGGATGAATCTAACCCTGATGGGGAGGATCTGGCATCTGAGGGAGGGACTCAATCCCTGCCAGAGCTGTCAGATTTGGCAGAACTGACAGGAGCAGGTGGACCCTCCAGAGAGGAGTTCAATAAGGGACAGAGAGACTGTCCCACTCTTGAGAGTTTGAGGCGGATTGCTTCTAGGCAAGAGGAGGGGGATGACAGTGGGTTTCACAGAATCTTCTGGGAAGATGGACTGCTTTATACTGAGGCCATAAACCTCAAGGAGGGGGCCACCAGGAGGTTGGTGGTGCCCCAGAAGTACAGATAGTTCGTCCTGACTTTGGGTCATGATATCCCCTTGGCAGGACATTTGGGACAGACAAAGACATAGAACCGGTTGGTGAACCATTTCTACTGGCCCCATATGTCTGAAAAGGTAAAGGAGTTTTGCAGCTCCTGTGTCACCTGTCAGGCCAGGTGCAAGACAAAGGCTCCCCTAATACCACTGCCAGTGGTTGGGGTTCCTTTTGAGAGGGTGGGGATGGACATTGTTGGTCCCCTGGACCCACCTACTGCATCAGGGAATATGTATATCCTAATGGTAGTGGACCACACCACTAGGTACCCTGAAGCAATCCCTCTTAGAACCATTGATGCTCCTGCAGTGGCTAGATCACTGCTTGGTGTGTTCACCAGAGTGGGTTTTCCGAAAGAGGTGGTGTCAGATAGGGGCATGAACTTCCTGTCCAGTTATCTGACTGCTATGTGGGATGAGTGTTGTGTCAACTACAAGTTCACCACCCCCTATCACCCTCAAGCAAATGGTCTAGTTGAGAGATTCAACAAAATCCTGTAGGGCATGATAAAGAGGTTGTCAGAGAAACTCAGGAGGAGATAGGATGTTCTCCTCCCATGCTTACTGTTTGCCTACAGGGAGGTGCCACAGAAAGGGGTTGGTTTCAGTCCCTTTGAGTTGTTGTTTGGACACGCTGTGAGGGGGCCATTGAGCCTGCTAAGAGAGTCTTTAGAGAAGCCTCTTAAAGAAGCAAAGGACAATGTGCTTGACTATGTGCTAGGCCTGAGATCTAGAATGGCAGAGTACATGTACAAAGCAAACAGGAAACTGGAGGCCAGCCAGGAGAACATGAAGCACTGGTATGATCAGAAGGCTACTATGCCTGAGTATACTCCAGGACAATTGGTGTGGGTGTTTGAGCCTGTGGCTCCGAGGGCCCTCCATGACAAGTGGAGCGGACCCTATCCAATCTTAGAAAAGAAGGGTGAGGTTACCTATTTGGCTGACATTGGCACCCCCAGGAACCCTCATAGGGTCCTGCATGTGAATAGATTGAAATCCCACCATGACAGGGCAGATATGACCATGTTACTGGTCACTGATGAGGGTGTGGAGGAGGAAACTGAGCCAGTGCCTGACCTCCTCTCCACCAATTTGCAAGATGGGTCAGTGGAGGGAGTGGTACTCTCAGAGCAACTCTTTTTCACTCTCCCAGATAATGAAGATATCTTCAAAAAACCATTGCCAAATTATTGCATGTCCATATACTTTCTGTTGGTTGTCTGCCAGGAATACTCAAACTCACATGACTCAATCATTATGCCATGTTATAGAGTTGCAGGTAAACTATGTCATAAAGGTTTTGGTGCAGCGCAAACTTGCCCACTCTTTACACGTCACAAATTATGACAGAAAATGTTAGGAATACGTGACATGAACGTGCACTTAGCACGTTTCTTACTTGATTCAATTATTGATGAAAATATTTCACTAGATATTACTATTAAAGAGTGCATTTATTGTAGAATTTGAGAATCTACTCACAACTGTGTATTTAACCATGCTAATTAAGATGTTCCAATGAAGTTTTAATGAACATAAAACCATCTTCGTTTAATAGATAATGTATTTACTTTGAAGAAGAAACCTGACTTTCCTAAATATGTGCTATAGAGTATGAATCACAATAAGTGACTTAAAACTGTGATTAAAACCATCCTCCTATGTGTAGAATGTGATCTTACCTGAAACTATATTGCTTATGTAATGTGTGCATTAATGTTACATGTACATGCATTTAAATGTAGTTCTCAGTCATATTTACACTTGATTACTGTAGGATACACATCGAGCCTTATTACGATGTCTGACTGCCGCATTATGATGCAATCAGTCAGACCGCATCGGTCGAAGTGACTGACTGACACTTCCGTCGGGCTCAAGTAGCCCGTCGGGCCGTCGGTCAGATCGTATTCCCTACAATAGGGGCAGTGCCTGCTGAGGCACCGCCGTAGGGATTACGATAGCGCACTCTGACTGCTTTTTCATGGTGGTCTGACTGCCATGAAAAGGCAGCCGGAATGGGACTTTGGTGGCCCCATTAGGGCCCCTGTCCCCCGTGGGCCTCTGCTATGGGCCCAGGGGGGCAAATGCGGTGCCCCCCCAAACATACACACACCCTGTGTCAGGCACCATGTGGTGCCGGGCACACGGTGCATGGATGTTTGAAAACTGCTCTTTTGCATTGTGGCTTGTGCTGCTGGCCCTTTTCTAGGGCTGCAGCATAAGCCACAATGCACAAGAGCAGTTTTCCGACTGCCTGCATGGCGGTTGTATTGTAATCGGGCAGGTGGAACCACCAATATGTAGTTGGTCTGACGCACGTCTGACCGCCATTGTAATGAAGCCCACAGTATGAATTTAATAATAGGTACTAGAAAAGTATATTCATTTATGTTTAAATGTGCACACGCATATTAAATGTGCACCATTCAATTAATATTTGACTTGCCCTAACAGTTTAGGCCTGTATTTCACCATGCTGCATTTCATAAAATACTCTTTTCCATTTTCTGCTAGCATGACATTTCTTGCAGGTATTCATATGCATTGTTAGTTTAGAACCGATACATTACTGTACTAGACATAGGGAAAAGAGCCTGAGAAGAAGACCTGGACGAAAGTACATGGAGAAACAGAGCACTAACTGAATGGACTAACAAATGTTTCTGTCTATGTGTGTCTGAGAAAGAGATGTGGTTCCCATTGTCCAGTGTGGGATAATCCAGTGTTGTTGCAGTCTGCAACCTGGAAACTTGACAAGGACAATGAACCCCGATGGTGTGATCAAGGGGGTGTTGGGCATTATAAAATACTGTTCCCCTGGACAAATCTCAGAGAAGCTTTGCAGACTCCATTGAGATTACTTTCCGGCTCCCTTCCTGACTTCTGTTCCCTTCAGAACTAATGCAGATTCCTTTCAGACACCTTCCCTGACTCCCTACTAACTTTAGGCTTTATGAGGGTTAGATCTCAATGCTTCCCTTTGATTCCTTTCTAAGTGTGGCTTGGGCTAACACTTATGCCTGACCCATAGAGAATTTTGAACGAGCTTCTGAGATGCTAACGCTTCCCTATTGGATTTCCGGATTTCCTCTTGTGCTGTCCTGACTTCCTTCATGGAAATCTCCTGATTTGTGAGTACTGTGTTCCCTAATCATGCTCTGGACTTTGAAACTCTAGATTACTAATGTATAGGAAAGAGATGCTTTGATTATTTTCTGAGCACCAGATTTTGATACTATTATTCTGTATTGCGGTCATCGAATTGCTTGTTTGTTTAATACTAGTTTGCCTCAATTTCTTCAGGCAGCTGGGATTTCCTTTTGTTATTAAGTACCTCTACAGCATGGTCTTATGAGTAGTGTATTTGAACTTGATCATTAATTTATAGTAAACTTTTTTGAACTTGGCTACTGATTCCTGGTCCTCATTGTGTAGCCAAATGGGTTGCACTGTTGAAATTTGATTGAATGCAAAGATTAACTCCCATCACCTCTCAGTCGGGTTTCAAAGGTCCATCGGAGGACCAATGATAAGTAAGTGGGTCCAGAAAATGCCGTACCAGTTTCAAGATCTGAATACGTCTACAGTATGCTGAGTCCCCCATCTAGAGGACATGAAGTTAGTGTGTCTCCCCCCTGTAGCCATGGTAAAATCTTATACAAAATAGTATACATGGAAAGAGTCAATTTTGTGTTTCCTTAAGAGGGTCCCAAATAGGAAGGAAAACAGACAAAAGAGAAAAACGTCCTTGGCAATCTTATGAGCCTTAATTGAAGATGAAGATTAGAAATGAAGATAATTGCACAGCAACAAATTCCTCCTGAAGAACAGGAAGGAGAAAATTGCTAGGCCAATGTTCAGCAGTAGACTCCAGCAGCGGTGTAATGAAACTTGAGGGTGCCCCCCTGCAGAGTACACAGAGAGGGCCCCCCACACTTTGGACACAGCCAGGAGCTCTTAGGCCAGGAGTCCGATGCCAGTGCACAGTGCCGGAGGGGCCCTCCTAGAGCTTAGGGGCTCCCCGCACCACAGGGGATGTGGTCACCCGAGACAACCACACCTGGGCACCCGACGCAAATGAGGCAAACAACGCAGCCAGAGAACTCCACACCTGGATCTTCAACTGCGCAGACGAGCTCGCCCCGCTACGCAACCCCGACAGACAATGCCCCAGGAAAGCCGCCTGGTTCACCACCGCTCTCCAAGAAGCCAGACGCACCTGCAGACGCCTGGAGAAGAACTGGAGAAACACCAAGACAACTGAAAACCACACCACCTACAAGGACGCCTTGATGGACTACCATAACCAGATCAGAGCCACCAAGAGGAACTTCATCCACAGCAAAATCCTGGCCAACTCCACCAACTCCAAGGAACTTTTCAGTGTCATTCAGGAATTCACCAACCCACGCAGCGAAGCCACAGACATCACACCATCCCAAGACCTCTGCGACAAGCTTGGAACCTATTTCCACCTCAAGATCAAAAACCTCTATGACAACTTCATCGACCATCCACCAGGTGCCACAGACGGCCCCTCGCCCCCAGAAACACCAGCCAGCCCACCATCTCCAACTGGACACCGATCACGGCCGAAGACACCGTCTCGACCATGAAAAGCATCCACTCGGGGGCCCCCACCGACCCCTGCCCCCCTCACATCTACCACAGAGCTGCGGCCGCCATCGCACCCGAACTACAATGCACCATCAACACCACCTTCAAAACAGGCACCTTCCCAGACGACTGGAAGCGCGCAGAAGTCGGACCCCTGCTCAAAAAGCCCACAGCTGATCCCACCGACCTCAAGAACTATCGGCCCATCTCGCTCCTCCCCTTCGCAGCCAAAGTTGCAGAGAAAACAGTCAACAGGAAACTGACACGATTCATTGAAGAGAACGCCGCCCTCGACCCGTCCCAATCCGGATTCCAAAGCAACCACAGCACAGAGACCGCCCTACTCGCCGCCACAGACGACATCCGCACCCTCCTGGACCAAGGCCACTCCGCAGCCCTCATCCTACTCGACCTATCAGCGGCCTTCGACACCGTCTCCCACCGCACACTAGTCGCCAGACTACACGACGCCGGCATACAAGGAACAGCCCTGGACTGGATCCGATCATTCCTCACCGGAAGAAGCCAAAGGATCAGACTCCCACCCTTCCTCTCTGACCCCACGAAAATCACCTGCAGAGTCCCACAGGGTTCATCACTGAGCCCCACCCTCTTCAACATCTACATGGCCCCCCTCGCAGCCATCGTCTGACAACACGGCCTCAACATCATATCCTACGCTGACGACACCCAGCTCATCCTCTCCCTCACCAAAGACCCCAACACTGCCAAACTCAACTTCCAGAAAGGAATGCAAGACGTCGCAGTCTGGATGACCAACAGCTGCCTGAAGCTCAATGCTGAGAAGACAGAAGTCCTCGGTACCACCCCTTCTGCATGGGACAGCACCTGGTGGCCGACCGCACTTGGAATCCCACCTACCCCCTCAGACCATGCCAAGAACCTCGGCATTGTACTCGACTCATCACTCACCATGAACCGACAGGTCAACGCCGTCACCTCCAGCTGCTTCAACACCCTCCGCATCCTCCGCAAGACCTTCAAGTGGATCCCCCCTGATTCAAGGAAGACAGTCACCCACGCACTCATCACCAGCAGACTGGACTATGGAAACGCACTCTACGCCGGCATCAACAAGTCCCTACTCCTCAAACTCCAAACAATACAGAACACCGCCGCCAGACTCGTCCTCGGCATCCCCCAACATGAACACATCAGCCAATACTTACAAAGTCTCCACTGGCTCCCCGTGGAGAAAAGAGTCACTTTCAAAATCCTCACTCACGCCTACAAATGCCTACACAACAACGGACCCAAATACCTCAACAACAGAATCAACTTCCACGTACCCAAAAGAAACCTCCGATCTTCCAACCTCGCACTGGCCGAAACCCCGCGCATCCACAGAGCCAGAGCAGGCGGAAGATCCTTCTCTCACATTGCAGCCAAGACCTGGAACGAGCTACCAGCAGACATCAGACGCGCCCCCTCCATGAACACCTTCAGGAAGACCCTCAAGACCTGGCTCTTCGGCTTAACAGATCTGCGGACCCCCCCCCTCAGCGCCTTGAGACCCTCACGGGTGAGTAGCGCGCTTACAATTCCCTGAATGATTGATTGATTGATTGATTGATGTGGGGGCTATTGTCATGTCACTGGACTCCAGTGGAAAGTTTCAGTTGTAAGAAGAAAATATCAGGGACAAAAATGGAAGCAATGAGAAGAACGAGACAATGAATAAATGAAGACATATCTGGATACATATAGTAAAGTAAGGGCCAGATGTACAACCGTTTTTTGCGGTTGCAGAGGGGTTTCAGACCCCTTTGCGACCGCAAAAAATGAGTTGGCCATGTACTATTCCCATTTTGCGAGTCGCAAATTATTTGCGACTCGCAAAATAGGAATAGCGAATTGCTATTAGGAAGGGGCGTTCCGAGGGCGTCCCTTCCTAATAGCAAGTCCTCCAGGTATGTATGACTCTTTTGCGACCGCAATTGCGGTTGCAAAACAGTCGTAGTTTACCACCCTTCTCAGAAGGGTGGTAAAGCACTCAGCAAACGGGAAGGGGTCCCCAGGGGACCCCTTCCCTTTGGGAATGCAGGGAAAATATTTTTAAGGGCAGGCAGTGGTCCCAGGGACCACTACCTGCTCTTAAAAAATGAAACGAAAACGTTTCATTTTTTCTTTTTTAAATGCATGTTATTTTTAGGATATTATTAGTAAAACGTATTTATTTCTATTATTTACTTTTTATGTATATTTACATTTGCAACGTTTTAAAAAATTTCTAGTTTTTTTGTTACTTTTTTATGTTTCTTTGTATATGTATTTATGCATACATATATATATGTGTATAGGCACAACATTTCTGAGAGACAGGCTTGACTATCAGCGAGGGCAGATATATACATTTGCACGACGCTTCGATAATATTCGCAGACAGAGGCTGTCAAACACCACAGGCCAAGACAGAAAGAAAATGGAAGCGTGTTCGAAAGGAGCAGAATGTGGCTCAGAAGCAAGTTCAGTGATGAGTTCTGATGTGGATACTAGGTCAGAGGATGGAGGCAGGTATGACAATTGCGGGGGAAACCAACCCGAGTCCCCAACTGTAATTGAAGAATTTCGTTTTTTACGATTGGACCGGACACAAAATGTGAGACCGAATCAGCAATGAAAAAGAAAGGAACAACAAGGTGGCGCAAAAACAGACGAGGTGGGCATGAAACTCCGATCAGGAGCCAGGGTGAAGGAACCGTACCATCGGAGATAATGGAAGACCCAGCCACAATAATCAATTTGATAGATCTACATTTAACCACAGAAGAGTCACAAATACTTTCACTCGGCTTATCGTACTGCACGAAAACTAATTTTAACTATACTCAGACCTGCATTGACTTCTTTAAGTTCATACGCAAATTAAAACTCAAGAAATTCTTCGCCAATAGAAAGAACCAGATGGGGCCAGCACAAATGGAAACAGACGCAGCACAGAACCTCGAGGTTGGAGATCTGGAGGTTCTACATCAACTATACCAGTTGGAAAAGGAGAACGAGGGACATCCATTACCTGGGACACTATATGATACTGCGGGTATGTTTGGTCTTGATATTTTTGGGAGTGCTAAGACAATATTTAAACCCAGATCAACATTCACCCCCAAGGACGCTATAGATATCTTTTCAGATCTAGTTATTAAGGATCTACAAGCATTATCAGTGTTATCAAGTAAAACTTTCATGAAGAGTGGCAGTCAGCATGATAAAGAATACATAGCACTGATAGATAAGATCAAAAACAGAAAAGATATCGTAATACGTCAATCAGATAAAGGGGGGAATGTGGTCCTTTGACCACTTGAACTCTATAATGAGGAAGCCAAAATGCAGTTGAGGGATCCCAGATGTTGTCTAAAAGTACCCCAAAGTAACATCACAGAGGTCAAGAACAAATACATAAAAGATTTGGCAAGATGGCGGGGCTTAGGAATGTTAACCCAGGCAGAATATCTATTTCTGAAGGTGGAGGAGCCTGTAACACCAATCCTCTACCTTATTCCAAAAGTCCACAAAAACAAAGAGGTTCCACCAGGTAGACCCATTATTTCTGCCATTGGCAGTCTATTTGAGCCCACCTCACGTTACTTAGACTATTTTTTACAAGATTTTGTAAAAGAACTTCCTGCGTACATCCAGGACACGAGAGATTTTTTGAATAAAATTAAGAATATGACATGGAGAGACTCATACCTTTTAATTACATTAGATGTAATGAGCCTCTATAGGAGTATAACTCATGAAGATGGACTCCGTGCAATACGTCACTTCCTAAATAAATGACCTATATCACTCTACCAACACTCAGGGATGTTAATGGAGATGTGCAGATTGTGTCTCACAAATAATTATTTTATGTTTGGAAGTGACACATTTAGACAACTCTAAGGGTCGGCAATGGGCACCTGCTTCACCCCCAGCTATGCTAATCTGCATATGGGCTGGTGGGAGGAGCAGGTGCTCAGAGTCGAACATGCAAGGGAATGTGAGGAGAACATAGTGATATGGTTAAGGTTCATAGACGACCTGTTTATAGTGTGGGACGGTTCTTTGGAATCAGCCCAACAATTTATTCAGGAAATTAATGTCAACTCCTTGAACCTTAGGTTTACGGATACCATCAGTAACTCCAAGGTCTCCTTCTTAGATCTGGAGGTGTATGTGAAGGATAGAGTAGTGCACTCCCGTACATACAGGAAGCCGACAGCAGGAAACTCTATCCTGCATGCCAGGAGCTTCCATCCTCAGAGGTTGAAAATGAGCATACCATATGCAGAGCATCTGAGGATGAAGCATAACTGCAGTGAGGCCCAAGATTTGACAGAAGCGCAAGTAGGCTTGACACACAGGTTTATCCAAAGGGGTTACAGCACTAAGGTATTGGATCAAGCCCTTCACAAAGTGAATACAATTGAAAGGGAGACCCTATTACAACCCAGTGAGGCCCAAACCACTATGAAGAAAAAGAACTCAGGTGAGCAAACTAGGATGATTACTGGATACAGTGCTTACCATTCTAAACTGAGAGATAGTCTGTGTAAGCACTGGCATCTAGTTAAAAGGGATCCCATTCTGAGTGAAGTGATGCCACGTCGACCGCAGCTAACGTTCCAAAAAGCCAAATCAATGAGAAATGAATTGGTCAATAGCAGCCCCGAAGTGAGCACTGGGGAAGGCTGATTGAAAGCGAGTCCAGGGTTCCATAAATGCTTTAGGTGTAAAGCCTGTAAGATCGCAAGTAATGAGAAGCAAGTCATATCACCGCTTATGAAAAGTCCCTGGAAGATTTGAACCTCATTGAATTGCAGAAGTGAATTTGTAGTTTATGGTCTAAAATGCATGTGCCCAAAATTATAC
This sequence comes from Calotriton arnoldi, assembly GCA_963921515.1. Classification (NCBI taxonomy): domain Eukaryota; kingdom Metazoa; phylum Chordata; class Amphibia; order Caudata; family Salamandridae; genus Calotriton; species Calotriton arnoldi. The sequence continues at coordinate 1,406,411 of CAWUFW010001157.1, read as the reverse complement.
ATGGGTAGCACCATTCATATGGTACATATCTGTATACTACAACATCTGAGGGCAATCAAGAATAACGACAAACACTACCCTGTTGCACGACACATGAATGAAGTCCATAAGGGAGATGTGAGTAAGTTGTCATATTTTGCAGTGGATCAGGTGCCCAAACTGAGGAGGGGTGGAAATCGAGAGATGAAGTTGCGCCAGTTAGAATCAAGATATATATTGCTTTTTAATACGAAAATCCCATCTGGACTTAACACAGATGAAGATCTACATGTCCACTTAGGTTAATCCAGATACCTGAAATCAGTGTTTTTAAATTTGGCTTTTAATGTTTTTCAGGGTTTGAACAGTAACAGGAAGTTAAAAGAGCAGAGGAGCATAACTAAGGATGAAAGAAACCAGGAAGATTTGTCCTAGTATTGATTTTTTCAGACTCAAGGAGAAGTATGATTTTGGAATTTATTTATGGAGAGCAATGAGTAATATAATTTTGACCACCTTTTCTTAACACAGGCCTTTTTTTTATACACTAATTTGCCAAGTTGATCATGAATATAGGTATGCCGGGGCTGCTCCTCTAAAGTCCAGTGTATGTAAGCATTAGCACTTTATGTTCATTGTTATGAAATTATGCAATATTTGCACATTAGTTCTATAAAGCACTTGCACTTTAGAACTCAAAATTTTGCACAAATGCATTAGCACTTTATTCAGGAATGGATTCTAGTGTTTCAAACAATCAACATGGTTTTAGTGCCTATATATCTCCTGTTTTATAAAAAACTACTGATGGTTTTAAATTGCAGCTAGAGTACGCAAGCACTTGCACTTTTGATATTGTTAATGTACTTTGAACAAAGAGAAACCATATCGTAAATGTAGTGGAGCAGCCAAACATGACGTTCAGGCTCTATAACTTGCTGCATTATTAGACACTTGTTGGCATCAAGGCGTAAAGTTCTGTGTTTTTATGACATATAATTTTAGCAATGTATCTAAATTGTACTGTGGGAGCCCGATTTTCTGCAATTTTATTCTTGTGTAGGAAAAAGAGGGGGATATAATTAAATTAATGTGTGTAAAAAAAGAAAAAAAAAACAACAATTCTGGAGCCCCAGTAAAGCTGTAGTACTGTGGGAATATTGTGTGAACATCCAAAAGTGATTAGAATACGCATTTCATGACAATGCGAAGGTTGAAGACTCTTTGTATGAAATCGAGTCGAGTATCCTCCAAGCAGGTTAAATGAATAAACCAAATGTCGAATTTTCACCTGCAATAGCGGTAGTACTAATGTAAAGTGATTAGATGAGGGACAATGAATTTTAATTGCCTCCACTTGTACGTGGTATATTTTATCCGGATTGAATTGTGAAACCAGTATAATATTTTAAATCTCATGCCTCCGATGTTTTGTATTTATTTAATGATATGTTGTGTCACAAAAGTCAGGCATTACCCACATTTGTGAGTCTGTTTACCATGATCATTGTAGTTATGCACCATGTGATGTCGAGCCCTGTGTTTTAAATGGTGGAATCACAATGACGCTTTGTTGTGTGAGCAAGGCAGGAAGTGCCGAAACGCGTAGCAGCGGAGAAATTCAATAAACACGAAACGGATTGTGTGATTCAGCTCCTGTGTCGGTGTCCTGTTCTTTATCAAAGAAATTGGAGTTGGGGTGTATATATGTATATATATATATATATGTTCCGCTTCCCCAAATCGCCTCTGTCCCTGCACTCATGGGCGGGTGCTGCGTGCGCGAGGGCGAAATCGCGCTTCAATATACAAGCTGCACGGTACAGAATTTACCAGCACTCACGGGAGCAGTTTTACCCAAATTTTATTCGGGTTTGAGTACGCACAGAGGTGTTTCGGCTACCGCCTTTCTCAATGATGGCCGACGCCGTGAGACAGCGTCAATAAATACACATTTCATTAGTTGTTTATGCAGTTCATCAACAACGGACTTAAATATCAAATGTCCACCTGATTTTTCGTTTTGCCCATCTTAGAGCATTCATTTCTATTCACATTGCATCATGATTACAATACATTGATATGTGAAAAGAACCTGTTATAACGCCCTGAATGGGCGATCATCATTTCTGCATCGTGATGCAACTTACGTTGCGCCCCCCTATAATTTCACATGTGAAGCCTTATATAGGCATTGTGGGTGCTTGCCCAATGACTTCAACGTGAAACAGCTCTTCCTATAAGTGTCAAAAATCACATTATAACGCCCTGGATGGGCGGTTGCTGCCTACGCATCACGATGCCATTAGTGCCACACAATTCTATCGTTTATCAAGCCCTGTATGTGCATAACCTAGTGCTCGCACACCATTCCATCGTGAAACAATTCACAAACCATGTATGCAGTCTGCAATGTTAAATGTACCTCTATATTCAATCAGGTGTCACTCTGGATTCTCAATCTCATGATTCCCTACTCCTTAATTATAATATCCATTCTATCATCCTAGATCTACGAGTATATTGCCATTTCCTCCCCACTATTCAACCCTGTTGGTATCTTCGTTTGGGTATCAATGATGTACCTTGATTCTAATCTACGGAGCTGCAGTTGCCTGTCCCCTCCCCTTATGTCTTTCGGCACATGGTCCATGCAAAAACATTTCAACAGATCTCTGTTGCTTTCATGGTGTACCTCGAGGACTGCGAATTTACACGGTTCCAGCATATGAGAACCCGGATCCGCTATTGCTGGAAGAATGGGCTGACCACACAGCCAACTCATCTAAAGGCATGTTAGTCATTCCGGTGAAATTTGCCTGGAGTGATCGGGAACTCCCCCTACAAGAAATAAGTATTTTGGAGAGTGTAATTGCCAAGAATGAGGACAAAAACAAACAAGAGGAATTAAAGACAGGAATGAAAAAATGTCTATTAAACTATGAACAGAAGATCAAGCAAAGGAAACAAGAGAAATTCGAACGGGACGCAAGAGACTATGAGTTGGGGCGTGTCCTCATTTTTGCCAAAAGACATATATTTATATACTTATCCAGTTCTAGGGTAAAATAGTCACTAAAAAACCGCAGGTCATCTATAGAAAATCAAGATCTTTAAGAGACCAACTAGTCAATAGTGATTTCTCTTCCAGTAACACCAATAGAACGTTGCGCACAGCCAGAGAAGGCTTTAAGAAGTGCATTAAATGTAAAGTTTGTAATAATAGCGAAAACTTAACAACTATAACTACGCCATTCCAAAATAAAATAAAAATCAAGGACAATTTAACCTGCAAATCAAGTTTTGTTGCCTATATTCTCAAATGCCCTTGCGAGAAACTATGGGGGATATTCTCAAGAATGTGTGATAACTATCGCAAAATTAGCTTAACGCAACTTTGCACATCGCAGTCCATCGCGGGAAAATAACACCGTCTTAACGTTGTATACTCAACCCGGCGGCACCATGCAATAGTCTCACGATAACGCGCAAAATGACCGCGTTAAAATTAACGCGATGCCGAAAAATGCGAAACACGAACGCGAAAAAAGTTACTATGCCCCAAATTGTGATACTAAAATCAGCGATAACCAGCGACAGGCCTGCAATTCCCACGCGTCATGCGGGAAAAGGCCCTATAAAAGCAGAAAAATAAAAAAGACAAAAAACAATAAACTGCGTAGCACCATGGATGCACCCGGACCGAGTGCAGAGGACAACGCAAACCCCACAAGCCCCACAGACGACCAGCAAGGAACCTCGGAGTCGGGGAAGGGCAAGGAGAAGAGGAAGAGGAAGACAGGGTTCAGTCCGCAGGAAAACTGGATCATCGTCCCGGAGGTGATAGAACACTAGCAACAACTGTTCGTGACCTCCACTGTGTCATTGGCAACACAAACGGAAATATGGCAGTCGATTGTGAACAACGTGAATGCAGACGGAGTGTTGAGGAGGTCAATGGAGGAGGTCAAGAGGCGCTGGCATGATGTGAATAGCCAAACCAAGCAGAAACTCGCTGCCAACCGGAAGGCAGCAACGGCGACTGGAGGTGGGAGTCCTGCGCCACAGGAGGAGCTGGATGAGCTGGGGGAAATGGTAGCCACAGTCATCAGTGTGGAGACGGTGCAAGGAGTTGGGGGTCCGGACACAGCTCGATATGACCTGACCCAACAGCAACAGGGTGAGTAACGACCAGGGACTGGGGGGACGGGGGAGATGGGCACAATGGCACACATGCACAATTATGTGTAGCACACTGCACACCCACAATGATTGTGGAACATGTCCCTGATACCCTTGGCACACTGCAGCACACATAGAAACACCAAGTAGGCCCCCGTCCACTATGTGCACAAAGGGGCCCCCTCCCTATCACCAATCTCACAACCTACCCGTGCACATGTGCTGAATCCAGCAAAGCAGCGGCTCTGTGAGCCACACTGACAATGCAAGTGACACTGCATGACCAATAGCATGGCTGCAGTCAAAATACATGACATGGTGCACGACACGACACTGAGGTGGCCCAGTGTGGATCACATCCTCAAAGGAGCAGGTCATACTCTGACACATCCACGTGCACATACAACCCCTGACATCAACAACACATCCGCAGACAAACAATGCGCAAGAGTACAAAAACCGTCCAAGAGCACAAATGACCCAAGTCGCCAACATCTCAGCACCTTAAAAGCACACAAGTCAAAGGCACACCGCCTCAAAGGGATAAGGGGCCGCTAAATCAGAGCTGCAGGGGCGACTCTCCCACAATGCAGCACACACACATAGCAATCACAGCACATCAACATTGACGACAATGTGGTACAAAATGCAACACTTTCACTACAGAACAGAGGACCCAACTGGTGCCGCTCATGCGTAGAAACTGGCCAATCACATCTGGCATAGCAGGAAACTGTGAGATGATCATGTACGAGTACAACCTGACATCCGTCATGTAGTCGAAATGTCCACTGTCTCCCATCAAATAGCCAGCTCATCCAAAACAGTCACAATGTACATTGTCAAGCAGTCTGTATGTAAACATGTACAATGCGTCAACATACATGGAAGACACTGTTAACCTGCAACTCCCCTTTACATTGCAGAGGGACAATCAACACCTCCTGCAGAGCAGACCAGACATCTCTTCAGTGATGAGGAGGAGGACCCCCTGGCCATCAGCTCCGACACCCTCCAACGGCTCGTGGACAGCCTCCGCACCCCACCACCAGGAGCAGGGCAGCCCAGCTGCATCGAGGTGACCCCACCCCCTGCACAGCCCACACAGCAGGAAGCACCCACCACCACGACAGGCTCCCACCACCTCACGGAAAGACACATGGCATTCCAACGCCGTGTGTCAGACTGCCAGAGGGGGCTGGCTGAACAGGTGCGGGTGGGCTTCGACCTCATGGCAGCCAAACTTGATGCCATACGTGGGTGTATGAGTCCCATCAGGGACCACTTACAGTCCCTAACGGACACCCACAGTCTGTTCCATGCTCTACAACAATCCTTGGCTGACCTCGCTGGAGCCATTACTCGGATACAAGAACTGTCTAGTCAGACAGGCAACAGCGATGACAGCACAGAGTTGGCACAGATGCGGAGGACAATGGAGAACATGGAGCAGATGCAGGCTGGAAGGATGGCTGTCACGGCTGTACACCAGCGAGATGTAGCTGGGATCTTCCATGCCCTGCAGAACCTCATCTTGCCATTGCTGCCACAGAGCCTGTCCCAGATGACTGCTGCAGGAACTTCGACACACACATCTCCGCCCCCTGATGTGTCAGTGGCACACAGTGATGCAGCCATACCACCTCCGCCACCTGATGTGTCAGTGGCACACAGTGATGCAGCCATACCACCTCCGCCACCTGATGTGTCAGTGGCACAGTGATGCAGCCATAACACCAGCACACACACCTGACACACCTGACACAGAAGACATATCAGAGGACTAAAATGTGGATGGCAATGACTCTGTGTGAGAGAGGAGGTTGTAGCATTCATCCCCGCCATATGGCCTGTTCCTGCTTGGTTCAGCCCTCTGCATCATGCCCGGGAACAACACCTTCCACTGTCCCCCGAAACACTCTGCGACATTCACCTGGACCCCGACATGGACTGCCATATCTGCTCTGGTTACCAATGACACAGCAATCAGGCTGGGGACTGAACTCTTCCTCTTCCGCTTAAATTGTCATTCCACAAAGGACTCTGGTTGGCCCTCCATTGGGCAACCATGTAATGTGGGCTTTGCATGGCCATGTATTGCTCCAGCTCCGACACTCCACAGAATGTGAATAAAACATTCCAAATCACACAGATGTGTCATGTCTATGTTCAATCAAGTATATAAGTATGGATGAATGTAGGGACATTGATTGCACAAAAAGGTACACCCTGGGAAATGACATCAATGCGCATGTTTGACCCTCACCCACATGGCCAATTAGATGACTGTGAAGGTGTGAACTAGCTGTGGCCTCATTGCTCATGAACAACAATCTCGCAACCCCCCAATGTAGCCCCACATCCATGTATTAAATGGGGGTGTGTGTAAAAATGTCTAATTCTGTAGCAGGCCTAAAGTAGTGTTCCCCATCACATGTGACAACAGAACATCTCTTCGCATACCTACTCACACTCAACTGTGTGGACACAGCCTGTTTTGATGGATCACATTGATCCACATGGCAAGAAGTTGGACACCATACTCACATTGCTGAAGATATGTAAGAGCACAGGTCTACCACCAACTATCCCAACCACAATGTCTGGCTCACAGAGGTGGAGCTGGCAAGAGGGACTCACCCATAAGTGAAATGAGTCAGTTAGTCCCTCCCTGTGTACGGACAATGCTCATTGAGGCACACGATTTGTCATTCTAATAAACACTCATCACAGTTGAACACTAGTGAAGTGGCGTAGACTTTATTAGCATGTGCGTGTCAGTACGGGCAAGACAAGGGCCACAACATGCAGACCAATGCTTCAGACACTGACAGGCAGCATGGGAACATGTAGAGGTGCAAGAAATGGGGAGGCAAAAATGAACACCAATCATTACGGATGGCAACGGTCTCAGCCTACCTTGCCTTGCTGGACGAGTCATGTGATGTTTGGCGTATGCTCATTGCCCCGTGTCAGGGGACACGACTCACAGCCCATGGGATCTGCATAGTGCTGTACCACCGGACTGCGCAGACTGTCTGCTCTGACAGTCCAACAAGGTCACATGTAGTACTACATTGCCATGTGTGTACTCTCCCTCCAGCAGTATGTCAGATTTAGGAACCTTGCCAAGCGACGCTGTGCAGCTCCGCCCATGGGACTGCCTCACCTTGCACAGGTGTGTGTCAAGACGCGTAGGTGCATGCACATGCATTCTGAGTCCAGGCGAATGCAGCCATGTCCCCTGTTGTGGGATATGTGACCGTTTCTCCAAGATGCAACAAGGTGTTGGGACCTGTGCTCTGGGTTACAAGCAGTTGTGGCTGCAGGAACGTAGTTACCCATCCATGAATGCGAGCGCAGCTTCCTGGGCAATCAGTTCCAAGAGTACGTCGTTGTCGACTTCAACGAACACAAGGGTGAGCCAATCCATTAACTGGTCCGGACAGATGTGCTCCGTCCACGCCATTTCACCAATCCGCAACACAGACCAATAGGGGAGCGCTTCGATGTGGTCACTGCACACGAGGACTTGTGCAATCTCCCATGCCCAACTGCCAGCACATATGCCAAATATCAAGGCATCCCATGAACGGGTATCACGGTTACACTCTTGGTCGTGGGCCAACAGGGGGCGCACACACAAGTCATAATCCATTTCAGCTACCGTTGTGTTGGATAGGCAGACATCCATGGGCCACTCGAATATGCATGATCGACAGTGGAACCAGGGCTGGACGCAGGTGACGTACGCAAGACGGAAGCTCAGACGGTAACTGATGCGCAACACTGCCAGTGGCAGTGCCCCCAACAAATGCAGCATACGTGCACGGTACAGTTCCACGTGACAGGGGTTGTGCATGTGCCCGGGATGTTCTGCCAATGCGTTGGTGGCTCTCGTAGAACCGGCACTCTTCTGACCTGCAGCAGTTATGTGGATGATATGCCACTGCTCGGAGCAATGAGTCGTATGTGTGTGCAATGTTTGGACGTATGGGTTGTTGTGTACGTAAGTGTCAAGGGCATTCCATGCAAGAGTACCCCGAGCAAGGACTTCTGTGTGTGGGGTGTGGATACGTTGGTCTATCATTAGCGCTGTGCGTAGTGTGGGAGTCGTCATCATCTGCTATGGTATCTCTCTCAGGGGGTGCCTGCCGCATGCAAGACCAAGGTCGGAGGTGCAAATGTCCTTCCGCCTTATGTATTGAGACAAAGGAGCTTTCATCCCTAATGTTAGTCTGACTACCGGGAGAACACGGAGGATATTGTACGCATCTGCACTTTGCCATTTTGCACATGACAGCGTTGTTTGCAGTTTTAATTAAGATTTTAAATACGGAATTACTTTTAATTTATTGCATTTACCTCTCAGGGGCTGAAACCAGGGGGAACCGACTCGGAACCGAGAGCCGGGCGGGGCCGCCATCTTGGGGGGACTTCGGTCAGCGGACTAGGCTTTTCCCTGACTGGGACATAAATTGCCAGGCTGGCGCGAGCGCGCAGCGTTAGATCTCCTGAGGCTTGAGCCGGGAGAACACGGAGGATATTGTATGCATCTGAACTTTGCCATTTTGCACATGACAGCGTTGTTTGCCCAGTCCTAATTGAGATTTTAAATACGGAATTACTTTTAATTTATCGCATTTACCTCTCAGGGGCTGAAACCAGGGGGAACCAACTCAGAACCGAGAGCCGGGCGGGGCCGCCATCTTGGGGGGATGTCAGTCAGCGGACTAGGCTTTTCCCTGACTGGGACATAAATTGCCAGGCTGGCGCGAGCGCGCAGCGTTAGATCTCCTGAGGCTTGAGCCGGGAGAACACGGAGGATATTGTATGCATCTGAACTTTGCCATTTTGCACATGACAGCGTTGTTTGCCCAGTCCTAATTGAGATTTTAAATACGGAATTACTTTTAATTTATCGCATTTACCTCTCAGGGGCTGAAACCAGGGGGAACCAACTCAGAACCGAGAGCCGGGCGGGGCCGCCATCTTGGGGGGACATCAGTCAGCAGACTAGGCTTTTCCCTGACTGGGACATAAATTGCCAGGCTGGCGCGAGCGCGCAGCGGGCTTGCCGCTGGCGCGCCAAAGGCGCGCCTAAGGCGAGCCCGTCTGCGCCCGTCCGGGCTTGGCACGCGCTCAGCGCCAGGACCCCTGGTAGTTTCAGGCCAGGTAAGGCACCCATCCACAGCTATGATAGATCAACCCTGTTAAAGTTAAACGGGGCAGGTAGAGCCAGGGACTGCATCTGTCTTTCGGTGAATGCACTACCGGTACCTCTCCCAGGATTTTGCCCTAATTGTAAAATGCCCTTACCCAGGATTTTAGCTTTGCCCATAGCCACAAGAGATGATAAAAGGACAGGGTTAGTCGGCTGTGATACTCAAGTATTTAAATGTATATTGCTTAATGCAAGGTCGTTGGTCAAACACAGCCTGGAGTGTGCGAGGCTTATTGAGGAGAAGGATATAAAAATTGCTTTTGTTACAGAGGCGTGGACTGATGATTCATCTGGCCGAGATATAGTGAAAGCCACCCCTCCAGGGTTCCTATGCTATACTTTAGATAGGCCTATTAGGAAAGGAGGAGGTTTGGCTGTGATCTACCATGGATCGATTAAGGCAGTTTTTCAGCCTATTCCGATGGAAATGTGTGAGGCCCTGTCTTTTAATCTCAGTCTATCCCACCATCACACCTTCAAAGGAAGCTTACTGTATAGGCCGCCAGGATCTAGAAACTCCTTTATAGTTTCCCTTGGAAAAATACTGGAAGAGGGCTTCTGCACTGATGCCTATACAATCATGGGAGATTTTAATTTTTATTTGGAAGCACTTACTGAACCTGACACCGTGATTTTGAAAGATTTGATGCATAGCGCCGACCTGAAGCAGCAGGTAGTTGGTCCTACCCATGTGGCAGGACATACCTTGGATGATATTTTTTCCAATCACCCGAGCCTTCAGTTCACGGGTCTTCTACCTCTTGTGTGGTCCGATCATGCCGCCGTCCAATTTTATTTGACATTGACGGAGCAACGCGCAAGTTGCCAATGTCCAAAATGACATATAGTAACTGGAGCCTGGAACAAAATTGATGGGACAGCTTTGCAGGAGCTTCTTACCTCCACGGCAGTTCAATTGCCGTTGGGAGTGGAGGAGGCTAGTTTGGTATATATGGAATGGCTGGAGCAAGCCTGTGACATAGTAGCTCCAGTAAAATCCCTCCGGCCCAAAAGATCACAACCCTCCGCTCCATGGTTCACAGAGGAGTTAAGAAATCAAAAACTCATTTGTAAACGGCTTGAGCGGAGCTGGAGGAGAAGCTATAAAGATACAGAGAAAAAGCTTTATAAACTCAGCCTGCAGAATTATAAACAACTAATTTTTTCTGCTAAACAAAAATTTTATGCAATTCGTATTGATGCAACGAAGAATTCAGTAAAAGAGTTGTTTAGAACTCTTTCTATCCTGGCCTCTCCTAGTCCTGCCATAGTTCAGCCAAGTCAGAAACTATGCGAAGAAATTGCCAACTTCTTTCTGACCAAAATGGGTCAAGTACTGGCGGGATGAATGTGGCTAGGGAGGAATCCAAGTCTGCGAGGGCTCCAATTCCCACCTTTGAGAATTTCTCGCAGGTGTCCCCTGATGATATTCAAGAGAGCCTCAGGGCTGCAAATTCAGGGTCGCCCTATGACCCATGTCCGGTTGCAGTGGTTAAACTAGCCCCGGTCCCGATTGCGGCATCACTATCATCTATTTTTAATGGTATGTTTGCAACAGGGCAATTTCCCACTCGTTGGAAATTGGCCTCTATTTTGCCCCTTCTAAAAAAGCCCAGCTTGGACCCTAAGGATCCAAATAATTTTCACCCTATTTCTAGGCTCCCACTCTCAGCAAAACTGATTGAAAAAATCATGAACAGACAACTAAGTACCTTTTTAGCTGAGACACAAGCTCTGGATCCCTCTCAATATGGCTTTAGAGAGGGACACAGTACCGAGTCCGCGCTCATTAAAGCCACAGAGGAGATCAGGGAAGCCGTTGATCGGGGTGGCAGGGCAGCTCTGATTTTATTAGATCTGGCCGCCGCCTTCGATACGGTCCATCATGACATCTTGATGGACCGTCTAAAGGCATGTGGGATCCGTGGGAAAGCTTGGGATCTTTTAAGATCTTTTCTTGCTGATAGAGGACAAATTGTTGCTCTGGGAGATTACCAGTCCAAACCTTTTGCACTGCCCTGTGGGGTTCCACAGGGGTCCTCTCTCAGCCCGACGCTTTTTAATGTGTACGTTTCTTCTCTGGCCCCCATTATTAGCGCATTCGGATTTGGCCTCACCTCTTATGCGGATGATACCCAAATTGTGGTATCTCTGCTACCAGGCAAGGAGGTGGGAATCGAAGAACGTTTCCAAGACTGCATGTTGTCAGTTGGAAGTTGGATGGCAGAGAACTGCCTAAAACTTAATACGGGTAAAATCGAGGTCATATTGTTTGGCAATAACACCAACTTTTGGACACCAAACTGGTGGTCGGACTCGATGGGTACTCTACCTGTCCCCTCAAAAAAGGTCAAAAACCTGGGCGTAATAGTGGATGAGAGTCTCACCTTTGGTCACCAAGTAAATTCAGTGGCATCGAAAACAATTTATGTGATGAGAATGCTTAGGAAAATACTGCCGTTTTTGCCTCTGGGTAGCCGGCAAACAGTGGTCACGGCTTTTGTAATGGCGAGGCTGGACTACTGCAACAGTCTTTATTTAAATGTTCAACAAAGATTCCTGAACAAACTCCAACTGCTGCAGAATGCAGCGGCTAGACTGCTCACTGGCACGTCGAGGTTTTCCCCTATATCTAAGGAAATCAAAAAATTGCACTGGCTTCCGGTAAGGAGTTGAGTGCGTTTTAAGGCTCTGTGCATGGTTTTTAAAGCACTCCAAGGTACAGGGCCAGACTATTTAAAACGGCAGTTCCATTGGTACACTCCGGAAAGAACATTGCGATCAATGGGGGCCAAGCAGGTCTTAGTGCCACGCACAAAAAAAGTCCGGTGGGGTGGCAGAAGCTTTGTTCATTGCGCGGCAAAAGCCTGGAACGATTTGCCGTTCCACTTGAGAAATGCCACGGAACTTTTGTCCTTTAGGAAGGGCTTAAAAACTTTCCCAATAAATCCTTTCTCCCGCTTTCGGCCAATAGGAGATGTAGCTAACGCCAGGACACCTCCGGCTAATCGCTGCGCTTTAAAAATGTCATTAACATTAACTACTGCTTGCATTCTGGAAATGTGATGTGGCTTTCGCGCTGCATTTGAGGCTAGGCCTTAGGCTTATGGTGCACCAATAGCGATACACACACAACAGTTGGCATGGATGAGCCAAGAGCCCGAGCGGCCTTGCGCTCCTTGTACAATCCCTTCGTGTGCAGCCGCCCTCCAGGTGTATGCAACATTGCAACATTGTCGATTGCGGGCCGTGTGGCTCAGACACTGCAACAGAAACACACGCATCAGTTGGTTTCCTGTCCAGCCCAGAAATGAACCACGCCCAGAGCCCAGGGATAATTATTCACACCCCTATGCTGGCCTGCCGTACGCCGACCCAGCCCACTCGGCGTACGTATAAAGGGGGGGACGACGACGCTACGTGTCCCAGTTCTTCCCCACTGCCGGAGGTGACATGGCTGCGTACGCCTGGTATATCACGAGACTCAATCAGAAAGGGTCCATGACTTGCGTTGCACAGAGTTGGTGGCACCGGAAACACTACGGCTGGCACGGGCCTACCGCCACGGGATGGTGACTTTCGGTGCACAGAGGTAGGGGCACCTTAGGTGCTGAGCGGGTGTGCAGCCTGCGATGATGCGCCGTCCTGGCGGTCCGGACTGGTAAGGGTTTGTGTGAGCCCTGCTGGACCGCAGTGTAGGCCTGAGCCAGCAGGCAGCGTGGGCCTACCGCCACGTGTCGTTGCCTCGCGGTTCACAGGGTTAGTGGCACCTATAGGGCTGAGCGGGTGTGCAGCCTGCGATGATGCGCCGTCCTGGCGGTCCGGACTGGTAAGGGTTTGTGTGAGCCCTGCTGGACCGCAGTGTAGGCCTGAGCCAGCAGGCAGCGTGGGCCTACCGCCACGTGGCGTTGCCTCGCGGTTCACAGGGTTAGTGGCACCTATAGGGCTGAGCGGGTGTGCAGCCTGCGATGATGCCGTGTGCACTGGTATGATCTCTGCCATTGCGAAATTAAGACCCAGAATCACGTGTGTGACCTGGTGGCCCGCGGGGCGGGGCTGCATAATGTGGAGGCTGCCAAGGTCTCGGGCCCAAGGCTTGGAGCTTGCACCGGCACGTGGTGGGCCCTCTTGGAGACACGCTGGTGGCGGAAGGTGAGTAGTGAGGCCTGGGTACGCAGGGGCGGGCAAACACCGCTGGGCGGCGGGAGGGGCTGGGGTGCAGCAGCCTTTGTGCGCGGGGCGGCCAAGCGATGATGGCGTGTGCAATGATATGGACTCTGCCATTCATAAATCTGGACTCTGTTTCAGATAAGGGACCTGGTGGACTGCAGTGTATACCGGCACGTGGTTGGAGACACACCGGTGGCAGCAGGTGAGCAGTGAGGCCTGGGTCCGCAGTGTCGGCACTCTCTCTCCTTCTCCCTCTCTTCCTTTCACTGTATCTCTCTCTCTTCCTCTGTTTCTCTCTCTCCTTCTCCCTCTCTCCCCCTTTCTCTCTCTTTCTCTCTCTCCCTCTCTTTCACTCTCTCTCTCTCTCCCTTTCTTTCTCTCTCTCTTTCTCTCTCTCTCTGTCCTTTGATGAGCGCATGACACACCTTCTTATCTTGAATTTTGTGTTGCAGGCTGTGTCTTACAGATTGTCCCGTGAAGACCCGCCATGACTCCTCCAAATAGTTGTTTTGAGTTAAATTTGAATAAAATTATTTGTTTGGATATTCAAAGGTGAATGAATGATTCTCCTTTTTCTGACCACACATGAATGTTAATTGTTGTACTTGTGCGACATCAGGTGAATTGTTTTGTTCATGATTTCGTAAGGTTGATGTAAAATATCTTTGTCCGGGGTAGGGCCCCGGGAGGGGTCCTGGGGGGGGGTGGCGGTAGGGTGGGTGGCCCTCTTGGGGCTCCGAGCTGCATGATCAGTAGCTCCATGGCATCTGTTGTTCTTCAGGTGTGGCTCTGGTCTGGGCTCCCTTTTGTGGTGCAGGTTGTCGTCCGACTTAACACCAGGTAAGAGCAGGTGTTAATAAATCCCTGCTGCTAACGCGCCTTATCGCCTGTTTTGGGATCTTATCGCCGATCTGGCTGGTCGTAGAGAATATTGCGAAGTGGTGTTGTCGCGGCTTTTTGCACAGGAACGCCTACTCTGCATCTCATTAGCGTTAGTTGCCGGTGTCATCCGTGGCAATGTTTTTTGCGGCTGCTGTCGCAGGAAAACTGGCGATATCGGCTGTTAGCACCAGCTTGCGAATGGTGCGATAAATCTATCGCCACTTTGGCTGTGATAAAGTGCCGCTAACTTGGCGATAGGTCCTTGAGAATATGCCCCTATATGTATGGAGCACAACTTTACCTGTACATAAGAGAATTATACAGCACATCCGTGCTATCATTAACAATGATCGGAGCTATCCAATAGAAAGATATTTTGAAAGAAACCATCAGAGTGATCCATCACATTTGAAATATAGCTGTATTGCACAAATCCCTAAAAAGAAAAGAGCGGGGGGTGGAGAGAAGGAACTAAGAAAGTTAGAAACCTTTTACATCTTGGAGCTGGACAGTAAGGAACCATCTGGTTTTAATATTGATGAACATCTTTATACATGTCTATAGTAACTGTAGCTCTCTAAGCATTTATTCCTCTTAGAAAGATCCTATTGCATGTATAATGTCAAATATTGTTTTGTTTTAGAGGGCACCAAGGCACTTTATATGTAATAATAATGAGCTATAAGCTTTACTCATTTGAAATAATTTTCCTTTGTAGTGGGAATTAGAAGTGAGTTGATTGGTATAAGTTAAATACCGCACTGGGCACTTTATTATATGGGCACTTGCCATATGAATAGAAACTACAGCACTTTATTCTTGGAAATGCATTAGTTGAAGAAATATACATAAGGAAATCAATTTTAGGAGTATTTATGGTTTACCTAATGTTAAACTCTGAGGTGAACTGAGAATAATATGGGTTTTATTGAATCATCTTAAAGATGGATAACTCAATAATTGTTTCATGTTTTAATAGAGATGTATTGATGCCTTTAAGTATTGCTATAGAGCATTTGGCATTTTTAATACATGGGCACTAACTATTTGACAACAAAACTCAGCACTTTATTTTTTGAAGGACAATGGCTGATGAAATATATAATGTAATGTATTTTAGGAGTTTTTATGGGTAATCAAAGGTTAGACTCCGGTGTTATCTTAATAAAATATATATTTTGCTTCATGTTTCTAAATAGAGGCATTGTTGCCTTCGAGTATTGCTGCATTTGCACATTTAAAGATGGCGTTGACAAAACTATTCATGTAGGCCTGCACTTATGCTTCGTTTTTGTCCTTCCTTGATGTTGCTGAAAGGAAAGAACTATTAAACTAATTGTACACGTGAGACGTTTCATCGTGAACAAGGCTGCATGTGCCAGCTGAAACGCGTTGATGACATTTCCTTGATCGGATGAATTAATTTTTAAAAAATCTCGGAACCACCTCGAATGGAGTGCTTTTTTTATGTCCTTACCGGGACGTTCTTTCTTTTTTGAAATATATACCAACAACAAAAAAGGTGCTCCTTCTGGAATCCTTGGCAGGTGGTGCACAATGCCGGCGGAGCCAGCCGGCTGTAATATTACCACAGAGAGTCCCAATGATGTGCACACTCGGGAGTTTGCCAGTAACAGGTTTAATGGTCACAGGTAACACGTTTCGACAGCAACGCTGTCTTGATCACACAAAAGAGATTTGGTTGATCACATAGATCATTACAATGCATTCACAAACTGATATAAAATATTGTGGTTATCAGTTAGTATTCACTCTATTTGCTGTTATAATTCATGAAATACTAGCACTATGTGATTGACCAAATCTCCTCAAGTCTGTTCTTTATGTCTGTGAAAGATCTTTAAAAGCATGTGCAAGTGATTAACTCAGCATTTCCATATGATTAAGACCTGAACAGGTCGAAACGCGTTATGGAGGCCTGCTTTTTGGGCATTCCTTTCGTCAGTTTGCAGTTGTGTGTATATATATATATATATGCCGGTGCCTGCTTTTCGACAAGGAGTGGCAGGACTTCTCAGGATATATATATACCACCAAACATTAAACTCCAAGAAGAAAATAAACAACAAAAATAAACAATATTACTCTTTGATTAACAAACTACATAAAGACAAGAACGTTACAGTCAGAAATTCTGACAAAGGAGGAAATGTAGTTTTGTGGGCGAGAAAAGACTACATGGAAGAAGCATTGTCACAGTTGAATGACAGATCTTGTTATAGACTCAGCAATTCGTTGGCCCTAAGGGAGACATCCAAGGATTTTTATGCTAAATTGGTGGCTTGGAAAAAGTGCAGGACTGTTGACAATGGACGAGTACCAGTTCATTAGAAATGATCATCCAACAGTCCCAAATATCTATTTTAACCCCAAAATTCATAAAAACGCTTCCAAACCCCCAGGCAGGCCCATCATTTCTGCCAGATCTAGCTTATTGGAAAATGTTTCTAAATATATAGATTTTTTCCTTCAAGAATGGGTCCAAGGATTGCCCTCCTATATAAGGGACACAAATGATTTTATTTCCAAGTTAAAGGATATTAAATGGGACAGTAATTTTTATCTTTTAACTTTGGACGTTGCTTCCTTATATACGTGCATTAACCATAAAGATGACCTACGTGCTGTTGAATTTTATTTAAACAAAAATGTAGTAACTCTGCCCCAACACAATGCTATGCTGCTGGGCATGATCAGCTTCTGTTTAAATAACAATGTATTTTTGTTTGACAAAACCTACTATCAGCAAATGCGAGGAGTCGCAATGGGAGCCAGCTTCTCCCCCAGTTATGCCTGTTTATTCATGGGCTGGTGGGAGGAGCTGGTTCTCTGGAACACACACAAGAGGTATATGGATGATCATGTCAAACTGTACTATAGGTATATTGATGACCTTTTCATTGTATGGGAGGGAACCAAAGAGCAAGCTATGAACTTTGTTTCTGAGATTAATGAGAACGGTGTTAACCTGAGTTTCACATCCAATATAAGCAATATCAGCATTAACTTTTTAGATGTTGAAATATACTCTAACAGAAACAAACTAGAAACCAGGGTATACAGAAAGGAAACTGCCGGCAATGCCGTGTTACATTTTTCAAGTTTCCACCCACGGCACTTAGTACATAGCATTCCCTATGGGGAGATGCTTTGTCTTAAAGAATTTGTAGTAGCCCAGAAGATCTAGCAAAAGCCCAACTGCAAAGTAAGAGGAGATTTTTATCTAGAGGGTATCCCACTAAAGTTGTACAAGACGCAATCAAAAAATCACAGAATTTGGTCAGAAATGAACTGCTAATTCCCAAAAAAAATAGATCTGTGACACATATAACAAATCAAAATCATGATGAGCTGAGACTTATCATCGCATACAGTGCGGAAGAAAAAACCATAAAGAAAATTATACATAGAAACTGGGCCATTGTTAAAAATGACCCTGTAATAGGTCATGAGCTTTCTATAAAACCTAACATTACCTACAAAAGAGCTCCCTCAATGCACAATTGCTTAGTTTCTAGTAGTCCCGAATCACCTAATATTTCTAATTGGTTGAATGTTCCCAATGGATTCACTAAATGCAAAACATGTAAGGCATGCCAGTATGGCGTGACCAGAAAAAGCTATTCCACCGCTTTTTGTGACAAAGAGGTAAAAATTAACAAACCCCTCCATTGTAAAACGGAATACGCAATCTACGTGCTGGAATGCACATGTCAACTCAGATATGTAGGTAGCACTAAGCTACCGGTGAGTAAAAGAATTTTGCAACATATAAGGGCCATTAATAACTGTGATCCTACTTACCCTGTCGCCAGACACTTTCGAGAAGTCCACAATAACAACTTAAAAGACTTCTCGTATTTTGTAATTGACTCTATACCTAAAACTAAAAGAGGCGGCGACAGGGACTATCAGCTTAGAAAATTAGAGACGCGATACATTCTTAATATGGACAGTAAGTCCCCAGGAGGATTAAACAATGCAGAGGATTTATATACTTGTTTATAGAACATGCCCTGCCCATCCCTAATCACTGTGCGTCCTTTTCCAGAGGGAAAAGTAAAAAAAGAGGGAAAAGAGAGAAAAAAGAAACAAAGAGATAAAAAGAGAAACTAAAACTATAGCACATTTTTTATAGATCTGTATAGTTTTTCTAACTTCCCTACGCTTTTCTATATTTATTCTATTTAAAAATGTTTTTTATAAATAGAATAGCACCATTAGGGAAATCACATTAGTAACCTAAATAGGAAGCTGCCAACTTACCTGAACCAGTAAACATAATGGTTTTTTAACTAGCTACACTTAGATGCACTATATTGTTCAGCACTGAAATCTTTTATTCGTTGAAATCTAAATGAGTAAGATGATTGGGGAAGTGTGTGAATCACTTTAGGTAGCACATAGCACTTTATATAGATTTTATATAGAACGGAGAATCATGGTGTCCAGTTACATTCTAAGATACAATATAGTGCATTGTCGAATTTAGGATTCATCCTATAATCTTTTATATAACAACATTATTTTATATGTCGTTTATCAAAAAAGCCATTTTTTAGAAACATTTTTAAAAACAATTTTGATATGTATTTTTGTATTTTTACATTTTATGTATGGTTCAACTAAAATAATTATTAATTTTTTGGTTATTTATTTGAACGTTTCTACAGGCTATTTATACAATATTATCAATTGTGACTATTCCTTTTGATTTTTAACGTATTTAAGACATGTTATTAACAAAGACAGGTGGTAAAGGTTTCCCTGCTTTGGATTATTGAAAGTGATGAATCGACCCATGTATTGAATGTAAGAAATGTTTCTTCTAGTTCTATTGCACATCATCAATCACGTGTCATAAGGTAGCACTTTAAATGGTCTTTGACTTTTAACAGCGTTGTCATGTGATCAAGGTCCGTTCTGGACTGAAACGCGTAATGGCCGACATTAAACTACTATTTTAAAGCACGCAATCGTGGGTCCGTGTCTGCTTTGCTGAAGAGATACCTGAGGGAGGCGAGAAGCAGCTTTCTGGATATATATATATATATATATATATATATATATATATATATATATATATATATATATATATATATATATATACATGTGTGTATATATATGTATATATATTTATATATACATTTGTTATATTAGTGAATAAATAAAATGAAAAATCAATATATAAATATGAATATTTTTGCTAATAGTTTTACATTATATATGTGTACATAAACATACTCACATACAATATATATATGTGTGTGTGTTAAAATAAGTATATATTTATATATATATGGGACTATTATTTAAACTTATTTAATTTACATTATGTTAATGTTACATATTAACTATTTAATATTTAGTATTTTTAAATATATATATATAGATATATATATTCCAAAGAAGTCGAATCACAAATGCTCTCAGGAACCACAGACTCACGGAAAATCCAAGGGTGTTTAATCAAACAACGCGTTTCAGCCTCACAGGAAGCCTTGTTCACGTGAACAAGGCTTCCTGTGAGGCTGAAACGCGTTGTTTGATTAAACACCCTTGGATTTTCCGTGAGTCTGTGGTTCCTGAGAGCATTTGTGATTCGACTTCTTTGGAATTTAATTTACCGGCACGCTCCGCCGGTGTATTTGCCACCTCCCATGGGTCCCCAGCAATCGGCAGGAGCTTACTGTGGATATAGATATATATATATATGCCAATCGAAAGTGCCCGAAGGAAGAAGGCGCCACACACGACTGGATTTCACCTATTTATTTGAGCAGACAGCAGCATACCCAGCGAAGCCTTCACAGCCAAGTGTCCTTTGCCAAACGCGTTTCGGGTTCCAACATCCCTTTTTCACTGGCCGACAACATGGAGCAACAGCTGTGCAGATTCAATCGCATTTGCGATAGGTGAAGTAAGTCCCGCCCTTGTGGGCGCACTGCATCTTGGTATAGGTAGTTCAGGTAAATTTGAAATCTTAGTGATTGCCGCTTTGCACTACTTTTGTTTTTCTTAAAATCCCAATGGGTTGCTGCTTCCAGCAAAGCTGAGCTGCTGCCACACTTGCGTCCGATTCAAACAGGCACGTCGTTCCACTTGCACCCATTCACATATATATATATATATTTATACACACACACAATATTTTACCTTTTTTGATATTATTGCAAAACGATATATTTTTTAATATTATTGTACTTACCTGTATATGTATAGGAAAACTATATTTTTGTGATCGATATTTTTGACACAATATTTATGTAGTACAATATTTATGGTTTTGATATTATGCCAATGAACCAACCCTTCATCAGCATATCATAACATTGAATATGTATGTTTCATGAAGATGGAATTTAAGAATTTCAGAGGCAGAAGTATAGAAAAATATGAGTGCCCTAGTAAGGCTGTAAGCATTGATGCCATAATCCAGGTTCAGCTCCAACCTCGGGTGTATGAAAAGAACATGCATTTTTCCATGATAACGTTTCCACCATGAAAAGATGGTTAAGGGTTTGACGGCCCTGTATGTCTGATCATGTTTAAGGGTACAATAACACCAGCGAACCACACAGGTCTCCAAATATATTATATGTGTTCATAATACCATTGCACGTGGCACTATGACATATTTCTTTTGTATATTCAGTATCCATTCATTCATTTCAAGCATACTGGGGCTTAACGTGTACACCCTGAATAAAAGAGTGTGTATATATACAGTACCAATCAAACACAAAAGAGTGACATCTAATATTGGCATATTTAATTATTTAGGATGCTATGGTTAGTTAATATATACCTTGATTTGAGATTTGGGCATCTTTCTTAAACACATTTTTTTCTATCCAAGAAACCGGATTGTAAAATACTGGTTATGAACTCACCACAAGATAATTGTTGCAGTAAAATTCCCCCAGAATTTACACTTCCGTGTCCAGAAAATGATGAATGCAAAATGACATGTATTTCTAATGCAATAGAATTGTCTTTACTGTTTATGCTACTGTAATAAGATGCACTTCAAATATTGAAAATGTTGTAATGACCATGTTATGACCTATTTGTAATGGGGCTTCTGCAGGTGCACATTGATTTCGACGATGAGGAATGCATTCCATAGCTCTCGGGATGCAGCATACAAATTCTCCTTTACGGACACATCTTCCTATATTTTTGATTTAAATAATTCTAAACGAGATTTGTTCTATTCACAAATGTAACTCACATTCATACACACAGCTATCAAATGGACAACATTCAAAGTGAGTTGGTAGAGCGAGAGCACACATTTAAAGAAGGAAAAACAAGGGGGCATATTATCAAGAGATTCTTCGCCGCTTTTCCGGCGATATTCGCCGAAAAAGCCGCGAATTTTCCATCGCACTATTTACAAGGACTCGCTAACATGCATTAGCGCTTGCTTCCTTGGGAGTCCTGCCGTTTTTTTTTCTACTTTGCATGTCAGCGATATTTATCGCTAATGACATGCAAAGTAGGCGTTCCTCACCTAAACTTCATGGTAACAGTCCCAAACACGACTTCGCCCTATTAACAATGCCGGCCCGGACCCGCGAAGCGATAGGAAAACTCGCGCTAAGCGCGTTTGTCTCAGGAATCTAACACCTGTTTGAAACTTGACTTAGGCATCCTGTGAATGGGAGGTGGATTAAATGGTTAAGTACACACATGCCGATTATCAAGGTTTACATTAGCGATGCATGATCATCGCAGGATTTCACACAATATTTCTGCTTATCGCCGTCTATCTCTGGTTTTGACATCACCTCTGTGCAAAGCGTTGCTAATACGCCGCTAACACGGCGATGTCAACCAGCAATAGACGGCGATAATAGAAAACGCGCTAAGCGCGATTTGCGATAATTATTGCATGCTGTTGTTAATATGCCCCAAGGTGTTTTATTACCAGCTCTATTAGATAAAGTCACATTGATTTTAAGGGCATGGTATGTTACTCAGTTAACAGGTTTCACTTGTTTTTGAATGCACATCTATCTATGAAACAAAAGAACCAGTTCAAAGAAATGCATGCTTACATTATCACAGTTCTTTCCAACCTAATACCTTATTAGTCTGTGACACTGTCACAATTAAAATATGCCTTTTCATTCAATAAAAAGGATATTAATTAAACTAAATGTTTAAACGATAATGGGAAATACTATTATTTATCATAAATGAGATAATAATCTCCTGTTAATATGAAACAAGAGATATCACTTCAGAAGTGCAAAGCACATCTTATCTGTGAGGACACTGCCCGACAAAGGGCTGTCTTCTCAATCACTTCTGTTACCTTCTTTTGACTCGGCAACTGAGTGTCACCTATGAGCACAAATGACAGGTTGTTAACCACAGGAAGAGGATCTGGGAACATTTATGTCTGCAGATGGAATTTCTGACTGCAGGAAACATGCAAATGGAAGATTTTCTATGATTTGCCAACAGTGCTTTACACTGAATTTGAACATTTATAAACTGTGCAACGTTACAGAATACTTTAGTAAGAGTTTAAATTGGATGTGAAAAATATTAAAATATTTTTTATTTGCAGAGGGTACAGTGGAAGTGATTTCTCCTCATGGAAAAAGAAGAGGCTACAAAAGCAAATGTAGATACCTGCAGTAATTTGCAGACAACCGTGTGCATTAGGATTACAAACTAGAAATCAAAGACATGGACAGGTTTTTGGCTTATTCATGATGAATTTTGTGAATCACTAGAAGTGTGAAAGTCTTTGCAAAAATTATAGCTGGCCAAATTCTGAATTTGTTTGTGAATTTGACCCTTAGGCCAAGCATGGTCTCTAGATACATATCATGTAAGCAATACGAAGTGTTATAACTCTTTTTTTTGTTTATTATCTTCATTTTCACCATTGCTGCTTGGATGGTCCTCAATGCATTCATTACCCTCCTCATGTTACTTCAATGCCTTTATTTTCTTCTGTGCTCTAGTCCAAATAATAACCACCTTATGAAAACCATATGAATTTTTATGTCTTGTGATCAATCTCTCTTTCAAACTGATTAGTATGGGCCTAATTTGCAAAAGCAAATATACACGTTTATGTAAGTTTACTCTTTTTCACTATTCATAAAGCAGCAATTTAATAGTAAGCTGACGAGTGCAGAGAGTCCGCAGTTCGGATGGAGAACTCTGCACATAAAAAGATAGGACAGGCTTATCATGCAGACATAGTATCCTTTATGTGCAAAATAGACTCTCCATATAGCAATCTACATTACCTTACTTTAGGAGGATTCAAATGCTGGCATTTGGTGTGGAGTTGGTGTATTGCCAGCTGGAGATTCATGTTAATCCACAATAATTCTTTCATTTTGTATGGAATTGTGATTACTACATAAGCCTCTTAAAAAAAACGTTGCATGGATTTCCTACCCTACAATTTTTTTATTACTTTTGTTGTTCACATTATTATCTCATATTGCAAATTAGCAACCAAAAGAGCCCGCAAAAGGAAGTGGAATGAGCCCTGGTTTATACAAAGTGTGAAAGGCTTACCCATATTCAATTTCTGCCCTAGCAATGGAGGAGCATCTATGAAGGCACAAACAGACATTGTAAGCTATCTTGTATAAAGGAAGTAGTAAGTTACATTTTACACTTGTTCACACTTGCCTAATATTTATGAGACTTTCGAGGACATTGTGTGAACATTCTAATCAGATCAGCTTAGCTATAAAACTATGGCACTTTCAGCATTTTATTTCTGTTTTCTCTACTTCTCTCTAGACAGTCTATGCATCTGCTATTTCCAATAATTGCTCTTCTCAGGTATATTCTTAGCATAACACAGACTTAATATCTGTGGTTATGACAAGAATTGTGTTTTAAAAATTCTAGTATTAAAACAACTTCTAAAAATGTTACTTTGCAAGCAATATATTTGAAATCACTATTTTATTATATAATCCTTTAGGGTATTTTAAAATGCTTAATGTATTATGTAGTTTCCTTAAATCGCAATTGTATTGTAATTTAATGTTACTTTGGAAAATGGGAATGACTCAGTATATTGAATACATTTTTAATATATTATGTTGAATTTTGTTTTCATTTAATATACATTTGCATTTTCCTACTTACATAGGAGAAAACCAAGTGCCTCCAATAACTTTTCTTTAACGTATTAAAATATAACAACTACATTTCCCTAATTATTCAGGGGTCAGCAAGAAAGAAAACTTGAAGCTATAAAAAGCCCATAAGCGGTAGAAGTAAAAAAGTAGTTAAGAATTAAAAGATATAAACTGGGTAGACCTCCAAGAAGCAGCTAAGCAAAAGAAACAGCACAGAGCATAATAGCTAAAGCAACAGGAACAAAAAAATCTTTAAAAGCCTCTCCTGTATCATCGCTTGATTGGGAAAAATATATTCTTTCCCTAAACAAAGTAAATAAGATCTCAGACAACTATGGCAAATACAGCTATATGAAGTTAAAAAAGAACCAGGATATCTCAGCACCATTTGAACGACAAATTGCTTAATATACAGAATGCCAAATCCTCCGCAGCTATGGGTCCAGACAAAATACCGGTTAAAGTCCTTCAGTGCAATCTTGAAGAATGGAGCAAATTTCTAGCCCCCCTCTTCTCTTATTGTCACGAAACTGGCAAAATCCCTAACTTGTGGCTGGGGAGCATCATGATACCACTTTTGAAAAAAGGCTCTCGCCTAATACCCAGTAATTACTGCCAAATTGCTCTGTTGGACGCAACCGGGAAGATCTTCGCAGCCAGTGTTCTGGACCAATTGAAAGACGGGGCTTTTTCCAGAGGGGTTATCCCCATGACCCAAGCCAGATTTCGTCCAAAACACTCTGTAACAGACAAAATTCCAACCCTGCGGACGATCATTGACAAATTTGAAACGTTAAAATCACAGGTTGTATACAGTGTGTTCATAGACTTTACAACTGCTTTCGACAGAGTAGATAGACCCACACTGTGGAAGAAGTTAGAGAAGATGGGAATTTCTGAATACCTTTGAAGGCTAGTCATCACACACTCGGTGGGAGGCCAACAGAGGTAGCTAATGAATATATCTACCTGGGGAGAATCTTCTTGCAAACCCTGCAAGATTCCGCCAATGTTCAACATATAGGCCTTAAGGCGGATGCCCACTTTGGCGCGTTAAAGCGATTATATTCTTACACTAACATCTTTGTCTCCCCCCCTTGCTGTGCACAGGTAGAATTATGCTATTCCCTTCTATCTTCCTAATTAAGTGATCAATATACAAAGCGAACAGTAAGGGAGAGCAGGGGCACCCCTGTCTTGTTCCGCGTCCTTCCGCCACCAAATCCGACATACTTCCCACAACCGAAATCCTAACTATTGGATTGCAGTATAACGTCTGGATAGCTATAATAAAACCCTTGTCCAAGCCTTTTTTATCCATTATTGCCCATAAGAAAGGCCAGGAGACCCTATCAAAGGCTTTCTCTGCATCAAGCAGGGTTAAAGCCATAGGGTCTCTGGCAATCCTTGAAGCATCAAAAAGGGTAATTACCAGGCGAATATGATCAATTGTGCTTTGCCCAGGGACAAACCCATGCTGAACCGGGGAGACAAGCTTCTTAATTACCCCCGACAGTCTTGTGGCTAAAATCTTAGCATAGATCTTAGCATCGCTATTAACCAGTGTAATTGGACGGTATGATCCGAGCTCGTAGGCCGGCTTGCCCTTCTTGGGGAACAGAATTATATTAGCCGAGCCCCATGAATCCGGTGCCACCCCACCTGATTGTGCTTCCAAAAAGACCTCTCTCATAAATTCTTGAAGGCAGGGGGCGAACACCTTATAAAATTTTCCTGGAATTAAATCAGTTCTGACCGCCTTCCCTGTCGGAAGCAACTGAATTGCCCTAGTGACCTCCTCTCCCCTAATTGGCTCCTCCAATGATTCCCTCTCCTCTGGAGATAACCCTCCTCCAGGTAGATCCGCCAGGTACTCATCTATTTTTTGTCTCCCACAGTGAATATCCTCAGTGTACAGCTGCTGGTAGTACCTCTGAAATGAAGAGCGTATAGAGGCTGAGCCAGAAATTGACCCACAAATTGGATCCCTTATTTCCCTAATCTCCTGCTGAGTTGTCTTTTGCCTCGTACGGACCGCAAGTAAATGCCCCACCCTTTCATTGCACTCGTACATCTTGCTTCGCCAAGCCATATATTTCCCTGCAGCTTTCTTTGAGGATATATCGATTATAGCAGATTTCACAACCGCCACTCTCGATTGGGCTTTGTCAATATCCTCCCCCCTGCTATTGCACCAACCAATTGCCTTTCTGCACCCAGAAGCTTAACATATATGTCCTGTACTATTTCTTTCCCCTTTTTATGGGATGCCCAACTAAATCTTAGTGTCTCTCCCCCTATCCCAGCCTTAACGGCATCTCAAACCACGTCAAGCAGGGTGCTGCCTTTGTTCTCTTCTATAAATCTCGGAATCCAGATATTCATATGTTTAATGAATTCCTCATCATATAGCAGAGCCCTTTCATTTTTTTTATTTTTTTTATTTTTTTATTAACAAAAGTCATTATACAAAAGATAAAAGGACCAATTTCAGACGTGTCCGACCCCCCCTTCCCTCCCAGAACCCCCTCCCCCATGTCCAAAAGCAACAGGGTAGACATATGGTGGTGAGTAATCTAATACATCATTACGATATCTAGGATTTCAAAAGTTAATATAGCGATGATGAAAGGAAAAAGAAAAAGATATATATATATATATATATATATATATATATAGATATATATACATGTATAACATTATATCGACTTTGCATTTATAAACATTATAATATATTGAATATGAACGTCTTAGTCCTGCTCGACAAAAAAACAAGCATAGAATTATATTCAGACAGTAAATTCCCCTAAAATTCCATCAACATAGATTTTCCCAAAAAACATGTTACTTTCTTTCGTGTAACCCCAATATAACTATCTATCTAAGCCAAGCAGATAAAGGTTGCCAGATAGCAAGACCCCTTTTTTTTCCTCGACTTCCCTTTTTGGAGAAAATGGCCTTTTCCAAATGATATATAGAAATCAGTCGAGCAAACCAATGAGAAAATAATGGAGGATTAGGGTCCTTCCAAGATGAAGCTATACATAAACGTAAAATCGTCATGGAAACATAAATAAAAGCTCCTCCGTTATTTCTGCTAATCTTTTCTTGGATGCCTAACAAGATAATCGTAGGAGTTAGCTGAATTTCCTGAAGAAGAACTTTACTGAAAAAGTCTTGTATCTGATCCAGTAATGGCGTAAGTTGGGGACACATGGCAAACATATGTGTTGAATCTGCCCTGAATGCTGAACATCTCGGACATAACGTTCCAGCTCCTGTTCCCCATTTAGCGATTCTGCTAGGTGTAATATATAAAAAAAATGCGGTTTTATAAAATTGTGCCTGTAACTTAGCAGAGAGTAGATCGCTCTTGGCAGATTGCACAGCCTTATTAAAGATGTTAAAAGGTATATTCAATTTCTGTTGCCATTTGTTAGCGATAATAAGCATGTCGTCAGACATCAAGCTGACTAATATATCGTATAAATAACCTATCCTAGGTAAGGTAGGACTTCTTAATTTATCAATAAGATCTACCTTGGAAAAACCGGCAGTCCCCCAGTCTTACGGGTCAGAAAATCTCTTATGGCCATGTATTTAAAGGATTCCTGATCCCCCAAATGGAATTCAGTTTTAAGTGTGCCATATGTTTTTATACCATCAGAAGTTATTAGGTCCCCCATTTTCAGTATTCCAGCTTGATGCCATTCACGTAAATAAGAAGCCCCAAAGATTGCTGGTAGGTTAGAATTATTATTAAGAGGGGAGTAATAATTCAAATTGCCCAATCCAAAAGTTTTACGAATGTTGACAAAAACCTTATAGACACTCATCAAAGTCTTGAATCTTACCCTTTTAAAGTAACCAAAGGAGAGCTGCCGCCAGAGACATCCGGGAGTCTCTGCGCCTAAAAGTAATTGAAAAGGCGATGGTAAACCTTCCACAGAAGTAAATATATCATCTTGAAGCAACACCGCGCTATATTGCATAACAGAGGCCCAATAGTAAAATCTTAAATTTGGTAGCACCCAGCCGCCCCTTTCACGAGGGAGAGAGAGTAATTTGAGCGCTCGTCTTGGTCTAGAATATGCCCAGATAAATTCGGAGAAGATTTGATTAAATTTCTGTAGCATTATTTTACTTATTTCTAAAGGAATAGCCCTAAAGAAATATAAAAGTTTGGGAAAATAGGACATCTTTACAACATTACATCTCCCTACCATGGTAAGATGCAGATTATTAATGCGCTTAAGCGCTCGTTTAGTCTCGGTAGCTAGTGGGATCAAATTTTCCTTCACTATCTGATCGATATTAGCCGTTAAGGTGACCCCAAGATATTTCGCAGTCTGGACCACCCTACAGTCTGACCAGTCAATTTGATTGTTAATAATGATCTGAGTTTTCCCTTGATTGAGGGCATAACCTGAGATCTTCCCAAACCTTTCAGCCTCTTGTTCTAGGGCAGTGATAGCGCTCCGAGGGTCGGGAGTCACAACCGCCAAGTCATCGGCATAAGCCATGATTTTAGTATCCAGCCCAAGTCTGCTCGTCACTCGAATAGATTGATTTCTCTCAATTGCTTTAATAAAAGGATCAATATAGAGAGCAAAGAGCAGAGGTGAGCATGGACACCCTTGGCGGGTCCCCCGAGAAATTTAAATCTGTTCCGTCGGAACCCCGTTGATTATTACGTTAGCCATGGGGTGACTATATAGCGCTTGTATAGCTTGTATTGCCTTAGGCCCAAAGCACATTTTCCTCATGACGGCCCAAAGAAATATCCAGGAGACCCGATCGAACGCTTTCTCAGCGTCAAGTAAAATTAGTGAAATCGGGTCGCCGGCTACCTGTGCAGCATCCAAAAGGGTAATAGCCCTTCGGATATGTTCCGTCGTGCCTTTTTGGGAACAAACCCGTGTTGCCATTGTGAGACCAAGGACTCTATTCTCAAAGATAGTCTAGAAGCCAAAATTTTGGCATATATCTTGGAGTCACAATTTATTAGAGTAATTGGCCGGTACGATCCCATTTCAAGAGGGGATTTACCCTTTTTTGGAAATACAACTATCTTGGCATTCGACCAAGAGTCTGGTGGGGGTGCACCATTAAAAATAGAAATAACCAATTGAGTAAGAAGAGTATTTATCTGGGGAGTAAATATTTTGTAAAATTCGACCGGTATGTGGTCGGGACCTGCCGCTTTCCCATCCGGAAGGCTAACCAGGGCTTTAGATATCTCATCCCATTCTGGAGTTTCCTCGAGCTGATCATGGTCTTCTGGGCTGAGCTCCGCTAATGTGAGTTCGCCCAGATATGTCAGGCTTTCATCCTCTCTTAATTTTAAGGGCCCCAACTTATCTTCAGAATAAAGCCTTTGATAGAATTCACAGAATGCCTTACGAATCTTATTGGTATCATTTGTAATATCACCAGAACTGAGTTTAATTGATGAAATTTCACAGGCAGACACCTGTTGTCTAATTCTAAGGGCAAGTTGGTGACCAATGTTATCACCGCATTCATATATCTTTTCTCTAGCAGATGCCCATTTCATAGCGATTTTATCTGCAAAGATGGACCCTATTTCTGCTTTGCTAGCTACTACTTCTAATTGGGCATTCTCGATTTCACCCCCTAATTGGACTGCTAAGATTAATTTTTCCTCAGCCTTTTTCATCTTTTCTTGTGCCCTCGCTAGTTGTTCTTTAGTTTTTTTATTCTTCCTTATAGAAAACCGCAGGGTCTCCCCCGAATACCCGCCTTCATGGTATCCCATACCGTTCTAACTACTGCGGATCCTATATTAATTTCTAGAAATTCTTTGATCCACCCTTGCATGTGAAGTCGATAATCTTCATCATATAATAATGCTCTTTCAAAACTCCAGCTCGAGATTTATTCTCTAGGCCCCAGCCCCCTAATTTTAAGCACAAGGGGATTGTGGTCCGACATAAAACGTGGAGCAATTTCTATAGAGCAGTTTTGAAGTAGTGATAAGGAAACCAAAAAATAATCTAATCTAGCAAAGGAAAGGTGTGGAGCTGAAAAATAAGTGTAGCCCGGATAAGTTGGTTTAAGAGTGGCCCAAACATCATTAAGCCCATGAGTTTGCATTAGATTAAACAGGGCCAAATAGACTTTAGGCTTTCTACCTCTATAGGACCATTGGTCAGTTATTCTCCAGTTACTGGGTAGATTTATATTTAAGTCTCCGGATACTACTAACGGCAATGGCCAATGGGCAAGTTCACCCGAAATCCAATTGATGACCCCGGGGTCATCGATATTACTCCCATATATTGAACATAGTGTGAAACTGTTGTTCGGGGGAAGATGACATTCTGCAATAACCCACCTGCCCAGAGAGTCAGTTTTCACCCTGCTAGAGGTCAAAGGATACTTATTTTGAGCCAAGATTCCAACCCCTCGTGTCTTTGCTCCCTGCGAGGTACCACCGATAACCCTATAACCCAAAGAGTTCAATAAGTGCTTCTGGGATCCCTCTACATGTGTTTCCTGGAGAGTGATAATATCCGCACCCAATGAACGTAGACCCAGAGCCACCTTCTGTCTTTTCAGGGCATCATTTAACCCGCAAACGTTGACGGACACTATTTTTAAAAAACTTTGATCATTCATATTGTTTAACATATTGATTCTTATCCTGAAAACACATCTTAATCAGACTACAATTGATACGTCCCTCAATATCCCATAAGATTACTATACTTGTTCTTTTTTTTTGTGAATATTCTCTTTTTCCCCTGTTTTCATTGACTTTACTTTGTCTTTTTTCCCCTTCTTTTTCAGTATTTTAAATTCATCAATTATAACATTTTCCCATAACGTACCCTTTTCCACCACCAAAATGTGACCCCTCCCTTCCCACCCCTCCCACCCCCCCATACATAGAGCAATCAGGAACATCCTGAGTGATGGTTGTCAATTAGGTTTCACTGCCGCGAAGCCAGCGCCTTGGAATAACATATAGAATTATCGGCTAAGAATTAATATAGAGGTCATACCAGAGAACCAAAAGCTTCTCCAGTATAATAGACAGCCCTTGTATTACTAGTCTTCTAATAAACCTTTATTTACCTCCCTTTCTTTTTATCTTAGCTTCCTCCAGATACTCCCCTGCCTTGACCTCGGATATAAAAATCCGGGTGGACCCATTCAAGATAACTTTCAGTCGAGAAGGATTCATTAAAAACACTTGGGCACCAAGCTGTTGAAATGGGGTAATCATCTGACGCAAATGCCATCTGCGTTCTACCGTTGTGTGGCAAAAATCAGGTTTGGCAAAAAACATCACACCATTAGCCCCCTTTGGGGAGTTTGGACGAGCCTGGTCGTACACAAATTGCCTAAGGAGAAAGTTCCCAAAGAAAACTAAAAAGCTCTTGGTTTTCCCTCAGAAGGGGTACTAGCATTACGGTTCAATTTAAGATGGAAAGGGAAACGATGCGCACGCTGGACTTCATAGTCCCAGTTCCAGTCTACTTGTGTCGGAAAGGTTTCTCGTAGCAATTTTACAATGTAGCGTCTTGGGTCATCTCCCTCAACTCCTTCCGGAATACCAAGCAGGCGGAGGTTGTTCCTGCGTTGGCGATTTTCTTGCTCTTCCATCTTCATCCTAACATCTCCCAGGCATGCCTCATGGGCAGACCCCTGATTCTTCAATGTGGTTATCTCTGTTTCTAGGCTCTCTGTACGACCTTCAACCATACTGACCCGATCACTAATATCAGTACATAATTTGTTTAATTTCCGCAGACTCCCCTGTACCTTTTTGGCTGCCCCCTTAGCAGCTCGATTGTCGGAGCGAACTTCTGCTTGGAAGTCTTTGATAGAAGTTAGAATTGAAGATAAGGAGGGTTCCGCCATAGGTTCGGTCACAGTTGTAGGTTTGACGTTTTCCCAGATAGACGGTTGTTCAGTTTCTTCGCATAGGGGGAAAGACATTTGTGAGTCCGAATAATCCCATTTAAGTTGGCTACGTCTTTTCTGGGGATTTCTATTTTTCGTCTGGCGTTGTACTGTCCCTGTGTTTTTAGAAGGATCAGCATGAATATCTTCACTGGAGCTGGAGCTAATTTGATCTTCGTCGGAAGTTGACAGAGAGCCGTCTGACACTGAGTAGAAATGTTCGCCACTGACCTCTGGAGTCCAGGGGGCTCTGGAGCCAGGATTAGGTTCTGCTTTAAGAATGTAGTCCGTGATACCCTTTGCCAGATGATTTGGCCCAGTTTCACTTTCGTCCATCATTTTAGTAGGTTCTGAATGTTGGGAGCTGGCTGCGTCTACGGCAGATTGCATAATAAGAGAAGGATCAGTGGGTACATCTGCCAAAACCACAAGACCCATTGTGCTGCTTTGAACTGTAAGTTGTTCATCCAAAGATGTTCCTTTTGACACAAGCATAGCATGTTCTTGAGATCCGGTCAAGTTAGGTTCAGGATTCAGACAGTCCTGCACGTCTGCAAGCTGACAATCTGATTTAGACGTTGCAGGGGGTATAGGGGATGGGGCGCCGCTCAGAGTAGTGTCCAGAGCAGGTAGAGCCTTAGATCCAATAAACATTTCCACTATTGTCGGTTGGAGACCCTCCTTAGCTCCCCCAGCGCCCCCAATGCCCCCGATCCTCCCAGTGCCTCGTTTTGGGCAGATAGTCTCCCTTTTATTTTTTAATGAGCTATCCGGTCTTACAGGCTCCCCTGGGGCCATATTGCTTAGCGTAGGTTGGGGGGCCTTTAATTTACTGCTTTTCCCGGTTCTAGAGCCCCTGGAAGACATCTGCAGCCTTTGTTGTTGTATACTTGTTGTAATAGAGAAGCACAGAGAAAGCGCAGAATAGCACAGAAACAAAACGTAGATAAGGAAGTAATGTATTCTTACTGGAATGACATGTCCCAAGTGCTGATTGTAGATTCCAATTCCGATGTTTCTTTTTATATGTCTCCAAGCTTGAAACCACGGCCACTGCCCTCGCGCTCTAATCCTTTTGTTAATTGGTAGCAAGGATCCCAGAGCAAGCGCGAGTGTCACAGATACAATGTAGCACAGAATCGAGCGGCAGATACAAAAGTAAAGCTTTCCTCCAGGTCCGGCGTTTATCCTGCCGACGGAGAGCGTTTCCAGGCCTCTCTGAATTGAAAAGCAAAGCGCTCGCATCTGGCTGCTTTTCCCCCTCGACATTTTGAGACAGTCCATACAGCCGATTACCGAGAAGCACGACGTGCGCGGCTGAGCGACGTGAGAAATCACACCGACACCATCTTGCCCTGGGATTTCTAGCAGAGCCCTTTCAAATGTCCAGCGGGAAATTGAAGGCAACACTACATGTATTTCAATCTCCAACACCAACGGATTGTGATCCAACATAACTCTGGGGAATTCATATATTCGACTTATCCGAGCCAACTCGTGGGATACAAAGACATAATCTAACCTAGCATGCACCCGATGTGGGGCTGAAAAGAATGTATACCCAGGATCCTGTGGTTCTTTAATAAACCAGACGTCAGACAACCCATGCGTGGCACATAAGTGTGTCAGGGACCTAAAAACTTTAGGTTTACGGCCTTGATACTTTCTTTCCCTTTCCTTACCCCCACTCCCATCAGAATTGATGTTTATATTAAAATCTCCACAGATTATAATGGGGAGCGGCCACCCAGCCAACTCAATGTTGAGCCAATCAAACAAAGCTGGGTCATTCACCACTGAACAGTACACTGAACACAGCGTAAATGAATTATTATCCATACAACAATGTGTAATAACCCATCTACCTAATCTGTCCACGCTGCTGCGTGAGAACCTAGCTCTACCCTTGCGAGCCATAATAGCTCCCCCCACGTATGAGTCCCTTGTGACGTACTAGACACCAATTGATAACCAGCCAGCTCTGCAACTTTCCGTCTACTTGCCTCTATATGCGTCTCCTGGAGGCAGACTATGTCTGCTTTTAAATGTTGTACATCCTTGTTGACCCTACGCTTCTTCAGGGGGTTATTCAAACCACAAATATTACCAGATGCAATCCTTAGGTTACCCATCTATACAAGATCAATACCCATCTGTACATGTCGGGGATCTCAGACGCCACCTTCTCCCAAAAGAAACATACTTTGATCGGTCCCCCCACTCCCCTCCTGCACCCGCTACCCCCCCCAAACCCTCCCCCCTTCCCGGGCAACATAGGTCCAAGGACCCCTGTGATGCCTCCTGCAATCCCGCTGCCACCCCATGCCACCCGCCCCAGCCTTAATATAACTATAACTCAGCAACTCCAGTGCTATAACAAAGGAAAGAAAAGAAGGGGAAGCAGAAAGAGAACAAGAAAAGCTGATCTGCATGAGCCATATGCTCAAACCCAACCTTTCTATTACCCTTGTCATCCCTACTTGCACCATTCGAGATTTCCTGTAAAAACTCATGCGCCTGGATTTGTGTGTCCCTCGGCTGAGCACCTAGGCTCGGGTCTTGCCTTTTCAAACACTGCCTGTCGCAAGAGGAAGTTACAGAAAAATATCAATATGGCCCTGGGCTTCTCATTTGAATTGGATTGGCCCCTTTTATTTTTAAGCATAAGAGGGAACCGATGCACTCTCTGTACCTCAGTATCCCAGTCCCAAAGAGCCAATTCAGCAAAAGCCCCCTTCAACAAACTCAGCACTAAAGCCCGGATGTCATCCCCCTCAGCATTCTCCGCTATACCCAGCAGTCTCAGATTATTCCGACATTGGCGGTTCTCAAAATCCTCAAGTTTCCACATGACATCTGTCATCCGGGATTCGTGCGAGAATCCTTGCCTCCCCATTGCCTCAGCCCCAGCCTCCAATGCAACTATCCGTTCCTCCAGCACAGTTGTGCGGTCTGATATTTCGGTGCAGATTTTATTCACTTTACGCAGAGCCCCTTGAAGTGTTTTTTGTAGCTAGGTGAGCCCTCTTGCTCTCCGGCCGAGTTTCACTTTGTATTTGCTTTAGTGTGGAGTAGATTCGGCCCATCGAGGGGGAGTCTCAGATGTCATCTCTGTCTCAGGGAACAGCTTTGATATTTTCTGCGGTATTCCATCAGCTTTTGACCCTCCGTCTTCCTGCATGAAAATAGTGGCTGAATAATCCCATTTCAGCTGGCTAGCCGTACTTTGGTTGGATTCAGAGCCCCCTTTACCAGACCACTTTTGCCCCATTCCCCTTCCTCCTTTTTTGTGAAGCCACACGTTTTTGGGTAGCTGGATTGACCAAGGAGCTATCTGGACTGCCTCCAGAGTAACCTAATTCTGAGCCCCCATCTAAATATATTTCGCTTGCACTAGATACTTCAGAATCATCAGTGAGGGAAAAGAATTTCTCACCTTCCGGAGTCCCCCCAGCCTTTAGGTGTGCCCTTCTGGAGCTAGCTTCTGGCCACAAAATCAGGCTCCCAGGGGTCTTTAAGCTCTCTCCCTGTTGGGCTTGTGATTGAAGAGCGGGTAGGGCACGTTCCCCCCCCATCCTCAAGGTTGTTTGAAAGTAAGCTCAAAGCATTACAAGTCCCCCCAGAACTGTCCAGAGATATCAAAGGAGCTGAATCGATACTCACACAATTAAATTCACCAGCAGAGACCTCGCCAGCTCCAGCGGTCTGTTGACTCATTGCTGCCACCTCCGTGGTAGCTGCCTTCTTGTTGCCTGCCGTACCCCGTCCCGTAAACATCCCCGGAATTACTGACTTAGCTCTCGCTACTTCCTCATTGAGCTGCCACTGCTCCTTTGGTTTCACTTTGCCGGCTGCCTCTTCCGCTTCCCGTCCCACCGCTGGAGGAGTAGCGTCCTCCGTCTTCTGACGAGCCTGCGTCTTCCGGCCTGGCAGAGCTCCTTGCGTTCCCTAGCAACCACTCCGACCTCTGCACGATCCTTGAGAGGCTTGTTCTGTTTAGGCGGCATCCTGTAGCGTTGGAGCTGTCGCCCGCCTTGACCAAGGCCACTGAGCACCTTCAGCACTGCACGGATCAGCAGGAAGGTAAGTTGCCTGGCTCCGGTAGACCCTCGGAATTTCCGCCTCGTGCTGATTGCCCAAAATCTTTTGATTCCTCGGTGAAGTTTCATCTAAGCTGATGCTTGAATGCCAGAGTTTAACCAGTATAAAGTACCAGCGGCTGGGGTGAGTGACTCACACAGCGTTCACACAGCCGCCATCTTGCCCCTCCACCTCAAATACATTCCAATTAATAAGTGGCAAGCCTCAAATACGAGAGAAGGGAACCTGCTTCGAACAATG
The DNA here is from genome assembly GCA_963921515.1 of Calotriton arnoldi. Lineage (NCBI taxonomy): Eukaryota > Metazoa > Chordata > Amphibia > Caudata > Salamandridae > Calotriton > Calotriton arnoldi. The sequence continues at coordinate 1,369,550 of CAWUFW010001157.1, read as the reverse complement.
ATAAAGGTCAGTCAAGCGGTCCCAGTCCAAGCACTGCGCCTTGAGTTGTCCATAGTTAGCTCCTTTGTCAGAGCTACAGCAAATATATTAAGATGGGTAAGATGGGTATATAATTTATTTAATGTGGAAGTAGGATCCTTAAGGGGTTTACTAAAACTTGAAACATTTAAAAACGAATCAAAGCAATATCCCTTTAACAATAATCTTAATGTAGCATTAGATCTTTCTCATTGCACGATAGCACTTTTAAAATCTTAGACTCCTGCACTTTTGAAGTTATTTTTCAAAAACCTGACTCCAAGAATAAGTTATGAGCTTGATGTAAAGTACTGTACTCAGCTATCATGGTATAAACTCTACGCTGACACTATAGAATATAAGACTCAGCAAAGATACTTGCTATTCACACTAATATACAGGGTTTGATGCTGTATTATCTTACTAAGCTTGGGGATTTTAACATTAAAAGCTTTTACAAAAAACTCGAATAATTATGATAAAATGACAGGCTTATGTGATTTTTGTAATGGAGGCGTGCAAGATATATCTCATGTATTATATGCTTGCCCAAACAAAATGTTGGTCGAGGCCAGAAGTCTCTTTTAAAACCTATTTTCTTAGATATAATATATCCACTGTACAAAGCTTAATAACATTTTTTATATATCCACCCAATGAATTTGTCTGCCATAATCTGTTTAAATTTCCTAAAAGTTTTCTAAAAACATTTTTTTAAAAGTTACATTGTGATTGGTTTTTTATTGAAAATTCAAATGTACTTTTATCTTCTTTTGTTGACCTCAGTAGACTTCTAAATCAAATGAATATTATTGGTATTGGTACGTTTCACTTTATTTTTTTGTAACATTACATAATAACTTATTGTTATATTTTTTCCAAATAATACTAGGATAAATTGTTATTTGCTGTTTGAAAAAATGAACACTTTAAGTAGTCTAAATTTTTTCAATCTTCATATTAGTTAATCTTCCATATAAATTTACTTTTTCATCCCGTTCGCTGCTAAGTAGACACATGATTATTATACCACTTGTAGTCCAACTTTGTTAGCATGTGTATATCAGCCCGCTCTTTCTTTTCCTTTCTTTCTTTTCACTATGTCTTTCTTTTTTTTTATTGGGTTCCCATACTCCTATTTGAATTGTTGTACTTGAATATTTTAAATGAAGTGAACCTACAGGCAAGGGAACAATGCAGCTTGTGTTTGAGTCATTGGACAAATTTGAAAAAGACACATTATGGTTTGACAGTAAAAAACTTTATTTCCAAATCATCACCAATTTAGACGGTTCCTTTAATACCAAGTTCTCATATTTTACAGTAAAAATACTTTCTTTAAAACCATTTTTCTGAATGATGGATAAGTACTAGACCAGTATCATTAGCATCATGAGATGCAATATCAGTGCAGCCTGACCATATATTGGTACAATATAACCCTGCATCAGCACATTATAACCTTGAATCAGTATGGTTCATGACATAGGAATTTAAGAATTTCAGAGGCAGAAATATAGAAAAATCTGAGTGCCCTTGTAAGGCTATAAGCATTGACACCATAATGCATTTCGGCTTCACCGTCAGGTGTATGAAACCTTCCAAAGAGCATGCATTTTTCCATGATTACATTTCCACCAAGAAAAGGTTTGTTGTAGAAACTAATGATGGTAGGTTTGTACGGTTGATCATGTTCAAGGGTACAATAACACCAACAGACCCCACAGGTTTCCAATTAGATTATGTTTTCATAATACCACTGCACGTGGCACTATGATGTATTTTCTTTTGTATAATCAATAGCCATTCATTTTAAGCATACCGAGGTTTGACGTGCTCCCCGAATAAAGGTGTGAGTATATACAGTACCCACCAAACACACTTTAAAAGATTAATGACTAATATTGGCATATTTAATTATTTGGGATGCTATGGTTAGTTAATATTTACCTTGATTTGAGATTCGAGCATCTGTCTTAATTAAACACTATTTTTCCTATCCAAGAAACATGATCAGAAAATTCTGGTTTGTGAACTCACCCTAAGATTGTTGCAATAAAATGGTAAATTCCCCCAGAATTTACACTACTGTGCCCAGAAAATGATGCATGCAAAATGCCATGCATTTCAAATGCAATAGATTTGTCTTTACTGTTTATGTTACTGTAATAAGTTGCACTTCAAATATTGAAAATGTTGTTGTGACCCTGTAGGAATCTTTCTTATTTGCAATGTGACTTCTGCAGGTGCGCACTGATTTCGACAATGAGGAATGCATTTCCTAGTTTTTGGGATGCAGCATGCAAATTCTCATATAAGGAATCATTTTTCTATATTTTTGATTTAAATAATTCTAACCCAGATTTTCAGCGTTCACACATACAGCTTTCATATGGACAACACTCAAATGAGTTTGTAGAGCGAGAGCACACATTTAAAGGACAAACAGGGTGTTTTATTACCAGCTCTATTAGATAAATTCACATTGATTTTAAGAGCATGGTATGTTACTCAGTTAACAGGTTTCACATGTTTTTAAATACACATTTTTCTAAGAAACAAAAGAAACCAGTTCATAGAAATGTACACTTGCAGGCTCAGGGTTGTTTCCAACTTAGGGGCCGATTCCGATCTCGGCCGGTAGGGCTCCGAATCGGATTCGGCTTAACCGGATCCGATTCGGAGCCCTATTTCCCGACCGATCCGTACGCGCGTCCGGACGAGCGAGTACGATGCGAAATCGCCGACCGACTCGTTCGGGCGTCCCAACCGCTCCGACCGACTCGTTCCCGGGTCGAACCGCACCAACCGACTCGCTCGGACACGACTCGCACCGCGCAATGGAGACATTCCCCAGCCGGGTAAGTACGATGCGCGCCGCGAGCAGTCCGACCGACACGCGCCGTCCGGCTCAAAAGAGCAGTCGGAGCCATACTTCGGGGTCCGTGTCGGACCCCCTGTACGCGTAGCCGCGCGAGTCGCACACAGGGGGGACCCATGGGTCCCCCTACCTGTGTGTGTACGGCGCGAGTCGCTCGCTGCGTACCCGCTGTAGGGGCGCCCTTGTTCGCCTCGCACCCATTGAGGCAATGGGAGCCCGCGTACGCGTTGTACGACCGGCTCCCATTGACTTCAATGGGAGTCCGACCGACTCGAGTACGATAGCATACGGACGCATCATACTCGTTCGGTCGGGCTGCACGGGTCCGATTCGGTCGGAAATCTCTCCGGGTCCGGCTCGGTCGGAGAGATTTCCGGCCCGAATCGGAATTGGCCCCATTATGTCTACAACGCTATCCATCGATGACACTGCCGCAATGAAAATATGCCTTTTCCTACACAGAATAGGACATTAACTAAATTTACTGTTTAGACCACTACGGAGAATATTTTTCTTAATCATAAACAAGATAATAATCTCTTGCTTATATGAAACAAGAAATATTACTTCAGAAGTGCCAAGCACATCTTATCTGTGAGTACACTGGCCGGCAAAGGGCTCTATTCTCAAAACCTTCTGTTAACTACTATTGACTCAGGGCAAACGAGTATCACTTATGAGCACAAATGACAGGTTGTTAAGCAAAGAAAGAGGATTTGGGAACATTTATGCCTGCAGACGAAATTTCCAACTGAAGGAATAGGAGTATCTGATGCGACAACATTCTTGAGTAAGTGTTTAAATTGGATGTGAAAAAGTTTTAAATGCTTTCTATTTGCAGTCGGTATAGGGTAAGTGATTTCTCCACATGGCAGCAGAAAAAGTTACATATGCAAACGCACATACCTGAAGTAATTTGCAGACAATCACAAGTAGTATTATTACAACTAGAAATCGACCTAACGCTTGGAAAGAGATTTGGCTTATTCATGATGAATTTTGTGTATCACCAGAAATTTGAAAATCTGTGCAAGGTAGGACTATGAAGGAAATTGTATTAACTAAATACTCCAAAATGAACCTTTCATATCCCTTTTTTTATGTTATACTCTGAAAAAGGCAAGGCTTCATAAACAAGTGTTAGTCCTGAAAAATTCATAGAACACCCATAGGCACATATGTTGTTCGAGTTCAGAAACATTTATGCCCTGATAAATTGTGGGTCAGTGTTCCGGAATTTAACAGGGGAGAAGTGTAAAGTATTTACTGTATCATGCGGGGTTTGGTGGAGTCAGAGCCAAAATTCTGGTTTTATTCCCCAGAAACTCCAAATAGGTGCTATTTATCACCCTGATAAATAACGTTTCCCAGGTTGTTATTTATCTGATGCGATGAAAATCACCTGGACTCCAACAAAATTCAGAATCAAGGTCAGTTACTGCATGCAAATTTACTAAAATAAAATCAGAAATAGTTGACTTTATAGGGAACACCAACATACGTAAAGGGAGATAAGAGAGTCCCTACAGGCAAACTATTTTCTCTGTTGCAAAAAAAATGATTTCATGAGTGAATGAGTATTTTCACGTTATTTGTTCATGCAAATTTCCCAATTAGTGGAAAGTCTACATGAGTAAGTTATGTGAAGTTGAGTACTTCTGAGAATTTATGACTGTCATAAAGTTTCAAGAGCCCTTCTGGAATCTTTGCTGAATCCCCTAAAAGCTTGAAATCTACTTCAAAGGGTGGAGGTAGACTGCAGATTTTGTGAATTGGTCTAAATATTGTTAAGAATAACAACCGCTCTTTCCAATATCAAAAGATGGCAGACCCCCTTTGGAATGCCATTGATCCTTTTGAAACTCTTGCTCTCAATGTTAATGCAAACTTTAGTAAATATATCCCAATGAAGAAAGAATCAATAGTGCAAGCAGGCTTTACATTTTTTAATGGCCACCTACTTTTACCTTTTGAACTAGAGTATGAACCACACTACAAATACTCAGCAGGCCTATCTTTTTGTGCGCGGAGTTCTCCACCCCGACTGTGAAGTCTCCGCACTCGTAAACTTACTATTGAATTGCAGGTTTGAGAATATTGAAATAGACTACACCTACAAAAATGTGTACGTTAACCTTTGTTAATCAGGCCCTATATTTATCTTTGGACCTTCCCTAATGTTATTATGATTGAGTCCATAATACATTTTTAACACCGCTCAAGATCATTTATAATCTGCTTTTTGTTATGAAGATGTGGCCTTTCTAATGATGTATAGATTGGTAGTGCAATCTTCGATGAAACATTTTCATAGATTACCAATTTTCTCAAAGTTTTCATAGTGCCTAAGAAATGTATTTGCATACATATATTTATAGTAAGCACATGTAATCACCTGATACCAACATTTAACATAACATTATGGCCGACTACCAATTATTATGGAAGCTGGTAAGTCCTCTACCTGAGGTACAAACCCGAGGTGAGGACATATAATTGAGGATAGTTACTTTAATGACTCTTCTAGCCCGAGGAAGAGAAATAATTATATTACCAATTGCCATCCACTGAAGATAGGATGTTCTACATTAAAGATGGAGAAAGAAGCAGGCAAGCCTTGCAATGTTAGGGCTAAAGTCCCTTAAGAGGAATTGCTTGTCCACTGCTACTTCATTGTCTTTAAAGGAGGTCCAAACATTTCATAGTTTTAATAACAGAATAAAATACACCAGTTTTAGTAATGCTTTCAATCTGAATTTTTCATATAAAGTAGCATTGTTTCCCTTGATCAACGTACACATTAAATCATGTATCTTGATGAGTCTATTGACTTTCTATAAGATGCTCAGTTGCAGATAAATCCTGGCATTTTCAGTTCTGTTAGTGTAACCCACCATGCTATAGTATTATTGGACAATACTGGTCAACTGTTGAAATTTGTCAAGTCCCTAATGAGCAAGAGAGATCAGTATGAGATTGTCTAGGGAATATGAGATAGGACGTGAACGTGCTAATTAAATGAACTCATGATAATAATGATTTTGAAGTATGACTGTTTGATGACTAGAGAAAAAAAGTACCAGAAATATATCGTAATATGTTTAATGTGAGGGGTTAGGATACTGGTTCTAGACAACATCTAATAGCAGTACAAATAAGATTGCAAAGGGCTATTAGGGAATTTGCAAAGTGTAAGGATAATGCCTAAAGTGAGCAAATAATGGGAATGTGGGTTGCTGTGCCAATAACCTGCTGCTGAGAAATTGGCAGCCATTTTAAGTATTACATTCCAACTAAGGGCCTGATTTAGACTCTTGTGATAACTGAACATGTTTTCAATTTCTTGAGGAAATTATAAATATTTAGGGAAATTCTATATCTGAGCTTCCATCATCACAGGTATACTATAGTGGATAAACTTCTGCCATGTGATTGTACTAAGCATTCTTTACTACAATGATGACTATGATGGGAACAAACTATCCACCCCATATATACCTCAGATAGAGTCCAGGTTAGCTGCCAGAGCCCTATGTGCAGATGTATTCTCTCCCCCTCTGTATTATTCTTGCTACTGGAGAACGTACCACATTTTCCTTTTTGTCATTTGCTGCAAAGTCACATTTGTGGGAGAAGCCAACAGTGTTTTCCTGTGAGTTTTCTCCAGTACTCCTGAGGACTTTGTCAGAGATTCCACATTCTATACCTGCTCATAATGATAAGGTAAATCCAACAAAATGTGACACCATAAGAATAGTAATCAACACACAGATGAGCAGCCTCATTGGTTCATAACTTGATCTGGGACCACCATTGTCTTAGTGCCTTAATAATATAATTTGTATGACTATACTTTATGTTTGTGTGTGTTTATATTTATTTACACATATACCTATTTTGTGTGAGTGTGTATGTGTATGCGCGTGTGTGTGTGTGTGTGGATGTATGTGTGTTTGGACACATGCAATTGGTCATTTACTATAGTTTTTAAGTTACGTTTTGACTGAAATGAATGCCATAAAAAAACAAAGAAATGAATCTTGCACTGAGAAAAGAAAGCTTATTGTGAGTAGGTGATTATCAATTGATTATGAGTTGTAATTGTCCCTTTTTGTCATATCATCTAATTTCATACAGAGAGCATGCAAAATTGAAATACTGCATGAACTTGCATGGATGTCACTAAAAGGAAAGTGTCTAATCTGGGATGTGTGAAGAGTACCAGCCACAGACAAAACATGCAGAAGCACAAAAAACAGGCCTCGCAATGAGAAAATGCAGGAGGAAAATGAGTGATGCAGATAAAGGGAGGAAACAAGGGAAAAGAGCAAGAAGGGTTGATAGACAAAGAGAAAAGGTGAAAGTGAGAAAGAGAGAGAAGGGAAGAAAGATATAGTTTCACTGCGAGATAGCTCAGGTGGAGGAAGCACTACGTGATTACTATAATTTAGCTAATTAATATAAAATAGCTCCATTGAGGTTAATTGCAGCACTATATCGCAGAGAGGGACTAATTACTGTGTAGTAACTCTTAATGGAACAAATCAATGTACAATAATACTCAGGGATATCATTGCTCTCAAATGGATAATCACTTTGTACAAATAGTAGGGCTTATGAATATTACAATGATTTTGATGGGTAAATTAATCTGTAGCAGAGTAATGATAAATACACAACTACTTGTGCCAGTTTATCATTCTCATCCTCCTCCTCACTCTCCTACTCCCTGAAAATTAGATTTGGTTATCTTTGGACTGAAAATCTATTAAGATATGAACTCATTGTTTTACTAGAAGATCAGGCCTTTACTTGTCATGAGAGGCATATTCATGATTGTTAAAGGAACAAAGTGTATTTGCTCTTGTTAGTTTCTACCTCGAATAGAAGCCATGTTCATCCAGGCCTGGTAAATGATAATCCTACAAAGGGATATATGATCAATGATTATTTTTATTGATAGTTTGATTCACTGTTTATATACATTAGTGTTCTAGCTTATGTTAGATCATTTACAAGATTATGTTTTATAGTCAGACCCAGTTGGTACAAGGCAGGTGTGGTCAGTAGAAAATACATCTAGACAACCACATATATGTAATATGAGAGGCTGACCGATAGACTCTCTGAACATGAGGTTCTTTGAAATTTTCTTGAACAATAACACACTGACATGGGTATTTTCGATTTTAGCACAGGTGAGAGAGAGTGGGATAGAAGAGCCTGCATTCAGGTGGAAAATATGATTTGATATTTAAGACAAATGCAGCAAATCCTGCTTGATTACTGTACCCCCAGTGGTTGTCAGAGAGATAAAATGAGACACAGACATGTTTATGTTCTGGAGATATATGTGATTATGTTTACCTTTATATATGCACCTATAGTTATCTATCTGGGTAGATATGATAGTATTCATGGCAATGGAAAATCCTATTGTTTTTGAGTATCAACTAATAGTAGATGATAGCTTTACTGATATTGTCTGGCTGCCAAGCAACTATGAATGGAAAGCTTTCGAAGTGTAGAGGAAGTGGTGGAATGTCTGACCTTCATTAAAGCATTAAAGAGACTGATTCACAATCATTTTTGAGCAAACTAAACATCTACAAATTGTAAACTTATGCCTATGATTTGCAGGGATTTTTACTTACTCTGAATTAATGCATATCCCCTGTTAATCTATGGAAGATGTATGCATGCCCTTGCTTGTATTCTTGAGGGGTGCTGGCAATGAAGGTAATCCACAGGAGCACATTATGTGGAAAAATTAATTAGCACATTTGGCATTCTTCTCTTAAACCTTATTTAAATATTGAGGTGTTTAAGGAATATTTTGAACGTACTTTTTAATTTGCCGAAACATTTTGGAGGGTTATTCTATGTTTGCAAATTGGATCGTATATTAGTAACCAGAATGATATGAGAATAAGGGTGTTCAATATCATCCCAATGACCATCCCATCTTTTGGCGAAACCAGGATTCCCCCATCATATAAAGACTAGTATTTGCAAAATCTGCTTTAATTGCATATTTTACTTAGCCATACATTCCAGCAGTAGTGGTAGGTAGCTCTAGATCGTGTGTTTCTGAATTGTAATTCACTATTTTAGGCCAGAGATGGAATATTTTGCCTGTGGTTACTTAATTGTTTTAAGGACAATAAAGCAAATTTATTTTAGAGAAGATTCTCCCTGCTCTCACCTTTATATTTTCCGCTCTTTTCTTTTGAAGTCACCTATTAGTACTGCATTTTTATGCTTTTGGTTTTTGCTGCTTCAGCAAAATTCGCACTCCTTCAAATTTATGGTAGTTTTACAGCAACTATTCACTCTCTAATTTTTACTGCTGACCTTTCTATAACTTTAACCACTAATGTATGTCTTTTTTATTTTTATTGTTCCAATTTCCATCTCAAATGTTAACAAATATTTTTTGGGGGGGGAGATGGGATGCCTTACAGTTTTATGGGAGGAGAAAACCCCAGCCCACTTCCTACTCTTCCCATTTTGTAAATTTTCATCATTATTTTCCCAGTTTTTCCTGTCCTATATAATTTTGTTTTTTGTGACTTCACTGCCTCACCTCCTTCAGCTTCAAAACTTAAATATTGTATATTTGCTTCACAAAAAAGTAAAATGTCCTCCCATAATTTCCTTATCAGACAACCATAAATTCTTTTTTTTTTTTTTTAATTCATAAAGGTTTCCAAGAGTATAACTGGGAACGTGTGCGCTTTCAGTAGTACATACAGTAAACTGAATACAAAATGTGAATTCCCATACACCATAATGTGGAGGCATTGCTGCAATGTTATATATAAGAAAATGTATTTTAGAATTAAAATTAAACTTTTTCATGTTTACTTCATGCCGAAAATACATTTGCCCTTTGAAAAAGCTCAAAGAATTTTGTGTTCTTCCATTCATATTTCACATTTAAAATATATTGACTCCTGACTTTGACAAGAGTAGATCAACCATTTCTAGGGTAGATATGGGCCACACAGGTACATTCCTGGTTGTTTCCAAACTTTCCAGGACAATCCTGAGTCCTTGGAGTAGATGTACTCATGTGAAAAAGTGTGAGAGGGTACATCTTTTTTCTAGTTTAAAACTGCATATTGTAATTCATAGACATGGTTATTTGCTTGTGTACATTCAAGAATGGCTTGTGAATCAGGCCTAGTTCTTAATAAACAAATTTCACAAACAATCCATGTTTTGGAAAAGGTTGTTAGAGATTGCTGTCTTTCTGGCAGAATAAGTGCATTCCACAATGTTAGCCAACCACCATCTTGCTTTTCATTGCTTTATTGATAGTTGTCTCTGAAAGTTCAGTGAAAGGTTTAGAAGTACTAAAAAGTGGTCTTTGGTGGCCTAATACAGTTGGTTTGCCACGATGAAAATTGATGAGCCAAATGTACATACAATGGGAAGACTAACAAAGGCTTAGTACAAACATTTGTAAATTATAACTTCCATTTACTCGTGAGCATTACTTGCACTTGTTTGTTAGTTCATTTCAATTTCACTTATGTATAGTGTGTACATTGTGTAAGGTAGGTATGATTACGTAAGGTGACTTACACGCATTTCCCTAGCCATGTGCATGGAAAATGCATACAATACACATACTTCCCCTCCACAATTATTTTCTCTGTATTACAACATGATTTCTAACCATATATTACTGAAAACTACATGTTCTATTAAGGGTCAATTCACAAAAAAGTCCAGCATCTGAACATGTGACTCAACCCAGCTGAGTCCTTTCTTTTCTATTTATGAGTTGCACGTGTCTAGCTTGAATATTATGTATAGTGGTATTTCCTTTTCTATGTTTTTTTTTCATTTTATATTTTTTACTACTACAGCTAGAAGGAAAGGTCAACAAGCTGACCGTTCACCACAGGAACAAATGTGTAATTCTCAGGTCAAGACAAAGATGTAATCTGCAGGTCAGCAGTTTGAATCCGAGCAAGGTCAACTCAGTCTTCCATCCTCCCAAAGGTTAGTAAATTGAGTCCAAGAGCGGGTAATGGTAACGTCTGCTATTTTCAGAGCTTAGCAATGGCAGAATTACTATGAAGTTCTATATAATAACATGCCATTCTTAAATATTCAAACATTACCCACACCTCACACATTACGTGGCCACATTATAAGCTTTTTCAAATCAAATATGTTTCGGGAGACCTGTTTTAATGAAGGGTTTCGACAGTCAATTACCTTAAATTGTTCTTCTTAACTTAAGTAAATGTTGTAACTCTGTTTAATTTAATGTATTTCAGCCATTGATAAGTTTACTGATTATGTTACTATGGTAAATATTGATCATGTATCTATATGAAGTGCTCTGACAATCCTTGGGTACAGATTACGATATGCAAAATTACTAAATAAATACATATATAGATTAATACATGCTACCTCTCCCTAAACACATTCTACTAAAACTAAAGTGATTGGTGCCTTTGTCCACTTCTTACTCAATGTGCACAATATCCACTCATAGGAGAGCAAATAAATGCACTAAGCACATGCCATACCAATTATTAATGCTTCAGTGTCTACTTCGGTGTGAGCCTAATTTTGCATTCATGTTTCCACTCTTCTGACTCTCCTTTTCCAATACCATGTAAAATGTATGTGTGTCATGTGTTTACTTACAGATTTTACTCACATTGTACTTTTTTGTGAACCATGCAGAGCAGAGTTCATGCATGAATAGTCTTCTTTTTCTGGTTAGGAGAATTTGTGCCTCAGGTAGTGTCTGGTTAAACTTACAATTAGGAAAATTTTTATAAAGTAGACCTTCCACTCTTTCATTCAGACTGTATCAATTTATTAACCTGAGCTTTTTAGTTATAAAGAAGGAATATCAGGTGAAATTCACATCTGCAGCTAACAATTAGATATTTTCAATTCTTTGCAGAGCAGTTTTTGTGGATTCTCCAGGATCCTGCAATACACATTAAAGTTGGAAATAAAGTAAAATGCAATATGTATATGTATAAGAAGCATACAAATTCTATTATCACTGAATGACTGCTATATATTTCCAGGGTGGAAATTAGTTGTGGAATATGTAGCAGCATTATATATTCCCCAGTTATGGGCTATGGTGAAAGCCATCAGCCACACCCTTGTGCTGCATATGACATCATCAGCCATGGCATCACATATGCCATCCTTGATGATATCCTTATTGAATGAATTTAATTTTTTTTAATTTTGCATAAAATTGTCAACCTACACAGCACACATCTTTGACATTGTTTGCAGGACTTGGCCTATGGCCAGGCTCTGCACCAATCTTGTTGTTGCTGGCCAACTCCCAGTGCACATGGCCTTTGCTTGTCTATCTCTATCTGTATCTCTATCTATATGTATATGTATATAAACTTATATGTCTATATACACACAGACATATATATATATATAGATATATATATATATATATATATATATATCTATATATATATATATGTATATATATATATATGTGTTTATATATGTCTGTGTCTTTAGATATACCCATAGACTTAGATATAGATCACTGAAAAGGGGATGAAATGATGTTATAATTAGGTCTTCAAATTAGATGAGAACTAATGTTTGAAAACTGAATAATCACTGAAATTTGCCAGATATAGTTTAGTGAGCTAACTATAACTTGCACCCCATCATGCACTGCTTATGCCCTTGCATAATCCATAATTTATTACATCTTAAATGACATCATTGATGGCTCCCAGCCTCTGTCCAAGACCTTTACCCACCTCTCTTGGGAGCCCCACCCACTGCTGCACATTGCCTATAACCAGACCCTTCTCATTTTCTTTTATAAATGTTTTTCAGTTCCACAGTAACAGTACTGATACTATGGTACCTCAGTAGGGTCCACGCTGGGTACCACGGCACTGGTTTCCAGTAAAGTGGTTACAAGGTTGGCTACTGAGTTTGGCCCATGCTCTGAGTCCAACTCCCCAAAGATGACCAACCTCTAAGCACTGTGCCCATACACCGGTGGGCATCCAACTCCTCATTGTTTACAATGCATGGCCTTTGGCCATAGACAGTGGGGGTTGGATGCAGTGCCATATCTTCAGTTAGGGCCTGTGCCAATTGCCATATACACAGTGGGGAGTTGGGTGCCCAACCCTCTGCTGTGCTTAAACTTTTTTCCGTGCAGAGTAGGAGTTAGGTGCAGAGCTTGGACTCCGTGGAACCACAGGGGATGCCATCCTGGATACTGTTGTTCCACACACTGGAACCGCAGTACTCGTGACACCCTTAGACTTAATGCAGGTCCATGGGGTGTTCAGGGTGTGCACACCCTGCCCTCTTATGTGACCATTGATTTTCTTTTCAGGAGTTGGAGGCTTAGTCTACAAGGCCTGTAATGACTGCCACAACATATTCTCCATGTTGTGGCCAGCCAATCCGGATCCGCCCATCCACTTTTGAATGGACCAATCAGAGCATATTTGGACCTCAACAGTCCAGATACCTCTAGGTTTTTACCAGTGTTAACTCATTCATGCCCACCCAAACACCTTTAGAAACTATAATTGCTCAAAAACTGCAGAATGTGATTACAGCCTTTCTGAGTAAGTTCTAACATTTTGACTAAATTGCTTTAATTATGTACGGTTGGGTGCAGGGTACTGGGGGGTTGGGGGAGCTTATGAACTGGTACTTAGGGTGCACTGTAGTCCCCCCCCAAAAAAAATATATCAAAAACAAATGTGGGTTGGGCATCCATGGGGGGATTGGTGTGCACAATGGGATTGGCTATGCCGAGTGGCCAATCCCCTGTTGCACACGGTCAAAGGATGTGCACAGCAGGAAATGGACTGTCCACTGCGATTGGCTGAAGGTCCCACTGAAAGCTAGGCCCTGCAGCCAACCCTCTCTGAACACGACCAAAGGCCATCAGCATAGGTGTTGGCCACCCATGGGAGTTTGGGCGCACCTCTCCCTGCTAACAGTTGTAAATTACTAAGGTGTTATCAGTGATCATCAGTGATGTCATGAATAGTGCAATTTAAGATTTCACCAGTGATGTCATCAATGATGTAATCTAACATGCCATGAGTTATTTAATATGTGAGGTCATAAGCAGTGCATGGCAGGGGTGCAAGTTATAGTTAGCCCAGTAAAAAATAACTGGTGAATTTCAGTAGTTTGTTTGGTTTTTAAACATTGATTTTTGTCTCAGTTCAACAACTAACTATACCAACACTGTAACCTTTGTTTTTTTCCAGTGAATATATATATTTTAAAAAAAATACAAAGGTTAAATAAAGCTTAGTTATAGTATATACTATAGCATAGAGGGATTCCAGAATCTAATGTAATATATATATAGGTGACTAGAGGTGAAATAAATTGTCTACAATAAGGGATGTAGATATAGATTAGAGATGGGTTTTCATACATGGATTTCAGAATCCAATGTTATATATATATATATAGATATATATATATATATATATATATATATATACACACACACACACACATATATACATATAAGTATTTATATATATATAAATATGTATATTTATATGTATATATAAATGCTGCCAACCTCGCACTTTAAAGGCAAAGCACTCTTGAAGACTGGAAAAAGATGAGAAAGAAATGAATTCTGTATATTTATTATCTTGTATGACATCACCTTAACCCTTGAGCTATGATATTTATGGATTGATGAGCATGAGGGGTGACTAGGCCCGTTATGATTAATTGTTGTATTGTGTTGAAGTCCAAAGTATTTTGAGTGTCTGAAGGTATGCCCATTCAGGGCTAGATATTTGATGTGACCTCCAATTTGCATTCTGGATTTCTGGGGGCAATTGATTGATCTATATAGATCGTAGGCACTACAATATTCTGTAAACAGAATATAACGCATTTTGCACTTTATTTCACCTTGACATTTAAATACAGTTGTGACAAGAAAGCGAATGCAGAGTTGAAGATTTGCCCATCTGTGGGTGCAATATGACGACTTTTGTAAATCTGGTGTCAAAATGGTGCGGATTGTCAGACGATTATGTATATAAAAATGCACTGTGTAAAATTGTTCATACACGGAAGCTTTCATCGTCATAAGTGTACCACGTATATTGTTCATAATGATGAAATGTATTTATTTAATGGACTTCCCAAGTTACAAGATGGCGGTATGTTTTTCATATGAAATTCTGTCCGTTTTTGTTGTTGTTAACTATGTCGGGATACAGGAAGTGATTGGATTATAAACAATGGCCGTTTCCGGCGCGCCTGATTACCATCGAGAAAGGCGACTGCCGAAACGCGTCTGGTTGTAACGAGAGTCCGGGAATAAATGATTGGACTCGCCCCCGTGAGTGCTTCATTCTTTGTGCTTTAAAGTGCGAGGTTGGCAGCATTTATATTTGCGGGTGCATCTCCCGCATGGAAGCACCCGTTCACGAGTGCATGGACAATAGATGCACACCTTGGAGCTAAGATATATATATATATATATATATATATATATATATATATATATATATATATATATATATATATATATATATATATATATATATATAGTTGTAATTTTTTGTTCCTGAATGGTGAGTAGCGCATCCAGAAAAGGAAGATGATGCTTCTGCTTAGTATTGCTGCTGGTAAATTTGATGGTAGGATGGATATTGTTGATATAAGCTGTAAATTGTTCCAATGTTCTACTTCCTGCATTCCATATTATAAATATGTCATCAATGTATCGTAGCCATACCAGTGGTTCGATGCTAGAAGTAGCAAGCATACAATTCTCTGGTTTGCCCATGAAGACAGTTGCATGGGATGGATCCATCCGAGTGCCCATGGAAGTCCCTTGTATCTGCAGATAGTGTTTACCATTGAAGGTAAAATTGTTGGATTTAAGGATAATTCTTGCAAAGTTGGTAAACACATTTGTTGATGGCTTTTTCACAGTTCTTTTATTAAGAGATTCAGATAATGCCAAACGCCCCTCCTCATGTGGTATATTGGTGTATAATGATGTAACATCAAATGTAGCCAGAAGAGTATCATCATCAAATGTGTAGGTTTGGTTTAATTTTTCAATTATCTGAAGGAAGTGACTGGTATCTTGAACAAATGATGGAAGTTCCTGTACAATGGGCTAGAGCTGCAGGTCGACAAATAAAGATAGTCTCTCAGTGGCTGTGTCATTGCCAGAGATGATGGGACGGCCAGGATTGTTCATTTTGTGAATTTTGGGAAGTATATAAAATCTCCCAGTTCTTGGTTTGAGATGAACAAGTATATCTGCTGTTGTTTCATCAATGAGGTTTAAGCTCATGTACCTTACAACCATGTTCTTAATTTCTTTGTTCAAGTCTTCTGTGGGATCAGTTTATTAAAGGTTTTTAAGTGTTGGTATCCATTAGTTGTCTCATTCCCTCCTCAATATATTCGCTTACTTTCATGGCAACCACTGCACCACCTTTGGCTGCCAGTTTTATAATGACATCCATTCTCTGTTGAAGGAGGTGGAGAGCTCTTCTCGGGAAATGTTATCAAAAATCCTTTTAGGTGTTGATTCCTTGATGTTTGTTGATGGATAAAATGCATGTATCAAGAACAGGATTCCTACCACATTGAGGAGTGCATGATTTGGGATGGCGGAACTTCTTAAATGGATCTGGAAGGTAGCTTGGCAGACCAACATTAGAATTATTGTAAAATTATTCTGCAAGTCTGCATCTTCCTCAAAGGTTTTTAGGTCTCTTATCATGTTGGCCGTATTATGGTCCTTAGGTACAGGACAGAAATAGAGGCCCTACAGTCAAGTTAATTACTGGGTCTGACACCTGGAAGGGTTGTAGCTGGCTGATGCTATGCAGTCTTTTTTGTCTTATAAACCTTCTTTTTTATGCTGTTTGCTCACAGGGCTTACAATGACAAGAAAATCTCCAAAAACAGAATGATTTATGAAGTGGTGAGTTGGAAGAGGTGGTATATGAAATCTTAACATATCTCTTTTTAGTTTTGCAGATTTAATTTCAATGGTATTCCTGGCAGTCATCTTTTTTACTACTGCAATCCTCTGTAGTATAAGTGCCACTTCAGAGTCACTTTTTGTGTTCTTTAAAAGTCCCAGTTCTTTTCGTAGCTTGGTTAAGCATCTGCATTTTTTGAATGGTTACTTTAATAAATGGCAATAGTAGGGTCATTGATGAGTTATGCAGTAAAATATTCCATGAAGCAGACCATTCACAATTAGTTCGTTTAAAAAGTGGCTTAGACTGAATCTCCAACACCATAGGATAGATGTAAAGTTTTTTATAGATTTGTAAATGAGCTATTGTAAATTGGCACTTACTGATTTTCTCCAGGATGAACAGTGCATATCTAGGATGTAGATTTGTTCTTGACATGGTGGTTGCTTCTGGCTTGAGTGTCGGATCCAAGGAGGATACATGTTTGTAAACGGTATACTTGAAGATGAAGGATCACAAGAAAGCAACAGCAAGCCAGAGCAAAAATCTGGAGAACCCCCCCTTTGTTGCCTCACCACCATGAAAAGGGTGGTGGAGAGGCAACTCAAAATATGCTTGGCTGTACAGCTGCAGCATCGCCATCTTATTTTGGCTTGGAACAGCGGCCAGACCGCCTCAGGATCCTTGATCCACGGAGGTAGCAGCGGTTCAGTGGCGGTCCGACCGCCACACTTATATTACTGCAGGTGGTCCCGCAGTGCGGCGGTGGTCGGACCGCTACCACGACTACGGTAGTCCCATAGACCACTGAACTCGTAATAAGGCCCTAACTGCTTTTTAGCATGTTTAATTTCGAAGTACCAATTCTGCTTTTGTACTTCTTGTTTACAATTAACTTAAAAGACCAATACTGTAAGGAGTGAAGCATTTTGTGGGAAGAGTGATGGTTTGAACATGCATTATAATGATTTAAATATCCTCTGCTGCATATTAAAAGGATATTGCAGGTTACTGCGGTGTTCAATGGTCTTATAGAGGATTCATAGAAAACTTGGCATGAAGCTAAAAGTGTACTCAGGGAAGTGCGTTACTTGGTTTGCTGTAAATCTGTTCAGCAGTTTTCAAGAAATTACTATTATAATAATGTTTCAGCGGGCAGGAAAGGATTAACATTTAAAGATATCTGAATCGTTATTCTGAGGACAGTCCTTGAACCCGGGTTTGCAGACGTACCTGTGTGCCATCTGTAGACCTATGCAAGACACTTAGGGGCATATTTACGTTTCCTGGCGCATCCCTGCAAATCAGCAGGGATGCGCCAGGAAACGTGCGACACGCATCTCAATCCTTGCGCCACCACGGATGCGCCGCATTTACAATGCGGCGCATCATGGCGCAAGGAAATGCAGATGCGTGTCGCATCTGCTGCCGTAACGTTAGCGCTGTGCTGGAGTTGTGTCGCGGGCGCGACGCAACTCCAGCACTGTGCCAACCATGCCCATGTCTAACATGGTGCGTCAAGCCTTACGCCTGCTTCAAGCAGGCGCAAGGTTTTGACGCAGCGGGGTCGGAAAAGTGACTTAGTGAAATCTTGTAGATTTCACTCAGTCACTTTTCCGAGGCATTCCTGCGCCGGAACGCCCCCCCCCTGCGCCAGAACGCCCACATGAAACCTGACGCAGGTGTCATGTGGCGCAGGGCTTTACAACGTGACGCATCTCCCTAGATGCGTCACGTTGTAAATACCACGCAGCATGGCGCTGGCTTTACGCCGCCGCTGCGTCACAGAAGTAATGTAACGGCGGCGCAAAAGTGGCGCAAGGGGCTTGTAAATATGCCCCTTAGTAAACAATGATGTTCTTAAAAGTAATTATTTTAAGGTGGAATGGGCAGAGTGGCGCACCCAAAGCAAGATGATGTTATCAGTGAAGTCATCAATAATGAGATTTGAGAAAGCATGACTGATGCCATCAACAATGTCATTTAACATGCCATGAGTGATGTAATATGAGAGGTCATAAGTAGGGCATGAGGGTGGCACAAATTATGGTTAGTTTACCGATCCATGGCTGGCGAATCAGTGTTTTTTAGGTTTTGCATTGTAAACATAACTGCACTTTATGTGTGTTATTTTAGGTGCATTTCTGAGGTTATTTTATTTTAACATAGGTGTTATAATCAAAGGCAACCAAAGGTGCTATGCAGCTTCTTGATGCAAGTTAGCACAATCCAAAATAACACAAGTACATGACGTTTTATATCTTAGCGTTTGCAATATTAAATTTAGCATGTACTTAGTCATGCATCTGTGCTTTTCATTCTTTGTGAGAGATTATCAAGGCTTTATTCTAGGTGTGGTAGGTTCTCAGCTACCAGGAGGGCTTGGGTCTCATAAAAAACACCTTGCAAAGTGTATTGTACCCTGTTAGCATTAAGGGTACACCAGAATTCTTTGATCAACATAAGCCTATACAGTAAGGACCTCATTATAGGATTCCTGCTTTAAAGTATGAACGGGGAAAGAAGTGGGCTGTGGTAATGTGTGTAAATCTGCAATTCAAAATTCAGATGCAAATAAGATTTATAATGAGGTATCACCAAAATTGAAAACTTTAAAATGATTGCTTATTTATATAACGTAATGTACTAAATGGCATTGAATCAGATACGTTGTTGACGTGCCAAAGATAGAATGAGATTTTGTTCTTTCCATTGTGCATTCAAGCCTATTTCACACACCCAAGATTTATAGGTAGACGGTACTCATGGTTCGATACACAGGGTTCATTTTAAGTAATTGAAGGTAGCAATTGGCAGGCGTGTGTACATTTATTAAGTATGCACTAAATCCTTATTTTGATTGTGATAGCAAAATGTCAACCAGTAGAAAGGAAAACTAAGTGATTGCACTGTTCACACCCTGATAAATGTTGCTGCCAAGTGCTCAAGGTTTGCTTTGACCATCCAACCTTACAACAGAATAAATAGAGAGTAGTCACTGTCTGCATTTCCTATGCTCTCAGTACACTAATAAAATAAGACAGGCCCGTGAGATGGGGCAGAGAGTTACAGGGGTGTTATTCATAGGCCCTTGCTTTCTGAGGGACCCGCACTCATGCTGCATTCTTTTTTATAGATTTTAAAACAAGCCCCCTATTAATTAATAAGGCAAGGTGGCTAACGTGTAATACCATTAGATGAAGCCAGATGATGAATATGCCACCTTTATCTTTTCCTGCAGGCATATTTTATAACCTTTGAAAAATGTCTCCATCTGTGGGAGACCTGTTTGGGTGTGTTGACCCAGGTCTTGCAAAAACATCTTACGTGCGTGAGATTAAACTAAAGTGCAATGTAAGAAGGGACCATATTATGCTGCCTAAAATATGATTAGAAGATAAAAGACTTGAGGTGAAATGAGAAAAAAAGGTAGATAGCAAAACAGCCCTTCTGTTAAAAGTCACTAGTGTCAAGTGTTAACATGGAAAGCGTAAAAAAAGAGCATTGCCAATAACGGGTTTTTCTGTAGCAATAAAAAAAAATTGTCTATGACCCAAATGTCACATGGAAATGGTTTAGTACTCCAATGCTTAAGTATTAGTCATTTAGGCTTTTCCCCACACTTTTAAAAGATACATATTCCTGTTGAACAATATATCATAACGTATATTCAATTGAAATACAATACATTGGCTATCTCTATATGGTTGAATTGTGTAAATCCAAAAATGAGAGCAGTAGTGGCTCTCCATGACAGCACAAGTGTTATTATATATAAATGAAAGTACCGCACTACACCTTCCAAAAGGGCCTACCACTCACAGACTCCAACCTTCTTGTGAAGCAATTCTCAAAAATACAGGGAGCGCTACTAAATTTCAATAGAGCACTTGAGTGATTCAATTATATATGACCATTGAATTAATCACCAATCAGTCTATCCTTATGGAAAGTTCTTCATTCAATCCACAGGTACATGAGAGCCATTATCTTGAATCTTCAAAAGACTTTTATTCTGCACATACAAAAATCCAACCCAGCCAATGCGTTTCATCCCTCCAAGAGGACTTCATCAGGGATAAACATATTTCTGTCAATACTCTCAAACTCCCTCCTGCGCATGGGTGGAAAAGCTTGTAACAACCACCAGCGCGGTTAACAGTCCCAAATAAACTGTCCATCAAAAGAGTGCACCCTTCACACACAATAATGTTATTCTGTAGCTAGAAGCTTTTCCACACATGCGCAAGAGGGAGTTTGAGAGTATTGACAGAAATATGTTTATCCCTGATGAAGCCCTCTTGGAAGAACAAAATGCGTTGGTTGGGCTGGATTTTTGTATGTGAAGAATAAAAGTCTTTTGAAGATTCAAGATTATGGCTCTCGTGTATCTATGGATTGTATGAACAACTTTCAATCTTGACAGACTGAATGATTATTTCAATGATCATATAATTAAATCACTACAGTACTATATTGATATTTAATTGCACTTCCTGCATCGTGGAATTGTGTAATTAGGCTATTTATATACTCCTTTCAGATTACACTTTTCTTTGCAGTTTTTTTACTTCTGTCACACACTGACCTGATGGAAATTCTAGACATATAGCTTACCTTATAATTAATGGCAACAGAACATGCAACTACATGTATGAATGTGGAGAACACAATGATGCTGAACTAACTTTAAACAAAAAGTATATTTTTTTATGAGGAGACAGTGATGGAGTGCCTTGGAGCACCTCTAGGCGCTTAAGTCTTTCAACACTGTTCTACATAAATCACTTCACTCATTGATTGAGTCTGACCATAAGAAAGAGTACAAGTCTCAGTCATATATATCTGTGGTTTGTTGCCCTGGCACTGTCAGGTTTTTTTAAATTATCAGGTTGGGGGGAATACACATGGACTATGCGTTTTCTGGGTTTCATTTTGCAAATGGAAAATAAGCAGTAGATTTGATGTCTTTGGGATAGGCATCATTTTATAAAACATCCCAAGAACAATGATGACCATACTACCACCAGTGCACTATTGATGATTAATATTCTTAGAAATACGAATTGTATAAAAGAGAAAACAGACAATTAACAAACCGGGCTGCATTTTGCATAGATTTCTCTATTATCTAAAGTTAGCTCTAGAACGTAAGCTCCCCGAACAAATCCTGCATTTTTTTGCTCTTTTGTGTGTTTCTTTTAAGTCATTGTGAACCTTGCCTTTTAATTGTATCCCAAACTGTTCATATCACATCTATAGCTGTAGACTGTATTTTGTCAAGTTTTAGTGGACAACCAAAATGGCTGATACTGCTTCAAAGTAAACTTGGATCACTTTATTTCCTGTGGTTGCCTCTGCACCACTTTGTCTTGTGATCCTCTTCCTGATCCTTGCCACGTTACACGTGGCCAGCACAAGCATCTATGGTCCACCACACCTTCCTTGCATCTCTGCAATACTCCTGAGCACTATTTCTAAACACCTTTCAAATTCCTGTTACAGGTTCTGGGTTCTCATGGATTTCTATACACTCAATTTCTTCCCGCTCTTTTCGTTTTGCCCGTCTCTTTTTCTTGTGGCGCTTTTTGGATGGTGGGAAGAAGGTTAGGAATACAGGTAAAATGACAAAACAGTGAAGCAGTGTGCAGCTGCCAGTTAGCATCAAGCATTTGAACAGCGTGTAGGTCAAATTTGAAGGCACAAACAGAAGTGGGACCAACCCAACGAGAAAAGAGGTGATGTTCTGAAAGATGGCCGTCCCGTGCTCCATGAGGGAGTCCTGAATGCACAGAGTCCGTGTATGTTCAGTGGCTAGCACGAACGTGTAAAGTAGAGGTGCACAGTGATCTATGGCAAAGTTCAAAGAGTATATAAGGCACATGGTTGAAGCACAATCTAGGTCAACATTCCACAGTGTCATCAAACCAAGGACCCCCAACTCAATGGAGGTCACTGTGACAATTACCCAGAAATTTCCTAAAGGATGAATAACGAGGAAAAATGTCAATATCAACATCAGAAGAACACTGAAGCCAGAAATAAGGACAGGCATGGTCACCGTCAAGCTGTAGTGATCCATGAAAACAAAGGTGGGATTAAACACAATGAATTTAATGCTCTGTATCAAAGATAGAGGTCTCAACTTCTCAAGCAATTCAACAACTTCTCGCTGAGTATTTTCACTTGTTTTGGCCACCAAGTACATGCGAGATGCAACAATGTTAATGTCATCCCCTGATTTTGAGATTATGATGTCATTTTTGAAGTGCTGAAACTCAGCTTTTTTCAGAAAGGAATTTTGGAGGGTGGCTATAAAATCTGTTTTGTTAGAGGCAGAGATGTTTACAGTTTTCAGATATTGGTAGTACTGTTCAATCCAGGACTCTGTGTTAAACCCATGACTGATAGTCTTCAGGTCCTCTTGGACAGTGGCATTCCAATATTCTAGGGGCTCATAGATATAAAATCCTATCACAGGGCTGTAGTTGCTAAAATATTTCTGTTGGCTGGCCGCATAGGATACACTGGGGGAATAACTGGCTACCAGATTGATGATGTTTGAGCCACCGGTGATCTGCAAGCAGCCCATGAAGGAGAACGATGCATAAATGAGATATAAAATTACCACAAAAGGCTTGACATAGGTATTAGTAATCCACTCATTGTAGTGTTCTCGCAGAAAATGGTGAATGAAGTGATTCTCGTATGGATCTGGCTCATGATGAGATGAATGCTGATGCCCGTCACTCATCATAGTCTGGAACCAAATGGGCTGCCGATCCAAATAATCCTCAGAGGGAATTTTGCAACAAAATACACTGTGATAACGGTTCTGTTCCAGTTGGCCAGCAAAGACGAGACAAGATCCATAGAATGAGAAGACGTAAAAGTAGTTCAGTAAAATGGAAATGCACATGTTCTGGCAAAATATTTTTACAGCCTCTATGTTTGTGAAAGGGCTGGCACCCATTCCAAATGTAATGATGTACAGAGAGCTGGTCATTGTATAGGAAACCATGACATCGGAATATGCCCCGGCAACTCTGTCTTTGAATGGCAGAGTTTCTCTAGTCCTACGCCAGCCAGAAAGAAGCTCAAAAACACCTTTGGTTCCATGACCTAAAACAAAAACAGAGAACAGAAACATTAATATATTAGAATACAAGATTTAGAAAAAACATTTTTGAAACTTTCTCCTTGAATACATGTGTAGAACAATTTACTAGGTTAAATTCACTCAAAACAATTGTCTTCATACACACAAAGATCATTCAACATTTGTTTATTTAGAGATAATGTAAAATGATGGGAATACAACTGATATTATTAACATATAATGAAAACAAAATTACAATAGCAATATTATTGACAAGGGAGAGTACGTAGTTACTGACTGGAGTCGGGCCCTCTCCTTCGCCTCTGGACTCTCTGACTCTACCTCAGTCAATAACTACCTGGGAGTGCCTTCTCCCTTAGATAATATTGCTTAAGTTGGAACTTCTGTTCCAACATTCCAATGCTTGTAACTCGATTTCTTCCTGTTTAGTCTAGAACATTCTACCTCAGTAGGTGCAATGCTACAATAACATTGCACTCCTTTTGTCTCAGACTAGGAGAGTCATTAAGGGCCTTCCCCTCCATTATAAGCCCTTTACTATGGCTTGGGACACTGCTTAAGGAAAACTTCAATAACTGGAATACTTCTTGGAAGTGTCCTACAGTGTTACATAAAAGCACGTAATGGTGCAAACACTATTATGTGCAAACACTATTGAAGACAATGGAGCAGCCATGGGCCAATAATGGCTGATACAGACCTGCTCATACACTCAAATGTTTGTTTATCTGTTTCTCCCTTTATAATTTAAGACATTCTATCCTTACTGAATGGAATGTTGTAATAGCAATATAGTCCTTTTGCCAGGGGCTAGACCGATAGTGGAAGTCTATCACTCTTGGTATACTCAAGTTCAAGACCTTTAACAACTGTTACAGACCTCTGCAGCGGGCTATAATGCTATATTAGTGCCTGTAGTGGAATGTTGCTAGCTGGCCAGACAATCAGAATTCTTCCTTTGCAGTCTAAATCTGCTTTAATAGGCCTAATCACCAAGTATGCTGTAGCTGCCAGCTCCCACTTTCCTCTAGTGATGATTGAGTACTGTCCTGTTGAGCTCAGGCCCAGACTCACAATTGCTGCTTACTTCAAGCATTGGTAGAGCCAGGACTCTATGCTGATGGAATCTGGCTTTTCTTTTCTCTGCAGTTCTTATTTCTCTCTGGTGCTACTGCTGAAATACAAGCAAGTCTCCCTTCCCTGCTACATGGGGCCGTCACCACCCATTGCCTTGTTGAAAGCATGCTTGACCTACCAAACATATAGTAAAAAATAAAAACTCATTTTTCTCGACTTTTGTGGTTGATCTAGGTGTAGAGGAGGTACCCTGTAGCCCGGATGTGAGAACTGACTGTTCTACCTTTACAGTGCCAATTTAACTCTATCACTTCCATGAAGAACTACAGCTTAAAGCTCTTACATTTCTTGGGTCCGTGAGACTTAATGACAAGAGCTGCTTAGCAGCAGTAACAGTTGATAAATATCTGCCCACTCATTATAGGGTCTCAGCTACAGCTGGGGCCCATAATTGCAGGGGTAGGTAATTACCACCCGTTAATGCCTGCTTAATAATATCACTAATTGTCAGTGTGTGTGGTTGGCAGCCATAGGCAAGACCAATATACGCTAAACAAATATTAATTCATTCTG
Organism: Calotriton arnoldi; assembly: GCA_963921515.1. Classification (NCBI taxonomy): domain Eukaryota; kingdom Metazoa; phylum Chordata; class Amphibia; order Caudata; family Salamandridae; genus Calotriton; species Calotriton arnoldi. The sequence goes on along the minus strand of CAWUFW010001157.1, from coordinate 1,343,893 downwards.
CGCAATAAAACAATATCATGATGGGACAGTGATGAATTTCTAAAAAAGAATTAAGTGCCAAGGCCCTCGTAAAGAGATCACTGCAGCTTGCATCAACCATTTCTCCTGCCAGCACTGCCAATGAAAGCCACTAACCATCACACTATTACAAGTCTGACAATTCAGACAATTTCAGCCCCCCAAAGCTATAAGAATGGCTTGGGTGGCATGTATAAGTACTTTTTTATGTATATAGAATTAATAAACAACTGTTGTTGTGCTCAACTCTAAATTAGGTAGCGCCACCATGTGCCGAGCCCGGGAAACCCCCAGTTCAAATTAAGCACTGTCATGGGACTTATGAACTTCATCTCCTCTCTTGCCTTGATGAGTGAAGGTAATTAAGAAGTAAGATAAATATTAGCTTGTAGATATTCCAGATAAATCTCTTCGAAAATGATTCATGAATTTCTTTAAACAATATCTCGTTTCCACATATTGTATCACCTATAAATAGCATACATGTTTCAAATGTCAATTTTTAACCATCGATAACTGATTGTGCGATACCTTTAATGGGAATAGACAAGAGTGCAATATGTTTAAAATGTAAAACCTAAAAGACTTATTCTGCACCTCATCACAAATATTAAATATTAACATATTGTAGCAGTGTAGGCCATATTTTGTATTTGCAAGGTATTGTTTTGTTGCCGGCATAAATCTATTGGTATTGGTTTTCATTTCATTATATTTCACCACTAGAATCAGGGGCCTATGGCATCAGAGAGCATTTACTGACAGGGAGTAAAACTTCAGAGATATGAATGAAGCCCTCAGAGGCCCATCCTCCTCTCAAAGTAAAGCAGCCTGGAGGCGTTAACCATCAGGTAGCTGAATATTCAAGGACAAAGAACAGGCAGAAGTCTAAAGTAATGGTATCTACAGACTGCTTCTTAAGAAAGACACCGTCGTCACCTTAGCATTCAGAGAATAATGTACCCCACTCAGGCATATGATAAGGCTATCATATGTCAATTCAGGTTTATGTTCACGTGCATGTGACCAATTAGAAAGCAGATAAAAGCATTTATTTTGAAATCATGAAAATGATCTAAGTTATATAAGAAATATTCCTGGTGTTTGTATTTAGAATTTTACTTTATAAACTAATTTGCTGCCAACGCTGAAAAGTTTACAAGTAATGAGTTTTCTTGACAAGTTCGATTATCCTAACATTCATAAGCAAAATGAAGCCCATTTCATGTACACCTTTCCACACGTCAGACTAGTAGAGCAATAAGTTGAAGAGATGGAGTTGTACAAGAAGCACTCTTGTAAATGTTCCAAATTCCTTTGGTCCAGGAAAATTAAAACACGCCCTACTTTTAGGATACATGATGTCAAACTAATAGGGAAGAGGGGGTGTAGTTCATCTTATCATTATTTACAATGTAATATAAAAAATTGTTATCTTTATTGTTAAAGAATTACTGGCATGATAGTTTAGAAATCAAAACAGGACACATGAAGAATTACAACATTGAAGGGACAGGTGCACGTTAAAATCCAAAGGGATGTTTGCCGAATTGTAAAACCTATAGGTTGAGTTCTTCTGCTTCTTTCACCTCCAGTGCAAGTTCACTGACGGACTGACGTCTGTCAGAAGTCGTCTATAGTTCCCAAGAATTCACGGGAGCAGAATTGATGCTAAGTCCGAATGCCCCTCCTGGGTGTCTTCTCAAACCCCAATTGATTTCCAACACGGGGGTAAGAATTCCCATGGGGGTAAAGGGGAAGTGGATAAAATAATAAAGAAATAAGAAGAGTCTGCCTCGTTCTTTCTCCTGGTAGTGTGAACCTTCCTCAGAAGTATCTTTTCTGATGAATTTCCTTGCACCCTGTAAGAGAAGCAATCATCAACATGGACACTCTAGTTCTTCTCAGGCTACTTTTTCTACCCCTAGATATTACTGTCCCAAAACCTACCCCAAGAGAGAACAGGCGTAGCTTCTCTTCTAATGTGTCTTAAGGCTTAATAGTACTGCATGTTCTATATACCACTCAGACCGTAGAGACGTTTACTCTGGCTGAACACTGCAAATGCGCATATATATATATATATATAAATATATGTTTAATATTCATAGGGAACAGTATCTTAAATTCAAATTCCTAAATTCCTATAAGGAAAAAGGCACTCTGACTTATTTCAACCAAACAGAACTCTTTCAGTAATGTAGACTGCTAGCTATATTGTATATACTATGTTTATCAAGACTTATCTGAATTTCTTAACACCGTTCTCTTTTTCTTTCAGGTACTCTGCGGGACTGCTGCTGCTGATGAGTGAAGAAAGAACAGCTCACAGGAACCGCTGGTAGGTGGTACAATAGAGAAGACTAAATAACGATATGCTTAAGTAGAAACTTCTAATAAAACTGAAAAGAATCTCTTTTTGAATAAAAGTGAATTTCTCCATGTTATACAACACGAATGTGAACAAACAAAGAGACCGACAGTCAGACGCTACCCTAATCTTCCGACGCGCAAGCGCAACGGAAAACTATCCCTCAACACTACTTTAAGGCTCAAATCTGAGGAGACTCTCTGAAGTAACACAATCTGCCGGAAAATCTTTGGTGAAGTGCGCAGGATGGACGGTTGCACACGCGCTTTACCTGATCCTCTGCTTTCGAGCGCTCATTGGGAAAACAACTAGACCGCTAACTTGCTCATCTGCATATGTGGTCATTTTTAGAGCTCTTTGCTTGACTAGAGCCCTCCAAGGTAAATCAGTAGCCATTCTTTTGCAGCAATGACACCACGTCTTGTCTTTCTTCCGCTTTAGACTCATCAAGCAGACATTGTGGGGGGGCATTGGCAATATTTCTAAGATTCCTGACACGTCAGATGTAACGCAAATGCAACGCAACACTGTCGAGCTGAGCTGAGCGGGTGCAGAGCTGAGCTGATCTCTGGCCGGTTCCCGGTTCTCCGGCCGCCCGGAGTTCCAGAGTCTCGGGACAACAAACCCCAGGCTGCCCGGCCGGTCAGGGGATGGGCCATCCTGAGGCTCCCGAGGTTCCCCCCGCCTCCACCGCACCTCTGCCCTACTCATGCCCTACGTCTCTCCTCGTCTCATACAGACCTGTCTTCCCGGGGAGCAGGAGACAGGAGAGGTGAGGAGAGCCGGGCAAGTGCAGAGAGGCAGCGGGGAGGCTGCATAGACAGTAAAGACTGAGGTGTAGCCGGCTGCCGTGAAGTGCTGGGCCCAGGGTGCCACGGAGACGGCTCGTTTAGTCCGGGTGGGGTTTGTGGTCCCCCTGGTGTACTCCCACTTGTTCGGTAACCACTTTGCTTTCAACCACGCCGGGTTATTCCCGGTTACATCTGCCCTCCGCCCTCCTGCTCCCCAGTCTTTCTTAAGCTCCGCACATCAGCCAGTCAGCTGCCCCTGTATCTAGCATCCAGCCCCCAGTACTATGCACCCAGCATCCAGTGGGTCTCAAGTGCCGCTGCCCCCTGTGTGGTTGCAGAAATCAACCCTTCGATCTCTCCAAGAGCTACGAGAGTACAGCTGACTCCACACTTCTACTCGCAAGTAACCCCATCTACTTCAGTCAGCCAAAGCTCTTACATCAGGAGAAGGGGCACGAGTCTTAAAAAGTCCAAGACAGCCACACCCTGTGGAGACACAATCAAGGGCAAGGGCTTGGGCTAGGATAGAATAGTCTGAAGCTCCTGCCGCCCTCTGCCGCCAATTGGGTATACAACAGAAGATCTACATAGTCAAATCACTAAAAACCGCTACGGATGAGATCTGGGAGAGTCAGGAAAGACCCAGCTAAACCCTGCAACAAAAGTCTAAAGTCGGGGCCCGTCCATGCAATCAACGACGTTGTGGCAATGGTTTCAACACTCCCAGCAACATCACAACCCAGCTTAGCATCTGGGAATGAGCCACCTCAGCCCCACTAGCATCACCAGGGGCGCAAGTATCGGGAAAGCATCGGGAAAGCTCTATCCTCGAGGAGCCAACACCCGGATCTCCAGCCCTCGTAGAATCCTCCTCAAAAAAGGTGACATTGAGGGATTATTTTAGGAACATTGTTATTGTTCCAAAACCAGGATTAAGTGTATCTGACGCATCCTTGAACTCCACTCAAACCAGTCCGGCCTCAGCCCCGCTCCAAATACAGGTTCAGCCCATGATCCACGTGGTTGACGGCAGGACAGGTCACAGCCCACCATCATCTGGCTCTACAATAAGAGCTGAACTTCATCCAAAAGAAGTTCCTGAGGCCCATTCTCCGCTTCAGGCTCCCGAACAGTTTCCCTATGACTCGCAAGACATTCACCCTTTTGTCGTGCTGACTTCCTCACCAATCACCATTTCAAGTGAGGACCTCCAGTCCACCTCTCAGTCCTTCCAGAACCCAAGTCTGTTCTCTCCCTTAGAATTCAAATCCCCAACCAACATGGATCATCCTGTGGAGAGCAACAGAGTCCTCACTCCTCAAGCAGTGAAACAGGCAAGCATCCAAGTAATTTTAAAAAGCTGACCCCAATCAGCTTATCAAAAACCACCATCACATGTCTCGCTCAGGCGGGGACCACAACATCAAGGCCAATACCTCCATAGACCTGTCCTTCTTCACCAACGAATTCAAAACGTCCACAGATCAGGAAAGTCGCCCATCGACTGACATAAATGTGTTTTGGTCACAACTTCTCCAAACCCTTCAAACAACGTTGTCAGCGCTGAATTACCATTCAGACAAAATGGACCTACAGGTTGACCTTCTAAACACTCTTGCCGTGTACACCGCAGGGATTGACCAAAAACTAGAGGTGCTCAATTCGCTGATAATAAAAGCACAATCTCAAGTTCAATTAGTTCAAACAGTATGTTGCTGCTCTCCTATCATTGACTCTTTGTCCTCACTCCCCCAATTCCTTTCGTCAGTATTAACCGATATTAAGAAGTTGCCAACATCGGGGCATTCTGACTCCCCGCTTCAGGTATTTCATCCGGGCGAGTACCCAAAACGGCTGGCCCAGTCGGAAAACAATGGGAAGAAAGGCCTCACCAGCAGCAACCCCCACTCGCTGTCAGGTACTAAAACAGTCCTCCCAGCCATTACCCCCACCCTTGTAAACCAAAGCATCACCACAAACAGCTCTCCTAATCATCAACACACATCAGCCAACGTGAACCCAAGTGCCTCTGGGTTCGGCCCCATGACCGACCAAATACGAGTTCCCTCCCTAGGCATCACGGAGACAGTGGGCGCTAACGCAGCCACCAACGCAATATCAAACCAACCGCATATTTATCGGCTGTCTAAACGGGAAAAAAAAGACTCCAGGAAAATCGTAACAGACACACAGTGGAAATCAAAAATACAATTAGCAGCTACTTCCCAAAAAGCAAACCTGCCTTACTACTGGGTTCGTCCACCATACCCAGCACCACCACTAGTCCACTACCAACCGTTCAGCCATCAACGCCTGAAAAATCATCCTCATTACTTAACTGTTCATTAGCAGCACAGTCGCTTCAAGTTTCAAGCTACTCACAGCATTTTACACACCCAGCGACATCAGCAAATGGTCAATCATAAACCAACACGGAACTGGAAACTGTCAGCGTGCCATCCCCAACTATGACCTACCAAGAGCCATGCCCAGGCATCAGAGTCCCTCCCCCACTTCCAGCTGGCAACAACAGACCAGACCTGAGACTGGTGGTTCGACCACACCCCACAGGCAATCCTAGCAAAGGCACTGACGGACGGTACTCGATAATACCAACCAGCCAGCCTGCCCTGGAGACTCAGTGCAAAACAGTCCCCATCAAATCAACAATAAACCATCTTAGCGAGCAAGCACCTGTTTCGTCCCCAACACAGAAAACAGATGAAAACTTGAAATCAACTGAGCCCTTAGCCGCAGCGGAAGTGCACAGGCCAGTTACTGATAGCATTCAGACCAAACTGCTGCTAAATCCAGAGTACACTTCTCAAGGCCCGTACAATATCTTAAATCGTGGGAACATTCTCAGACTTTTCAAATCAATTCCAGAATTGCACATCCTGGAATCAAAAGACATAATCTCTAGACACACTCAAATTTATAAAAAAATATGACATCATACTCCTTCAGGAAACCTGGTCGGCGATTAGCATCCCCATAGAAGGCTACTTGGAATTCATGACCCCTGTGCAGTGCAAGTACGGCAGACTGCAAGGTGGCCGCTCGATCTACCCTAGTAGCAAACTGTCTCTACACATTAAACAGTTAAAATTCGACGAAGACTGGATAGCCGGCATCGGGGCTAGAAGTCCCAACTCAGACAGACCGTCACTCCTACTTAATGTTTACATCTCTCCTAGCACCACCGAGCTCCATTCAAGCTGGATCATCTGATCGAATTCGTATGCAACCTATTAAGTGAATATGGTAGCATACCTTGCCTAATTTCCGTACACTTCAATATAAACCTCTTCCAAAACCCGTCCGAGGACCTCGGGGACAGCTCCCCAGTGGTTCCCCCACACCTTGCTGTACAATCAATACCCGCAGGTAACAGGTCATCCAAACTGGGCGAAAACACTGTTCTCCAATTCAGCAGTGTGGGTTATACTGCATTGAATGGGCGCTTCCCCACGGACACTCTGCTTGCTTGGACAAGAACTAATGGTCACACCCACTCATTTTTGGACTTCACTTTAGGCAGTAGCAAAATGCTCCCCCTGATTGAGAGCTACTGCATCACAACGCAAGGGAAGAGTGACCATCGTCCCCAAATATTAGCTTTATCCTTCAACGTTGCCAGTCACTTAGCAAACGCACACACGCTATCCGGCTGTTACACAGAGAACTTAAGGAGAATGAAATGGATGAACCGTTCCGTCCCCTCAATAACAGAAAAATGTAGATCCCTTTTTTGTTTATTGAGTGAAGAAAATGCTGTCGTCATTGACGGATGGGAGGCCTTAGCCAACCGATTAATCAGTGAATTCCCGTCCACGCGTCATAACCCGCAAACCATCATATAATCTCTCATTTCATTAGAGACCAAAAAGCTAAAATCTCAAAGAAACTCGGCCCTACGCCATGCTAGGAAAAGCCCGGGAAACGCAAATCTATTTAGCAACTACAAGCAAGCTCAAAAAGCTTTTAGGTCATCCATTCACAGGGACAAACAAAAAGCGGCCGACCAGTTCTGACTGAAGCTAGTTCACGCAAGTAAGAACTCCAACTCAAAGTCATTTTGGTCTCTTGTGAATAGGGGGTCACTAGGCGGAAGTGGGCAAGGTAGTGCAAACATAAGTGAAGAAGAATGGACCCTTTTTTTCATAAATCACTTCTGCGAACACACAACCAGGGATGATTATCCCAGCTCCCATCCATCAATTGAACCAGCGCTACCACCACTTGAAGCCATGTGCATAGGCAAGTCTGGGCATAATAATTCTGTCAACTACGATTCAGGAAGCGAGAACAATCGACAGAAAGGACAAGCTAGACGACTCCATGACTGAGATTTTGACAGCCCCAGAAGCACTCAGAAATAAAATCATTTGCACAATTAGAAAAGCCATGTCAGAAGGAGCTACCAGTCCTAACCGCCTTCCCCAGGCCCTGTTTAAATTGGATGTAAACCTGCGATCAGAACACCTGGCTCCCCTGTTTTCATACTGCTGGCTCAACCATAATATCCCGGAGTCCGGGAAAGGAGCCATTATCCATCCCATCTACAAAGGAGGCAGGAGAAACGACCCCAAAAACTACAGAATGATAGCTCTTCTCGAATCTAAATACTATGCCAGTATTTTATTGGAAGCTGTCATCCTGGGTAGAAACCACAAGGCGCCTCCCCTTTAACCAAACCGGCTTTGTGGCCAAGTCAGGAACAACAAGCAACCTACTTGCACTATCCGTGTTGATGGAAAAAGCAGCAACTCGTCTGCTGCTTCGTCGACTTCAAAGTGGCCTTTGATTCGGTGCCGCGGGGCCGCCTATGGCAAAAATTTAAGAACTGGGGAATACTGCCGGCCCTCCTAAAAGCCATAATCCAACTCCACTCAAATACCTGGATTAGAATCAAGCTGGGAGAGGGCTCCCACGTCCCAAGGAAAATACAGACCACAAGTGGAGTCAAACAAGGCTGCGTGTTGGACCCTCTCCTTTTTAAACTCTTCATCTCTGACCTATCTCACTTACTGGACAACGTTAACTCCCACCCCCTCAAATATATGGAACCCGCACCAGCAATCTGCTATGCACTGATGACCTTGTGCTACTTAGCCACACAAGGGTCGGATTACAGAGACTACTTGACCAGCTGCTCCCCTACACAATAAATAACGCCCTCAAATTAAATCTACCAAAAACAAAAACAATCACTTTTGGGAAGCGAAGCAGCAGAGCGGCGGGTGGTTTTTTAACGGTAAAAACATTGAAACAGTATCTTTCTACAAATACTTTTTCTGGATTCCAGAGGATCTTTTTTAAAACAGAAAGAAGCGGTCAGGGCTAAAGGCCTGTCACTCGAGGCTGCCTCAGCGAAGCTGGCGAAACAGCTACTCGGCCTAAGCCTAACCCCACTGTTGACAGTATTGAAGGCAAAGTTTACTAATTCCCTATCATACGGACACGAGATCATGTTGGGGACTAACAGCAACACATTGAATAAATTAACCAAAATCTTTAAACGAATATGGTGCTTGCCAAGATCTTCGTCGCCAGCTCAAGTCAGGCTTGAATTTGACCTATTAGATCATCATGGCGCTGAGACCGGCGCGTTCATCAAGCTCTGTAACAGACTGCGCAACTTTCAGGAAGGTAGCCTGGAGGCAAGACTCTGGAAAGGAATATCGATTAGCCAAACCAGCCAAAAACATCTGCGCCATCTGGAACACTCCCTGCAGCTACTCGGCATCGAACAAATCCATCCCAGCAGGCGTTAAAATCTGTCATTAAGAGAAGTGTCCAGCTCTGGTCTTTCCATTCTGACAGGGCAAAACTGTCCAGAAAGAAACATGCCTGGGCGGTTATTTCTGACTTCAAACCGGGGGTCGAATCACCTTACCTATCAAGCATGTATGCACTTTTATGGAAGCTAAAGTTTATGGCACTGAGGATGGGAGAATGGCCTTTCTTAAAGCATCTACCCGAATGGCGTCGCCCTAGTGCTAACATCGAATGTAGGGAGTGCGGCTATCATTCTGAAGCAATGGAGCACATAGTCTGTGCATGTCCCGCATTGCCTAACGACAGAAGGACCCTGCTGCGGGGTGAATAGAACAAACTCAGAGTTTGACCATGTCGACAGGCAATATTAGCTGCTATGAACCCAGACAATACGATGCTCAACATCCGGTTCACTAAATTCGTAACTAGAGTGGCCAAAAAACTTGGGAAAAATAGGGCCGCAAATTCCTTTTCCCCTAGCAGCACAGCCATGCCGCCCATTGATCAATTTACGAACTCTTGATCATTCTGTGTCGTTAATCTGAACACTGCCTTTTTCCCCAATTTTAATTACTCACAAGCTCTCATCCTAGAACTCTTTAGAATATTACGCCCGGCTGTTCTTTTCCTGACTTTAAAAATGATGCTGCGGTCTTTTGACATCCTAGGCTCCGGACACTAATGGCTATTAATCTATTTGGGACATTTTCCTCTAACACGTTTTTAGCAAGATTACCACATATTTTGTTTTTAAAAAACAACCTTTTTTTGTACCAATAATTTGTTTTTTAACCCTTTTGTATTCATGAAATACACTCTTTTTTAAATTGTTATGGTTTTAAGTAATCAAACAATAAAGATCAATTGAATTGAATTGTTTCTTTCTGCCTTTACGTGCTGGTCCAAATTCAGTGATTAATTTGTGCGAGAGGCTGAAGATAAGAACCACAGGCACTTGTTTCAGGGGACTTGGACTATTTGCCACATTCTTGTCCTAGTCCTGGTCTGCACAGCAGAGACAGGAGATTAGTCATTTTTCTATTTTCAACAATTTTGAAATAAAAGAAGAACGACCAATACAGTGATCATACACTATTTCAGTTTGTTGGTTGTCCTTCTTCTATTTCCATGTACGACAAATGAGCTAATAATAATAGGGCTCTTGCTTTTGCTCCTTCGGGAGTGTCACATGCTGCTCACTGGCAAGGTTGACAGTAGAGCAAATGGGCCATCAAAGATGCGTCGGTGATGGTGGACATAGTTCGCAGCTAGCACACATTGTCATCTCAGCAACATTTGGAAACAGGCACTTATCTTTTACCAAAAACATGAGTGGCATACATGTGGCGTTTTAGGTCACAAATGCCAGAATTTAAAAGGTGAAAACAATGGTATCTCTCTGCAGTTGTCCATCATTTCATAATGCAGCATTGCATAGTCTGAGCATCGCTAGATCAAGCAGTTCACAAACTTAGTTTTGAAACATCTGAAATTACTTCTTTGATTTTAGTGCATTTCAGAATTTTTGGGGATGCACACAAAGGCCCACCAATCCGCATAGAGATCTACTTAAGCCCTACATTTCTGTGAGTATTTCTACTACCCTTCCATTACTCCTGTGGATTGTTTCTTTTCTGGACAATCATAAGAATAGGTTTAGCAAGTTTATGCATTGCCTCATCAAACCTTTTTTCTCCATCAGATAGTTATCCCATATCTCCTACAATCATGAAATGTGGGGGTGTTGTTCACATATTATGGCCTATATTATGTGTAATAGAAGTGACATGCTTCCAAGTGCACAAGATCAAATGTTTTTCCTTCTACTTAAGGAAGGAGGAAAATGTGTGCGAGGATAGGCTCGAAACTGGGAACTGAATGTGGTCTTGGATTTGGTAATTCCAGGTCCTGCATGTTATTCCCAATTTTGGGGCTCATAGCACCTGATGGGCAGTTACTTGGGTGGAGATACCGGTGGGAAATTGAGACCCCAGTCCTGGTATCTTCTCCTCCAGTTATCAGCAATCTCATAATGATGGCCTATGTGTGCACTTACAGCTTACTTTATGGCACAAGGACCAATGTTGTGTGTGAAAAACTACCTTCCCAATACCCACAGTCCTCTCCCACACTATGCACACCCATTTTTACACCCCAACCAATGGATTTAGTACTGTGAAAAAACAGCCATAATGATTTATTCTTTTGGTGGCAAGATGGTAATTACGGTGGACATAAATGTCCGCATATACAAACTCTATGAAGCAAGATCAGCCATTTGTCTTTGCAGAAAGTATTGTGAATCGGGCCCTGACTCCTAAAGAGTGGCTCATATTTGAAAATGTACAGTACCCAGTTTTGGTGAGGTACCAGAATGCTGCCACACTATAGAATAGTTTTTTCATTTTACACTTACACTAGGAAATCTTGCCATTGCCTAGTATCCCCTTTAAAGTGGCCGAACAGCCAGAGTTACCGATTTTGAAACCAAGCAACCAGGATTGCGTCCGGGCACTGGCTCAATATCCAGTGACTCTGGGAAAATCACTTAACCACGGCCTAAAAAAATATGAATCCCACCTTGTATAATGTAATCTGGTGATCTAATGCCATTGGGCCAACTTTGCGCTGTATAAATCTGCCCAAGATTTTTACTAGAACTTAGGGGCCTATTCACAAACTGCATTTTGTAGTACGATTAGGTCTCTGTCCCAGCCTACTCCTTTAAATTTGTGCAGAGATCTCCACCCTGACTGCATAGCTCTCCGCACTCATTCAATATGTTTTTGTAGTAAATATGGAAGGGATGGACAATGGCTGGAAAATGAGGAATACTTATGACTAGTTAGGGAGTGGTAAGGAGGAGTTTAGGGAAGGAAAAAGACCCAACCACAAACAGTAAGACCATTGTAATTCACAAAATACACTTCTAGAGTTAGTACTATAAAAAAAGGAAGCAAAACAGCAGTAAATGCACTCCAGCTCAGCCTTGGAGTAAGTCCAGTATCATACATTGCCAACCACTAGTACTACAAAACATTCCCATGGAAAATAATGGAGGCGGGGACTTAAACTAACAGCCCATAGAAAATAATGAAATAATGGAGCCAACAAATAACTAGAGCAATAAATTACAAATCACAGGTTATTTTGTTTGCCTTTTAGAAGACCCTAATTACTGAAGCTTTGTTTAAAATCCTGTGTATGTTTTAACATCTTAATTTTGTCTGCAGAGGGTGCACATTTATCGGCTAGCCTTGGCAGCTTGTCCTCCTCTTCTACAAATGAAAAAAATGTCCCAATGTTTCACTGAAAGTTAAATATGTTATTTGTGGTCACTTCTAACTCTGCCACTCTTTGTGGTGGCATGGCTTCAACTGACTTACTGGAAGAGTGAATAAATAGAGGAATACCATAGTCCTGACAAAAGCCATGGACCCTGAGAGGCCTATTAGGATTGACTGAAATATGTTGACATGCATTTCTGTAATGGGGGGTTAATGATGCCCAGAGGAACCCTGAATTAAAGATCAAAACTGATTTGGTATTGCTGAATGCAGTTTTAGTCACCGAGTACCAGATCCCTAGCTCTAATATAGAGTTCAAAAGATATGATCAAACTTCACCTCTGTTCCTTATGGCAAAGGGGTTGTAGAAGTATGCCCGATTATGAAGCATGCCACGAATGTGGTAAAGGCATATCTTCCAAAAAAGGGATTTCACTAGAAGGCAGATTGATCTTCTTCCACAATCTTTGTGTGTGATATATGATACACTCCTACACGTCCCAAAATTCCAGGATACATGGCGACAGATAGCTTTTAAACCACTCCCTTTAGCATGAGCTCTAGCCAAAGTGCAGTACCACTGGCATGCAGCTTCTTCTTTCAAAATCCTGCTAGTTTCTTATTTCTCTGTGGCTTTCTGGGGCTATATCTCCTACCACCACTAGAATTTATTTCTGCATTGTAAATAAAAAAAACTGTTTTCCCTCAGTACTTCCTCAGGCAAAAGGAATACACCTTCCACAGTCTTCTCTGGCCTTCTTCAGGTTCAGCAGCATTTTCTTCTCTATGTGGAGACATCCAATTTTATAGAACTCACTCAGTTGTGATTGATGATGCCTTTTGAGTCTATCACTATCCCTTTGCCACTGCCCACATCTCTAGTTTTCAGCTTTTTCCATGTTAAATGGTCAGAACTATACAAGAAAATACAATTTAAAAATAGTGGAAAGGAGCTTAAAGCCTGGTCATCTCCCTTCGCTTCCTAGGCTGGTGTATTTTAATCAGGTCAATCAATCAATCAATCATAGCATTTGTAGAGCGCACTACATACCCGTGAGGGTCTCAAGGCACTGAGGGGGGGAGGGGTGCTGCTACTGCTCAAAGAGCCAGGTCTTCAGGAGTCTTCTGAAGGTCAGCAGGTCTTGGGTCTGCCGTAGGCGGATGGGGAGGGTGTTCCAGGTTTTGGCGGCGAGGTGGGAGAAGGATCTGCCGCCGGAGGTCGCTCTTCGGATGCGGGGTATTGTGGCGAGGGCGAGGTCGGCGGAGCGAAGCTGGCGGGCGGGGGTGTAGAGGCTGAGTCGTCTGTTGAGGTACGCAGGTCCGGTGTTGTGCAGTGCCTTGTGTGCGTGGGTGAGGAGCTTGAAGGTTATCCTCTTGTTGACGGGGAGCCAGTGCAGGTTTCTCAGGTGAGGGGTGATGTGGCTGCGGCGAGGGATGCCGAGGATCAGGCGTGCAGAGGCGTTCTGGATGCGTTGCAGCCGTTTCAGGAGTTTGGCAGAGGCTCCAGCATAGAGGGCATTTCCGTAGTCCAGCCTGCTGCTGACGAGGGCCTGGGTGACCGTTCTTCTTGTTTCGGTGGGATCCACTTGTAGATCTTGCGGAGCATGCGGAGGGTGTTGAAGCAGGCGGAAGAGACGGCGTTGACCTGCTTAGTCATGGAGAGGGTGGAGTCGAGGATGACTCCTAGGTTGCGTGCGTGGTCGGTGGGTATTGGGGCTGCTCCCAGTGCGGTCGGCCACCAGCAGTCGTCCCAGGCCGAGGGGGTGGATCCGAGGATGAGGACCTCCGTCTTGTCAGAGTTCAGCTTCAGTCAGCTGTTCCTCATCCATTCGGCGACGGCCTTCATTCCTTCGTGGAGGTCTGTTTTGGCGGTGTGGGGGTCTTTGGTGAGGGAGAGAATCAGCTGGGTGTCATCGGCGTATGAGATGATGTTGAGGTCGTGCAGTCGGGCGACGTGGGCGAGTGGTGCCATGTAGATGTTGAACAGCGTTGGGCTGAGGGATGAGCCCTGGGGTACGCCACAGATGATCTCGGTGGCCTCGGAGCAGAAGGGGGGGAAGCGGACGCTCTGTGTTCTGCCGGAGAGAAAGGAGGTGGTGCAGTCCAGGGCCTTCTCTTGGATTCCGGCGTCGTGGAGGCGTGTGCGTAGTGTGTGGTGGCATACTGTGTCGAAGGCGGCTGACAGGTCCAGGAGGATGAGGGCCGCGGTCTCTCCGTTGTCTAGCAGGGTCCTGATGTCATCGGTGGTGGCAATGAGGGCAGTTTCGGTGCTGTGGTTGCTGCGAAACCCGGACTGGGACGGGTCCAGGATGCTGTTCTTCTCGAGGTAGCGGGTCAGTTGTTTGTTGACGGTCTTCTCGATGACCTTCGCCGGGAACGGGAGTAGGGAGATGGGCTGGAAGTTCTTGAGGTCCTTGGGGTCCGCCTTGGGTTTCTTGAGTAAGGCGTTGATCTCGGCGTGCTTCCAGCTATCCGGGAAGGTTGCTGTCTCGAAGGAGATGTTGATGGCTTTCCGGAGATGGGGTGCGATGGTGGTGCTGGCTTTGTTGAAGATGTGGTGTGGGCATGGGTCTGACGGAGATCCGGAGTGGATGGTGTTCATGATCTTGATGGTGTCGTCGTCGTTTATGTTGGTCCAGGAGAGCAGGCGGTTGGTGCGGATGTTGGTCGTGGGGGCGGGGATCTCTGTGGTTGTCGGGGCGATCGTGGTGTTGAAGCTGTCGTGGATGTCAGCGATCTTGCGATGGAAGAAGGCGGCCAATGAGTTGCATAGGTCTTGCGAAGGTGGGATGTCGTTGGTGTTGGAGCTGGGGTTAGAGAGTTCCTTCATGATGTTGAAGAGCTCTTTGCTGTTGTGTGCATTGTTGTCTAGGCGGTCTTTGAAGGAGGCCCTTTTGGCGGATCTGATGAGGTGATGGTGTCTGCGGGTGGCATTCTTGTGGGCTGCGTAGCTGTCCGGTGTTTGTTCGCGGTGCCAGTTCTTCTCTAGCTTTCGGCAGGTTTGCTTGGAGGCCCGGAGGTCTTCAGTGAACCAGCTGGCTTTCTTGCTGGTGTGGCTGTTGGGGGGTTTCTTGAGCGGGGCGAGGGTGTTGGCGCAGTCGTCGATCCACTGTCTGAGGTTGCGGGCGGCGGTGTCGGGGTCAGTGGGGTCGGCTGATGGGCACCGGGCTAGGGTGGTGGTTAGCTGGTCTTCGGTGACTTTGCTCCAGCAGCGGCGAGGCATCTGTTGGGTGCGGTGGTGCGTGGTGGCTTTCTGGAAGGTGAAGTGGATGCAGCGATGGTCGGTCCAGTGGAGTTCGGTGGTGTGACTGAAGGTGACGTGGGAGCTTGCGGAGAAGATGGGGTCAATCCCACCCTGAGCTAGTACCTCCATCTATTGACCCCCTCCCCTGATTCTAGGAATCAGTTTGGCTAGGCAAAGGCTTACATCAAATGCCTTTCCCACTTAATATAAATGCCCTTCTCCCTTGTTAGAGTCATTGGAATGTGAGTGATGATGGAAGACCATCATGTCTGCATTTATGTGACTGTACCTTTACTCTCTTCCCTTTCTTTCCTCACAACTAGCTGCCCCAGCCAGGGAGCATGCAACAGGCCATGCCACACACAGAACTCTGGTTTGTATGTCTTTATTCTTCAGCATGAAACCGTTAACGGAATGCAATGCATCATAAACTTGATTAACCACACCCAGCCACACCCATCAGATTACATAATACTTGTAAGGAGTCTGCCGAGGACTACAAGAGTCCTTATGCGCATAAACACAGAGCCCTTGTTAAATAAAAAGTATGAACAAATATATACATATGCACATTACAAATCCTCGATGAGTCATTGAGATGCTTGTACAAGCCTTCCAGATCAAGTTGTATGAGATAGAGGAGGGGCGCCTTCATCTGTCATTTCTGGAGAAGAGTCAGAGGCTTGACTTGGGCACTCAGGAGAACTTGCCTTACTTGCAAGGTCTGGAGCTGACAAACATCGAGGCATAGGCTTAAAGTGTGATGAGTTTCTGGTTATGGACTTTCCAGGTCGTTGGGCATATGTCCTTTGCTCGCCACAACTGTTAGCGGTTCTGCATCAAATGGAGTGTCCTTCTTGCAAGTCTGGTTTTGCTTGACAAGTCTCCTTTCTCGAAAACCGTGTCTCGAGTGCGTAGGTGCTTATCGGCGTAAGCCTTAATTTTGCTCTTGTGAGAGGTGTCAGGGACACGAATCTCATTAGGATCTATTGACCAGCTGGTGGTCTATTGTGGTATCTTCGTTCCAAGAGCTCTCCCAAACAACAAGGTGGCAGGGCTTTCGCCTGTCGGTGAATAAGGAGTGGAATGGTACGCATGAAGGGCTCAGCGTAAAGCAGACTTGAAGTCGATGCCTTTCAGTGCGGCACGTTGAACCACCCTTTTCAAAGTATGCATAAATCATTCAACAATGCCATTTGACTGTGGCCAGAGAGGTGAACTTTTCTGATGTCTGATGTTCAAATGATTAAGAAAGTCTTTGAACTCCCTGCTACTGAAGGGTGGACCATTGTCAGATTTGAGAATAGAGGGAGCACCCTAAGTTGTGAAAATGTCGTCCAGCCTTTTAGTGACTCTGTCATGTGTGGTTGATGATACGTCTTCAACAAAAAAAAAACATCAGTACTCATCGACAACTATCATGAGATGATGCCCGTTGTTGAGGGGTCTGAAGAAGTCAACCACAATCCTCTCCCAAACTTGCTTAGGTAGATCAGACATGGCCAATGGGTGCTGGGTCATTTTGGGAGACAGGCAGTTCACAGATGACAAGCTTTAAGCTATCTTTCAACTCATTCGTCAAGACGCAGGAACCACACTCGAACCCTGAGGGCTCTTTTAGTTGCAGCAATGCCACAATGTCCTTCGTGTTCTAATTCAATAGCTTGTTGCCTCAGGCTTTCAGGGATAACTATTCTTGCCCCACTTAGTATGGCCCATCATGAGTGACATAAAGTTCTTCAAAAACATTTTTGAATTTCTGTTAGTCAACATCATCTGTAAGAGGTCAAGTATGTTGCCTCCATGATTATGTCGTAATGATTTCCTTGAGCTTAGGCATGTCTTTGTCAGTATGACTAGCTGTCAGAATCAGTTCAATAGACAGAGCTGCAGGCTCGCTTGACTTTACTATGAAATTAATGTAGACCTCAGCTGCTGTGGACGTTGTGCTATGACTGTGTAGTGGCACTCGTGAAAAATAGTCTGCGGGGTTTTGATTTTTCCCCGGTTTGTGCACAGTAGTGTGTAGTAACGAGGTCCAGACGTGTAGAGGATGTTCAGAAGATTTATTAAAGTAGATTACAGGACATGCAGTTAAGTCCGGTACAGACCCCACCAGGAGCAGCCAGCATGCTGCTCAGCCCCTCTCTCAACTGTGACTTCTCCTTACCAAGATTCCACAACGCATCGTCACAGCAACATTCCATTGGCTGAGCTTGTGGTAGAGAACAACCATAAAGACAGGATACAACATATCCTCTTTTCTTCTATATAGTAAACAGAAAAGACTACCAACATAGATAATGGAAAAGAGGAAAGCAGAACAAAAAGGCAGTATAAAAAAATAGAAGAAGGAATTAAGGAGAGAACAGGAAGGACAGCGTGAAGAGAAGCAAGGAAAACGACAAGAGAAAGGTGAGTAATACACTATAACCCATTCTTCCTTCTATAAAAAGCAACAGGACAGAAAAGAAAAATACAACTATAAACCAATGACTCCCGCCCACACACCTACTGGCCAGGCAGGAAAGTGAGAAGGCAAGCCACAGAAGAAGAAAAGAAGAAAACAGAGAAGAAGAGAAATACAATAAGATTACTCATACTTCCCTGTTATGAAATTGAAAATATAATAAGTGGTAAACATAACATTACATTGCATATCAAAAAACAACAACGAGGAACACCCTACGAAAGGGTAAAGATGTAAGTATGTGACAATGTAACCGATAAGGCATAACTTTGAGGAAAGTGGGATAGACCCAAGCAAAACACCCTATGTAAGGAAAAGATGTATCAAAGTATGCGACTGTGCACTGTAGTGATGAGACTACAACCCAAACTACACACCCTGTGTGGGAAAAAAAAAATCCGTATAAGGACAATCTCGTATGAAGGTCTCATGTTGTGCACTGTAGTAAATTTAACGTAGACAACAGAGGGACTAAAACCCCAAGACACCCTGAGGGGGGTAGAAGTATAACCAAATGGGAAAATGGGAGGACTAAGACCCATAAGCAACCCGTACCACGTGGAACAGGAGTTAAAACTAAATGTGAATGGGACACAACCCAAGAACAGATAGCCCTTGCAGAACAACGAAAAGTAGGGAACACATAACGTGCAGTGTAATAATGGGACTAAAACCCAAACAACCCAAGTACGAAAACAAGGGATTGAAAAATGAAGTGTAATAATGGGACTAAAACCCAAACAACCCAAGTACGAGAACAAGGGATTGAAACATGAAGTGTAATAATGGGACTAAAACCCAAACAACCCAAGTGCGAGAACAAGGGATTGAAATGTGAGGTGTAACAATGGGACTAAAACCACACAACCCAACAAAAGAAATCAGTTTAGACATGTGCATACAACATGTCATTCAAAATACAAAACACATTTTTCCTTTGGATGACTGCAAGTAGAGATAAAGCAAATAAATTTGCACTGTAAGCTTAACGTACTAAAATGTCACTGGTGTGCCTGTCACCGTGATGATGGTGGACAGGCGTTCAAATGACGCAACCAGAACCACATAGAGATGAAACACCCCCAGGGGACTTGCAGGAGGACTAAACCTCGCAGCAGCAGAAACAAGACCCAACAAGATGCTCGCAAAACGAAACGATCCTCCAATTGTGGCAAGAGCAGTGAAAATCCATGCAAAGCAAAGCGACCATGACGTTGAGACTGTAGAGGCACCTATTTGAATGGTAGAACCGGAAAAACCACGTTGAGAGAGGAGTTCATCACATCGCGCGACGCTGCTGAAGAAAATCAACACGCAATAAACTTTATTTGAATGTAGCCAAGTGGTTGGTAGAATGGTAATAGACATCGATACACAGGGAGTTGAAGTCCAGGCTGCGCCGGGAACGTGTGCTGCGCACAAAAGTACCACAGTAGAAAGACTTCACACCGAGGACACATCTGAGAAAAAGTCCTTGGAGAATGGCAGCTCTGACACTGACAACCAAAATAAAACAGCCACTCACCACTGGAACCAACAGGAGTGACACACCCCTCCGATGAAGGAAATCTCTTTGCCCCGAAGTTGACGCAGCGTGGTTGGCAAAGTAAATTGACACAGCAGTGACAGTCAAACAAAAGATGGCCGCACGCTGTCGACGTCGTGCCGGAAGTCTTACGGCGCGCTTGTGCACCAACGCGTCTTTCCACAGACGTAGGTTGCGAAGAATCCAAGAATGGAGAACAATACTGAAGATCCATAAGTGCAGGTAATGGCGCGCGCGCTGTACATAACACGCGCCTCGTTTTTGAAAAACAGAAAACGGATCAACTGGCACTGTAGGCCCAAACCCTCATAGGACACTAAACAATAAGAGACAAACCATGCCTCACCTCTAACGTCCCATGAAATGCGTCCAAGTCGTGTCAAAAGAATGCTTGTTTCTTCTAACGCAGAGATCAGATGCGAAAGGAGGATTGGTCCAGTTGTGTTTGCCAGAGTTGTGAAAAACACACTTTGCGGTTTGTAGTGGCAATAAAACGTTCGTGAAAGACACGATGTGCGCAGCGCCCATAAAATCAGAGCAACCTTGTTGAACAAGGAAAATGTAGTGGCAGGACTTAGGAATCTCTCCAGGTGAAGTTTGTCAGAAACACATGACTGTGTGCAGGCATCTATTGAAAGCGTAGATTTTGTAGACCTTTGCCAGAACACTTTGAGTGGAACAGACATCCAGATAGCAGTGACACCTTGGCTGGCGCACACATACAATAGCACACTTCTTCCCCAGACAGTGCAGATGTCGATATGTGGAAGGTGAACACAATACATCAGGCTTACCCTCACTGAAGGCGCAGCACTGGAGGACAGCACGTTTGAATGGGGCTTGTCCGATGTATGGACAACTGGTGGGGATACGAGCCGTGCTGTTGGAGTTAGTCTTCTCTTAAGTTTCTGTTTCTTGTTTCTTTTCAAACATTTGTGACCTCTGTGAGAATATCCTCTTTGTAGAGCAAGTAGCACGTGGGTCAGTTACCAGATCGTCGCCAATAAATTGTAGTAACAAGGTCCAGACGTGTAGAGGATGTTCAGAAGATTTATTAAAGTAGATTACAGGACATGCAGTTAAGTCCGGTACAGACCCCACCAGGAGCAGCCAGCATGCTGCTCAGCCCCTCTCTCAACTGTGACTTCTCCTTACCAAGATTCAACAACGCATCGTCACAGCAACATTCCACTGGCTGAGCTTGTGGTAGAGAATAACCATAAAGACAGGATACAACATAGTGTAATCATACCCCTGCAGACGCAACCACCACCTTTCCATGTGAGAGGGCATCTTGGCTTTCGGATTTCTGAAGATGGGGAGCAACACTTGATGATCTGTGACAAGGGTGAAATGCTTTCCATACAGAAACAGATGAAAGTGTTTACATACCCCACACTACAGCTAAGCATTCTTTCTCCGGTTGAAAATAAGCACGTTTAGTCTGAGCTAGACATCGGCTAGCATAGACCACAATGTGTCTATAAGCATCGGGCTGTCCATTGTGTTGGGCATGGATCGCTCCCAGCGCCACTGGCCTTGTATCCACTACAATCACAGTATGCAATTTTGGATGAAAATAAGCCATTTCAGTTGCCTTTTCAATTGCGTGTTTTATTTTCTGAAATCTTTGGTCACATTAAGCTGACCATTCAAACGAAACATTTCGCTTTGTTAGTTCTCTTAGAGGGGCACTCACAGTGGCAAAATCACGAATATATCTAGAGCATTAGCTGGCCATGCTTAAGAAGGATTGCAGCATGGTCCCATCTTCAGGAGGGCAAGTAAAGGAAAATGTTTGTATTTTCAGGGTCAGGAGTCATTCCTTTTCAGAGAAAATATGCCCAAAGAATTTACGTCTATTTTGTGAAATTTAGTGAAATTTAGTCTTCTCAGCATTTAGTGTGAGACCTGCATCAGCAAGGAAATGGAATACTTGTGTGAGTGCTTTGTCATAATCCTTTCGTGTAGCTTCAGACACTAGTATATCATCACTAGCAATTAAAAGCATGTGTGACAGGTTGAATTACTCAACGAATTACATCTTGAACGATTTCTGCAGCTGACGACACACAAAAACTGAGTCTTTTATATCTGAACAAACCAACATGTGTTGAAAAAGTAGTAAAGTACCTACAGTTTTCTTCCAGTTCAAGTGATGGTAACCTTTGTACAGACCAAAACAGGAGAAGACTTTGGCCCCATTCAACTGCGTGATCATGTCTGCAATGCATAAACCTGGGTGTCTCTCTCTTACGATTTCTTTGTTGGCCTGTCGCATATCAACACAAATGGGCACTGAACCTCCACTGTCCTTTTGTGGCACCACCACAAAGGGGGAAACCTTCGGTGTCGGGCCAGTGCAGCACTTGATCGTGTCATGCATGTTTCTAGTTCTTTCTCAATGGCCACCTGTAAATGAAAAGCAATTCCCCAGTGTCTCTGTGCAACAGGACGAATATCTTCGTTAATGTGAAGCTGTACCTTCATTGTCTTAAGTTTCCCAAGTCCATGAAACAATGTTGGGAATTGACTCACTATTTCAGAAGGGCAATCATGTTGTAGTTAATAGAGATCAGTCCATGAAGCTTAATAGGCATGCTCTCGACGAAGTACCTGGGAGGACATTAATCGGTGCTTGCACTGTCGTTTTCTTGTGTCGCATGGTCAGCACAAAGGATCCTTTACTCCGCAAGGCTGTAGAAGCTGACCAGGTGTACACCTTTGTTCTTGACGGTGTGAGACGTGATATCGAAGTCAGTTCTTTGTACTTTTCTGCCAGCATGAGGTTTATCGACTCACCACTGTCTATAATGAAAGTTGTAGGGCACCCATTCACTATGAGTATGATTTTAGGACAATGTCCAAAGGAACTTTGTTGCTTCATGAAGTGATTCTTTTCAGACATGTATTTTTCCTTGCCAGTGGCCAATCCTACATGCGCTCGTCAATCTGTGACTGACATCACCATTGCACAACCATTTTCCTCATCGTCGCTCGATGAGGACGTTAATGAACTGCAGGACGATGAATTTGATAACGATCAACTTTGTTTCGTTGCACTTGCCTGAGTCGATGTGCCTTTTGGCCTTGTGGGAGGTGCTCTAGTGTTTCTTGAACTTTCTGGCATCCATCTCCTTGTCTCTTGATCACACACTCAGTTTCTCTTTTGCTTTGCAAACCAGTATGAAATGGTTTTCCTCCCCATAGCCTTTGCATATTTGTCCAATAGCAGGACATTTACATTCATGTGGAAAGGAGAATCTACAGCGAAAACACAACTTCCTTTTCTTCAGAGACATCCCTTGGAGTGCCTCTGCATGTGTGTTTCTGCTTACTTAGCATGCTCATGCTGATTCATTTTGGGTTGTTCAGCTTCCATATCAGCAGCTTGTCGATCAGCACATTCCTCCGCTCTTGCAGCACTTTCTCCAAACTGAGCGCTTCTCTCAGTATGCATTGTCAGAATGATTCGGAAAGGCAACCATCAATAACTCGAAGACGCATGGCTTCTTCATCTTTTATAAGCGTATCAAGATTCTCAACAAACTCATCCATCATCTCACCAGGTAGCTGTCTTGCTTGGTTGAAAGTGTACCTTTCATAGTCGACATTCGGCATTGGATTGAACTTGGCCTCCAACATCTTCTTGATTTGACTGTATGATACTTCATCAGCTTGTGATATCTTCTTTATCACTTCTTTTACTCCATCACCTCAAGGTTCTTTAAGTATTTGATAATCTTTTTGTCATCTGCTTCTACTATAGAGTCCATGAAGTCATTGAACATTTCGATTCAGGCAGTCCACCTGGCACCAATATTCTGCATTTTGGCGGTATCGAAAGGAGGTGGTGGTTTCAGTAACACAGCGGCATCGTATTTTGTGCGTATTATGTTGAGAGTATATGCTGTTCAGACAGCTTTTGATCCTCAGCATCTTTAGGACTGGTGGCACCTTTGCAAGCATCACCCTGCTCACTGGTGCTTAGGTCCTCAGGCCCAAGCTGAGGTCGGCGGCACCATCTTTCTCCTTCACGATGAGTAATGATTTCGCTTCCTGCATGTGCTCCTCACCGTTCTCGACTCTATGCATTATACCTGGCCTTTAACTGCCTTAAGCGTTTCTTTGCACCTGTTCATCTCTGCACCTGGCTGTGGCTGCCTTTACTGCTTCTTTGTACCTCGTTTAGCATTTCTGCTATGTATCAGTGCTGGCTTTGTTTTATGCTGAGGCGCAGTATCTCTTCAATCAATCAAGCATTTATAAAGTGCGGCAACTCACCCGTGAGGGTCTCGAGGCGGTGGAGCTATTGACAGCGGCGGGAAAGTCTGATCAAACAAACATCCAGGTCTTTAGTTTCCTTCTGAATTCCTGGAGCAAAAGAGCAGTCCTGAGGTGCAGGGGGAAGTTTTTCCTTGGCTGCTAGGTGCGAGAAGGAGCGTCCTCCACTGTTAGCTCGGCGGATCCGTGGGGTGTCTGTGAGGGAGAGGGGGTCTGATTGAAGGTGTCTGGTTGGTTGGTAGAAGGTCAGGCGTTTGTTGATGTATGCTGGTCCTTCATTGTGCAGGGCCTTGTAGGCGTGTGCCATTACCTTGAACTGGTCACTCTTCTGAATCGGGAGCCAGTGTAGTTTCTTGAGATGGGGTGGAATGTGGGTCCTTCTGGAGAGGTCGAGTATGAGTCTTGCTGCTGAGTTCTGTATTGTCTGGAGTCTTTTCAGGAGGCATGCAGTGATTCCTACGTAGAGTCTGTTCCCATAGTCCAGTCGGCTGGTGATGAGGGTCTGCGTAAAGGTCCTTCTGGTATTGACTGGGAGCCACCTGAAGATCTTGCAAAACATGCGCAGGGTGTGGAAGCAGGCGGATGAGACTGTGTTGACTTGTTTTTTCATGGACAGCCTGCAATCCAGGATGATGCTGCGGTTGCGGGCATAGTCTGTTGGGACAGGGAGGGGTGCCGAGCGCTGCACGCCACCATGTGTCATTCCATGGCGAGGTGTTGTTCTCAAAGATGAGGACTTCCGTCTTGTCCGTATTGAGTATGAGACAGTTGTCCTTCATCCAGTTTGCAACATTCATCATGCATCTGTGGAAGTTAGCTTTTGTGGTGGAGGTGGAAGTGGAGCTGTGTGTTGATGTTGAATCTGCGCTCTATCTCTTCTTCGGCCTTACAAGTAAATCTTTGGCAGGCTTACTGACCGTGCTCCTCTGTAGGGCTTTCACCTTCTTCAAGGGCCTCACAAAAGCTGGAGTTGTGGTTTGACTCCACATATACCAACTGTAGACCGCTTCTTGAGGCACACATGGCATGCACCAGCAGTTTTCTCGACCACAGCAAACTCTCAGGGAAAGTAGTCTTGTATCTTTGAGGGCACATATCCCCAATCTCATCACCAGTTGGAGCATCTTCCTCAGCCAGGGAGCATGCAACAGACCACGGCACACACAGTGCTCTGGTTTGCACATTTTTATTCTTCTGCATGCAACCATTAACTGATTGCACTGCGTCACAAACTTTATTAACCACATGCAGCCACATCCTTGAGATTACTTAACACTTGTAAGGAGTCTGCCGAGGACCACTAGAGTCCTCATATGCGTAAACACAGGACACAACAAAGTACAGCAGAGATATCTTGTGCCTGGAAATACCTCCGCTGTACCTGTAATCCTACTCTAGTTGTCTTGCTGATAGCAAGCCCACAGCTGCACCAAAAGCCCAGCCAAGCCATTCAGCAGCAGCTTAGGTCAAGCCTAGCTAGAGGCACGGCAAGCTGCTTTTCACCATAGATCTGGTTTGATGACATTGTTTGTGACATTTGAACTACCAATCTAACTGCACGATTGAATTAGGTTTCTATAGTGCAAGTTGAATGTCACAAGAATGAAAACTATAGCTGTTACCTAGACTGAGATACTTAATAATGCTTTTAAAATGTATTGCTAGTTTTGTCTTTGGAAAGACACCTTAACCCTATTCAGTGAGTAGCTCTTTTTGTGCACTATGATCTTAGATGCAAATAAGTAAGCAAAACGTGCATGATTCACTTTTAGGTACTTTAGGTATGAACTGGATCATGTGAGCTTCAAGCTCACTTTGCATCCTGCCAGGTTTCTAACATTCCACAGAGGGGTGATATAAAGCCACGCCGCGTCTCATATTAGTCTTTTTCACATTTAGGGCACTTGGGCACATGTTGCACGTTTTTTTGACATGCACTTACACAAAAGCCAAGCATCCCAGCGGTAGGAAGCTGATTAGCCGTCTCCCACTGTCCAGAGTTCAAAATGTTCCAACTACCAAAAATGGGGAACTACACAAAATGATGCATTCCTGGGATTTTGTCGGTAAATGAAGCAAGTTGTATGTACAATTTTAAAATTCAGAGATGTACTTATTTTGTGTGAATCCGCCCCACAGTGGACAACACATACATAGTTGTTTTGGTGGCTTAAAGAATAAATGGTATTACTCAACTAAATGCTTCTCATGTGTTCCGCCTTGAAATGATGAAAGCGATACCAAAGGGGATGATGGACGGAGCGCTTGAGCTAATCAAACACTCACCCCCAGTCAACTGATCTGGGTTTAATCCATCATCATTCTTTAGCTCACTCCACCACCCCAGCCAAGCCATTCAGCAGCAGCTTAGGTCAAGCCTAGCTAGAGGCACGGCAAGCTGCTTTTCACCATAGATCTGGTTTGATGACATTGTTTGTGACATTTGAACTACCAATCTAACTGCACGATTGAATTAGGTTTCTATAGTGCAAGTTGAATGTCACAAGAATGAAAACTATAGCTGTTACCTAGACTGAGATACTTAATAATGCTTTTAAAATGTATTGCTAGCTTTGTCTTTGGAAAGACACCTTAACCTATTCAGTGAGTAGCTCTTTTTGTGCACTATGATCTTAGATGCAAATAAGTAAGCAAAACGTGCATGATTCACTTTTAGGTACAGTTCAGACATGGCCATATGCAAATCAGTCTGACCCTGTGCCTCATGGGAACAGTCCAGCCCGAACTGCCAAGCCATGTCTTCCCTGGACCGGAAACAAGCATCCTGGGACCGGTTTCTGGCTATTCAGCCGTCATCAGCCAGGCTAGCTTGAATCCAGTGGCAAAGTGAGCAAGGGACCCACGTCTGGGCATACCCTGCCAACTTAGGGTGAACAAGCGATACCAAAGGGGATGATGGACGGAGCGCTTGAGCTAATCAAACACTCACCCCCAGTCAACTGATCTGGGTTTAATCCATCATCATTCTTTAGCTCACTCCACCACCCCAGTTCAGACATGGCCATATGCAAATCAGTCTGACCCTGTGCCTCATGGGAACAGTCCAGCCCGAACTGCCAAGCCATGTCTTCCCTGGACCGGAGACAAGCATCCTGGGACCGGTTTCTGGCTATTCAGCCGTCTTCAGCCAGGCTAGCTTGAATCCAGTGGCAAAGTGAGCAAGGGACCCACGTCTGGGCATACCCTGCCAACTTAGGGCGAACAAAGCGATACCAAAGGGGATGATGGATGGAGCGCTTGAGCTAATCAAACACTCACCCCCAGTCAACTGATCTGGGTTTAATCCATCATCATTCTTTAGCTCACTCCACCACCCCAGTTGAGACATGGCCATATGCAAATCAGTCTGACCCTGTGCCTCATGGGAACAGTCCAGCCCAAACTGCCAAGCCATGTCTTCCCTGGACCGGAAACAAGCATCCTGGGACCAGTTTCTGGCTATTCAGCCGTCATCAGCCAGGCTAACTTGAATCCAGTGGCAAAGTGAGCAAGGGACCCACGTCTGGGCATACCCTGCCAACTTAGGGCGAACAAGCGATACCAAAGGGGATGATGGACAGAGCACTTGAGCTAATCAAACACTCACCCCCAGTCAACTGATCTGGGTTTAATCCATCATCATTCTTTAGCTCACTCCACCATCCCAGTTCAGACATGGCCATATGCAAATCAGTCTGACCCTGTGCCTCATGGGAACAGTCCAGCCCGAACTGCCAAGCCATGTCTTCCCTGGACCGGAAACAAGCATCCTGGGACCGGTTTCTGGCTATTCAGCAGTCATCAGCCAGGCTAGCTTGAATTCAGTGGCAAAGTGAGCAAGGGACCCACGTCTTGGCATACCCTGCCAACTTAGGGCGAACAAAGCGATACCAAAGGGGATGATGGACGGAGCGCTTGAGCTAATCAAACACTCACCCCCAGTCAACTGATCTGGGTTTAATCCATCATCATTCTTTAGCTCACTCCACCACCCCAGTTCAGACATGGCCATATGCAAATCAGTCTGACCCTATGCCTCATGGGAACATCATCCGTCCATCATCCCCTTTGGTATCGCTTTGTTCGCCCTAAGTTGGCAGGGTATGCCCAGACGTGGGTCCCTTGCTCACTTTGCCACTGGATTCAAGCTAGCCTGGCTGATGACGGCTGAATAGCCAGAAACCGGTCCCAGGATGCTTGTTTCCGGTCCAGGGAAGACATGGCTTGGCAGTTCGGGCTGGACTGTTCCCATGAGGCACAGGGTCAGACTGATTTGCATATGGCAATGTCTGAACTGGGGTGGTGGAGTGAGCTAAAGAATGATGATGGATTAAACCCAGATCAGTTGACTGGGGGTGAGTGTTTGATTAGCTCAAACGCTCCGTCCATCATCCCCTTTGGTATCGCTTGTTCGCCCTAAGTTGGCAGGGTATGCCCAGACGTGGGTCCCTTGCTCACTTTGCCACTGGATTCAAGCTAGCCTGGCTGATGACGGCTGAATAGCCAGAAACCGGTCACAGGATGCTTGTTTCCGGTCCAGGGAAGACATGGCTTGGCAGTTCGGGCTGGACTGTTCCCATGAGGCACAGGGTCAGACTGATTTGCATATGGCCATGTCTGAACTGGGGTGGTGGAGTGAGCTAAAGAATGATGATGGATTAAACCCAGATCAGTTGACTGGGGGTGAGTGTTTGATTAGCTCAAACGCTCCGTACATCATCCCCTTTGGTATCGCTTGTTCGCCCTAAGTTGGCAGGGTATGCCCAGACGTGGGTCCCTTGCTCACTTTGCCACTGGATTCAAGCTAGCCTGGCTGATGACGGCTGAATAGCCAGAAACCGGTCGCCGGATGCTTGTTTCCGGTCCAGGGAAGACATGGCTTGGCAGTTCGGGCTGGACTGTTCCCATGAGGCACAGGGTCAGACTGATTTGCATATGGCCATGTCTGAACTGGGGTGGTGGAGTGAGCTAAAGAATGATGATGGATTAAACCCAGATCAGTTGACTGGGGTGAGTGTTTGATTAGCTCAAACGCTCCGTCCATCATCCCCTTTGGTATCGCTTTGTTCGCCCTAAGTTGGCAGGGTATGCCCAGACGTGGGTCCCTTGCTCACTTTGCCACTGGATTCAAGCTAGCCTGGCTGATGACGGCTGAATAGCCAGAAACCGGTCCCAGGATGCTTGTTTCCGGTCCAGGGAAGACATGGCTTGGCACTTCGGGCTGGACTGTTCCCATGAGGCACAGGGTCAGACTGATTTGCATATGGCCATGTCTGAACTGGGGTGGTGGAGTGACCTAAGAATGATGATGGATTAAACCCAGATCAGTTGACTGGGGGTGAGTGTTTGATTAGCTCAAACGCTCCGTCCATCATCCCCTTTGGTATCGCTTTGTTCGCCCTAAGTTGGCAGGGTATGCCCAGACGTGGGTCCCTTGCTCACTTTGCCACTGGATTCAAGCTAGCCTGGCTGATGATGGCTGAATAGCCAGAAACCGGTCCCAGGATGCTTGTTTCCGGTCCAGGGAAGACATGGCTTGGCAGTTCGGGCTGGACTGTTCCCATGAGGCACAGGGTCAGACTGATTTGCATATGGCCATGTCTGAACTGGGGTGGTGGAGTGAGCTAAAGAATGATGATGGATTAAACCCAGATCAGTTGACTAGGGGTGAGTGTTTGATTAGCTCAAACGCTCCGTCCATCATCCCCTTTGGTATCGCTTTGTTCGCCCTAAGTTGGAAGGGTATGCCCAGACGTGGGTCCCTTGCTCACTTTGCCACTGGATTCAAGCTAGCCTCGCTGATGACGGCTGAATAGCCAGAAACCGGTCCCAGGATGCTTGTTTCCGGTCCAGGGAAGACATGGCTTGGCAGTTCGGGCTGGACTGTTCCCATGAGGCACAGGGTCAGACTGATTTGCATATGGCCATGTCTGAACTGGGGTGGTGGAGTGAGCTAAAGAATGATGATGGATTAAACTCAGATCAGTTGACTGGGGGTGAGTGTTTGATTAGCTCAAACGCTCCGTCCATCATCCCCTTTGGTATCGCTTTGTTCGCCCCTAAGTTGGAAGGGTATGCCCAGACGTGGGTCCCTTGCTCACTTTGCCACTGGATTCAAGCTAGCCTGGCTGATGACGGCTGAATAGCCAGAAACCGGTCCCAGGATGCTTGTTTCCGGTCCAGGGAAGACATGGCTTGGCAGTTCGGGCTGGACTGTTCCCATGAGGCACAGGGTCAGACTGATTTGCATATGGCCATGTCTGAACTGGGGTGGTGGAGTGAGCTAAAGAATGATGATGGATTAAACCCAGATCAGTTGACTGGGGGTGAGTGTTTGATTAGCTCAAACGCTCCGTCCATCATCCTCTTTGGTATCGCTTTGTTCGCCCTAAGTTGGAAGGGTATGCCCAGACGTGGGTCCCTTGCTCACTTTGCCACTGGATTCAAGCTAGCCTGGCTGATGACGGCTGAATAGCCAGAAACCGGTCCCAGGATGCTTGTTTCCGGTCCAGGGAAGACATGGCTTGGCAGTTCGGGCTGGACTGTTCCCATGAGGCACAGGGTCAGACTGATTTGCATATGGCCATGTCTGAACTGGGGTGGTGGAGTGAGCTAAAGAATGATGATGGATTAAACTCAGATCAGTTGACTGGGGGTGAGTGTTTGATTAGCTCAAACGCTCCGTCCATCATCCCCTTTGGTATCGCTTTGTTCGCCCTAAGTTGGCAGGGTATGCCCAGAGGTGGGTCCCTTGCTCACTTTGCCACTGGATTCAAGCTAGCCTGGCTGATGACGGCTGAATAGCCAGAAACCAGTCCCAGGATGCTTGTTTCCGGTCCAGGGAAGACATGGCTTGGCAGTTCGGGCTGGACTGTTCCCATGAGGCACAGGGTCAGACTGATTTGCATATGGCCATGTCTGATCTGGGGTGGTGGAGTGAGCTAAAGAATGATGATGGATTAAACCCAGATCAGTTGACTGGAGGTGAGTGTTTGATTAGCTCAAACTCTCCGTCCATCATCCCCTTTGGTATCGCTTTGAAATGATGAAAGGCTGACACGACCCTGCAAAGTTATGTTATGTTATGTTAGTGGTGATTTATAACGCGCACAGCTACTCGAATGAGTGTCCCGGCGCGAGCCCGGAAAGAACGAGAACAGTGAACAGAGAAATGGCAGGAAGGAAACGAGCTAAATTGAATAGGAAAGTTTTGAGTTTTTTCCTGAACTGAGTAGGGTTTTGAAGGCTACGGAGCTCCAGGGAAAGAGAGTTGCAAGACTTAGCTGCCAGATAGGACAGAGAGCTGCCCCCCTTTCTTTTCAGACGGATTCTGGGTATGGAGGCCAAGCACATGTTCGATGAGCGTAGGAGTCTGCCCGGAACATAAAACGAGAATCGTTTCCTCAGATACGCTGGGCCATACTTGTAGAGTGCTGCATGGGCAATAACTAAAGCCTTGAACATGACCCTAGCTTTTATCGGCAACCAATGCAAGTTGCGTATATGTTGCCTCATGCTAATGTGTTTGGGTAAGTCCAGCAGCAGCTGCACAGCGGCATTCTGCACAACCTGTAATTTATCCATTAGGTAGCCCGGGAGACCCATATACAATGCATTAGCATAGTCAAGACGGGAGGTGACTAAGGCCCGGACTACTGTTTCTTTGGCGGGGAGAGGCAACAGGGCAAACATTTTCTAAGAAGCTTCAGAATGCCGAAAATATGTACCTGTCAATTTACTGATCTGATTGACAAAGCTGAGTTTTTCGTCAAACCAGATCCCAAGGTTTTTCACTGGAAGACCCGAAGGGGATGGACGAGGGGCATCAGCAGGCCAGCAGTCATGCCAAAATAACGGAGGGAATTCCCCAAAGAACAGTATCTCTGTTTTATCTTCGTTGCATTTCAACTGGGCAGAAGTAAACCAGTTGAACACAGCAGACAAGCAGGTTCTGACGTGGGAAGTAGCAGACTCGTGCTTTTTCCAGGTGAATAAAAGCTGAGTATCATCAGCATAAGCTACCACCTTAGCGCCAACATCCTCGGCTAGCTGGATTAGAGGGGTCATATACAGGTTAAATAACAAAGGGCTCAGTATGGATCCCTGAGGAACCCCTGTTTGCACAGCTTGGATAGTAGATGCAAAAGGGGGGATCCAAACTTGCTGGGTTCTACCGTCGAGGAAGGACTTTAACCATTCCCATGCAGCACCAGCGATACCTAGCCTCTGTATCGAGCCAGGAGAAGAGCGTGGGGGACAGTATCAAAGGCGGCAGATAGGTCCAATAGGACCAGAACTGCCCTGCCCCCAGCATCTAACGTCACCCGGATGGCCTCCGTAATTTCCACCAAAGCAGACTCAGTGCTATATGAAGCACGGAATCCAGATTGAGCTGGATGCAGCAAACCCTGTTGTTTGATGTAGGCGGTCAGCTGTTTATTAACCAGTTTCTCACATACTTTGGCCACGCCCGGAAGTAAAAAGATAGGACGATAGCTGGATGGAATGTGGGGATACAGAGACGGCTTTTTTATGAGAGGAACAAGCATGGCCTGCTTCCAGGCGGGAGGAACCGAGGCCGACCCCAAAGAAGCGTTAATCAGCTGGTTCAAAGTTATAATGTGTTCCCCACAGCTTCCTGAATGGTGCTTTGACTACCAGGCTTATAAACCGATCTTGATTCTTTGCCAGCTGTTATCCTTGTTTGAATGACCATGGTCCTGTCCTGCCCACAGTCAATCCCAAATTCAGGAAGCAACTTTCGAAAATATACTCAGCCACCGACAGCATTCAGTCTTAGACTCGAGGCGCTGCAGTAGTTTGCAGAAGCATCATGGTCATTTTAAGAGCAAAGGCAATCTTTAAATATTCATCAGTGATTAAAGACATGCTCTCGGAATTCATAAGTTAACACAATGCTCTGTAATGAACTATTTATTATTCATTGTAGATTTCTAATAACAAAGAATGTCTACTTAAGGCACTGATTAAAAAAGGCCCTCGGTGGTAATTTGCTGCAAAGAACTAATTGAACTTCACCGACATAAGCTTGTAGCATTAAGGAATAACCAGTCTGCCACAGGGCACTGGCAGTGCCTGCATTTCCTATTTAGAGTGCACAGCTTAGCATCTATGTTCTTGCAGCCAGTGTTCATTTTGTTGGTAGCATCAAAAAATGTGAACGTCCAAGTATTTTTAGAATAACATAATGTGTTTATTAACTGTATTATATCTGCTTTATTCCTTCTATGCATTGATTATTCATAAGAATCAATTCTCAGCTAACCCATTCTGAAAGACATTTTAAAAAAATACTCTTTTACCTAAATGTTTTTTTTTTCCATGGCAGAAACTAATAGGTCATATTGCCTATGGCTTTTCTAACTTCCATTTATACTTTATAGAAATTGCTTAAGGTATGGTAGCTTTGACCAAGAAATGCCATTCATTCGGTCTAAGGGGCTCATAATGACACCCGAGCCATTCCAGGAGTTCACTGTGGCACAGTCCAATACTGCCAGGTATGAGCCTTTCAAAGGTGGCTAGTTGCTGTCCTACTCTGAGTTTCAGACCTTGTAGAGGGGCATAATGCACTTAGAGCATTTAGTTCACTATTCTGAGATTTATAACACGGAATGTGCGCTATTTGCCTGTATAACGTGTGTCACGTTGTATCTTTCACAAATTGTGTGGGAAATCACCAATGCGGAGTGCAATTAGCGTCGAAAGTATAAAGGCAATTTGGGTGCAAACATGAATTTATGCCTGAATGGGGATTTGCTTGGGAGAGAGAAGGAGCTCCTAAGTGTGGCTTTATCAGGGCCGGACTGCCCTCTTATTTCACCTGGCATTTCCCTGGTGGCGTTGGTCCTAGGAGGCCGGTTTTGAGAGCCTCTCCTGGTGACTCTGTCACTTTCCCCAGCTCCCCGAAGTAAACTGCAGCAGGCAGGGGGAGGGGCTTCAAGAGCGAGCAATAGAGAGGGGGAGAGGAGGAAAGTAGAGAGAAGAAAATCAGAGAGAGAGAAAAGAGGAGAAGAGAGGATTAATGGAAAGAGAAATATAGCACAAAGAGAACAGGAGGCATGGGGACAAAGGGGTCATGGCTTAGGGGCTGCTACCCAAAAGGGGTGATGGGGCGGGAGACCGAGAAATGGGGGGAATAATTTTTTTTAAAATACCACTTACCTTCATACCGCCGACCGCCAGCTCTCCTCCGTCCTCTCTGGCGCAGCCTGGAACCAGGAAGCGAAGCACACAACCTCCCAGAATCCCCTGGCCAATTACAACGCTGCCTTAGCAGCGCTATGATTGGTCTGAGCGCCGTGGTTCGGCGCTCAGACAGGGGCTGTTCTAGGCATGTTCTCCACCCAGACAACTTGCACAGTGCGCATGACGCTTTGGCCAGCCCGAGACAGCCGGCCAAAGCATCATGCGCACTTTTGGTGCTGCCACCACTCCTCCTTCCTGTGAGGCGCGGGGAGCCCAGCCCCGCCCCGCCCCTTCAACTACAAGCTGAATACAAAAAGCAAAATGATAATAACAGAACATTATTATCATTTTGTTTTTTGTATTCAGCTTGCAGCTGAAGCAGTGGGGAGACGCTGCTATGCCTTAGCGGAGGAGCCGCCACTGATGGCTGGTTCGAGTAATGTTTGCGAGGGCTGCTTTTGTTTCCTCACTCTAGCACTGAAGCTATCATGGGTAAAGTTCCAAAGTGTAGTCTCAAACTGAAAGCAGCACAGTCGCACTGAGCAAAGCTGTCCAAGCAGCATCAAGTCTGTTTCTGCTATGAGCAACGTGCTAATGGCGGCACGTCTACAACATCCAGGCAGACTTACACAGCAGCTTACTATATATCAGCTGCCGTAGTAGACGCTCATTATTTGTAACATAGCAAGTGTGCTCGTATCATATTCAACACCAAGATTTCAACAGAGGCATTTGGGCAGACGCACCCAACATCTTGCCCCTGAAGACTTGAGTCTAAAGCAGCCAGAGTCACCCACAGCCTCTGTAGCCTGTATGATTCAGAGAGGATTATGGGAAATGCATGGCGGCGTGTGCGCCCCTAACATTTACGCAGGCTTAATCAGCCCCTTACAAAGAGGAAAACTATGCTAGGAGGGGACATATTCACGTAAAACAGCAACAGCTCTAGTCCTGTAAAATTTAGAGAAACAGCTAGGAAAGTACATTACAGACATTGTCAGAGGCTTGCCCTCTTTTTTCCAAATCAGTATCATATAAGGCAATGAAGACGTGTGCTTGATACATTTAGAGACATATATTAGCAGAAGTGTCTTTTTGAAATGTAGGTTGGCCAAAGTAAACCTACCTAAAATATAGTATCACTATTGTCCCCCTTGAAGTAACTCTGCTCCTGGCAGAACCAGGTTTGGTGAAGCAACAATTATTTTATTTTATTTTGAGTATTTGTAAAGCAGTGCTAGTCACCCTCTGGTGGCTTCAGAGAGTTTTGGAGATGGTCTACACATAAAAGGCAGTGGCGAGTAGCTACATCATACATTTGCTGGAACTAGACGTGAATAAGTATTCTCGTAGAAATATGCTTCATAAAATACTCGGATGTTTAGTATGGCATTGTTGGACTTGGCCCTTATTGTCCTAAAATTTTTCGCTTTTCCCTCTAGCCTTTTTACTGACATGGTGTGTCTGAACTGAAAATAATAAATGCTGTGCAATGGTGTACGCACCTTTATTTCCACCATTGTAGAAATGCACCTTTGTAAAATGTTACTTTTAAAATGGACGCCCTTCCTGTCTGCACATGTGCCGCCTGTCTGAGGTGAGTTGGCGGTCTAGTTGTCTGTTTCCCAGCACCCCCAGCTTTTGGAGGGAAGCCTGGCACCCAGGGTGCTCTACACCTCCCCTAAACCAGTTGGGACCGGTTTCCCAGGGAACCTTCCAGAAGCTTCCAGCCCTTTCTGGTAGGTGGGGTGAGGGGGCTGTGCCTCCATGTGCTCAGACGGAGCGTGGACTAGATTGAGAGGGGACACTCTGCCAGGAGGTACCGCCACATTGGGCCTGTGTGCTGGCCCCTTTGCCCATCTGCACCCCTCCGCTGTCCACAGGGTCAGTGAGAGCCCTTTACTGGAGTGAAGACTGCTGTGTCAGGAGGAGTGCCACTTTATGGGAGATGACTGCTTCTAGGAGCTGCTGTCCTGTTCTGATGAGTACCCACTGCCTGCTGATCTTGCCCAGTATTGCCTGCCTGCTCTCCTGCCGTCCTAAGCCCAGCACCTGGTGAGCACTATATCTTACTGCCAGCTGCCTGCTGCCTAGCACCCTGTGAGCACGTGGTCTGCCCAGGAGAAGAGAGGAGCTGATGCCTGCAGCGCTGTGCTGCTAAAGCGCTATAACTGTGCCACAGGGGAAGAGGAGCGCTGCAACTTTATTTTGTGGGACTTAGCGCTACAACCTTATTCCTGCACCAGGAGAGCGCTGCCTCCAGCCCTGCCCAGGAGAAGAAGGTGCGTGGGTCCTGCAGCGCTGGGCTGCCGGAGTGCCATATTTGCATTGACTGTGCTCTGCTTGCTGCGAGAGCGCTATAACTGTGCCCAGCAGAAGAGGAGCGCTACATTTGAAGTGACTGACCATCCCTGCCTGCTGGCTAGCGCCTGGAGAAGAAGAGCGCTTTATCTTATTGCCCAGGAGGTGAGAAGCTGACATCTACAGCGCTGTGCTGCGAGAGCGCTATATTTCCAGTGACTGTGCCTTCCTGCCTGCTCCCTAGCGCCTCGGGAGGGCTATATTTCATTGCCAGTGAAGGGAAGCGCTACCACTTTATGGTGTGGGACCTAGCGCTTTGTGGGGGCTACAACTTAATTTCAGCCCAAGAACTTTCCTGCCGCCTAGCGCCTCGTGAGCGCTATATGTAAATTGCCAAGGAGGAGTCCTGCGGCGGAGGGGGCCCGAGGCACATTGTCGGTGCCTGCCCGTCCGCGCTGCTGACGAGGAGAAGGCTCCGCTGAGGGTGATGCCAGGAGAGGTCCCAGAAGCGGGACCTGTCGGGGCACATTGCCGGTGCCCGGAGACTGCAGAGACATCCAGAGGGGCCCCAGACTGCCGGTGAGTGGGGCTCAGTCATCCTGTGGTTGGGGGTGTGTCGGGGCACATTGTCGGTGCCCGCCCCCGGTGCCAGTATTCTTTGGAGGGCATTGGTTGTGTTTAGAGTCCCATAGGAGGGGGCTCCAACGTGCCCAGTACTTGTTTCCTCCCTCAGCTGCACGACAGAGGCATTTTGGGAAATTCTAGAGTCCCAGAAGAGGGGCTCCACCGTGCCAGTGTTCTTGTGGGCAGATTCCTGTTAGAGCCCAGAGTGGGGCTCCCATCGCTGCATTGTTGGCGCCAGTGCTTGTTGGGTTTACCCAGCTACCCGCAGGACAGGGGGCAGCTGCCACGCATTGGGGGCATTGGATTACCCAGAAGGGAAAGAGAGAGGAGTGAGGGACCCTCCTACCCTAGCGCTTTGCGCACCTTTGTTTTCGCCGCCCTTGCAGCCAACCCTGACTGTGTGGGACATAGGGCATTTGAGCCCCCGAGAGAGGCCAGTTGGCCTGGGGCCAGTCTCAGTGTTGTGCCCCCGACTGGGGCAAACTGCGGGTATGCTGGCGAGGCCTATTGCCCCATATGATTTATGGCATAATATGGTTGCATAATGCATTTGTACCTAGGAAGCTACTTAAAGCTTTTCCCTCAGGTTTGCAGTGCTGATGGTAGGCCTATTGGGTTCCTGCGGAGGAGGAGCCACATGCTAAATGTGTTTCTATGCCCTATGTTCACATGTTTTATGCCCCAGGCTCAGGATGTGCCTAGTGTGCTTTTATACCTAATGCTAATGATAATGTTTCCCCCGCAGGCTTATATCGTTGGAGTCCTGCCTAATGTTGCATCTATGCTTATGATTATGCCAATGCTAATGGGCATGTTTAATGTGATGTTCACAGGTCTATGCCTACTGTGGTTGTTCCGGCCTAATGCTCTATGTTACTGATAATGTTTTTCTCCTAAGGCTGACTGCTGATGGTTTTGCATTCAATGTTAATGCTTTTTCCCCAATGCCGGACAACGTCTTTATGCCTCAGGTGACGCCTCATGGCCTGCAAGCATGTTTTCCTTTAAGGTCTGATGCCAATGTGTCCTAATGCTGATGGACTTTACATTTATTCTTTCTTTGTCCTGGTGATGGTTCTGGCAGCGGCCCGATTGGCCCTGCCTTGTAAATAGTCCCCCCTGTGAACTGCTACCCGGTGCCGGTTGGCACAGTTATCTGCACCTGTGATAATATCCTAACATGTTCTGCATAATACAAATGCTGTTTTTTCCCCCTAACCTGGTGTGGTCTCCTTTTGTAGTGTGCCTGGTGTGTCGCCTGTGAGTGTGCTGCGCAGATGCTTTACACATTTCCTCCGGAGTTTGGCCCGCCCGCTCTGCACCACGCTACCCGTTTCTAACAGGCATATCATAATCATGCTGTGGTAAAGCAATAATTGTGCAAGACACTGGTCTCACAACACCTCAGAGTTCCACTCCTGGTGGCAGAATCACTGCTAAATACATCTCGAACAGCCAGGTTTCACATGAAATCATTCCAGTTCTAGAAGAAGACAATTAAAAAAATGCAAACTGTGCTAGAAAAGCCAAATGAAATCATGCAAAAGGAATGGAGACACTAAAAGTGCATCTCCTACAAACCAAAAATCAACAGGTTGAGGGAATCGTAATGTTTCAGGGTTAACAGTGACAACAGTTCATAAGGCTAAAGCAAAGCATAATCTATCGCAATCTATCGCATGCTCTGGAAAATCTACAAATGCATCCCCGTTTACACCAGGTAATCCGTCACCCAAGCCCTCATCACCTACCCTCTCAACTACGGGAATGCTCTCTATGCCGGAATCACCACCCAACTCCTCAAGAGACTCCAGATCATACAGAACGCAGCAGCTAGACTAATCCTCAACCTCCCTAAACACACCCACATCACCCCTCTCCTCAGGAACCTCCACTGGTTTCCAGTCAAGAAGAGATGCCAGGTTCAAGCTCCTAACACACGCCTACCAAGCTCTACATGACCAGGGACCATCCTACATCAACTACCACATGAACTCCCACCAACCCACCAGACACCTGCGCTCTGTGCTCCACCTCGCGGGCCCTCACGGGCCGCACCGGCGGTCACGCCTTCTCCTACCTCGCTGCGAAAACCTGGAATGACCTGCCCTTCCACCTATGAGCATCTCCCTCCCTGGCGGAATTCTGAAAAGAACTCAAGACCTGGCTTTTTGAAAGAGACAACCTATACCTCAGTGCCCGGATACCCTTAGGGGTGAGGAGCAGTGCTTGCAAGACTCTTTGATTGATTGATTGATTGATATGTCACATAAAGAACAGGTACCAGGGTTGGGATATAATTCCAGATCACCTCTGTGTCTCCCAATTGTTGATGATGATTTAGAATAGGCGTTTCAAGATACTGAGCAGACTAAAGCCCCCTCTCAGCCAATACCAGAATCAAAAGTCCTCTCAGTACTCTTCTAGTTAATTTGGACTCCCGGTCAGCAACTGGCATCCTTATTTCCAGTCAACATGAGCTCCAAGCACATCAAGCTTCAGGTAGATAACTTATAGTGTATGACCTCCTCACCCCTGACAGAAGACTACATGTCACATTTAGGGATACCCACTTCCCTACTAGGCAAATCCACTGGACGCAACGATGACTACTGAGCTGGTGCTATGTTTGTGCCAGCTTCTCTGCATTCATTTTGTGTTTTCCTGAAATAAACTTCCTGCACTTCAGATCAATTGTTAGTTTTACCTGCCCCTGTTCACTGTGCTTCGCATGGCAGACTCGAGCAGGGAATATACGTGACAGTATATAAGCCATAATAGGATGGGGCTACACATAGTGTGAAATGGTGGCCCTGTGATGGGCAGACCTCCAGGTTGAAGGATTCAAAAGGTGGAGCCAGATGAGACTGACCCATCAAAAATCATATGGTATTCTGGCTTTACATGAGATGAGAGAATCACAGGTTTGGTGGAGCAGGAGCACTGGCAGTTTTTAGCAATAATCTCTAAATGAGGACTCCTCCTTTCGAGTAGCATTCCAGTGGGTGATCAGGACAGCTCTTCAAGCGTTTTCCATACCTGGGAATCATAGTATGCTTTGCAAGCAAGGATTCAACTTGTTTCTGTCATTGTGAGTAGGCTCTGCATGGACTCATGAAGGGTTCAGGTACACACCATTCATTGGCTAACCTGGCCTAATCTCTAGCTATTCCTTAATGTGATCCATTGTAACTTTCCATCAGTAGCATGTACTTCTGGATATGAGATGTGCCTTGTGGCAGTCAAGGCCCAGGTCTCCACTTTCTCATCTTTTGTTCCCTGAAGTATTTGCAACACTGTGTATGGACTGACATGTACATATGCATGACTTAATTAGTTCTCTTCCAGATTAGAGGTGTGATTAGCAAGTAATTTGTCTTGGCGGCAAAAGTATTAAAAGGTACATCTGTCATCGATTTGTTCCAAAGCGTTATTTGAAATCTGTTTGCAAATTTGGATGATTTGACCTAAATTGAATGATTTGACCTTAATTGCAACAGCTTTCAAAATATCAAACTAATAGGGATCACTAGAACTCATCTGTTCATGTAGGCCAAATATATTTTAGTAAACATGCTATTCTGTAAGTTTGGCCTGTCAGTTTCTATGTGGCACACCCCCCACCCCAATATATTTCTAATCAATTGACACCACACCTGAATAACTAAGGGCCCGATTTATATATTGGCAGTATGTATACTCCATCGCAAAAGAGTATACATACCACCAATATGAAGGTCAACACACCTGTTTTAAATGTGAGCGGACCTTCAATTTGGCCACCTGTCTCCTTCATGGCCAAACTTCTACAATGGTCCTGGGGAGTAAGGGCCATCAGAGAAATGGCTACATGTCCACCAG
Source organism: Calotriton arnoldi (assembly GCA_963921515.1). Taxonomy (NCBI): domain Eukaryota; kingdom Metazoa; phylum Chordata; class Amphibia; order Caudata; family Salamandridae; genus Calotriton; species Calotriton arnoldi. Next base: position 1,303,106 of record CAWUFW010001157.1, on the reverse strand, counting down.
GTAAAACCTGGCAGTAAGGAACAGTAAAATTGTTATAATGCTCCCCCATATCATGGGAGAAGACTCCCATGGGTAGCAGAGCTTTATATTTTTCTTTTCAAAATGAAAATCCAGTTTGGGGTTTTTCTTTTGAAAAGAAAAGGATTACTCTGTGCTATAGGGCATGGCACAGATTATTAATGCATTGCCAGGAATTATAAATGTATAAATTAGGTTGACGGCCTGATTTATTGGGGATGGAGTAATTGCCTACAACATGGGGAGGGATCAACACAGTATACATTTAATAACAAGACCCCACTTGGCCATAAATCAATGCTTATTTCTAACAACACAACATGCACATCAATGCAGTGTGTTTTTCGAATTTATCAAATTATTATTTTTTGAAAATGTTAATTACAAACATATTACCTGATTTCTTAAAAAAATCTAATCCTTCCAAAGAAACAATTGGACACAACAATGTACGAAAGAATCACAACATTAATTCAATGTAGACATCAAAAACAACATCAACGATTCAGAAATTGTTTTTGAAATATACGAGATAGATGAAACAAGTCCAAATTAATACATAAAGAAACAAGGCGTTCCCCTATTATAACATGAGGATGGGTAAACAATTATACATGATGTCATTTCCGCGTATCCTATTAGGAAACCATTATATAGTTCATTTGAGGATTTCCTAATTAAATGGCCATCTTTTGACTCTATGAGCGGAAAATGCCACCCATCGTTCCTCAAGCTGCTGTCAACGCATTTGGACCTCAGGTGGTCATTAGGGGTACAAATGCTTTTTAGGAGGTCATCATCAGGGTGTAATACCTGTCAAATGTTGTATACAGATATATTAATGAAATCAAATGCAGGCTCATCTCACAAATCAATCAGAGTGAGTTATTTCCATGCCGGCAACTGCTGAATGGCACGTGTCCTTGCAAAACGGTTGTTCAGCGGATGTGTGTCTCCCATGTGACTAGGTGGCGCCCTGCTTGTCTGTTAGTGTTCTGAAGATCGCCATCCTCAGAACGCTAACAGGCAAGCAGGACGCATCCTAACACTGTTGTGGAAATGTACATTGATTTATGGCCAGCATCTAGTCAGCCATTTTGCGGCTAAGTCTGATACAAAGGTCTATGGAAAATGCATTGGGAAAAATGTGGTTAGGGACCCCCCTTTTTTCTTGCACCCCCTTAACTAATCAACAATAAACTTTGCATCATCAGCCAATGTAGATAAAAGAATAGTTCTGCAAAGTTTGGTGGAGATTCCTTAAACGGTGACAAAGGTATTTGCAAGCAAAAATCTGAGGAATTCCTATCACTGGGACTCCTAATCATAATTACAGAGAATCTACTTTCTTTATTTTTGTAGTTTTCTGTGAAAGGTTCATGATCATGTCTGCCAAGGTCACAGGACACGGTGGACAATGTCCATCAATAGGTATAGGTGACATGCGTTGCACATGCAACATTTTGCCTTTTTTTAACCACAGGAAGTTGTGGGCCGAGTGGAGGAAAACCACTCCTTAAACCCCATGAAATATGAATGCGTTTCCCAGCCTGGAACCATGCTTAGTTATGCCCTTTTAAGGGTAGATTGAAGTATTCTTCCAGTTTAGTAAGAGCATACAACATGGTTTAGAAATATCTAGTTTAAGATTTATGGCTGTTCTATGTATTTTACATTCCACCTTGGCCCCACCTCTAATGGCCATTTTCTTACTCCACCTCTAAAATTGCAACTACAAAATACTTCCATTGATTGTTGAGTTTCCATTATATAAGGAATTTGCTGTTGCAAAGTATGTCAATCCTGATTCTGGAAATCAGGATTTGTGCCCTTAAATTTAGCTTTCAAATGCACAGAAATGCTTCACCTAACAACATTTAGGGTCCATAATCAGTGTATCAGGCACTGGTTAATAAACCCACATTCACTGGAAAATTCAAGAAGATAGCATGAAGGAGAATAAAATGTAGGAATTGGTGTTTCTTCACTGTTCTCCCCCATTTTCTGCAGAATTTTAATCCGAGACTTCAGCTGTTTTCAGCAGGCAACATCTTCTGTTGGAAAACTCCCTAGATATTAGCATTCTTGTTTTAATCCAAATGGGCCAGTACTTTCCATTACGTGTTCCTTCAGTTTACCAGGGAACTTGTATTGAGGCTCCTAATGGATAGCAACATAGACTGGGTGAAAACGTTCAGAGTTAGGTGAAGGTGGTGAATGGTGATTAGTAAGTGGAGGCATCCATATGACATACAGTGAGTAAAATAAAGCTTGAAAGGTCTCATATTCTTAGGTGAATCACTGAGGCCAGAAAGAGAGAGGTAGAAGGTCATTCATAAGGGAATTCAACTTTCACAGTCGCAATTTCAATGCTGCCTTAAAAGACAGAAGTGCAGTAATGATGCCCATGCCAATAGGGAGGGTGCTCCAGTTCAAGAACCCTAAAGAACTCAAGGAACAAAATGTGGAAGAGGCTCAAGATCAGGGTTTGGTTTTGCCCTGCAGTATAGAAGAGGTTCAAGCTTAGATTACTTGTTTCAATTTATCTGACAAGCTTCAGTGATTGAGCTAATGTGAGGCAGAGCTATGAATTGCTTTAAATAATAAGATATAAAGTCTGCACAGGGCTCAGTGCTACTTAGGCAGTCAGCCAGCTTGTTGAAGGCAGAGGGAGATCAGAGTGCGCCTGAAGTGATTAAAAGGGGCTTATGTGGTGAAGCTGATGACTTAATCCAAAAGAACAAGCAAATATGACTTTTACTGTTGATGACAATTCTGTTCATGAGGCAGGTGGCAGAGAACAAAATCAGAAGAGAATGGCTTTTGTAAATGTTCATTACATTGAGCCTAGCTTCAGCCGCTGTGGTTAATAAAAAATATTCTAGCTCTATATGGGTAACAAATAGCACACAGAGGTTTCTTACGGTTAACTATCGGTGATGGAGTGGATAGGTCTGGGTACAGGGGGGCCCGATGTGCTATAGTGGTCGTAAATTGCAAACTCGCTTTTTGTGGACCAGTATTTTGATTTTGCAAAACAGCCTATGAACTATGAGGTTGCTTTGCAAAATCACTAGTCACAGTGGGTCGCAGAATGATCTGCCTAATGAATATTAATTAGGCAGGCAGCAAGCTGTGCCTCCTGTAATTTGCTACAAACACAGGAATGCTGGCTTGCAAAGGACAACAGACCCCCACCATCCTTGTGTCTGCATTCTCAAACTGAAAACGTTTTAAAGCAGTCTGTGCTCCGTAAAGGAACCAGTGCTGCTTTAAAAAATTAATTTTCTGTTCGGAAAAATATCGGGGTGGGAGGGGTGGACAGGAAATGACACCCTGGACCACTGCCTGCTCCCCCTTGAGACTGCAAATATGATTCCCAAAGAGGAAGACCACCCAACGGGACCCCTTCAGTTTACATATCTGTTACCACCTCCTCTCAAGTGTTCATAAAAGTTCAATGGTTTGGAACCGATATTGCAGTCATAAACAATTGAAACATTGAATACCAATCACAATTTGGAAGGAAGATCCCTTTTATGCCTCTTACAAATTGTAAGTCAGTATGAGTCACAAAACCCATTTTACAAGTTGATAAAACCCTTCTGACTAGTAAAATAGGTTTTGTGTGTACGAAATAGCCATATTGTGGTTGCAAACCCTGTGATTTTAAAATTGTAGGCTTTAAAAATACAAAATTGCTTTGCAAAACTCGCTCCTGAATCAGTAGACTCTGGAAAAGGACACAGCTTTTTCAACATGTTAAGGAAGTAAATACACATCAGGTAGATCACATATCTGCCTTCACCACTCAATATCCCTCAATCCTCTATGACTACATATTTAAAACTTACCTTAAACACTCAACCAGTGTACACGGTGTCACCCTATTTGATACACATTTCAGCACAAAATGGGAATTCTTCATAGTAAGAAAGGGTCTTACTGTAGTTGTCCCTAGCTCTTTCTGTTTTGATTTATTGGTTCTAAGAAACTGTGAGCTATGACACTCCTAAACAGTGACACAGTATGCAGCTTTTACCCTGAAACATGTAGAGTAAATTAGTTTCACATAATTGGCAAATTTAACTCTCATTATTTAACTCTCATTGAAGGCCATAGTAATCAGTCCATCAATCACATCAGTGAAGCGTGTAGTTGAATGTCATATGTGGCCTGCAGTGTGCATTTCAACCACCCACATTTATGGCCAAACTGTGTGACTCCATAGAGTCATGTAGGAAGACTTACTTTTTGATAGTAGGTAAGTCTTCCCTAAGGTATAGCTTGCAAGCCCACAAAGTTGGTTACTTTATATATGAAAGTGGGACATGGTAGATTTTCAGGAAATGCATGTCCGACACAGTGAAAAATTAACAACTGTGTAGATAAATCTACATTGTTCATGAAACAGGTCTAGTTATGAATAAAAGCGTCTTTTCCAGAAAAGTCTTAGGGGTATATTCACAAGAACGTGCGCTAAACATCGCCAAAAAAGGTTAACGCAACTTCACACATCGCAGTCTATCGCGGGAAAATAACCCCGGCTTAACGTGGAATTCACAACACGGCGGTACCATGCGATAGGTTCCCGAAAACGCAGACAATGTCCGCGATACAACCACCACGACGGCGATAAAAACACAAACCCCAACGCGAAAAAACATGCCATGGCCCAAACCGCGATGAGGAAATCAGCGATAAGCAGCGCCAGGCCTGCAATACACATACGGCAGGTGGGAAAATCACTACAAAAGTAGAAAAAAGCCACAAACACAAAATAACCAACATCGAAGCACCATGGAGGCAGCCGGAGCAGGCGCAGAGGACGAGCGGAACCCCACAAGCACCCCGGACGACCAGCCTGGGACCTCGGGGACAGGGAAGGGCAGGGACAAGAAGAAGAGGAAGACGCGGTTCGGTCCGCAGGAGAATAGAATCCTGGTCACGGAGGTGATGGAACACCATCAAGAACTGTTCGTCACCTCCAACGTGTCATTGGGCACCAAAAATGGAATATGGCGGTCCATCGTGGACAAGGTGAATGCCGTCGGAGTGCACAAGAGGTCAATGGACGAGGTCAAGAGGCGATGGATTGACATCAAGCACAAAACCAAGGAGAAACTCGCAGGCAACCAGAAGCAGCAATGCAGACCAGAGGTGGGAGTCCAGCGCCACAGCTGGAGCTGGATGACATGGAGGAGCTGGTGTCAACAGTCATCAGTGTGGAGACCGTGGCAGGAGTTGGGGGAGCGGACACTGCTCGACATGACACAACACAACAGCAACAGGGTGAGTAACCACCAGGTACTGGGGGGATGGGGGGAGATGGCCACAATGGCACACATACACAATCAAGCAGAGCACAGTGCACACCCACAATGACTCTGGATCATGGTCCTGATCTACAGACTGTCACAATGTACATTGCCATGCCGTCTGAATGTGAACATGTACCATGCGGCTATATACATGTGGACACATTGTAATACAGCATCTCCCCTTCACATTGCAGAGGCACAATCAACACCTCATGCAGAGCAGTCCCAGCCACTCTTCACTGATGACGAGGAGGACACCCCCAGCATCGACACCCACGCCCTCCAAGACATCATTGACATCATCCGCAACTCACCTCCAGGATCAGGGCAGCCCAGCTGCATCGAGGAGACCCCACCCACTCCACAAACCACCCAGCAGGAGGCACCCACAATCCCGGCTGTCTCCCAGGACCCCCACGAACAACACATGGCCTTCCAACACTGTGTGTTGGAGGGCCAGAGGGAGATGGCTGAGCAGGTGCGGGTGGGGTTCGACCTCATGGCTACCAAACTTGATGTCATTCATGGGTGTCTAAGTCCCATCAGGGACCACCTCCAGTCCCTAACGGACACCCACAGGCCGCTCCATGGTCTCCAACGAGCCCTGGCTGCCATCGCTGGAGTCATGACTCGGAGACAAGAACACCTGTCCGCTCAGAGTGGCTCCGGCGATCTCAGCCGTGAGCTGGCACACATGCGGAGGCTCATGGAGGACATGGTGCGGATGGAGGCGGAAAGGATGGCAGCCACCGCTGCACATCAGCAAAATGTAGCTGGGATCTACCATGCCCTGCAGATCCTCAGCATGGCATTACTGCCACAAGGCGTGGCGCAGATGAATGCTGCTGCCCCTACACCATCCACATCTCCGCCCCCTGGCGTGTCAGTGCCTCACAGTGCGGCAGACATTTCCCCTCCGGCACCTGATGTGTCACTGCCACACAGTGCGGCTGACAATCCACCTCCGGCCCCTGATGTGTCAGTGTCACACAGTGCTGCAGCCGGAACTGCACCACCCACAGGTGAGGCAGAACACACATCCGAGGACGTGGATGGGATTGAGATCAGAAGGAGGCACTAGCATTCATTTCCGCCACCTGGCCTGTTGCTGCTTGGTGCCGCACATGGCCTCATGACCTTCCACTGACCCCCGATACACTCTGCTGCACTCACCTTGGACCGCGACATGGACTGCCATATCATGTTCATGACCAATGACACGGCGACCATACTGCGGACTGTACTCTTCCTCTTCCGCTGTACTTGTCATTCCCCAATGGACTCTGGCTGGCCCTCCATGGGCCAATGTTGTGAAGTGGGGTTGGCAGGGCCCTGTACTGCTCCAGCTGCAAAACTCCACTGGATGTGCATTAAACATTCAGAAACGCACTGCTGTGTCATGTCTTTCATCATTCAAGTATGAATGTGTGGATGAATGTAGGGACAGTGATTCCCCCTAACGTCAATGATGCTCATCTAGTGGGATTCCAGTCACAGTGTGCTACATTGCCGATTGCGTTCCGGGTGCCGTAGACACTACAACAGGGACACACGCATCAGTCACTTCCTTGTCCGGACATGGACTGAACCACGCCCAGAGCCCCCGAGTCATTGTTGCAAGCCCTGCGCTGGTCCGGCGTACGCCAGGCCAGACCACTCCGCTTACGCTCTGAGGGGGGGGCCACATAGCCACATGTCGCAGGTTTACACGCTAGTGGTCTGCAGGTCACTGGTCTAGTTGTCAGCATGTCACGGCCACTCCCTGAGGGCAGGTTTGCACAGACACCACACCCATCCGGCACAGGCGTCACAGGCCATGTGACCCTGCCAATATAAGGGGCCGACAACGTCACATTCCCCACTGCCGGAGGTGACTGGATGACGGACGTTCCACGATTCTCAATCATAAAGGGCCCATGAGTTGTTGCGCACAGGGTTAGTGGCACCCGAAGCCATGCGGCCGTCATGGGCCTACCACCACGTGGCGCTGACTGGGGTTACACAAGGTTAGTGGCACCTGAAGCCATGCGGCCGTCACGGGCCTACCACCACGTGGCGCTGACTGGGGTTGTGCAGGGTTAGGCGCACCGGAATTGCTGAGCGGGTGTGCAGCCTGCGATGATGACGTGTGCCAAACTGGTGTGGTCTCTGCCATTGATGCCTCAGGACTCAGCGTCATGTGTGGGACCTGCTGGGCCGCGGTGCGGGTCTGCATGATGTGGAGCATGCCATGGTCGCGGGGCCGGGGCCTGGAGCTTGCACGGGCACGTGGTGTGCCCACTGGGGGACACACCGTTGGCAGCAGGTGAGCAGTGGGGCCTGGGTGCGCAAGGGCGGACACCCAGCGCTGGCCGGCGGGAGGGGCTAGGGTGCGGCTGCATGTGTGCGCAGGGGCGGACAGGTGTTGTTGCCGTGTGCAGTGAGATGGACTCTGCCATGATTGACTCTGGCCTCGATTACAGATTGCAGACCTGGTGGCTTGCAGTGTATGCCGGCACGTGGTTGGAGACACACCGGTGGCAGCAGGTGAGCAGTGGTGCCTGGGTGCGCGGGGGCGGCAGTGTCCCTCCCTCTCTCTCTCTCTCTCTCCCTTCCTTTCCTTTTCTCTCTCTATCTCTCTCCCTTCCTTTCCTTCTCTCTCTCTCTCTCTCTGCCTTCCTTTCCTCCTCTCTCTCTCTCCCTTCCTTTCCTTCTCTCTCTCTCTCTGCCTTCCTTTCCTTTCCTTCTCTCTCTCCTTCTCCCTCTCCCTTTCTTTCTTTCTTTCTCTCTCTTTTTCTCTCTCTGCCTTTCATTCCTTCTCTCTTTCCCTGTGTCTCGCTCCTTTGATATGCGCATGACACACGTTCTGATTTTGTGCTTTATTTTCCAGGCCGTGACATCATGATTGTCCCGGACGGACACGACAAGAGTCGTCCGCATTGGTGTTTTGTGTTGTGTTTCAATAAAGTTTTTGGTTGTTACTTCAATGATGGGTGACTGTTTCTCGTTCTTCTGACCACACGTGTGCTTCTTGTTGTCATTGTGCGACATCATGCGCTTTTTGTAGCTCTTGTGTCATGCACTGTATGTGTTTGTCCAGGAGGGAGGGGTCCGGGGGGGGGGGCCTGGGAGTGGTGGCGGTGGGTGTTGTGGCCCTCTTGGGTCTCCGAGCTGCATGATCATTGTCTCCATGGCATCTGTGGGTCTTCAGATGGGGCTCTGGCCTGGGCTCTCTTTCATACTGCAGGTAGTCATCCTGCTTAACACCAGCAGAAGGCAGGTGTTAAATCCCTGCTGCTACCGCGGCTTATCGCCTGTTTTTGGTTCGCATCGCAGATCTGGCAGTTCGTTGTGAAAGTGGTGTAGTGGTGTTTTCTTGTGTTTTTGCACGGGAACGCCTACTCTGCATCTCATTAGGGTTAGTTGGTGGTGTCACCCGCGGAGATACATTTTGGGGCAGTTATCGCAGGAATACTGGCGATGTCTGCAGTTTGCACCCGCTTGTGAATGGGGCGATAAATCTATCTCCACTTTTGATGCGCTAAAGTGCCGATAACTCGGCGATAAGTCCTTGTGAATATGCCCCTTAGAGCTTTCAGTTAAAGTTAATTTTCACTAAATAATGAAAATTTAATTCAGTGGTGAAAGTAGATGTTTGATAAAGTTGGTAAAAAAGTAACTTTGTAAAAGTGTACTTTGTTCTGCTTGAGAGCTGGGCACCTCTTCCCAATCCTAGGATGCCAGATCAGCACTCCACCCCTGCCCCTACAGACCTACACAGCATTCTAGGACATTTAAAGCTGGCAACTTGAAGTGGTGTATAAAAAGACCTTCTCTGTGAGCCTCAGCACCACCCCAACCTGACTTTGCTGCCTGATGGTTTCCCACCAAATCTTCAAGGGGGACCCTCCTGTGTTTGGCTCCAGATCAGGTCTACCTCCTTCATTTCTGTGGGCTTGCCCAATTCAGATTCAGTGTGAAGAGTTAATTAGCACATGCTAATTTCCTACCCACCCCTTCCTTTCCCAGGAACTGGGTTAAACACTGTTAAAATGCTCTTTTGTGTGGCTAGGCCTTTAATCCTTCTGCTTGCCAGAAGAGTAATTAACTTGGCCCAGAATGGGAGGCAAATGATAAAGGCCTAAAATGTGATTATGGCTGAGCCAGGGATATATAATAATTCTTCTAGTACCATAACAAATACGGATATCACAAAGTGACAGCGAATCTGCACTTTGTTTACCTGTTTCCCTTAAAATTGATACCTGACCAGAATCTCCTGACCTAAGTATGTTGAAACTGTTTGGTGGTGCACATTTTACCCATAAGGTAAAATACAGTGAGCAAATATATTTTTCAGTAAAGCACTTTAGACATATACTATGTATACCCACTCACATAAGGCTTACAGCAGGTCATCACTAATCACTGAAGCGTTCCTTCTGTGGCAGGCCACCTGTGTGCACATACCAAACTGAGCTAGAAGATAATCTTACGCGATGAGCCCACACGTGTGCACGTGTGCTCACATGTTTGCATGTAACCAGCCCACAGCCTCCTACCCTACCTGTTCAGCAGTAGTCTTAACTTAAAAGGCAGTCATTTGCGTTTAGCATTTCAGACCATGTCCACAGAATTTATCATGTGGGAGACTCGGCCTGATTTAGATCTTGGTGGTTGGGTTACTCCGTCACAACGGAAATCTCATCCACCGAAATATAAATCCCATGGATATAATGGGATTTATATTTCAGCAGATGGGATATCCATCACCATTGTGACAGAGTAACCCATCCACCAAGATCAATCTCGGGCCCTCAGTCAGTAAGACACACTCACAGCTGAAGTAAAAAAACGAAAATCTAGGGGAATTTAATTGGCAAAACCCATTTACTGCACACTTCATCATTTTTTTGCAACTTTGGAGGACCATACAAGTTGCTGAGACTTCCTCAGGGAGGCTGCACCCCTGATGAGCCACTTATCCAGGTTGATCTCACTTAGCGCTTTTTGCCACAAAGAAAAAGGCTTCAGAGAGACCTCACCGTGAAGGTATCCTGCCTTTCGAAGCCATGCCCAGCTGCAGTTTCTAGCCCTGGCCCAGTGGTGGGTTTCTAGATCTAAAAAATGGGACTAAGTCCAAAGCTAAAACCCTTGGGCTCAGGTGAGGTGGGCAGCACTTCACCCCAGTGGTTAAGTGGTCTCCACATTTACGAGATCCTGCTTGAGCTTTAGTGCCAAAATTGAAGGGAGCTTGATGTGAAGTACCTGACCTTTATGGAGCTTAACTGGCTTCAGCGTTCTTCCTTGCCCAACTGGAGGATTTTATGAACCAAAAGCTCCAAGTTTAAAACTTTAAGGAGTGCAACAGGCAGGCCTGGCTTACCCAAACCTGCTTCATTGCGTCAGCCTGAAATTGCACCTAAGTCCAGGTCAACTTTGAACTGTAATTGTAATCACAAGCAGGGGTGTGCTATAGGCATCTTTTTAGAGCCAGGCAAGACATCTCAGGAGCTCTGCGGGCATACTGGGTGGTGCAAGCTATAGTTCTGTGTGTAGTGGCTTAGGGAAGGATCTATCCAAGGGCCTCAGAGAATTAAGTAAGGATCACATGGGGCTTGCTAAGGGTTTCTTGGATCCTCTGATGCCAGATTTGATGGCAGATAGAGCGCCATCCTAATAGCCAACCTAATATTCTCAAAAAGACTTCTGCCCTCTCCCTCCCCCTATCTCCTCTAAGGTAGGTTCCTCTCCAAAAGCTTTGCTTTCTGTTGTCTGTGGCATACATGTACTGCCTTGAGGTAATCTTGAATTGCTCTGCTTATTTTATGCCTGAGGAAAGCATACACTGCTTTCACCTCTGCTATTTTCGTTATGTGTTTGAGGGAAATCTTGTACAGCTGTTGCCTTGCTGTATCTGCTGTTTGTGTGTTAGGGATGTTTACACAGTCCTTTACTGTGTTGTACTTATTTTTTGCATGCACAGGAAGCTTGCACTTCTGCATTTGTTTATAATTCTTTCAGGCAGTGCAATGCAGCAAGCCACCTCGCTGAACTGTGAGAAAGGGAAAGGGCAGGAATGCATCGTATTTACCATTATACGGTGCATTCCTGCTCTTTCCTAGCGCTGGTGCTCTTTTGGCTGCCTAGCGGCAACACAAGCACCCTTGCGTCATGGTGCAAAGGTGCCTGCATTGTAGGCAGGATTGTTTTTTTGCAGGAAGAGACACCTTCCTGCACAAAAACAATCCTGAGAGACATTTTCCTGCCATTTGCAGCACACATAGAAGGGGAAAAAACGAGGAGAAATACAAATATTTCTCCTCGTTATGCCTCACTTCGGGAGGCCTATCATTTTGACACATTCGCAGGTCTACCACTAATGGTAAATCTGCTAATCCGCCCAAATCCATGGGTGGATGTGAGGTAACACCCACGCTCCACCCATGGAACGCCTCCCTGCCGCAGAGTAACGCAAGGCAGCGATTTGCGCTGCCTTGTGTTATTCGGCATTATTCTAGATTTATCAAGCCATTCAGGGCCATGCATGGTGGATTTCCGCGGCTTGATGAATCAAACTTAGGTTCTGCGTCACCCCATCCGTGGCGCAAGGGTGACGCAAAAGCTTGATAAATCTGGCCCTTGATGTTTAGAGTAGGAGGTGAGCGCACGTATCTCTGAATAATTTGTTTGCTCTATCTTTGAATTCAGTTGCACAGAAAGACCAATTAACTTCTAACTCCCTATCCCTGCAATGTAAATATTTGAGCAATTAATGTTACTTTTGGTATCTAGACAATTATTTTTTACTCAAGGATGGCATGGTGTAAAAAAGTATGGCAACCAATGTCCCAGAAAACACTACAACAGACCTGTAATGCCATTTACAGCTAAAGATATTGCCTTGGTCAGTAAACATTCACCGACAAATGAGCACCAATTATTTTGACAGCTTCTTTGAACAAGCACTATCAAAGACAGTAGGCTTAGCCTGTGAAATCTATTGGCTTTGCCAAAGCATTTTTCCTAGAAGGCTGCCGCAGATGCATTTACATCCACAGCAGCAGTATTTGATTAAATTTTGTTTCACTTCAAGAAAATGCATTCAAAGAAGGCGGTTGCGAATGTGTCCGCATCTGCAGTGGTTATCTTTGAATGTATTGTATAATGTTTTAAGAAAAATACATTTTCTTAAGCTATAATAAAACTCATTCAATTATGCCAGCCGTGCATGGTTTAAAGAATATTTTAAGATGGCCATGGGGGAGCTGGGATTGAAAGAGGGAGTGACAATAGTCCCTCTGATGAGCATGCAAGGCCTGATGCCAGCAGTCAAATAATAATTGAAATTCAGCCAGAAACACAGCGAGAATTAATTGATCCTGGGTGGGACAAACACAGGAATCATAAGGAAAGCTACCGAACCAGGACCAGGGAACTACGACAGACAAGAAAGCCATCCAATCACAAGTAATGTTCTGACCCAAAGCCCACTCTACCAGTGCTTAATTTGCAAATACATAAGTGGCAGGGCCCTCATCAGGAGACCACTGCAGCTTGCACCACACATTGCCCCACCAGCGCTGCAAATAATAGTACCAACACAACTACTAACCATAACACTCCTACAAGTGTGACAATTCAGACTATTCCAGGTCCCCAAAGCTGTAAGAATAGCTTAGGCGGCAGGTAATAGTCCTTTTCAATCTATATTGAATAAATAAACAACTGTTGTTGTGTTCTCTTTAAATTAGACAGGCACTCTACATATTATATTGTTCACAATAGATGTTCAACAACACACAGCAAAAAATGTAGGCAACACCTAAAAACTAAATTTGTAAATTGACAAATGCAGTATTCCTGTGAGAAACGTTCCACCTTCTATATTGTTTTTCAAAGTAATATCTGATCAAGTAAAGTGTGATCTTTTCTGTGGTATATTCCAATATATATTGTACTTGATTCAAGGTGGTGCGCATCTTCCTTGCAGCACAAATTATACTGTGAAGTACTGCACTGTTTGTGTACAGTGCATGGACCTGTCCTTGGTAAATAGTGTGGAGCCGAGAAACCCATTGGTTGCCTTACTGAATATTCAGGGTCTGATTGACATAAATTGCAGTAGACGGTGGTAGGATACACCTGTGAGTTGAAATAAGGCACTTTTATTGTTTCCATATTACTTTCACAGTTTCCTCTAAGGTATGTCTCTCGAACCTAAAAATGCCCCGTTGATTGTCTAAAGGACAGGCAATGCACGACTTTACAATAAGTGGAAATGTGTGAGTGGAGAAGTCCCTTAAGTTACTCCACTGCACTTACACTTACCTTTTCAGATGCACATTAACATGTACGGTTAGGTGGGAATGTAGTGGCAAAAATCTGTGATTGTGAATTCTCCCAAAGTTGTACTTTTTTGGAGTTCACCCCATATGCAATGGGCACTCACAGGTGCTCTCATGACACTGTTTGCCGCCCCCAACATAACCTGATGATTTCAGAAATCTAGACTTTTGGTTAATTTTTCACAGTTGGAAGAGACGCCTAACCCGTAAATATGAAGAGATACTGATTCTGTAAATCATGATCTGCCTTTTAGGGGCCTAGATAACACTTTTACATCCCTAAGCCTCACTGAGATGTGCACAATTCTTTGTGTATCATGCTGTCACTGTCCTAGAGCACGATCATTCTCAAATTAGTTGTTGTTCTAACTCTGGATGGTGCCAGTAATCCCAGGAGAATGAACCTTAAGGCATACATCATTAGGATTCAAGCTGACTAGTACCTATTTCTTTTGGCATAAAAGTGTTAAAAATTACTCGAGAGCAATGTCACCAATGCTGGCTTTTTGAACATTTGCATTCCTGCTCAGCACTGCATACGGCACCTAAGTGAGCCCTTTGTGCAGTGCGCTTGCACTTGACTGACAGCTGTGAATCCAGCATGTACATTCAGCACGTAGAACCGCCCACTTATCCGGGCTCTATTTGTCATCATGCAAACTGCAGTGTATTTAGGACACCCACAAGTTAACTTGAGAAACTGCCCATACATTTCCTCTTCACATTTCCACTTCCTCAAGTGAAAAGATGTACCTTTCAGTTAGAAGGCAGTACTAGTTATTTATCTCACAACTGGTACACAATCTCGGTGTAGCTTACATAAGTAACACACAACGGCAGTGGTGAAGTATGGTGGTGTCATTCTTATTACTACTCTTCTTCGAAATCTGGCTGTAATTTCCCTCTTGCTTCTTTGTTTCTCCTCTGTATTCAAGACAAACACAGTTATTAAGGAAGCAATCTGGTGTCTCTTCAAATGTTGCAGCCGTTAATGACATTGTTTCAAAACACCACCTGTTCTTTTGGAAAGCTCACACCACAAAACATGTAGCTCAGCTCATGCCAAGTGCATTTGCTGTTCAAAATGGCTTCCTTCAAACAGCGGCCATGTTAGCAGGCACCAGTGCCAAGCAATGCAAAATTAAATTGGCTCAATGTTCACTGCCCTTGAACAACATGCTGTCATGAAGAATATACCTATACATGCTTTGGTATTTTCCTAATGCAACACAATATTTTTGCATTGCTTTGATATGGGTATTCAGTGGCAGGGAGAAGAGGGTGCATGTTAGTCATTTTTCCAGCACAGAAAAAATAAATTCACAAAATCAACTTCCTGCATTATGATTGTAATAATATAAAGTACATATTCTGCAAGGACAGCATTTCAACCTATAGTATCCCTCACTCATACCTGTAAAAAACTACCCTATATATATCTTCTAGAATGCAAGCAAATCACCTCAATATTAAAAAACACCAATGAATTTATTCTGTTTCCAGATTCAGACTGCAAGTTCTATCCATACTCAGAGAGGGGAGCAGAAAATAAAAGGACTTCCCACTAATTTTGTCCAGTACTTTGACATTTCTCATTTTCCAAACAATGCAGAACCCCTGTTTTTTTCCTGTAGTTTTATGTGTCTCTGCTATATCAATGAGATAATAAACTATACCAAAAATATATATATTACAGAGTGGGTGGTGGTAGCCAATCTGTCACTCTGAAATTATAGTTAGGATTCCCAGAGATAGGAATTCCTCAGATTTTTGCTTGCTAATAACTTTGTCACCATTTAATGAATCTCCACGAAACGTTTCAGACATATTCTTTTTTCTACATTGGCTGATGATGTAAAGTTTTGTGGTGATTAGTTAAGGGGGTGCAAAGAAAAAAGAGGGGCGTCCCTGAACACATTTTCCCTAATGCATTTTCCATAGACGTTTGTACCAGACATAGCAGCAAAATGGCTGAAATTATTTACATGTCATTTTGCTGTTTAATCTAAATCAGTTCAGTTGTTTTTGAGTTATAGCTGACAAACTCTTAGTGATATATTGGGCCATGGTATACCACGGTAACTTTGCGGTATACCTGTCGATGATAAAATTCAATACCATTGCTTAATGAAATCCCTGACACATTGTTTAGACCACACTTTCTGTTTGTTCTGGGGTTTCATGTCAAATCTAGGTTATTAGTGTTTTTGAAATGGATATGAAGACATAAAGCATTTTAGCAAACTCTGTAGAGGTAGGGACAATTACTTGTATTGATTTATATAGTTTCGAAAAGATTTATGTAGTACTGAGTATTATGGGATTGGTTAATAACATAAGGTGGGCTATAAACATAGCCCAATACTACTAAATAACACCAACAACAGTAGACACTCTGCTGACTGCTGTAGTTTTATATGTCTCTGCTATATCAATGAGATATTAAACTACACCATATATATTACATTACAGAGTGGGTGGTGGTAGCCAATCTGTCACTCTGTAGTTATAGTTAGGATTCCCAGAGATAACAATTCCTCAGATGTTAGCTTGCTAATACCTTTGTTACTGATTAAGGAATCTCCATGAAACTTTGTAAAAATGTAAATCCAGTATTTGTAAAGCGCGAACAGCTACCCGAAGGCATCCCGGTGCTGGGGGCCGTCGGGAAGATTAAGCAAGCTATTGCCCAGAGTCACATGGTGCTGGGCTTACCTGCCGCCGGTGATCGAACCGTGAGCCCCAGATTCCAGCGTCAGTCGCCCTAGCCGCGGCGCCACACCTCTTTGTAGACATATTCTTTTATCTACATTGGCTGATGATGCAAAGTTTCATGGTGATTAGTTAAGGGGGTGCAAAGAATAAAAGGGGGTTCCTAAACACATTTTTCCCCAATGCATTTTCCATAGACTTTTGTATCAGACATAGCGGCAAAATGTTTACGTAGTACTCAGTATTACGTGATTGGTTAATAACATAAGGTGGGCTATAAGCACAGCCCAATACTACTAAATAACACCAACACTGACTGCTGGAAAGCAATGCAGCTCTATTTCTTATTCAAAGAAATTACAGAGAAATTGAAAATTAGACCTGATCATCTCTATATTTCAACATAAAACAGCTACTTTTCTTAATTGAATACTGTTACAAAACTAATACAGGTCAATCAATTAAATTATTAACTCTTGTATTAGGACAATTAATAATGTAACCATTTCTTTTTTATGTCTTTTCTACAACAGATTTGCCCACATTGAACACAACTCCTAAAACATATTTCATGAGAAGCAAAGAATGAAATCATTCAACAGAGAAAAAAGAAAACTAAATATTGAACCGAGAGAAGGAGGATGCCTACAGAAAAACAATAGTACTGGTAACATTACAATACATTTTTCTAATGTGTCTGCATACCCTAACCTTAGTAGTCAAAAAGTTAATAGGAAGCAATTGATCAAAAGAGCACCATTAACATTTATCTACTCCAACAAAGGAAATTCTGCCTTTTCAAGAAGAGACAAGATTAAGTTCAGGAAAGACCTCAAGACCTGGCTCTTCGAATGACCCCCAGCACCTAGACGGATCTGCTCCTCACCTCCCCACAGCACCTTGAGACCCTCACGGGTGAGTAGTTGCACTTTACCAACCCTTGATTGATTGATTTATTGAGTATCATTGCAAAGCATTATAAAAAATGTGTCCTGAAACACCTGCTCAAACACTTCCTTTCAGGCAGAGAAATTCATACAGAAGCAATATGTTCAACATATTGTTGAAAAAGCATTTCATATCCATTGCTCAGTTCTACACATATAGAAACAGAGGATATAAATACTGGAATATTTTAAGTAGGAGATACCAATGTTGTTTAATATACCATAGTAAAACTGCTCTTATTAATCATCGTAAACACTGGGCCTGATTTAGATCTCTGCGGATGGGTTACTCCGTCACAACGGTGATGGATATCCCATCGGCCAAAATATAAATCCCATTATATCCTATGGGATTTATATTTTGGCAGACGGGATATCCATCACTGTTGTGACAAAGTAGCCCGTCCGTCGAGATCTAATCAGGTCCTAATTTATGAGAAAAAGAAAAAAAAAACGTTTAGCATTTGTTTGATTTTCAGACATACTTGTAGATTCTCATTCAGAAAATAGAATGAGATAGCAATATTAATGCAGAAATTCAACACAATAGTTTATCTACTAATAATACGTCTGCTTCTAGGACTGCTGACCCACTTGGACATCCAACTATTGATACTGAAACTGTGGTTGCTATGAACGAAGTACAAAATACAATGCACCATGTCAATAAGGACATACATAATTTAGATTAATTAGTATCTCAACTAAATAGTAAACAGCTACAAATCTACAAATACATAAAAGAATCAGTAGATCACGGACATCAACATGAAAATGGAATATGTCAATGTACTACTTATAAACCTACATTACAATATGTGAGTGGACGGGCAGAAACAGGGAAAAACTTTCTTATAAAAGTAGTTACTGCTTATGTGCCTCAAGTTACTGGCTCTAATTTCTCTTGAGTAGTTACTGCTCCTACTGGCTTAGCAGCACGTAACTTCAAAGGAATTACCTTGCATCTTCTACATCTTAGTATCTGTGGAACATGATAATATGCTGGAATACTTAAAATTAAATACTGGAAAATGCCAAGAACTTGGTAGAGTCCTTAAAAAATTAAAAGTCTTGATTATAGATGAAGTTAGTATGGTTTTTACCTTAATGCTGGTGTTTGATCATCTTCATATGCAGGAAGTACTCAAAATGACGTATGATGTGATGATTAGAGGCAAACATGTGATTGTGTTTGGAGACAACTAACACCTGTAAAAGGTCAACTGATTTTCAAAATACTTTTGCAAGACCAAACTTGGAATTGTTTGGGAAGCACAGGTAATGTCAACATTTGGTTGCATTTCACATATATAGAATTAACACAAAATATGAGGCAAGCTAACGATGAGGAATATGTCAAGATATTGAAAGACATTTGCCTTGGCATTGTAACAAATGAAGTAAACACTATGCTAAAGAAACGAAATACAAGAAAATAATTTCCTAACCTTCATTCATCTGCTGAAGTTATGCATTACCTTCTCTCAAAATCACAACATGTTGTTTCTTTAATGGCAGCTATGAAGAATGTGCACTATTAAACTATGAAATTCTAAATCTAGAAACAGAAACAATTGTAAATATTCCTTCTGAAGACAGAGTGGAGAATCACAGACTAAGCATACCTATAAGTAAAACTTTAGCTAATAAATTACAACAGACGTTCATTCTACCACTCCAGAAGCAGGCAGACTTAAGGCAGTGCAGGGTTTCGAATGGGTTTTTGCAAAAGCTACCAACTGTGAGTTCACGTTATTTCATTGCAGTTTTGATACAGCGGGCCATACATTTACGCTCTGTATTAGCAGCATGAAACTGTGTTTTCTTTGCCCGTGTGCCACGTTCTCGTTATGAAGTTCTCTGATTTTATATGATAATGGATTTTAATGATCGATTTGATACCCTAATGTGTGTTTTATTGTACTGTGTTTTTACAACTGTTAGTTTATTGGACAATGAACAAAGTGAGAATTTTCATAAAGGTTAAACCGAAATAGCATCTTTCATTTTTGCACCTTAGACATGCTTTTTTATATTTGAACAGTTGGCCCCTTCTACAAAGGCACAGGGATTTATGCCTGCTTGTCCATAAAATACTCATCACTATATCATATAACATAGCAGACGACTGGGGTTTTTGTTAATGGATGTGTTTGTAACTAGTGGGACATGTTGCCTTATTATACTTTACTGCTACCCTCCTTCATGCACCTAGCACTTTATGATTTGTTCAGCAGGTCGTTACTACGGCCCTTTCCTTCTGCAATTTTTATATATTTTTGTATTTGTTTGTAACTGTACTCAGGGGCGTAGCTTGGTCACTAAGATTGGGGGGGGTGAACTTCAGATTTTCCAACAACCACTCTGGATAGAATGTTAAAAGACATTATAGACAAGCGGGGTGCATGAGAGGGTCTTTAGGCGCAGTGGAAAGGAGAAGAATACTGACGAGGTGAGAAAAAACACAATATTTTTACAAATAACCAACATTTTTCAAAACAGAGAGAGGGACAGAGTGTTTGTACGTTTTTGTCTCTGTGTATGTAAAAATACCTTCCGAAATCTCACCATCCCTGACTGATAACAACTGTACCCAACTATTTACCAGAAAATACAATTATGAGGGGGGGTGTAACACTCCAAACACCCCCCCTGATTTTATGATCTTTACTAAAATTGCATAAAGGTTTTGAATGAATACAAAAGATGGAAAAATCTGTTTCACGTACCGCAGGATTGGAGAAAGATCTACAGCTATGTAAATATTGTTGTGTAATTTTACATTGACATTTACATGTAGAATAAATACTACTTAATGGAACCATGGGGTTTGTTTTGGACTTTGTCACGCCTGGAAAAAATAAAGACATTGAATTTATTGTGGTCAAATGTAACCACACTAACCAGCAAAAACATATCTCAATAAGTGCAGCAAGATTCTTACTTCTGAAAGATTTGTATATTCGTGGAGAACAGTTTCCTCTTTATTTGGATTATGTGATAACAATACACAAATCCCAAGGACTAAGTGTAGATTATTTACTCAATAACTTCGAGTTGTGGAAGCAGGCAGTCACAGTCCCCCTTTGCGAAAAAGGAGATAAGAATGTCCCCAAAAATTAGCGGCTGATTGCACTGCTTGACTCATCTGGGAAAATCTTTGTAGGGTCATTTTGGGGAAGCTGTAAGAATGGGCAAATGAAAAGTCCTTTTTTATCAAAGTGCAATATGGGTTCTGCCCAAGAGTTGGTTCCACCGAGCAAGCCCTAAAGCTCTACCTAATCTTGGGTAAATACGTCAATGCCAGGAGAGGTGCCATACATACGGCTTTCATGGACCTCTCCTGTGCCTTTGACTAAGTAGACAGAAATAAACAGTGGGACATTATCGGACATGCATGTTAAAACGTCTCCACCAAGACACAAACATGAGAGTTCGTTACTCCCAGATTAGTGAACAAACTTCCCATATTCAAGTCACGGACGAGGTGAGACAAGACTGTATCTTGGTGCCTTTTTTATTTCTTTTTTATATTAATTCCGTTGATTCCTTCTTAACTAATTGCATGACGAAAATTGGTTCGCGTATAGTTCCTGTGCTACTATATGCGGACGATGCTGTTCTTTTGGCTTGCACTGTAAATGGCCTGCAAGCACTTTTAGATAGGTTTTATAGATTTATGCAGAGACTGAATCTTAAGGTAAATAATGATAAATCTCACACCTTAAAATGTGGACCAAAGACTACCCACTCAAAGAAATTCTTTAGTGGAAATACATCTATTATGAAAACTATGAATGTTTGCTATCTGGGTATTTTATTTAGTGTCAACCTGCGACGGGACGTTTAATCCCACTCGATGGAGGCGGTATCTGATTCTCTATTCAGATTTGCAAATAATTTGGGACATAACCCTCCCAAAGAACTGACCATGTTATATAATAGCAAATGTTTGTCTGTGGGCACATACGGTGCCGGAGTATGGGGGCATACACCTGTAAGGCTTTTAGGACTTCCCAGATCTACATTGGGTTTTATAACTCACAACAAAATGGGTCTAGATTTCTTAGAAGACAGGGTGGGCTTGGCACCCAACTTGTTGTGGGTTAAAACCTGGTCCACCCCAGAGTTAGGGTTTACTCTGGAAATTGTGGAAGATTGCCTAAAATAGACTACTATGCTAGCTATCCCATGGATCAAGTACATAAAAAAAACTCTTCAAGACATAGGATTATCAAGTCTCTTTGAGAATACCAGCGAGATAACCACTCTCATGAAGACCTTGGTAAAGGACATATGTTGTGCCCACAGAGATAAGATGAGACTTGAGAAAGTTCTAGATATGCTTAATGTTTATTCATACAGACCACTGTCAACCTGCAAAGGCATGGAGCCCTATCTATCTTGGAAAAAGGCTCCAGCTCACAGATTCTATCTAACCCATTTTCGAGCAAACACGATCAATTTTTTAGTGGCCTTTCCCCATACTGGGACTTGGTTTGATTTTTTTACCCTGCTGTCCCCACAGTCCACTAAGCACTTTATGTTATTTTGCACATTATACTCTGATTTTAGAACCCACTTTTTATGTCCAGTTTCATCAGGAAAAGGTCTCAAAAAACACCAAGAAGGTTTACTGATTCTACAACGACTTGAGTGCCCAACAATCTGCTATGCAGTGCTAAATGTTATTTCTTATGCAATGAATCTAAGGAAAAAATATGCAGCATGGTTTTAGCTATGTCGATATGGAAGGCCAATGATGATGTGCATTTGTATTTTAAATTGTGATATGACTTGTGTGACATCTTTGTATTAGTTTTAATATGTGCTTTTATGGTCATGATGCTGACTGAATAAAGATTATTTGAATTTGAACATGTACTCATTAACTCATCAACAGTATTCAAAGGGGGTATGGCATATGTCACTTTTTGTCGAGTTAACAAAGCTTACAGGACTATATATTATCGAGTTTGATGAGAAAAGACTTAATGCAGACAGTAGCTGTGTAACAGAATATAAATGTTTGCAAAACAGAGATGCTTCTCATCTTGGTTAATATTCCATTTTGTTAAAACCTAAAATGTCTTTTAAAAGTAAACAAACAAACTAAAATGACAAAGAAGAGTCTGAGAGCCTAAAAAAACTCAGAAGAACAAACACACAGCAATGACAGAGCATCCATTTCAAAATCAGAATGGTATAAATTGCTTCAGCAATGTAATTCTTAATCTTCTTTTTCACCTATCATCTGTCAGAGAAATAATCCACCAGCATGTAGATCAATGCTCTTGCAAAACCTTGATAACCCTTTGTGAACAGATTTTGTCAGAGAGCCACATATGCCACTCTACAAGTGCCATAAGAGATATCGTAGATATGTGTAGAGATGTGATTCAGTTCTCTATCAATCAACAACAAGAGGCTCAAGAATTCTGTATGGCTGTTCTGGGAACACTAGCTACCAAAACTCACCTGAGTTGTGACCCATTCAGTATAAGCTATTCTTGGCACCATGAATGCCCAATTGTCTACATTCAAGCACCACTCTTACAAACTTTGAAACATTTCTATATCTACCAATACCTGATGGCAAATCATTTCCCTTTAAGAATTTAATATCTAAAGCTGTACAAAACAACTTATGCCCGAACTGTAAATCGAACCTTGTCTCCACACTTAATTTAACAATGGTAACCAAAAAAGTAATTTTTATGATTCAAAGATGTACTGGCAATGATAGAAAAATAAATACTTCTATTTCTAGCATTAATGCCTCCCAAATTTCTATTTCAGGACACACTTATGGTACTAATGCAACAACTTTTCATCATGGAGACTGCAGCATGGGAACACTACACAATCTACTTAAAGAATAACACAGGTTCTAATGATACTACTTTTACTTGTAAGCACAGACTGCCTAAAAACTTACTAGGAGTGGGCGGAACACATGGCATTTCACTCCATGGAATTCCGCTGAGTTACATATAAACTCCACGAGATTCCGCGGAGTTCTGTGAGTGGGCGGAATTCGGTACATCCTGCTGCTCACACTGAGTTTTAGTGCCAGGAGCTTGTTCTGTGCTGTAAAATCAGCACAAATGGCATGCCACAGGGCGCTGCTTCTTTCTGCAGCTTGATTAAATGATGTACTTGAGCCGCAGCTTTCCCAACGTGAACGGTTGCGAACTGCCGTACCCACCCGAGTTGAGAAATCTCTCCAGGAGGCGTTCTAGCACCCGAAAATTGCGCTAGGTGACGCAAATTCTCACTCGCAAACTTAGCGTTTGTGAGCCGGGCATGAGAAAAAACTCTACATGCGGCGGTTGATGGAGTTTTGCTGGAACTCCGCGTTCGAAGCAGAACGCAGAGTGGGCAAAACTCTGCAAACTCCGCCAGTGGAGCGGAATTATTCACCCACACCTAAAATTTACAAGACAGTTACCTTCTTATTTTCCATCAAAATTCTAAGTTATGATGTTGCCATTGTTACAAAACTAAAATGGTACTTATGATTTGTGGTTTCATAAATTAGGAGATTTGTCATCATGTGGCCTGGCATGGGTGATGTTCTAACTGATGACATAGTAGTGTAACAGAAATGGTAGTTATGACTAAAAACACATAAAATGGAAAACAATGATGGATTGACTTTATGTTATCTTTATTAAATGCGATTACATTTCAGTGTAGTAGTCTATTGTAAACTTAACATGTTTTATGAATGGACATAACTGTATTGCATAGGTTGCATGTAACAACTTTTACATTCAGTTTTTCACTTCCAGTTGGCAAAGACAAAAATTCCCTCACTATGGAGCCCTTCAATTTCTTTCTTCATGCCAGCTCTTCTTCCTCCTCTTGCAACACCACAAGAACATCTTCTTCAGCCATTGCAGTTCTCGTAAACCTCAAAGGTGGCTTCTGAACAGAAGAATTTCCCTCTTACAAAGATTACAACTTTCACCTTTGAAGATATCAATTGGAAATTAGGATAAACGGTATACACTTCCTGTTTCCTGCAATTAACAGAGTTATAAGGAGATAAAATGCTGTGTTAAAAAGCGTAAAGTGCAGCAGTAGTATCTCGCTAGAATTGCGGTACCCATATAGTTCACAAACACAACCTAAAGTTCACCTAAAGTTACACATATACCATTAAAAATAAAATAGCCTGAAACCCTGAATTGATATTTTAAATAAATATTATTTTAAATAAAAATAAATCTTTGGTGTAAATATTTATTTTTTTATGGAGGTATCGCAGAACATTTGAGGAGCTGCTACGAAAAGCAAAACGATCATGCAAATGACACAGACGTTCATAAGAGTCCAGGAGTCCAGGAAGTGCCTACCTGTGCCCAGATTGCAGTGAGCAGAGTCCAGGAAGTGGTAAGGAGGCAGACTAGTGCTGTCTCTTTCCTAAAAAAGTTTAAAAAACGATTTTCCCCACCTGTGATTGCATCATCTTATTTTTTTCTTTTTAAATTTCTTTACCTGTCTTTGCCTGTGGTTGTTACAGTTTAAAATTGTAGTTTTAACCTGCCAGTGATTGCATAATTTATCCCATGTTTTTGTGTTTAAACTTGTGGTTTTTCCTGCCCGTGACTGCTTCCATTTAACCTGTTGAATTGTGGGATTTGCAGTCCAAACTCTGTAGTTTTTCCCTCTCATTCCCCGTGACTTTCAGTTTTTCCCTCCAAATGTCTCCTTTGCTCTGTGCTAAGACCTGTATGTTAAGCAGTGCACCCCCAGCGACCATTTTGTGTTAACAAGTCAGTGAAACCAGCCTCCCCCCTTCCCCCTGAGACAGCAGTAATCTGCTTTAAGCTGTTTAAACTGTGTTTAATAGGGACTGTGCACTTCGTTTTTTGGCCAGGAGAGGGAGTAAAGCTTTATACAAATAGTGGTGTTAGAGGACAAGTTTGTTAGGGCCTTACCTGCAGAAGTCCAAAGTGTGGATTGAGCCGGTCTGTCTCCTAGGAGATTTCTGAATAGAGGAGCAGCTTCCAACTCCCTGGCCAGCAAACCTTGTCTGAGGGAGCTGGGACCTTATATAGTCTGATATTGTTTGGCACATGTGTACACTGATTGGTGGTTGTATCTGATGTTTCTATTGGATTAGGGTTAGTGTCCTCATTGGTTGGGTATTTGAGGGTTCTGATTGGTTTCTGGGTCTGTGATTCAATCAATGTAGGGTTGGGACTAGGGCTAGGGTTAGGATTTCTATTGGAAGAAGGGACTAGGGCTTCCTGTATTATTGGTTGTTGGGACTAGGGTGGGACTAGGGCTAGGGTTAGGCTTTCTATTGGAAGTAGGGACTAGGGCTTCCTGTGCCATTGGTTGCTTGGACTAGGGTTGGGACTACTGGTAGGGCTAGGGCCTCTATTGGACGTAGAGATCAGGGTTTTTGGAACTGATTGGGTGCTTGGACTAGGGCTAAGATTGGCTGTAAGGTCATGGTCTCCTATTGGTTCTAGATTTTAGGGCTAGTGTTGTGATTGGATAGTGTTAGGGCTAGGGTTCCCATTGGCTGAAGGGGTCACCTGACTACTAGGGCTATAAACGGCCAAGGCTTAGGGCGTCTCAGCCCGGGCGTCTAGGCTAAGGGTGGAGAGGACAAGGGTGAGTGCCTGTTTGAGCCTGTTCGAGACTGGTCGGGACCTGGGCCAGAAATGCTGCCTATTTTCCCATTCATTAATACCCACCCTATGTATGTGTCCCTCTATATATAAGCATTTATTTTCACTATAGATATGTACCTATCTTTGTGTATCGCTTTGTATAAACATGTAGAATAATTATGTTGTTATACAAAAAATAAAATAAAATCATCTTTGGTCTACATGTACTTGCTTCCATTGTGCATCTATGTACCTCCATGTACTTGGATCTGTGTGTCTGTTACTTTTCTCCTGAAAAAGCATATCCAATGCACTACCCTATTTCTCATCCTGTACCTCTATCAATATCTTTAATCTGCGTATACTTACCTCCTTTATGCATCTATATACTTTCAATGTACTTATGGATCTATATATTTATCACTTTCTTCTAATTTAGCATTTCCAATGCACTACCCTATTTCTCAGCCTATACTTCTCTCAATATATCTTCTAGCCCAACTTTCTGACTCATCTTAAACTTCTTTCTACTAATCTTTCCAATGCACTACCCTATCTCTCACCCTATACATCTATCATTATATCCTCTACACCCACTCTCATTTATCCCAAACCCCATACCACTACTATGTTCCCCAAAATAACCCTTTCTTGACTCTCTCCTACTCTACCCCTCCTTGCATCATCTGACACCTCTTTTACTATACCGATCCCCCAAAACAAACTTTTCTAAACTCTTCCCTCTGACTCTTCACCTCCAAAACCCCTTTTTTACTCATCCAAACGCCTCCTCCTACTGCTATGACCTAAAAAAAGAAATCCTTCACTCTTCTATCCCTCCACTATCCCTTTCAATCAAAATAACAGAATAACGTTCACTTCTCTAATTCCATATTCCACTATACTAATTCACCACTAATCCTTTATGGGTTCCAGAGTAGCGTGCTACTCGCCAAAAAAGCGTTTCAACACCTCATCAGGGTTACAAACGCTATATAAATGCAAACCTTTTTCCCTTTTTTACCCCTCCCCAACCCTTCTCAATCCAAATAACTGACTAACATATCCACCACTCAAATTACTTCATATTTCACTATACTAATTTTCTACACTAATCCTTTATGGGTTCCGGAGTAGCCTGCTACTCGCCAGAAAAGCACTTCAACACCCCATCAGGGGTAACAGGCGCTATCCCTCCGCTATCCTTCTCACTCCAAATAACTGACTAATATCCACCACTCAAATTACTTTCATATTTCACCATACTAATTCACCACTAATCCTTTATGGGTTTCCGGAGTAGCGTGCTACTCACCCAAAAACAAAAGCGCTTCAAACCCCATCAGGGGTAAGAAGCGCTATATAAATACAAACCTTTTTTCCTCTTCTATCCTTCTGCTATCCTTCCGAATCCAAATAACTGACTAACATATCCACCACTTAAAATTTACTTGCATGTTTCACTATAATAATTCAACACGAATCCTCTATGGGTCCCGGAGTAGCGTGCTACTCGCCGAAAAGCGCTTCGATGCCTCGTCAGGGGTAGTAAGCGCTATACAAATGCAATTACAATACAATACAATAATTAACTTTGAACTATGTCAAATATGTTAATAGCGTAATAAACAGGATTATATGATTAAAAGCAATTTTTTTTAATCAAAAATTAAACAAACATTCAAATGCAATGAAAGTAACAAAGGTTTAAGATTAGTTATAGGTTGGAACACTTAATTTATTATTTCTATACTAAACCAACTTTAACTACACAAACCTTAGAAATTAAAACGTTATAGTTATAACTCTAAGTTAAAATTTCCATCCAGCCCAAAACTTACTGTAACTTGCGCACCTCCATACAGAGTGCTGTGAACACGTTTGGCAGAGTGAATTAACCATAACTCAGCCCTTTACCATGCACAGTGTTCTCATAAATTATGTTATTTGAGATGGCATGAGTGAATCCCATGGGACTCCAGTGGGATTGCAATGTTTTTCATAAATAGAAATCACCCACCGGCACTTTAAATAAATTACATTTATTGGTATGAGGAGGGGTGCATGAATGTTGCCCCCATCTCCGAGCCACACATGGTCCTGGGGTCCCCATGCAGTCTCACCCTACAGCACCCAACATTAAGCTTTGTGGGAGCCTTGGGTGGGCACAGGGGGCACCCACTTACAATAGATAAGGCCCCAGGGAATGGGATTCCCGGAGCCGCTAGAGGCTTGGGGAGGGAGGCTGTGTGCCCCCTTCCCTTTTTAAAAATATGGCCCTGGGGGATGGGGTCTCCAGTACCCTTTAAGGCTTGGGGAGCGTGGAGTCTGTGCAACCCTGCCCTAATAATAAGAATTTAGGGCCCAGGATATAAGGTCACTAGGCTCCAGGAGGGAGGCTAAGTGCTCCCACCCCATTAATTTAATATCAGCTCTGGAGAATTGGATCTCTGGGCCCAATTTTGGGTTGGGGGGATGGTGCTGTGGGCCCCCTCCCCTTAAAATTAATAAAGGACCTAGGGATGGAGTACCCAAGGTTAATATTGGCTCCGGTAGAGAGACCATATTCTCCCTTTCCTTTAAAGATATGTTTTGGCCCCAGGGGATGGGGTCCCCGGGGGCTACTATTGACGCATGTTATAGTTAACTTAGGGCCCGAGTTATAGTTACTTGAGATAAGTATAACTGTAGCTGTTGTTTTTAGAGTTTAAAATGCTATGTTGTTATTGAACATTTCACCTAACTATAATATTACTTTCGGTGAATTTCTAGTTTTTTTTAATGGGCGGACAGCCACAGGCAGCCAACCCCACGTTGCACATGGCCTTTGGCAACACAGTGTAGAATTGGCCTTTGGGCCCCGGGGACCCCATTCCTGGGGATAAAACAAATATATTAAGGGGAAGGGCGTGCACTCCCCCTCCCTAAGCCCTATTAGGCCCAGGGGACCCAATTCCCGGGCCAAATTCAACAACAAAACGGAGGGGGCTTCATGGCCCCCTCCCTGAGCCTTATCAGGCCCCGGAGACCCAAAACCCCTGGCCAAAGCCAATAAAAAAGAGTAAGGGGGCTGCGTACTCTCCCTTCCCAAGCCTCATTAAGCCTCAGGGAACCCATGCCAGGGGCCAAATTCAGTTAAAAAAGGGGAGGGGGCCATGACCCCACTCCCTGTGCCTCATCAGGCCCTGGGGACCCAATCTCCTGGGGCCAAATACAAGTAAACTAGAAGAAAGTGGCAAGATAAATGTGAGAAAGGAGCAGAAAAGGGAAGAATAATGGTCAGAACCAAGCAGAAAGAGGCAGAATAAAGGTTAGCAATGAGCAGAAAGAGGCAAGACAAAGGTGAGAAACGAGCAGAAAGAGGCAGAAAAAAGGTCAGAAATGAGAAGAAAGAGGCAAAATATAAGTCAGCAAAGAGCAGCAAGAGACAGAATAAAGATCAGAAACGAGCAGAAAGAGACAGAATAAAGGTTAGCAACGAGCAGAAAGAGGCAAATTAAAGGGGAGAAGCGAGCAGAAAGAGGCAGACTCAAGGTCAGAAATGAGCACAGACAGGGAAAATAAAGGTCAGCAACGAGGAGAAAATAGAGGTCATAAACAAGCAGAAAGAAGCAAAATAAAGGTCAGAAACGAGCAGAAAGAGGCAGAATAAAGCAATGAGCAGAAAGAGGCAAAAGAAAGATGAGAAACGAGCATAAAAAGGCAGAATAAAGGATAGCAACAAGCAGAAAGAGGCAAAATGGAGGTCAGAAACGAATAGAAAGAGGCAAAATATAGGTCAGAAACGAGCAGCAAGAGTCAGAATTAAGGTCAAAAACAAGCAGAAAGAGGTCAGCAATGAGCAGAAAGAGGCTAGATAAAGGTGAGAAACGAGCAGAAAGAGGCAGGATAATGGCCAGAAATGAGCACAAAGAGGTAAAATGAAGGTCAGCAACGAGCAAAATAAGGCAAAGTAGAGGTCAGAAGCGAGCAGAAAAAAGCAAAATAAAGGTCAGAAACGAGTAGCAAGAGGCAGAATTAAGGTCAGAAACAAGCAGAAAGAGGCAGAATAAAGGTCAGTAAAAAGCAGAAAGAGGCAAGATAAAGGTGAGAAACAAGCAGAAAGAACCATAATAAAGGTCAGCCACGAGCAGAAAGAGGCAAAGAAAGGTGAGAAGCAATCAGAAAGAGACAGAATAAGGGTCAGAAACGAGCGTAAACAGGCAAAATGAAGGTCAGCAACGAGCAGAAAGAGGCAAAGTAGAGGTCAGAAACGAGCAGAAAGAGCAAAATAGAGGTCAGAAACGAGCTGCAAGAGGCAGAATTAAGGTCAGAAACAAGCAGAAAGAGGCAGAATAGAGATCAGAAACGAGCAGAAAGAGGCCCTCAATGACCCTCAGCAGCCAAGTGGACTTCATCACTCAATCAGTAGTGCACCAGGAGGCGCGTTTGTAGAGTGGTTGAGAAAGGGGGTGGGGCCTCTGACGAGGTCTCAGCAATCCCACTGTGGTGGATTTATTCGTGGCAACAATAGGGGTTCTTGGACCTCAAGGACCCTCAGCAGCCACGGGGACTTCATCTCCCAACAAGTAGTGTGCCGAGAGGCGCGTTGCAGAGTGGTTGAAAACAGAGGGCAGGCCTCCAATGAGGTCTTAGCAATCCCGCTGTGGGGGATTTACTAGTGGCAACACTAGGGGTTCTTGGCCCCCCCAAGGACCCTTAGCAGCCAAGAGGACTTCATCCCCGAACCAGTAGTGTGCCAGGAGGTGTGTTTGCAGAATGAATGAAAAAGGGGGCGGGGTCTCTGACGAGGTCTCAGCAATTCTGCTGTGGGGTCTTACTGGGGGCAGCAGCAAGCTATTTCTTTTAAACACTACACACAGCAGCAGAAAGTGTATTAACCCAATGAAATATTGTTCAACAGGTGTTATGTCTTGAGGCCGTTCGGTTTATTAAAGTGGTCTATCGGCTGCACAGCAGGACTGGCCCAGTCAAAAGACTAACTGTTAAAAAAACTAACATGGAGAAACAGAACTTATCAGAGCAGTATACAATATGATACCAGACAATGAAGTTGGACCAATGGAGGCAGCAAAGCAATGCATAGCCATTCAATGAAGCCCTTAAGTGGTCATGGTAAGTGCCCTGTTGCTATGCCACGTAAGGAATCTTGAAAAAAGCAACGCATAGCTATTTTATAAAACACTACTAGTGTGGTCATGTGCACTTTACTACAGAAATGCCATTAAACTTAGGTTGTGCACCTGCATGAAATCAACTCTAGATTATTATTTCATTTACAAATAGTAAACTTAACTATAGGAAAGCTGCACACAAACTGGGTACATAATTTTGCGTCATAAGCTCACCATATATCAGGTTGTATATCAGACATACTAGTGTATGATACAGGCAGCAAAAAGGTACCTTTGGCGGTGACAGTTTCTCCCATCAAGTCATCAAAGGACAAGAAACAGGTACTGTTGTTTGAGGGGATTCTCTCATCTGCCAATCTGAACTACCATGTGGCTTGGGTCACTGGTAGCAAGCTAGAGGAATGTATGAATGTTTAATTAAGTTCCTGCATGTCGCCTCAAAGCACTAGATTGTGCAGGGTGAATAAATCAAGCTAGGGCATGAAGGGTCATAAATTGACAGATAGTTTTGTCACAATTTCTTTTCACTGGGGAACCCTGGCCCTGTTTCTCGGCTGGACAGCAAGCACCTCCACTCTTGTGAAGATGGCAGACTCGGTGTCAAGGACACCCATGAAATTTCAATCCCAAGCCCTTCGAGCATTGTAGAGCAACTGAAAATGATTTTTTACTCTCCCTCTGGTTTGACAGGTTCTAAAACCGGTCAATACTCTATTCCCGCAGCAGCTAGCAATTCGTAAACAAAATCAGAACAAGCTTTTATATAAACAAAAGGCAACAAGAAAAAAAGTCTTACTCTGAGAGTTTTAGCAGTGGGAGAGGGAGATAGTGGGGGTGATTCGGACTGCGACTTCTGGTTGCGGGTGTACTCCTTGCTGTGACAGTACAAAGACAACATGGTCACTTCAAGAAAAGAGGCAACAACAGCCAGCTGGCCACAGCGCGTGGGGTGCCCAAGTAGTAGGACCCCTTCATATCACTTCCAGTTGAAAGTGCTTCTTCCGCATCCTGGACAGTGATATCTAACAGCGAGAAACCGAGCACGGCGATCAGATTCACAAGCGGCGTTCCACACAGTATGGGCTTGCACAACACCCACTCGGGCTGCTGCTGAAATAATCCCTATCATTCCAGGCTTCACCCAAAAAAAGGTGCAAAATGAAGACTGACGTAATAACCACTAGGTAAGATAGGCAAGACCCAGTGCTTAGGGGAAAAGGCTGTGGCAGAGTCTTGAGGAATCCGCCACCCGTGCAGCAGACACATCATGCTGTCCCCACAACTGTACAAGTCAGTAAGTCACTGCCAGAGTTAAGCGAACCTCCTGTTGCTTCATTCTGAGGGCTGCTGACAGATCAACGCTACTCCTCTCGCTGCTAAGCAGAGACGATCAGTTCAAG
Organism: Calotriton arnoldi; assembly: GCA_963921515.1. Lineage (NCBI taxonomy): Eukaryota > Metazoa > Chordata > Amphibia > Caudata > Salamandridae > Calotriton > Calotriton arnoldi. Next base: position 1,270,616 of record CAWUFW010001157.1, on the reverse strand, counting down.
GAAACAAAAAAAAGACAAAAGTTAGGGGCTGGCCGTAAAACGGGTGTCGTGCAGCTAATGAGTTTGCTGTAAAGGCATCTGTTTCTAGTAACAGGTGTTTCAGTTGTAAACACGGCAACGACAAGCGGAGTCAGTCAGCTGGACTAGTGTGGGTGGGGCATAAAACTATTCTACCTCCTCAAAGGAAGTATGTTCACAACTATTAAGAATAGAGGTGGGCGAGCCGCACAGAAAAAAAGAAAGGCACGGCAGCCATACTTGAAGATAAAGCGCGGCGTGTCGCGCTGAAACAATTACAAAAAAAGAGTTTTCCAAAACAACAGAGGAAGATCAAAAGCGGAAGGAAACTGTAGTTGGGCGGTGCTCCTTTGTGAAAAACAGAAGTGAGTTATCGCTGTGTGAACCACTTCGCGGGCAGCAAATAAGAGGGACACTGGACTGAACCAATGGTAAGCTGCAGGTGGGAGCAAAGTCCTTTATTCAATACAGCAGGTCTTCCAGACACGGCATGTGCGCTGCCTAGGCTTGATCTAAAAACCATAGAAATTCACTGAGAAAACAAAGATTACAGGGACGTTATAGTTAGGAAATAGAATTTAAAAAAATCCTTAGAAATTCACTGAAAAAAACAAAGGTTACAGGGACGTTATAGTTAGCAAATGAAATTTTTAAGAACCTTAGAAGTTCACTGAAAAAAAAGAGGCTACATGGACGTTATAGTTAGGCTCAGATCTCACTCGTACAAAACCATTGAAATTTAGCAGTTATAATTACCCAAGCTAACTATAACGTATGCCTCCGCAATGCACTGCTTATTACCTCACATATTACATCACTCATGAAGTGGTCAGTGACATCACTATTGACCTCAGGCCCAGTTGAAGGCAAAAGCCGTAACGCGTTGGCCGTACATATTTTACTATTTTGAACTTTGTGATTTTTGATTTTGGCTTTCACTTAATAAAATTGGAGGAATAAGTAAACTGACTACCTGGCTGTGGATGAACTTTGTGTCGTGCCGCCGTATTGGAGGTCTGTGAAAGGGACGAGATGTAAGGATATATCTTTATATATATTTACACACACACATATATATATTAGCATAAAAGAAAAAGAAGGGTCAAGGCTCTAATGTCCCGCACTTGCCAACAAAGTATTGAGAGAAGAAGAAATACAATTGTTCTTGATGGTGCAACGAACCCGGAGTACAACCCTTCTATACTCCTAAATGGAAAGAACATTCCAAAACAGACTAACAGAGTCATGGGTCAGCAACCAATAATTAGTGGTGACATGTGTCGAAATGTAACTATTTGATGCATAAGTTTCTATGTCAAATAAGAGAACAATATTAATGGCCATTGATACTGAGTCAGAACAAATGCATAAGAAGAGAGTTTCTTCTTTCAATAAATCTTTATTCGTCTTTTTTTCTCTTCTAAAAACCAAATCAGCGAACGGTAGTCAACGCGTTTGGTTTGACAAGGACTTCTTCAGGGCTTCAATATGTATGTTAGCGTCACTAATCCATCTGCATCCGACGAATAAAAGTTTAAAGGGGGCCTAAAGGAATTCCACAGCGAATCCCGCTGATTTTGTTTTTAAAAAAATGCGTTTTTTGGCCCTGGGGGTCCCTGTGTGTCCCCCTGAGCAGGCCTAGGGGGTCAGGGTGATTCTACCCTGACCCCTTTTCTTGTTTTTTAACCTTTTTTCTTGTGATTCGGTTCAACCAAGTTACACGATGGCTGCCAACACTTCCTGGTTTGAAGTGTTGGCAGCCAATCAGTTTGCAGGCTCGAGTTTGGGAGGATTCGTGGATCCTCTGCAGCCACAGTTGTATATCTGGGAAATGTTTAATTTCTCAGGAACTACTCAACGGATTTACACCATTTAACAAGAAAAGTGCTTTCTGAACCAAGAGCTACCTTTTTTTTATGTTTGCGGTCAAGAGCACTGACCACCTGCTAAAAGCCCCTGTTGTCACCATGATACCACTTCTCTGTTCTTCAAAAACTTTCCACAGTTACTGTAAGCGTGCGGTCAAGGACCCACGTCAGGGCCCACGTCAACTGTGGGTGTGAGTTCTGCATTAAGCCATATAAAAGGTTTGCACCCATGTCCACGCCCTGAACTCTTCATACCAGTGCCTTGCATGGTGAGGGTTCCTGGTCGACCGCTCTCCTGATCTTGGGCCTAGAACTCTTACTCTCAAGGTGGTAATGCTCTTTTCTGATTGCTAGCCTTTTGGCTTTGTCAGTCTCTCTATTTTAGCTCATCCACACCCAAGTCATTGCATTTATCCTAGCTTAAATTGTGTAGCCTTGGATGGTTTTTGCTCTCTTATTTAAGATCTGCCCTCTAGGCGCTTGCCTATTAATCATCTCTAATTTTAGCGTTGCCCTTCAGGCAGCTGCGCATTAAATGATATATGCATAGATATTTTTGCTTCACTTAAACAGCTGATTTACAATATTGTCGATGCTTGTATTTCATCCTGCTCATGTGTTGATGGGCAACATTTAACTGAACAGTTTTCTGTGTTTCTGAATTGTTTAATAAAGTGCCACTGTATTTCACATCGTTGTTCCTTCTTTTCAAGTGAACGAGCAGAGTGCGGGTCTTGCTCTCATGAGCCGGTAAGCAGAAGGGTGTGACCACCCATTTACCCTCAAACAGCTGGCGACCACGAACAAGAAGGTCTCGTTGGCGGGTCCTCTACAGTGCGGACATAAGGGACACCTGGGACACACCTGCGGCTGCCCCCAGACTCTCCCTTCCTCCCGGCCACCTGGGTAAGTCAGGGATAGTTTTCTTTTTTCTTCCTTGAATTTACCACAGGGTGTGGCTTGTGTGGAGGGTAGGTCTGGCTGCCTCAGCCCTCCAGGGTCTCCCTTGTGTCTGCTCCTTTGTCCCCCTGTGGTCTGCTGTCTTGCCACGACGTCCTCTGTGGCTGGTCACATCTCGCCGAGGTTCTTCGGTACTTTCCGTTCTGCTCTCATCGGCTCCGTCTTGGTTTCCTTCTGTTTGTTTTCTATTGGCATTTTTCAGTATTGTTCCGTAGTGCCTTCTGCTTTCATATATATTGTGATGCTCTTCGCTTCAGGTTGCCGTTCCTTATTTGAAGAAATAATGTTATATATATAGGTTAGAGTCCTTGACACATGGGTATCTAAATGCTAAATAGGTTGGAAGTCCTTGATACTGCACATGGGTATCTAAAGTCCGCCACAGGTTTGAGTCCTTGCTACTGCATGTGGGTATTTACATTATGCACGTGGGTATCTAAATTCTGACACAGGTTAAGCGTCCTCGATACTCTCCATGTTTGTCTAAATTCTGACACAGGTCTTTTGCGTCATTGGCACTGTGCACCAGTGTCTAAATTCTGCCTGCTGACTATAGGTTGGGGTCCTGCTGCGTTGTACTATATAGGGTGTGGTCTACATCTTCTCATTAGTTTTCTGTCCTACGCATGTGCCCTGCCTTCTCTGCACCATACTGTATGACAGTGTTTAACTTTTACAGTGTTTTCAGTATTATTGTACTGCGGTCTGTCGGTTGTGCACCAGTCTCTTGACTTATTGTGTTTCCTACTTGGTCCATTGTGCCCCCACGCACCCCTTTATCTGCTCTTCGCCTCTTCCCCTGCTCGTCTCTCATGTGTATCTCCTGATTACGTGCTCTTTTAAATGCACGTTTACTTTCCCAGGTTTCTTCCCGGTACTTTCACTCATTCTTTCTTCTCCCTTTCTGCCGTGTCCTTCTCCTTTTCTTACGATTCCATTCTGCATGGCTTGGGTGTCTTCTTATTCTTATCTCTCCACTTCATATCTCTCTCTGCCAGGCGCACGTCTCGAATTTTAGCTGCGCACTTCCGAAAAGAGGAAGTATCTCTCTCGGAGGCTCTGTGCCCTTCACAGATTCCCCCGCCTTCTTTTGCTCAGCGCGCTCGCAGAACGAGGAAGTGCACCTCTCCCCTTCGCAGCTTCACACCGCCCCTCCCTGCTCTGTCCTCACCAGCTGCTCTCTCCCTCCTCCACCTCTTGAAACACATTTATCATTGTGATCACAATTATTTTTGCATATGCATTCTTTTTATGTAATAATTGTTAATTTATTGTCTATTGTTTCTATTTTTTGTGCTTCTGTTCCTTATTAAGCATTTGTCCGCCCTGCTGACCCACCACAGTTGCCTCCCAGCCCGCCCCTTCTGGTGCTGCCTTGCCAACTCTACACTGAATAGCCGAGTGGCAGGGCTGCTAGTTATTTCTTGTTGTCTGGGCTGCCTCTATCTCTTGTTGACTAGTTTCAGCAGCCCCGCTAGGTAGCTGTTGCTGGGTTGCCTCCATTCTTTCTTCATTAGCATCAGCAACCCCGCTAGGTATCTGTTCACTTACCCACAATCGGCCTTGCACCTTCATTGCGCCTCTTTTTCTGTCTCTCACACTTTTGCCTACCATTTGTCCAAGCCAATTGGTAGCCAAAGGGGGGTGGAGCCGTATCTCCATTCCTCCTGTCAGCTCCCTTACCCCCTCCCTCTCCGGTATGTCCCTTAATCCCCCGCAAATTCTTAGCCTTCTCATTCATTCAGTGCGTGGCACAGCCACTGCAGTCTACCACGCCTCCCTTGATCGTTTTATTCCCCTTACACGCCATCAAAGTGACGTTCTTGCTGTTGCTTGGGAGATCCTAGGGATCACCTTTACACCTACCACTGAAATACGCCTCTCCCTATTATCTCTCACAGACTTACCTCCCTCAGCCACCGCTTCCTCCCAGCCTCCACCACCCCCAGACACCACTCGCCCTGATCTGCTTTGGCCTGATCACTCCTCTAATTGCTCCTCCTGCTCCGCACCATCCTTGAGCTCCTCTGTCTACTTGTGGCACTCCTGCAGGACAATTCCGTGGACCTGCAGGACCCTCCACCAGACGTCCTGATCGTGCCTCCCCCTGCCTGCCCCCCTCCACACTTTCAGTCGCTTTAGGGAATGTGCGACCCCTCCCCTGACAGCACAGCATCTCATATGTTTGTATATTTAGTCAATAATCACGTTGTAGGTCTCTCCACTGGTCACCCATCTTCCTTTGTCCACGTTACACCCTTAGCAAGTACCGCCCTTCTCACCATATTTCAAGTTTTAGGGATTGATTACACCCATGCACAGCAGATAACGCTCTCACTAGCACCGTCCTTCCCACACCCCATTTGCACCAACGCCAAAGAACCAAAGCCTTGCAAGCACTGACATTTCAGGGAACACTCTCGTCCCCTGTCTACTATTGGTCCTCATGAACAGAATTTTAGGTACTTCTGTTCACAAAACATCGGATTGCATTTACATACGTATCCGCTTAATATCCCCAGGCTTGGAGATACCCACCACATTAACCACATCCTATCCACGCAACCCACTACAAAGCAAGGTCATTGCTGCTCTCTCTCGTAACCAGCTCCAATTCCCTGACTTCTCCCCTGACGGAATATACACCGGACCACAGGAACTGGACTTAAGAGAAATAATATACCAAATTGTTATTAGCGCAATAGGAGAGGAGCTAGTTAAAGACGTCCTTCCCACTACTCCTAATACCCAACCCTCCCCTAGTGCCTAACTACATCTCTTCCTAGAGTAGCGACACTCACCCTGAAAGAGCGGCGCTTTGAAATAAGGTTCCATGAATGGCATACTGAGCTCTACAGTGTATAAAACGTCCACCCACTTCCACATATTTTTCATCATACGTCCCCCAGGTTCACTACTCACCGCCATATTATCAAGCACTTGGCCAAGGCACCCACTCCAGAGTTACATTGCTGAGGCCTGCTTTGACGGCCAGCTTCGCTTTCCCCTGTACACTGTTGCCCAAGAGCGCGACTTACAAGACGGCATATACGACATTGTCATTCAGGCTGTGGCACAAGAACTCATCAGAGATATTGACCCTAGCACCTGAACGGGCAAACAGCAGTACAAGTACCACGTACCTCCCCACACCAACACCCTCTCCAATTCAGGCCTAAGCGTATAGCGCCCTGCTTTGCACACACCAACATCGCCACTCCACTGCAACCTGTTTTGAAAACTTTTGGAGGACAAGAGCAGCGTATACTAAAACACTGTAGGGAGCTGCATAAATGTACCACAAAGATGAGCCATCTCTGGCCATCAGAAGGGAGTTTTGATCCAGTTATACTAGAGCATGCCACCACCTTCCTAGACACTAAGGGGCAGATTTACAAGCCCCCTGCGCCACCAGTACGTCACTTTTCGTGACGTACTGGTGGCGCAGGGGGCTCCTCGATATTTACAAGCAGAGGAAAAGCCACCATGCGTGACTTTTCCTCTCCTTGTAAATACCGTCCCTTCACACGCAGCACTTTGCGGTGAAGGGGCGTTCCATGGGTGTTGCTGTGGGTGTTCCCACGCAACACCCATGGAACAAGACACATCTCCAGAATTACGAGAAATCGTAACTCTGGAGATGCGTCTGAAAGCTACGCCACCCTAGAGGTGGCGTAGCGAGAGCGCACCGAGGAGAAATGTTTTCATTTCTCCTCGTTTTTCCTCTTTCAATGCGTGCTGCATTCTGCAGCACGCATTGAAAGAGGAAAAGCCTGTACTGATTGTTTTTGTGCAGAAAGGTGCCCCTTCCTGCACAGAAACAATCTCCCCATGGCGCAGGCATCCTTGCACCATGGTGCAGGGGTGCCTGCGCCGGCGCTTGGCAGCTGTTTGTGCGCCAGCGCAGGGGAGAGCACAGGAATGCGACATATTCTTGTAAATATGTCGCATTCCTGTGCTCTGAAAGTGCCGCAGCGTGGCGCAGCCAAAGGGCTTGCAGCGCCACGCTGCGGCACTTTCTTGTAGATCTGCCCCTCTGTACTCCGGCACCAAGCTACAGAAGAGAAAGGCTACCTTAGACCTCTGGCGCATTTTCAAAGATAAGGCTCAAACACACTCTGATATGACACACACAGCCACACCCAGTGCTCCCCCGCCTCCCCCGCCATACCACTTCAGCGGTATGTATACTGAACGCACTCACAAGGAACAACCAGACTTACCAGTTACCACTAATAATTGTCCGGCTGCTGGTTCCCAACCACTACCAAGTGATGCATCTTCCTCACCACACCCCGCTCAAGACACAGACGCTACACAAACGGATGAACTCCAGACTTCCCACACACCACCCAGTTACCCCTACCACCACATGGACGGATCACAGACTCCACCCATGGCCCCCGGTGATGTATACCTGCGCCTGACCGGACGTCAGAACACACACATGCCCGCCCCCCACGGTACAATAATGGAGACAGCACTATCAGGTCTCCCAGGCCATATAGATGCACAACTGTCACTGAAATTTACACCAACTGTGAATACTGCACAACCACGCCCAGGTGAAGAGGATGAGGAAGACTCTGACTCTGCCTCTAAAGCATCATCTCGCCACTCACGTACACCCAGCAACACTTTCCATGACTCCGTCATGCCACCACTAGCAAACCCTTTCCCTACCTCCGTCGTGCCACCACTGTCAATATCATGCCCCATTCCCCCAAGTCACCTGCCCCAGCACACCACTGTACCTCTGCATGAGAGACAAGGGTCTGGCCTTATGACAGCTCAGCAGCAGCTCATTGAGTTCCACAACCCACCATTGCTGTGCATGACTGAGGGACAGCTTGTCCCCCTACCAGATCACCCCACCACATACGAAAACTGGAGAACAAATGTAGACTTGAACAGGAGCCTGGAAATCATCCCACCAGAGCACCTTGAAAGAGAACTATTACACATGCATCAGTCACCCAGGCACACAGACCAGCTAGACAGAATGAGACGCATGTCAGTAAAATTAGAAGACATGCAGAAAACATTTTCGGACCTGTTCACTAAGGTTAACACTCAAGCACCACCACCATCACCGCTCGCACTGCACCAGCGCATGCAGGAGCACTCACAGATAGGTGCCTTCAGGAATGAGGAGGGGGTTGGACAATCACGTGATAGTGAGCACCCCCACCAGTCTGGAGCTGCCGCATCAGGGACAACACAGGCAGCTGCCAGCACACACCAGGCCGACCAGCAACAACAAGCACTAGGGCTGGAAAGGACACTGGTACGAGAAGGTTACAATCCCTTATTTGCTGAGCACCCACAGGCAGTAGACCCAGCTGTAAGAAGGAAGGTCAGGTCCACCGAAGCACAGAAACTTAAAGTCTTCCTTGCGTACCATTAGGATGAAAAATAGATACAACATGTGTCTCAGCAGACCATGCGCACCACAAACTAGCAATGATCTCACTCCCAATGAGATAGTGACATTAGGGGAAGGCTCAGACTATGCAGTTAACCCCTTCTCAGATGACTTGGCAGGCTGGTCAGAACCCTTAGCACCGCAAATGCTCCCTTGGCCAAGAGAAGGCTCCTTTGAGCCTCAGTACATGGCAACAGCAGTTGAATGTATTCTAAAAGGATTAGGAGACGAGGATTGGGACTATGAGTACATGCGGGAGAGTTTAAAGATCTGGCAAAAATAAGGCCGCCAGCATGACTCTACAGGGCCTACAGTGCCACGCACAGGAGTGATGCGCCAGATGCCACTGCTGTACAAAAATGTCACTGATCCCCCCATCTATATCCCGTGGTCTACACTAGACAAAGAAAATCTTAAGAAACACCTCCCACCCCTCACGGAGAGTGCGGGAAAATGGATTGCGGCTTTTGAAAAGCACACCGCAGGCAATAACATAGCTATAGGAGATGTGAAAAGCCTGCTGATCTCCCTCATCGGAGAAGACGCAGAAGATCTCTTCACACGTGTTTATGCCAATCTTACAAAAACAAACACCAAACAATATGGTGTCTCTTTTAATGAGATCAGAACGTCAGTATGGTCTGAGTTGCGCAGAAAATTTCCTGATGTTCCCGATATTGGGGCTCTGTTGTCACAGACCATGCAACCAAATGAAGACCCTGCCAACTATCTTTCCGGAATGAAATAAAAATGGCATCAGGAGTTAGGGCAACGATGGGATGCGACAGGAGGGTACGGAAGACTATTTTACCACACAATAAAAACGGGTCTGCCAACTGAAGTGCAGGAAAAATTAGATGGCATAGTAGCAATGGAATGTAAGTCATGGCCTGAGATACAAGACCACATTATACATTACTGCAAGAAGAAGCAGGAACAGGAAAAGAGTAGACAGTTGGCCATAGAGAATGCCGCTGCCAAATTGGTGCAGCAGACACGGTCATGTTTGCAGCACCAGTCACTCAGATGACGGCAGTAACATCCTTCCCCCAGGCTGCCATGAATGCTCTTACAGGCAACACCCAACCTGCCCCACAACAGGTTCAAGCACAACCTGCCGTACAATACATACAAGCTCAACCGCAGCCTGCCATACAGTATGTCCAGCCACAGCCCCAGCCCATCATACAATACATGCCAGCACCACCTGCTTACAGTACCGACATACAGCCCTACTACAATAACAGACAAAATATGAACAGGAACACAGGTATACAGGGAAGAGGGCGAGGGATGGGACAGCCAAGGTTTCCACAACAGCCAGGACCGCCCATCTTCTGCTATTATTGTCAGAAAATAGGCCACGTGCAAAGAGAATGTCGCACTAAAATGCGAGATGTGGGACAGCAGTACATGGGTTCCGGTTACCAAGCACCAGCACCAGTCCAACAACAGCAGCACATGCAACAACACCCTCAACAGCCCCAAATACTATACTCTTATGCCCAACCAGTACAGCAGCAACAAGTGCAGCTCCAAGCCCCCATAATGGCTCAAGTTCAGCCATCTGTCCAAGTTCAGCCATCGGCCCAACAGGTGCAGGTTCCGATGCAACAGCCACAGCCACAGCAAGTACCTGCTTATCAAGTGGTCCCCCAAACACAAAACAGTGTACCCCTAGGAGGAACGATTATTGCCTCCAGCAACCCATTCACCCAGGGCACCATCCAGCAATATCAGACTAGAGGATACACTGGCTAGGACAGCCCACAGACAACTCTTGTGTGCCCAATTTTGTCATGCACTAGCAATACTGAGGAGGACCCTATTGCTTGTGTCACGATAAATAACAAAACATATAGCTTTCTTGTTGACACAGGTGCCACATACTCCTGCATTACAGGTGGCCCTCTGCCCATTTCTGATCAGATAGCGGACACACAGGGATTTTCTGGGGCGATAGCAAGGGTCCCCTTCACCAAGCCAGTATCAATTGAGATAGGAGGCCATGTAGTGGAACAGCTACTGCTCTATTCACCAAGGTCCCCAGTCAATCTCTTACGACGTGACCTCATGGCCAAACTAAACATGACTATCCACTTTGATGAGAACGGAACAATGATTTGCTCCATACCAGGTACCCCACTAACTAGGATAATGGCAGTCACTGCACATTCTTCCTTAAACAGCCAGGTCAGAGCATGTCCAGTGGATGAGCACGCCTTCTCTGCAGCTGTCCACACTATTGTCGCCACCACTCCCGAATTGCAAGGCCGCACTGTTCAGTTACCAAAAGATTTTCTTTTTAGACCCCAAGCACTAGGCTCACAGATATTAGACAAACACGTGACCCTTGACATATGCGCCCTTGAGATAACACCCACCTACGGTGCATTCTTGGCATGCAATGACAATGCTCATACTTGGGCTTGTGTCATGTTCATTGAACCTAAAGGGTTAGTACGAGACATCTCAGATGCCCAGTTATTTGGAACCCCTGAAGACTACTCTAAAACAGAGATTATCTATCAAAACAATGTGCCCATCTCAGTGACAATGGAAATTAGAACACCAACTGTCACCCCCAGCTATGACTCTGTCCGAGAGGCAGATTTACTCAAGTACCACCACATCTTTGGACAACATGCCCGAACGATGTAGGCCTTATTAGCTCTGCCGCGCCATTTAAGATAACTCTGAAACAAGGTGCTATCCTGACAAGAATAAAACAGTATCCCTTGTCTAAGGCCGCAGAGGAAGGTATTGCCCCTACCATACAAGCATTGCTGGATCAAGGAGTAATATATCCTTGTATCTCTCCTTGCAATACGGCCCTTTTCCCGGTGCGCAAGGGAAAGACAAATCAATGGAGGCTAGTTCATGATCTTCGTCCCGTTAACAACATAGTCGTACCTGAGTTCCCCATCGTCCCAGACCCCTCTGTCATCCTCACGAACGTCCCCCCCGATGCACAGTACTTTTCTGTCATCGACGTGAAAAATGCTTTTTTCAGCGTTCCCCTGCACCCAGACAGTCAATACTTATTGGCCTTTCAATTCAGAAATGTGCAAATGACATACACCCGACTGGCTCAAGGGTACTGTGAGTCCCCTAGCGTCTTTAACAGAGTTGTCAAAACAAACTTGTCTAATTTCCAATGTGACAGCACCCTACTGCAATATGTCGATGACATACTGCTCTGCAGCCCCACAGAACAACAATGCAGGAAAGACACCATCTCCTTACTCACCACTCTAGCACAAAGAGGATACAAAGTTGACAAACAAAAGTTACAATATTGCCAAAAAGAGGTACACTATCTAGCTCAGCTGATGTCAGCATCAGGCAGACGAGTCACTCCAGATCGAGTTGAGACTATAAAATGCACCTCTGAACCCCAAACTGTAAAAGATATGCAGAAATTCCTGGGTTTGGTCAATTATGTCCGCCAATGGATCTTTGATTTCTCAACAATAACTGCCCCTTTGTTGAAAGCAGTAAAAATGGGCAAAGACAGACACAACAAAATAGAGTGGACACCTGAAATGCGAACAGCCTACACCCAGCTCAAAGATGAGATAACAAATGCACCAGTGTTAGGATCACCTGATTATACAAAAGAATTCTACCTATTCACTCACTGTGATGGCCAAGTTATGACTGCAGTACTCACCCAGAAATACCCCATGGGCCATAAGCCCATTGCCTACTTCAGCGGCATGCTGGACTCTGTCATGAAAGGTCATTACCCCTGCGAGCAAGCCCTTGCTGCCGCAGCATTTGCAGTCGAGAAAAGCACCCCCACTGACTATGTACACTGAACATGCCGTATTTGCAATAATACAAAAAGCCAAGACAACTTTAACAACCCAAAGAGTGTCAGGTTACGAAGTCATACTGTCATTGCCTTCTCTGAAAATTGTCAAATGCCACACAGTAAACCCTGCCACGTTCTTTGCCCATCCCATTGCAACGTCAGATGATGACCCCCATGATTGTTCCACATATTCACCAGATGAGTCAGGAGCAGCAAAAGAGGACCCCTTGCCAAACAGTACTGTATATTTTGTTGATGGCTCCTCCACCATTGATCAAGAAACAGGAGTCAGGTACACAGGAGCTGCAGTAGTTAGAGCACAGCAAAATGATTCCTCTGATTCCCTAGACATTGCACAGCAGCTCACATTACCATCACATTACTCAGCCCAGGCAGCTGAACTAGTAGCACTCATAGCTGCCTTAAACATTGGAGCTGATGACCGCATTACCATTTACTCTGACTCTGCATACGTCACCACAACAACACACTCCTGCATCCTTCTCTGGAAAAGGCGTGGCTTCCTCAAATCAGATGGTACACCTGTCATTCACAAGCAGTTACTGGAATAACTTATTGAGGCCCTTACACTACCAGCTGAAGTAGCCGTAGTCAAATGCGCAGCGCACACCAATGGCCAAGATTTTGTCTCCAGAGGTAACGCCCTGGCAGATTGGGCAGCTAAGGCTGCAGCCAGAGGCCCCCCAGCAACAGGCCCCCCACCTCAAACCACACCAGAAGTTCCACTTGCCCCTATCTTACTTGCCCAAACTTTACCTTCAACAGAGCAAGACAACATCAACAAAGATACTTTAAATACATCATCTCCATTACCGTCCCCATTTGACATTAACACAACACAGCAATATGATCACATTGCACAACTGCACCTCAGAGAAATACAAGAAAGTGCATCAGATCAAGAGAAAGAGTTGTGGAAGAAGAGGGGAGTGCAACAGGACTCCCCTGACTTCATTTACAGACAGACAATAACAGGGAAACCTGTGATGCCCCAGGCTTTACTGCAAGTGGCATTGGATCAACTCCACCTTCCTACACATGTCACCCGAGATAACATGTCCACAACATTACAGACAGATTGGTTCATTCCCAATGCCCATGAACAGATACAACTTTATGTTAATAAATGTCTCATTTGTCAACAATACTCCCCAAACCCGACTCTCAAGACAGTTGCTTCCACAATTCCCAAACCAACAGGCCCCTTTAAAGAACTACACATTGACTATGTCGACATGATCGATCGCTGCCAAAATTACCGATATCTCATTGTAGTAGTGTGCCCATTTTCACGCTGGATCGAAGCTGGACCCTGTGTCCACTGCGATGCCAAAGCAGCAGCCACATTCCTACTCCGTGACGTCATTTCTCGCTGGGGCGTCCCAGACGCCATCCGGACCGACAACGGAAGTCATTTTTCAAACGCAATCTTTTCCTTCCTGACCACAATGCTAGGCATTAAACATAAACTGACATCAGCCTATCACCCACAAAGCAACGGCATTTGTGAGCGCCTCAACGGCTTGCTCAAAAATAAAATAAGCAAAATAAGTGCCACAATAGGAAAGAAATGGCTTTACTGCCTACCCATAGCACTCTTTGCACTAAGAAACTCCCCAAGTTCGGATCACCACCTCACGCCCCATCAGCTTGTCACTGGATGATCCATAAATGTAACTGTCCCGTCCACACGCCCCAAAACTGACAGTGAATCATCCTCTGAGGTAGTTAAGGCTGAGCTTTACGACTATCTGTGTCAACTAACAAGTGCAGCGCAGTTCCTTTTTTACCCAGGTATCCAAGAGGAAAGAAAAGGGCCCCACCGATCCTGAGCTCCCACCAATCCGTCCTGGAACACTGATCTTTGTCCGGAAAAACGTCAGACGTTGGAAGGACCCCAAGTTCGAAGGCCCCTTCCAGGTGATAGTCTCATCACCAACTGCAGTACGAATAGCTGAGAGAAAGGCATGGATCCATCGCAGCCACGTCCGCTTGGACCCCGCACCACCACCTCAGCCAATGGACTAGAGGAGGGAAAAGACATACCACTGATACCACTCCACGAAGACAGCAGATTTCCATCCTCCTTTGATGAAGAAGACAACGACCATCACGTGTTCATTGATGAAGACCATAATGGAGATGCCAAGTTATGTATTTCATTTGTCCTAACATTCTGTATTATTGCTACAGTGGCACTCACAACATTCAATTGGTATATGTTTTACCTTGCAACCATTAGGCTGTAGTATCCTGCAAACACTTCCACACCTTATACAGGACAACCATTTGTACCAGCAGTTACACATACCCGAATACACTTCCAACACCACACCAAAGATCCACAACTCCCCGATTGTACCACTGATAGTACACACATTAGCACACATCCCACATCCCCAACTGCTGTCCTGGTCCCAAGTACTACTCCATGGGATGGTATTATGGACATCACAATAGGTCCCCAATTGCCCCGCTGCTCCAATTCTCGCAATACCCGCAGATTTAGACGGGGCAGGCCAAGGTTTTGGAGGACCCGTAGACCAAAGACTGAGGCCAAACAAGATTGGGCCACCGCTCTCCAGGACACAATGGTTCACATTGCACACCATCATCCCAGGCCCGACTTCCATTCCACACGTCCTGACAAATTAGCTGAGGATCATGGAGCCCATAACGCCCTGTTAGATAACATGTGGTACCGGCACATGTCCAAAATAGGAAAAAAGATAACAAAAGAAGCATGTTTTGTGTGCTCACACATTCCCCATGCAGTGGGCGCAGATAAACTGATTTTTCCACAAGAAGTCCCACCACCAACTGCCAAGTGTCTCCTCCATTTGTTTCTCTGCCGTATACACGGACTGATCCAGCTTCTGTCAGCAGAACTAGACGCTGTGTTTGTAAACACCACAGAGTGGGATTATAAGTACATCTCACATAAGGTTGTGACTGACGCACAAGAATTTCAGAGGGAGTTAGAGCACGATTACACAGCTGAAACACCTATGGTACTGCTACAGGGTTATGAGGATTTCTTCAAGGAGGTTGGGTATTTCCTCTTTTCCACACCCTCACCAATATGCCAAGCAAAAGAAAGCAGGCGAATTCTCAACGACACTTCACGCAGGACCCAATACCCCTGTGACCTCAGGACTGCACTACATGTACAGGCCAATATTTATTTCAAAAATAGATGGCATGGTCCCCACAACCTCACCTGTAAGGCAGCATCCCTAGGAAAACCATTTGTAGATACACAGTATGAACATGATATTGATTGGGATGTTGAGACTAACTGCACACAGGTATGGGCACAGCAAACTAGAAGGTATACCTTTGGTAAAGATACAACATACAAATGGAAACAAGCATACAAGCTAAAACATCCTCTCCTTTGCTTCCTAGATAATGGTACACGTCCTGTGGGCCGCAACAATGGAACGGCCTATGCACCATGGTCACTATGCATGAGCTGCATCTGGTTGTCCCGGCATCCAACATTTCCCAGGTGCATAATCACCCCATGACAGGCGATGTCACCCTGCTCCACCGGCACCGAAGGAGTGCTCAATATTTTGCTAACGACGCCTTTAGCGAAGTTCCTCAGGAATTTCGCCTCTTTAACGGCGCACAGGAATTCTTTGGGGGCTTGTGGCCCCTCTGGCAAACATCAGCTAATACCAGGTGGCTGCAGGTCACACGCTACGAACTTATGACACTGATCAATAACACCCGAGATGGGTTCAACGCAATCCAGGATGAATTACGACCTATTAGGCTTATGGTTCTAGAGCATAGATATGTTCTAGATCAGCTCACAGCTATGCAGGGTGGGGTATGCGCCCGGATCGGAAAGAGCTGCTGCACTTTCATACCATCTAATAATGCTGATAATGGGACACTTGCTAAGGCCATTGAGGACCTGGACAATCTGGGAAGAAAGATGCGTGACGAGGGAGGTGCTGAAGCAGACGTTATTTCTAATTGGTTCAACTTGGACTGGATGCCTTCATGGCTGTCTGCTATCTTGAAAATTGTGCTACCTATTTGTTGTGTGCTGATGTTAGTGTGTTGCGGTGCACAGGTGATAATAAGATGTGTCAACAGATGTAGCACCAAAGTGGTAGGGATGAATTACGCTAACACAGGAATGCACCAGAATGCACATTACCAGGTCATGGACCGCGTTCCTGGGGATGGGGATGGGCCGATCCACGTAGAATTAACAGAACAAGCAGCCCCTGACGCTTCTCCCAACACACCAACAGCTCCACCAATTCCGCCACATAGATACACCTTGAGGGAGGAGCATGACACTCACGAGTATGACCAGTTAGTTGGCAATGATGGTGGAGAGTATGTTACCATAACACCAGAAGTGCCGCCTCAGACCGAGTGCCTGTACGTTAATGACCCACTCTGTACGCACCAGAGGGTCCAGCCAAGTATTTTATGAGAGTTGTGTTCAAAAATGAACAAGAGGAGGGAGATGAAGAAGGGTTCCGTTCTACCATATAACACAGACCTATGTACCTTTCTGCTCTGCCCATGAAACATGGCACTCCCATATAGGCCCCACCAGTCAGGCCCTGATAGTTGACCTAAGTTGTCCATTTTTCTTCAGCCATATAGTACCTGTCACGTGGTCCACACCCCCTTAGATACATACACTTAGGCCCAAGCCCACCCCCTTAGATACACACACACATGTAGGCCCCAGAGGCCACTGCCTCTTGCTATCATTTTTAATAAAACAAATCTCGTAGGCCTTTCTGACCTAACAGCAGGGACCTGTGCCATCCACCGCGGCACCAGCCCACCTCCTTGTAAATTTCCACAGTTACAAGAATAAGGTTAGCTCACACGTATGTGACACACTGCTGATACATCTTGATCTTTCACAAGCAATATTTCCAATATTTTTACTTATGAAACTTTCCATGCTTGCTCAACTGAAACTGAAAAGGCGGCTACGTGACAGAGAAATAATATATAAAATATTAATTTCTGAGCATCTTACGGTAAAAGTTATCTTTTTTTTTATGTTTGCGGTCAAGAGCACTGACCACCTGCTAAAAGCCCCTGTTGTCACCATGATACCACTTCTCTGTTCTTCAAAAACTTTCCACAGTTACTGTAAGCGTGCGGTCAAGGACCCACGTCAGGGCCCACGTCAACTGTGGTGTGAGTTCTGCATTAAGCCATATAAAAGGTTTGCACCCATGTCCACGCCCTGAACTCTTCATACCAGTGCCTTGCATGGTGAGGGTTCCTGGTCGACCGTTCTCCTGATCTTGGGCCTAGAACTCCTACTCTCAAGGTGGTAATGCTCTTTTCTGATTGCTAGCCTTTTGGCTTTGTCAGCCTCTCTATTTTAGCTCATCCACACCCAAGTCATTTCATTTATCCTAGCTTAAATTGTGTAGCCTTGGATGGTTTTTGCTCTCTTATTTAAGATCTGCCCTCTAGGCGCTTGCCTATTAATCATCTCTAATTTTAGGGTTGCCCTTCAGGCAGCTGCGCATTAAATGATATATGCATAGATATTTTTGCTTCACTTAAACAGCTGATTTATAATATTGTCGATGCTTGTATTTCATCCTGCTCATGTGTTGATGGGCAACATTTAACTGAACAGTTTTCTGTGTTTCTGAATTGCTTAATAAAGTGCCACTGTATTTCACACCGTTGTTCCTTCTTTTCAAGTGAACGAGCAGAGTGCGGGTCTTGCTCTCATGAGCCGGTAAGCAGAAGGGTGTGACCACCCATTTACCCTCAAACACTATGCTTAAAGACTTTGATAGAAAAGCAGACATTTGAGGTGAGCAGATCTAGAGTGTCGCTGGTGTTGAGGGTGCTCTATACAGGAGCTACTTTCCACCTAAACTTGAGAACTACCCAGAGTTCTGTGCTTCTTTTTTGTATGTGTATATATATATATATATATATATATATATATATATATATATATATATAGCTTCGTTCCGCTGTTTTCTGGACTACTCCAAACACGGACACCGACCTAATTTCAGTGCTTTAGTGTTTCTTTATTGCTCCGTCGCCATAACGCGTTTCGGCTCGTCCGAGCCTTGATCACATGACATGGCAGGATCCGTTAGGGAACATTTTTAAAGTGACAGGTGCATAGTGAACGAAAATCACGTGACATTAACCATCATAGGCATAGAAGAGTTCTACACAGAAATATGTTATATATTTGAACACCGTATATTGGTGTTCTAATTCAACAAAATTTACAACAGTAATGCTTTTTCAACTGATTGTAAAACCTAGTTGTTTCAGGGCGGTTATATTCAACATTTCACATAAATGCTTATTGATGATGCCGTTGCCCTTTTAATTTGTACAAGATACATTTGTTGCATCATGAATACAAATTTTAATATATGCATAAATGCCTTTTAATTGCAAAACCATATATCCGTATCAAATTGTGAGGTTAAATCCTCTTACAGAGCATTCCTGTTCATTCCTGTTCTGTGTGTATACGCCACTTTTGGAAATATTTTAAATTATTAAAGTGCTTAGTGTCGTGGTGATATGTGAAAATGAATATAAATCTATATGTGGTCAAATTTTACTTTAAAAACAAAATTCCGTGTAGAGTCGAATGTTATAATTATACTTTTTAAGAGTGGGTATGTTTTGGCAATTTATTTGCGTACTATAGATGATGTCTTAATTGGTTCCATCATGGTTTGAATACCTGATCGGGCAATGTTGTTCTTAAAATGCCAAAATTGCACCATTGTAATCAGCTTTCAGATACGGGTCTGTGCAACCTGCTGCAAGTATAAATATGTAGATATATGGATATATAAATATAAAAAATAAATATGTGCATATAAATAATTTAAATATTATACATCGATAAATAAGTACATAATCATATATAAATAAATAAATACATCATCATATGGCAATTCATGGTCATACAGTATAGAATAAATACCTAAAATCATAAAGATTATTAAATACTTATACATTATTATACAATGTTGGATAAAACAATGCAGTTGATAAAGGCCCATAAAATTACTCTGATATTATTATCCTAAACAGGTATATAAATCCTCAGTTGCATTTAATCCCCCAGGGTGTTTGGAATCTAGCTGTAAAATGTATCTTGTTTCTAATTTTCTCAGTCTATTTTCTCTGTCTCCTCCACGTCTACTGGGGGGAACTACGTCAATCACAAAATATTTAAGTTCTGAGTTATTTGAATTGTGCATCTCCCTAAAATGGCGCGCCACAGGATATGTATTATCTTGATTTGTAATGGCGCGCAGATGTTGCAACACCCGCTTATGTACCTGCAATTTGGTGCTGCCTATGTACTGGAGGCCACACGGGCACACCAGCACATAGACAGCATATTCTGTCTTGCAAGTCAGTAACTTTTGAATCTTATATTCCTTGTTACTAAAGGGGGTTTGGTATGTGTTTCTGTTGATACCGTGAAGACATGCCTTACAGGTTTTACATTTAAAAAATCCCTTGTTTGTTTGCAACCAACTGGTGCTCTCGATAATCTCTGGGCTAGTTTTTACCAGGTTATCACTCATAGACGGGGCTTTACTGTAGGTGATGGACACCCTCTGCGGTAGCAGGGGTCCTATCACCGAGTCATTTAAAACCAATGGCCAGTTTTGCTGGATGATCTTTTGCAAGTTTCTCTGTTGTTTACTGTATTTCATAATTATCCTGAACTCATTGGTATTGTGATCTCTATCTACCTTCTTTGCCCCCGAGGTCTCTTGTGTATCCAATTGTTTGTCTCTAAGTAACTCATCTCGAGTTAGCATCATAGATTTGGATATGGCCTTGTTGATAACACTTTTGGAGTATCCCCTCTCTTCCAATCTCATGCTACTACTTTCCTGGGCTATTTTCAGATACTTGTCATTGCTACAAATGCGCCTAAGGCGCAGCATCTCCCCATAGGGTATACTATTAATTAGATGCTTAGGGTGCGAGCTACTCGCATGTAGAGTGGAATTGCCTGACGTCTTTTTTCTGTATAGACGGGTCTCTATCTTGCTCTCACTAATGTAAACCTGAATATCCAGAAAATTAACAGTAGATTTGCTGATAGTTGCTGTGAAATGTAGATTTACTTTGTTTTGATTTATTGCATTTACAAAATCTACTGCTTGTTCCTGTGTTCCTTGCCACACCACAAACAAATCATCAATGAAGCGTAGCCACATTTTAATGTTATTGTTGATGTACTGGCTATGTTCACCTGTGAGTGAGGACCAGCTCCTCCCACCAGCCCATGTGAAGACATGCATAGCTGGGAGAGAAGCTGGCCCCCATAGCTACCCCTTTAGTTTGCTGGTACAACAGGTTATTGAACATAAAAATGTTATTGTTTAAACAAAAATTCAACATTTCTATCAGCATATTGTTATGTTCATTACAGTGAGACGGTCTCTGGGCCAGATAATGCTCTACTGCTTTGACTCCATCAATGTGTCTAATGATGGTGTATAAAGATGTTACAATCAACAAGTATATATATATATGTATGAAACCCCATGACAACTGCCTCTGGGTAGTTCTAGTTAGGGCCACGTTCATCAAACTTTCCCAAAATAATGTTCTTCCACCTCAGCTGCTAACTGGAAAGTTTTGGGGTGATCCTTCAAGCATGGCATAGAAAAGGTAGGGTCCCAAAAAGCGTTTATATATATTCATCTCATGAAAGGGTGTCAACAGGACACCTGCAAATTCCTCATGGATACAATAGATTTCTGATCATAAGAGCTTCTCCTCTTCAAGTCTTAAATACATTAAAACAGTGGCTGTGTAAGAGTATTCAAGGATTTAAACTAAATATTCCACTAGATTACTATTTACCACATGTAACACAAAGAGACACTCTCACAACAAAATGATTTAATGCAGGCCTTAAATTAATTGCTTTCTGAATGGTAACATTTCACAGAGAACTACTGGGCAAAATATTGAGAGCTGTGTGCTTCGCTTCCTGCCTGGAAACAAGCTCCCCTAAAGTAATACAAAGTTCCAGCAGGAGCAAATGTTCTCACCAAACTGTACAGATACATTGCTCATATGTTTTGATAAGACAAATAAAATGCCCTGGAATTGTTTCTACTGCCTCAACGGAGTCCCCCAGGGTATTGGACTCAAAGAGTAGGGGTCCTTCACATCTATCAGGCTGAGAGAAAACAAATCTCCAACAACTGCATTTTATCCTTTGCCAGTGGATAGGTCAGCTAATAGTATTTCAATCAGTAAAGGCAATTCCATATTTGTCCCTGGGAAATATTACTGAAAACCTACTTCACGTACCTCTTTAAAGAAGGAAAATCAGAATCTGATCTTTGGTCTGTGCATTGCAGACATGACTGTATTTATGTACAACATGCCACATTACCATCACTTCACCCCACTTGTATTAGGATTCAAAATTGATTTTAGTCTAGCAGCCTTCTGATTTAGCCCACTGACTCGTATGATCTGAGAATTATTTAAAGCCACAATATGAATACGCCATTGTCACTTACCATGCATCGGATCTAACCTCAGGCCCTTTCTGGCTATGTGGTTTGACTTGTGTTCCTAACACATTACATAAGGTTATGTTGCTAGATGTGTAGGTTATTAAAGAATAACTGACTTACCTCATTAAATAAAGTTGGACTGTTGTCTCTATTACCTACCATATTCTTTTTTGATTTTGCTTTACATCCTTTAAACCCCTGACCAACCGTTTTCATTATTGAGTTGTTTTCCTCTTTATTGTTGTTTTTCTGCTCTCTGTTGTGGATCATTACATTGTTATCTTCTTTCACTGATGCTTAGCATGTTGCACCCAAAAACTCACACATTTTCTCATGAAACTTTTTGTGTGCTGTGGTCCATTTACCTGGCGTGAGCCAAAGATCTCTAATAGAAACATGTTTACCTCTTTAGTCTGAAGTACTTTGTACAAAATGCTGGGTCAGTTTCCTTCATTTGTGCAAAATTACATAGCATGAAGCAGATGTTCACTGAGGACCTGATTTACAAAGGGCCTCCTCACTTGTGGCGAAGGCTACAGAGTCGTCGGGCAGTCTCTGCACTCAGGGCGGAATCTCTGGGAATCCGCCCCAAGTGTGGAGACTCCCCCATGACTTCTGGGCCTCTGCCACGAGTGTGGAGGCCCTTTGTGAACCCTGTCAGAAATCCATACTGTGGGGAATAATAGAAAAATTAACAGGAAAAGGTAACCAAGAAAAACAGAGGGGCATATTTATGAGAGCTTTGCATCATGCTTGCACTACGCACCGTGGTACATGCATGACTCAAACCCCTAAGTCAGGTGTATGAAGCCATGCAAAGCCACTTTGAGTGGCTTTGAATGGCTTCAGAAATCTGGAGTAAGACAACGCAGTGCAAATCAAATCGTTGCCTCACTCTGCACAAGGGAGGCATTCTATGGGCATTGAGGTGTGTGTTCCCATGCAACTCCCAGGGTTTTTGACGTATTCACAGATTTACAAGGACTTGTAGACCTGGGAATGTGCCAAAAAGATGCACCTCCCCAGGAGAGACGTAACAAGGAGAAATATCTTTATTTCCTCACATGTTTTCCTCATTCTATGTGTACTGCATTCTGCAGTATACAAAGAAAGAGGAAAAAGCCTCTCAGGTTTATTTTTGTGACAGATGGTGCCCCTTTGTGCACAAAAACTATCCTGCATACAACACAAGACTCTTTCACCATGGTGCCTGCATTGGCGCTAGGCAGCGCAGCAATGTGACTTGCTGTGCTGCCCTGCTCCCCAAATTTCATAACTATCGCCCATAGTGTTGAAACAAGTCAGATTTACTTCCATGTTCGAAGGGGAATTCCCATGGGCCTTAACTATGTAGTAACAAACTTTTTCCTGGGGCATGAAAAATGTATGCGATGGAAATGAAATTGATTCTGAATTTGAAGGCTTCAATGGTCGAAGAAATGGAAGATCCTGGAGAAGAGTAAAGCATTTGTATAGACTTGGTACAGTGCATGTAATGTGCCCCTAAAGGAGCCAATCCCGCCTGCTGATAATAGCCTCAGAATCCACCAGCCTTTAGGGTGTGCGCCCTCCAGTAAAAGAGAAATGTTTGAAGGCATTCAATAACTACACCCATATACATGATCATTACAGAATGGGGAATAACAATTGTTGTCACTGTGACGTAGTCAATTGTGCAAACCACTAAATTGTGGGCCACAACAACGCTACTACTACATTCAGAAACATTACATTGTCTGGGTGGGATAACCCCTGGTCACAGTTTTCTATTTTTTGTTTAAGTTACTGAATCCGCCAACAATAAGCCGTCTGGAACGAAATGCATACCTTAGGGATTGGTGGTGTATCATTTCATTTATGTGTCCCATTTCTATTAATTGTATGCATTCTTGCATCAGCTGCACTGAAGACCACCTTCTGTTTATGAAAGTTCTAGAGATCAGGGCCCAGATTATGAATATTTGGATTGGGTAGTGTGTAAAAGAGTAAGTACTGTGGTCTACAGTTTTTATTAGAAAACCCCAGCTAGAACTGCCGAAAGTTGGGTTTGCTAATTGCCGAGGCTGTCTAGTCTTGCTTTAACATCCTAGCTGTTTCATCCATCACCATATACTCCTTGCTCTTTATCTCACCCTTGCTGGTTCTTTTTTTTATCCCTGCTTTCTCCCTTTGTCACTATTTTTCCTTCTTTCTCTTCTTCATTCTTTCCCCTTTTCTGACTTTCACTCACTCTTGTTTTTGGGTCGAAGTCTGGTGATGAAAAATAAGTCCCAGTCCCCAAACATGAATGTGGGGTGGGCACCACCTGCAACCACTGGCTCGAATAATGATGCAGCACAATGTTGCCCTGATGGCCGGCGCACAAAAATGAAATTTGCACTTACAGACAGATTAAAAAATATTTTCCCTCTAATAGTTCAGTATAAAAGGCATTTCTGACTCAGAAATTCAGGGCTTATGTTTTTTGCACTGGTCGTTCAGTGGTAAGTATTCTGATAACTCTTTGCCCTCAGATCTAGCTTTAAAAAAATAAGGTGTGTCATCAGTCATTTGTTTACAGTCTGATTACCTAAATGTTTTTCATTTGCAGGCAAACACAATAAGAAAGACAACATTAGACCACAACACAGTAAAGTCAAATAAATACAATTAATACTAGGCGATATATGGAATCAGGGTAAATGCTGCAAAAACTAATCTATTATAGCAGCTTTCCTGGCAATGAATCTGTTAAAAGACCACCAAAGAACTTGCAATCTGGAAGATCTAGTGTTGAGGTCAGAAAGTTTCTGTATGGAATTTACTTCTAATCACAGCTGCTGGCTGGCAGAAGGAAGCCTATTGATTTTTCTCTTTCTTGCACTGATGGCATTTCTCTTATCGGAGCACACATGCCAGTGGGGAGGATGGACAGATTGTAATTAGTGCTGTAAACCTGAGTGATGGAAGAAGTCGCAAAGATGTGACAAGAACATGAGCTTTGATCCACCAGCTTCATGGAACATTTGCTGGCAGCACTACTGAGGATAAGAGAAGTGGATTTATGTGGAAAGTTTGTCAGGTTATGCAGATGGCCTGATATGTGAGGACATTTAAATAAATCAATTTAATAGTCATTGCTTTGAAATGCGAGGACAATTCCTTTCATGTGACTTGATCGGAAGCAGGTATTGCCTTTCACCTTCTTAGATGTAACATAATATGTAATGGTAAAAGCACACAACCTATTAGCACCATTTCATTCTCTGTGAAAAAATGCTGCATGCGTAAACCCATGATTTACATAGACCAACAATGTATGCAATATTCAGTATAGGTCCCTGCTCATTGACGGGCGAGGGTTGGCTCATGAACGGTGCATGCACAATGGGCTTTTTAAATCACTTACAATAGTTAAATGATTAATGTCTTACTCTCATCTATAACTCTGGGTTCTCCCTCCGATCATCCTGTAGGAGGAAGCTGTGCAGGTTAGAACACCTTACAGCCGTCTCTGTTTGTCCTATTCAGGGATATACCATCCATGTTGAGTAAAGAATTCAGGGGCATATTAACAACGGCCAGCGATAATTATCGCTGGCCGTGCTAGCGTGAGGAATCCTATCGCCGGCTATCGCTGGAAATTATCGCCATGCTAGCGCTGTATTAACAACGCTTAGCGCAAAGGCGATAATTTTCCAGTGATAGCGATGTTTTCCATGGAACATCGCTGGTTTTCCAGCGATGTCCCATGGAAAACGGCGATATACTTGGCGATAGGGCCTGTGGTCTTAGCCACACAATCCACCCCCATGTTAGGTATGCCTTAGTCAGGAATTTAGCAGACGTTAAATTCCTGCGTTAAAGCATACTTAACGCAATTTAAAATATCGCTAACCCACGTTGCTAATATGGCGATACCTGGGTTAGCGATATTTCCCCTGTTGTTTTCACAGGCACGCCCCTTTGCATCTCATTAGCGATGCGATGGGAGGCGTGCAGAAAACGGACGCTAAGTCAGGAATCACGCGCTAGCGTGTCCTTGTTAATTTGGCGATAAAATTATCGCCGCTTTTCGTCCGAAAACGGACGCTAAAGCGGCGATAATTCATTAACGCCGCCTTGTTAATATGCCCCTCAGAATCTTCCAGTCTCTGGAGGAAATACTGACACAGAGTAGAATCCACCATCTGAATTTCCTTTACAGGACTATCCCTATGGTGGAGGGAATTCAGCTGGAATTTCGGAAATTGAAAGACTTTCAGGTCCTTCTGAGCTCCAAGCAACTGCTATTCAAGGCAAAGTACTGCATCACTTGGATTGGTAAAATACAATCCCAGGCGAACAGATAAATAGGCAAACCCTGGTATGTTTTTCCTCTCTTTGAAGATCAGAGAATCATAGCTCTATCTAGAAATGATCATGGTATTCCGTGATCATAAACCGAAATAGCATGAAAGAATATGTACATGAGAGCTTATGGGTCATTTAGGGGCAAAGGCAGCCTCACATAACTACATTCTTCCACCACTGACAATCTGTTTTGCTCAATATATTGACAAAAAAGTGCTTCCACAATATCGACTTTTAAATATCTACCTTCATCATTATCGACTGCAAGGTATTGGCTTGCTTCGTCCTTTTGACTTACTTTGTCCTTTTAAGACGCGCTTATGATGTACTCAAAAACATAGATAGTACACAGTTATAAAAACCGAGGGCTACATTTATCAAGGTTTTGCATCACTCTTGCACCAAGCAAGGGGGCAGATAGGCGGACGCAAAACCTAAGTGAGATTTATCAAGTCACGCAAAGGCCACCTTGCATGGCCCTACATGGCTTGATAACTCTGGAGTAACGCAAGGCAGCGCAAAACGCTGCCTTGTGTTACTTTGCACCAGGGAGGCGTTACATGGGTGGAGCGTGGGTGTTCCCACGCATCCACCAATGGATTTTGGTGTATTCTAAGATTTTAAATATTTATATAGTGCTGCGCACACCTGTTTGTATACTTTTAAACCAATAATTATGAAAATGAATCGCCTATGCGTGCTGCCAGGAGGAGGACGCCGGCCTCCGTAACTATATGAACATGAATTACAAGTGACACTTCACCTGATGCCTGACTTCACAGCAATTACTCATTAAACTCCTACTACAGTTACTCCCAAATTTTTAAATCATATTCAACCTCTAAATTTTCTCATTAATTCATGAATGTATAATTTCAGTCAAGAAACAAATCAACATTAAAAAACATAATGTTTTCCTATTGAACAACATTCAAAAACATTTAGCAAAAATTATAATCATCACATCATGATTGTCCTCATATCCATCTTCAATATGCTTGATTAGCGTGATGCCCAATGCATTTCGGGATGTATGAATCCCTTCTTCAGGGGCTGCTATAACTGAAAACATATGACTCCATCAATCTTATATGTTCACTTCAATGTTAGGGTAAAAACAATACCACAGTGATTATTGACAGCGCATGGCAGGTAGAGAGAAGAAATTCAGACGAGAAGTTCAGTAAAAAAAGCATTCCATAGAAAAAATAGGTAAGAATACCACTTCCCCATCCTAAAGATTATGTGCTCATTTAGTTAGTCGCAAAATCCGTTTGCGCCTGTGCAACGTGCTCACGACCAACATGCTACTGTGATCACCCGTGCTTCTACATACGGACGTCAGTGACAATAACCGCCTGTACATGCTTACATATGTCGGGTTCGCCTAAACGTCATGCATCCCACTCATGAAGGACAAAGTATCCCCAAATCGATGTTGCTTACTTGTCAAAATGTCCGTGAATCTCAACTTCCAACTACGTAGCAAATTAACCAAGCCACTTCCTATAAGTCTCATAAATACTGTGAAAACATAACAGAACCACGAACAAGTCAATCATGTATGCAACTGTACATCAACATTACAACACACAGCTTAATGTCAAACGTGTAGGCTACTTGTATGGCTAACAGGATCTCAAATTGACCACAATAGTCCCTTAAAAGTATCCAACAGACATCCAAATTCAATCTGCAATGCAAAGATAAACAAACGTTAACCTCATGTTTAAGACTCCATTAGCAGAACCCTGCTTCCACTCTAAATGCCACCCAAAGCTTACCATGTTAATCAGAAGTCGCTCCTCTCAGCACTTGCTTGCCCGTCTAAACCGAGCAAGCAGTTCTCACCACATTTAAAACAACTGCGCAGTAACACAGAAAACAGACTGAACAAGTATGTGGTATTGTTTTTACCCTAACATTGAAGTGAACATATAAGATTGATGGAGTCATATGTTTTCAGTTACAGCGGCCCCCTGAAGAAGGGATTCATACATCCCAAAATGCATTGGGCTTCACTCTAATCAAGCATATTGGGATGGATATGAGGACAATCATGATGTGTTGATTATCATTTTTGCAAAATGTTTTTGAATGTTGTTCAATAGGCAAACATTGTGTTTTTTAATGTTGATTTGTTTCATGACTGAAATGAAACATTCATGAATTAATGAAAAAATTTAGAGGTTGAATATGATTTAAAAATTTGGGAGCAACTGTAGTAGGAGTTTAATGAGTAATTGCTGGGAAGCCAGGCATCAGGTGAAGTGTCACTTGTAATTCATGTTCGTATTCTAAGATTTACCATTAGTGGTAGACATGGGAAAGTGTCAATACGCTACGACTCCCCAGGTGAGGTGTAACGAGGAGAAATATCATAATTTCTCCTTGTTTTTGCCTAATTCCATGCAACAAACATAGAAAGAGGAAAATGCTGAGGATTGCTTTTTGTGCCAGAAGATGCACCTTCCTGCACAAAAACAATCCTATGTGCAACGCAGGCACCTTGCACCATGACGCAAGGGTGCCCGCATTGGCGCAAGGCAGCACATTGTTCACCAGCATTAGAAAAGGACATCAATGCATCGTATAATGTTAAATACAGTGCATTCCTGCCCTTTCCCTTTCACGCAGCACAGTGCAACACTTCAAGTTATCTTGATGCGTTGCGTGAAAGATTGATAAATTTGGGTCTCATTTTTTGTTTGTCCACAATAAAAGGTGCATACTATCCATGTGAAAAGAAGTATTGGTGTAGTGTGCTTAATAAGAGCAAGAGGCTAATGTTTGATGTATCACTGCCATAGATACATAATCCACCATTCAGAAGCATTGGGTTAAAATTCAAACAGCTCCACTGCCAGACTTGTAATCCTTAGGGTGGTCTTACCTCAACTTTTTGCATGTATTGTTGTGTTGGCCATAGGACTCTGAGCACTTTACCACTGGTGACCAGTGCTAAAGTGAACGTGCTTTTCCCCTAAAACATGGTAACATTGGCATATAACTGCTTGGTATATTTAGTTTACCTGTAAAGTCCTTTGTAAAGTGGTATACCATATTCCCAGGGCCTGTAATGTAAATGCTACTAGTGGGCCTGCAGAACTGGTTATGCCACCCACACAGGTAGTAGGACTGCCATTGCAAAGCCTGTGTGTGCAGTTTACTTCCACTTCGACCTGGCATTTAAAATCACTTGCCAAGCCTTAAACTATTCTTTTATCACACATAGGTCACCCCTAAGGTAGGCCTTAGATAACCCTATGGACAGGGTGCTGTGTAACTAAAAGATAAGACATGTACTTTTAAGTTTTACATGTCCTGGTAGTGAAAACAGCTAAATTCGTTTTTCACTACTGTGAGGCCTACTCCTCTCATAGGATAGCATTGAGAATTCCTTAAAACAGTTTTAAGCTGTAATTCCTGATTAGAAAGAAGTAGCTAAATCATGTTTCATTTCTTTGGAATGGTAATGACAGATCCTCTTTAGTGATGAAGTTGGATTTGATATTACTATTTTAGAAAGTGGATATTTCTCTGCTCTAAACTTTGCTCTGTGTGCCTGCAGCCTGTCTCCAATACCCATCTGGCCTGGGTTGAGATACACTTCGTGCATTTCCTCTAGACTAACCCTGGGCATAATACTTTGCTACGCTCACGGAGCATGCAAAATTTGTATTACTACGCAAATTGCACTTAGCAGAGTAAAAAACTGTGCTAATCAACGTAGCGTAGCAGCAGTATATTAAACACATACAGATGCTTTGTTAAAACAATTTTCTATGCTAAAAAGCATATAACAAATTCACAAAAGTGAACTTTGACAATGAAAATATCAAGCATTGAGAGCGGTGATGATTTTGGAGTCCCCCCTAACCTAGGGGGAGGACCAAGCAGATGCCTTGAACACAAAAAGCATATCATGTGAACGATTCAGTGGTGGTCCCTTCCTCCTAGGACCAACCCAAGCACAGTTATGGGCAAAAATACAATCCCAACCAAAGGCCGTGCAAAGCATTATGGGACGAGATTAGCAGTGGGCAGTGAATATTATAGTGTCCAATATCAAAATAATTCTACAAAGAGCTGCAGTTCAACTAGTCGTTACTAGATGTCCCTCACGAGTCAAATGCAAAAGCATTGAAATTATTAATACATCAAGCTGCAGTTCCACTAGTCATTACTAGATGTCCCTCACGAGTCAAATGCAAATGCATTGAAACCCTTTCATGAAGCTTTTGCATTTGACTCGTGAGGGACATCTAGTAACGACTAGTGGAACTGCAGCTCTTTGTAGAATTATTTTGATATTGGATACTATAATATTCACTGCCCACTGCTAATCTTGTCCCATAATGCTTTGCAGGGCCTTTGGTTGGGATTGTATTTTTGCCAATAACTGTGCTTGGGGTGGTCCTAAGAGGATGGGACCACCACCGAATCGTTCAAAAGATGTGCTTTTGTTTTCAAGGCATCTGCTTGGTTCTCTCCTAGGTTAGGGAGGATACCAAAATCATCACCTCTCTCACTGCTTGTTAATTTATTGATTTCACTTTTGTGAAATGCTATATGCATTTTAGCATATAAAGACAGAGATATTTATCTTAACTTGCACTGTGCAAGATGCCTTTGGCAATTATTGTGCAGTCAAGCACACAGCTATGCACTATGCAATTTGCATAGCTACGTGTAGTTCAAAATGTACTTCACGTAGCTACGTGAAGTGCTACTACGCAAACTACGCCCAGGGTTACTCTAGACAGCCACAAACACAGGAAGGTGAGGCTCATCTGCATTCATTTGCATTGTGATGGGTCTACCTTGGCAGGAAGGAATGGGGGAGGTTGACACTTACATTTCAATAGGTAGTGTCCTGTCCACACACAAAGCACAGATTCACCCCTCACAGTTAGCCTGGCAGACAGGACTGGTTTGAAAGGGATCTGTGTGCACTTCCGAGAGCTCCTTTGAAGTCATCCTCTACATCAAAGGCACTTTTGGGCATAAGTACTGGGGCTCTGACCCAACCAAATCAGTACACTACTGGACCTAGGAAGAACTCTGCTGGAGTAAAGACTGCTGTGCTGTAAGGATTTCCACTTTGCCGTTGACTGACTGTTCTGAGGAACTGCTTCTCTGCTTTGCTGAGCTGCCTTGCTGCCTGCTGATCTCTGCCCTGCTGAGGACAAGGACTGGACCCATCCCACTTTAACCGAGTGTGACTCCAAGGGCTTGCTGGTTTGCCTCCTGTTTTCTGAAGTTTCAGGGACACAAAATACTTCTTGTAATCCTGCTGGTGCTGGTGCATCTGTGAGTCCTACCCTTGCCTGATGTGCCCCCTCCAGTCCTGGGCCTCAGAAGTGGGTTCTACAGCCGATTTCTGCAAAAACTGATGCATTGCCTCGTCTGTGTGAGAAATTGCACTGCATCGACCTTCCATGCCGATGCAGAGGCTGCTTAACGATAGCGAATCCACAGCCTCCGTGGCTTGATGGCTACACTCTGCACGGCTCGACGATGACACATTCAATTCACTTCAACAGAGCTCGATAACAATGCAGTAGGCTCACTTCAGCCAAAGCATTTCTTCAGCGGGACCTGTCTGGGTCCTGTAGTCAGCTTGCCCTCAATCGTGGTTGGCCTGAACTTTCGATTTGTACCGTCCCTCATGACTTCAAGTAATCTTTTGACTGCTGATGACATCTAAGCACTATTTTTGGTTTATTCTTTAAAAATTCATATCTTAACTTATCGGATTCTTGTCATTTTGGTCTTGTTTTAATCAGATAAATATTCTCTATTTTCCTAAACCTGGAGTCTTTTTGTGGAGTTTTTATTGTGTTACTGTGTGTGTATGTTGCACAAATACTTTGCACTCTTAAGTTAAGCCTGCCTGCTCTTTGCCAAGCTACCAGAGGGTGAGCACAGGCTAATTTAAAGTGTGCATCTAGCTTACCCTGACTAGGATTGTGGTTCTTACTTGGACAGGGTGCAAACCTCTGCCAACTAGAGACTATGGGGCATATGTATGAAGGCCATTTCCCGTTCGCAAACGGGTCGATTCTCAGAATCGGCCCGTTTATGACGAGTCAATAGCCTTTGGGATGTATCATCCCAAAGGCCCTCGCAAATAGGGAATCGCAAATTTTGAGATTCCCTATTTTACTGAATGCATTTAAGGAATCGCAAATTGCGATTCCTTAAATGCGATGTAGAAAGCACCCAAGTTGTGCGATTTCTCCTTAAGAAATCGCAAATTACCACCAACTTCAAGTTGGTGGTAATTTATGATTTCTTTGAAAAATGCACTTTTTGGCATTTTTCAAAGTGCCATGTGGCACGCATACATGCCCTTAGGGCATGTATGTGCGCCACATGTGCACACATGCTCATTTCAGGGTGCAACAGGGTGTCCTTATGACACCCTTGCACCCTTGAAATGCATTCGCAATTTGCGAGTACCTAATGAGTACTCGCAAATTGCGAATGTCTTCCCATTCATTTCTATGGGCCTCTAGGCCCATAGGAATGAATGGGAAGGTATTCCTTAATTGCGATTCGCAATTAAGGAATACCAAGGAATCGCAAAATCTTTGCGAATTTTTATTACATCCCGTTTTGCGATTCTCAAATAGCGATTCTCTAAAAATCGGTATTTGAGAATCACAATAACGGTATTTGATACATATGCCCCTAAATTTCTAGCAGCCATAAAATGCCCTCAAACTGTAGTCCCAAAAATAAGCATACTTAAAGTAAAGTGGTGGTAGAGATGTAAACACCCTAGTCCGCTGACAGGTAAATTTGTGTTCAGTTCAGTTCAGTTCAAAATTCTTTATTCGGTTTGTGCAACCACAAAAGATATTTTCAAATATGTTTTTTTTTTTTTTAAATCTTAAAAATGATGATAACAGTAAAAACAATACAGAGTTACATGTTACTGCTGTCTTTGGATGCTGCATCTGGCTAAAAGAAACCACAAAACATAAAAAAAGCGTCCTACATGAGCCTTTATGTGTCATTTGAGACAATCGTGTAGGCGATAACGGTCATAGCAGCATAATCACAGAGCTACATGTTGCCACTAGCTGTGCAAAAAAAGCTATGTATACCATTGACGATCAATCATAGAACATTAAAATATAAGGTGAAAAAATGCATCCATAGAGGCTATGATATTAAAAAGTTGTTGCCCACAAGAGACAGCAGTGGCAATATTACTAGTCAAGGCGCGTGTCCGGAGAAGATCATCTTGGCAGCACAACCCCAGAAATATGTAATACTACAGGCTGTGCACATTACATCTAACCAGATGAGGGGGTCATTGTGTGTCATTCAATTCATGCACAAATGAAACATTAAAATATGAAGCACACACAAGCTACTTAAAAAATTGTTATGGTACCAGCACAGTCACAAAATTGTATGCTACCACAGTCTGAGCGTCTTGAATCTGACCAGTTAAAAGCAATCAGTGTATGCCATTCAATTTCAATCACATCTAAAACATTGTTATGTTAAATGCAGGCATGCGTCATGGGAGAGAATAACAGTAGGGGGTTGTTACACACAACAATGGAGAACACCAGTGGCGGCTCCTCCGCTAAGGCGGAGGAGCTTCGCCCCACTACTTTGCAGCAGTGAAAGAAAGGAAAAATAAAATGATAACTTAAGGTTATTATCATTTTATTTTTTCCTACTGCCTGCAGCTTTGAGGGCGGGGTGGGGCTGCTCCAATAACAGAGGAGCAGAGAAGGAGTGGTTTGCCCACTTCAAGTGCACATGACTGCATGGCCAGCCCTCTCAGGCAAGCCAAACAGTCATGCGCTCTTTGCATGTTCTTCATGCAGGCCAGCCTGCATGGAGAACATGCCCAGGCCCCCAGCCCCTGTCTAAGCGCCGAACCACAGTGCTCAGACCAATCACAAGGCTACATTGCAGCCTTGTGATTGGATAAGGGAAACCAATCACATCGCTGCATTGCAGTGTTGTGATGGGCTCAGGGGAGCCTCAGCGCTTCCTGTTTTTTCATTAGACATTTTTGTTCTGCTTGGAGGAGCTGCAGATAATACAGGACCGGCCGACATCTCCTGATGTTTAAAGCCCTTAATAACAGAGTTATGCATTATTTCTGTGGTTCGCTATATAACCGACAGAAGAAAAGAAAATGCAGCATGTTCTGTATTGAATTTGAATCACAAGGGCATGGGTCAAGGAGGGAATCAGTATACATTACTAGGGTAATAAACCAAAAAAATGGGCAATACTAAACCTTGACCTCACAAGATAATACCTTTTTGAGTGGCATAAAGGAAAGAAAAAGTATGGTTCCATAAGTTCAGTAGTAAATAAGGGTAGATATTCAACCACTCTCTTCTTACCCATCTCTATAGGTTCCCTGTGCGTAGTTAAGAGATCAGTCTTCAGCTGATGCTAGGAGATAGTAGCAATAAGCTGCGGGTTAAGAAAACAGGCAACTCCCCCCAGAAGTTCAAGCTGCTTCTTATCGTGTATAATCCATGGAATTTTATGTACATGATCAAGTCGCAAACAGTCATAAATTATTGCTCGATTAAGAGCTAGTTCGTCTTTTGACTAAATAGAGCGATGTCAGTGCAATTGGAATACGATCTTCTGGGGCGACCAAGCCTAATTCCATATGGCATAGTAGTATCGGGCGGACTAGATGGAACTGCCAGGAGTCTCCACAGAAAAAGATTTTCTGCTGTCTATAGGGCTGAAGCGTTACAAAAAACCCGAACTCCTGCCCCTTGCATAATAACAGAACAGCAATGTGCAACATAGATGTTAATTAATGCATCTAGTAGTTTAGGGTATAATTTCCTAGCAAATCTAAAAAGTGCCTCAACTGTTTTTGTGTTTTTTACAACAAACGACTGTCGTCACATCTCCTGGAGTATGCATTTTTAATGGCAGCGTACAACAGACGATACAAGGATATATATATATTTAAATGTATATATATTTTCAGTGAAAAATAGAAAAGTTACATGTGGCTCTATAGTTAAGGATGGTAATAATATCTTACATTATATAAAACAAAAACCTTAGAAATTCACTGAAAAAAACAAAGGCTAAAGTGACATTATAAGTTGGTGAAAATGTCATTTAAAACAAGCCATTTGAAACACTGAAATTCACCAGTTGTAGTTAACTGAAGCAACTATATTCGCGCCACGAAATAACTACATATATGACCTGACCTGCCATTCCCGTCAGATGCTGGCAGCAGCCCTTGTGATGTCATTTTTATATATCTAGATATACATAAAATAAATGGGATTCTGCAATCCCTGTATAAAAACCTGTCTGTAAATGCTTGTGATGCACCTAGTCGACTATTATAAAGAAATGACATCATAATTCCTGCTGCCAGAGCCAGCAGCCACGAGGAAAGGCAGGTCAGGTCACAGAGCATAATTAAAGCAGCTGTTTAAGGAACAAAACAAAATGTTACTTTTCTAGATGTATATTGACAAGCAGAAAGGAGATATTTATGCAACATGTTTATGTGTTGCACTCCTTTGGTAATTATATATAAGTTAGAATCTTTTTGAATGTTTCTACAAATTCTGAACTTCTGCACCTTTTATAAAAAAAAAACGGACTTGTATTTACTAGGGGTGGGCAGAACTCGCCGATTTTGATTCAGCAGAAATCTGCAGAGTTACATAAAATCACAGCTAGATTCCGCAGAGTTCCGGAAATAGGTGGAAATAGGCATGTTGCCCTGCTCACGCTGTGATTTATCACCTGTAGCGCGTTCTGTGCTGAAAAGTCAGCATGAACGCCACCTCGATGTGTGCCAGAGGATGCAACAACTCGATTTGATTTCGCTGCTGCTCGAGTAGATTTATTTTTTGAGCGGCAGCCTTCTGACTACAAACAGTCTCGACCGCACGCGTTAGAAAAATCTCACCGGATGTCCTCCTAGCGACCAGAAATCTTGCTAGGGAACGCCAAATCTTGCTCGTGCTCACCAACTTACTGTTCAGGAGCTGTACGTCAGGCAAAAGTTCACCACACGGCGATTGGCAGAATTTGGCCAGAACTCTTTGCAAGACTTGCCAATTCCGCAGACGGAACAGAATGTTCTGCTCATTCCCCGTATTTAACTGATTCTAATATCTTTTTACAACAAATATCTAACAGCTTATATAGGTTTATTGCTCCTTTTCTAGGTTTGACTGAAAACAAAGCACTCTGTGACCTTTTCTCCATGTCTGTCCTTAACTTGAACTCTTTCTGTGATTCGCACACAACATCCCTGTGACGTCTCGTTATCCAGAAATAATAATTTGCTATTTGAACATGACTTGAAGGGCATTATAAATTTTTTTTAAACCTTTTCTATTTGTGTATTGTTGTATCAGTTTTTGGGGACTTTATTCTTCATTTTGTGGGCATTCTTTTATTCGCCGGTCACAGCGAGCATATTCTGTCCACTATTTTGCTCAGTTGGCTGTCTAGTCTTCCTCCAGGAGGAGGCTATTTAGCCCTGATGTCAGTGCGACCGTACTGCATTAATTTTAATGGATTTCCTATTTGCATATGACTTGGGGGGCATTTTGAAAACATTTTTAAACCATTTCTATTTGTGTATTGCTATACCAGTGTTTGTGGTACGTTAGTCTTCATTTTGGGAGCATTCTTGTACTCGCTGGTCCACTGTGGTAATTGTAACTTTGGCTGTCGGGTGGAGCAATTGTTGCCTGTCGACAAGCTAAGGTTGCTTTCTGATTCCAGGTAATCACATTGGATTGCACTCTGAGGAATTCTCATTCACTTATTAAGTACATATACGAGTTTTTAGAATCACATACTCCCTACCTAGTATTCCTGACAGAAACCTGGACGGCTGAGACATTGGCCCCGGACCTTGTTCCAGCTTTGCTAGATAGATATGCTATTAGTAAATTAGACTGGGATGGTAAATGCTGCATAGGCCTAGCAGCAGTATATCGCAACTCTCTGGAGATAACTTTTGTAACTTCCAATTTAGCAGACAGTGAGGCCCTCTCTTTCAAATGTAAATTGACCAACAACTCCATGTTTTATGGCCTTTTGATTTATAGGCCCCCGAGCCCAAAAACTAATGGGCTGATTTAGATCTCAGCAGATGGGTTTACTCCGTCACAACGGTGACAGATATCCCATCTACCGAAATATAAATCCCAATATAGCCTTTACCCGTCCACCAAGATCTAAATCAGACCCTACTTATTAGATGCCTTAAGGAATTTTATAGAGTTAAGTGTGCAATACCCCAACTACCCCTTATTAGGTGATTTTAATGTTCACCTGGAAGACCCCAACAACTAAGATTCAGCACTTTTAAATGATAATTTAAGTTGTTTTAATCTAAATCAGTTGGTGAACACCGCTACACATTTTTTCTAAACACTCTGGTCTTAAGATGGAAACTGTATTACCCATCACTTGGTCTGATCATAAGGTGATCTTCTTTATCCTTACCACTCTGGCTTCTAACTCTACAGCTAACATAGTAGGGCAGGGCAAACAAATTTGGGGCTGGAATAGAATTAACAAGATGGACCTATCAGACAGTCTTGAAGCTACACAGCCGCACTTACTAAGGACCCCAATGTAGCTGCAGCAAATTTCACAGATAAATGGATAAATGAGGCAGTTACTAAGGTGGCACCATTAAAATATGTAAAAATGTTTAGAAATATACTCACCACACCATGGTTTCTGCCCAAAGTAAGTGCCTTGAAACAAAAATGCCATTGGTGGGAGAAAGTCTGGAGAGCGAATTATTGTGAAGTGGAAAGATGTAGATATAAAGAATTTATCCTGGAGTATAAAAAACTCATTATTGTGGAGGAAACTAATCACTACACGGAAAAAATCTATTTGGCCAAAGATTCTTCAAGAGAGCTCTTTAAAACCATTCAGGCACCCTCTAGCCCTAATCCTCCTAATGTGCTCCTTCCCAGCCAGACGTTTTGTGATAAGCTGATGGAATTGTTCAAGAATGAAGTGGAGGCAGTATACGGTGAATTCGATTCTACCCAATCCTTTATGGATCCAAGCACAGAGCTTGCTTACTCAAGATTTAATAATAGCATGCTCCGCATTTTTCCTCCTATGACACCAGACCAGTGCCTGGGTTAATCGGTCACACTAAATCAGGAGCCCCCTCAGGCCCCTGTCTCCCCAAATTATTACATGACATAGCTGACAAAATAGTCTTGGTTCTAACCACTTTGTAAAACACCATTATCATAGGCATTATCAATGTAGGCATTTTTCCCATGGAATGGAAAAAAGTCTCAAATTCTTCCTTTATTGAAAAACTCATTTCACGTCTACCATTTCCAGTGAAGGTCCTGAGAAGCATCTTAACAATACTCTCTCAAAGTACCTGGAGAAGAATTCGATTTTGGATGGGGTGTAGTATGGCTTAAGGTCAAGCTACAGTACCAAGTCAGCTTTGGTCGTACTCTCCCATGAGATTAGAGATATTATGGACAATGGAGCGAGGGCTGCGGTGGTTCTTATGGATCTTTCCGCAACTTTTGATACCATGAGCCATGCAGTCCTGCTTGAGCTTCTAGCAGAAATCGGGATTGTTGGATAGGATCATGCTCTTCTCTCTTCATTTTTAACAACTAGAGAGCAGACTGTGACCCTCTGAAAGTACAACTCAAAATCCTTTTTTCTGCTTTGTGGTGTCCCCCAGGGGTCATCACTGGGCCCAATGCTTCTTAATATTTATGTGGCTCCCTTAGCTAAGTTAATTAGTACCTTTGGCTTTGCCACAGTGTCTTATGCCGACGACACTCAAATTGTGGTGTTGATCTCAAGTAATGTAAATGAGGTCACCTACCTGTTCAACAGATGTATGTGTGCAACTGTCGAGCTGGATGAGCGGCAATTGCCTGAATTTGAATTCGGAAAAAACAGAGGTTCATCTTTTTGGAAAGGACACTTCTTTCTGGAATCAATCCTGGTGGCTTCAGACTCTGGGTCCTCCCCCTTTGCCAGTATCCAAAGTCAGGAACCTGGGGGTAATCTTTGATGCTGATCTGTCTTTCACGGATCACATCAATAAATTGACCTTGTCGTCTTTCTTTTTGCTGAGAACTCTGAGGAAAGTTTTGTCTTTTATTCCTTTCGATTTGCAGAATTTAGTTGTCATTGCATTAGTATTATCCAGACTAGATTACCATAATTCCCTTTATTTGGGCATTAAACAACGTTCTCTAAATAAGCTTCAGATGCTGCAGAATGCAGCCGGTCATTTTCTTAAGAAGATACCAAAGTACAAACCTGTTTTGGGTGCCTTGTCTGAGCTTCACTGGCTCCCAGTTAAAAAAAGAGTGGTCCTTAAGGCTCTCTGTTTGGTGCACGCACAAAGCACTGCATGGCTTTGGACCAGAGTACCCAAAAAGGAAATTTGTGTGGTACACCCCGAACAGACTATTGCGATCTGCAACCTCCAAATCAGTCCTTGTTCCAAAAATCAAATAAGCTTCATGTGGTGGCAGACATTTTGTTCACTCCACCTGTCAACTTTGGAATAGACTTCCTATGCGACTTAAATGTCAGTCTAATATGACAAGCTTTTGAAAACAACTGAAATCCTGGCTGTTCTCTCTTTCTTTTAATTCTTCTTTTACCCCCATTTTGGTTCCAAGTCAGGAATTTGGTTAATGCTAGCGCCAAGATGCCTAAAGGCATTCGTGCGCTCTAGAAATTTAACATCAAATCCAGCTCAATGTTGCAGTTATGAGAGTCCCTCCAGAGTAGCTACTATGGTTTTTT
This sequence comes from Calotriton arnoldi, assembly GCA_963921515.1. Classification (NCBI taxonomy): domain Eukaryota; kingdom Metazoa; phylum Chordata; class Amphibia; order Caudata; family Salamandridae; genus Calotriton; species Calotriton arnoldi. The sequence continues at coordinate 1,230,806 of CAWUFW010001157.1, read as the reverse complement.
TCTACAAGACCCTTGTTCCTTAGTTCCTTGTCCCTCAAAATTCTTTGTTCTTGAGGCTCTATGTCTCAGTCTTCTGTGATAGAGGGACATATAGAACATCCAAGCGAAGACATCAGCAGATACACACAGATCTGGAGATAGTGCAGTAGGGCAAGGCATAGTTCTGCTGTCTGTAGCCATGCTTACTTCTGCAGGTGAGAGGTACCTCTGTTGTTTGCGACAGATGTCTGCTGCTCTGAGTGAGACATCAGGCAGCTGAGCAAGGAATTTTTCCGCCAAAGGTGAGGGATAGCTCTACTGTTTGTGACAATAAATATGTAGATGTTCTGGCTGTGACATGTCTGGGGTAGTCCTGATGTCTATGGTAGTTAAGGGATGTCTGCTTTGAACAAGTATTAATTTAGCTGAACATGGGATGGCTCTGCTTTTAGTACCAAGTGAACATGTAATCTAGAGCATTTTTCTCTGGATGGGGGCAGTGTATTCCCTATCCCTCTGCTGCTGCCCTCTCAGAATTCTCCTCTCAGAATTATGCCCATGAGTACTGCAGGGACACAAAGGGGATGGTGCTCAATTCCTGTGCGTTAGTGTGATGTACATTGCCCCTTAACATTTGAACCATCAAGGTTATGTAGCCATTTCTCTATATCTCCACCATGTATTTTCTTAAGAAATCCAGCCTGGTTTCCTCTTGTCAGCAAGCAAATTTAATGTCTTTATAAAGCCATATCTAGAAATAAAATGAATAGAAAGCACAGAATCACCTTCCCCTCATATGCTGATTGTCACCCACTAGTAAAACTAAAAAAGTCAATGGATCGATTTAATGACATTCAGATCATCCTGTCAGGCCTGGAACACTGGTTGGTAATTGCAAACCAAAGTGGATATTGGCAGCTTCAATGAAAGAATAACACAATGTAAGAATCTCTGGCTTTCCACATGTGCATCTTTCTATGGAGGCCTATGTTGCACATGTTGTATATGATGGGCAAACTATGTACTCCCATCTTGACACATATAAAAATGTGATCCACACAGAGACCAACATATCTGCAGCACAATTCTATTATTTGTACTATCAACTGCTGTAAGAAATCGGGTTACTGGTTGGGGAGTCAACCACCATCGCTGTCAGCGTGAAGTCACAAACAAACCCCAAATTAATTTGTGATCAAGCCTCTGGTAGCTTGGCACAGAGCAGTCAGGCTTTTCTTAGAGGCAATATGAAAAGTATTTATACAGTACTTCGAACAGTAACAGAGTGAGAATACAAAACAAGAAAAATCCCACACCAATTTAGAAAATAGAGCAGATTTTAATAAATAGTTTGAGACCAAATAAACAAAAATCCAATCAGTTGAACCCGAGATATGCAGTTTTGAAGATTTAAGTAAAAATAGCACCAGAAACCACAAAGTGCCAACTGTGGACATCTATTTGCACTTGACTGGGACAAAGTCACAAGTTCAGGCCGACCTTGATGGCGTACTACAGGGACCAAGTTAGGTCCACTGAGCAAGAGTACATTAAAACCTGGTTGCGAAGAGTTGCAAAGTCCCCCGTCGAGGATGCACCATGCAGCGTCCGTTCCAAGGAGCTGCGAAGCTGCAGTGCAAGGTCTTGCATCGTTATTGAGTAGGCTGTTGACGTGTGATGCGAAGTCCTGCTTCAAGGATAGGTCATGCACGAGCTGGTTCCGTAGAATCTGCGGGGCTTGTGATGTGAAGTCATGCGTTGTGGAGGCTGTCGTTGATGAGAGGTTTGCGATGCGAGGCCCACGTTGGAAATGTGTTGTGCATCGGTGATTCCAATGAGGCTGCGGAATTGCGAGGGTGATGCGAAGCCTTACCACCGGAAAAGTCCACATCGTAGAGGTGATGTGTTGGTTCTGCTGTGTCCTCCAATGGGCTTTAGGCCCACTTCCAAGGGTCCAGGACTGAGATGGCACCAATTTCCAAGGAAGGACTCACAGATGGCAGAGTACAGGGGCTGGGTCAAGGTTGTAGGAAGCCTGTTGTGTCCCAGAGGTTTCTGTTCAGGTGGCTAGTCAACTAGCCCTACGAGTCACTCTGTGATCCTGGGCTTAGAAGGTGCAGGTCCAGTCCTTCTCGTCCAGGCAAAGGGACAGCAGGACAGCTCAGCAGGGTATCAGGCCTTCAGAGCAGCAGTCTAGCAGAGTGGCAGTCATTTCAGCAGCACAACAGTCTTTCTTCCTGGCAGAGTCCACAGGTCCAGAAGTGTACTGGAGAGGTGGTGTCTGAAGTCCAATATTTATACCTGGTGCCCAGTTTGAAGTGGGAGAAGCTTTCAGAGGTTCTACCCAACCGCCCCCCCAGAGATGCTTGGAATTACCTGCCTCCCTGCCCTGTCCCCAGATTCATGGGGACACAATAGACTAGTGTCAAACTCTTTGTAAGAGTTCCCAGGCAGGGTTTTTGTGATGTGCAAGTGTGGTAGGTGATACACCCTCCTCGTTAACTCAGAGTGGCCCATCCCACCAACACCTAGCTTCCCTTTGTCTCACTGTCTGGGAGCAATACAAAAAGACCAACTGCCAACTACACCTAGTCATATGACCAAAGATACAGACAGCAGACACCAATAGGTTGTGATAAGAAAATGCAATCTTCCCAAAAGTGGCAGTTTCAGAATTGTGATTAAAAATCCAACTTTATCATTAAAGAGGGCTTTTAATTACAATTCTTTAGACACCAAACTCGACCTGTCTACCTGCTCTCAAGTGGAAGGTACAGCTTATAGAATGTAATAAGGTAACTTCAATAATATCCTATGGAACAGGTACGCCTTGCAGTAGTGAAAAATTAATTTCTGAGTTTTTTACTACCAGGACATGTTAAACTTAAAAGTACATTTTCAACTTTTTAAATACACTGCACCCTGCCTTCTGGGCTGTGTATAACATACTCTAGGGGTGACTTATATGTATTAAAAAGGAATGTTTGGGTTGGAAAAAGGCTTAGTCTTCCAGGTCAAAATGACAGTTTAAAAACTGCAGATGCAGGCTGCAGTGGCAGGCCTGAGAAATGTTTAGAAGGACTGCTTAAGTAGGTGGCACAATCAGTGCTGCAGGCCCACCAGTAGCATGCCCACCAGTAGCATTTGATGTACAGGCCCTGGGTATATGTGGCACCACTCTACTAGGGACTTTTGAGTAAACTGAATGTGCCAATTGGGTATAAGCTGATTTCACCATGTTTTAAGGAGAGAGCTCAAGTACTTTAGCACTGGTTAGCAGTGGTAAAGTGCAGAGCCCTAAGGCCAGCAAAAACGAGATCTGCAAAAATAGAAGAGGTGAAGTAAAAAAGTATGGGGGAAGACCATCCCAAGGCTGACAGGTCTAACACCTACCAGACAGATTATGCAAAAGTCCGTACTTTTCCATTGAATATCCAAAGCTTTAGGCAGCACAAAATAGTAGCTCTAGATATGGGAGAACATGTGCCCGCTGAGCCATTAAAAGAGATCACATGTCTGCAGAATGAAACAGCCTCTACTTGCTCACAATGAAGAACCACATCAAATGCAAATGCCTTAGCATTATACAAAAGTACCCATCGAAAAGCAGGCCAGCATACTAATAAAACAAAATATTACATATTAATAACCTTGCTAAGGGAGCTCAATTTCAATTCAGACTTCTACGAAGTGTCAAGCAATTCAACCCAGGCTTTGATTCGAAACTAGCTGTTCTTACCTTTCTTGGGCAGAGATAAACTATGGCAACTACCTACTGGTATGGATGTCCCAAATTCACTTCATTACCTCAAAGCAGCATTACAAAACTCTGCCTGAATCATCTAATGCTCCAAAACATTTGGCCACATCTTGTCCATTCTTATCTCTCTGAAGTGGCTTCCTATTAAAGGAAGAAGCATTATAAAACTAGCATGCATCACTCATAAGGTACTTCAAGAAGGCACCCTAAACTAACACAATGTGAAACTGTAGATCTCAGAAGGTCCGCACTGACTGAGGAGCTCCGCCTCCAACACTCTCCTACTCTAAACAAAACCAGCCCAGAAATTATCTAAACACCCTAAATAATCATTCTCAGAAGCGCCCCCAGCACTATTCCTTCTTATGAATCATTCAAAGAGAATGGAAAAACCTACTATTCCAATGTGACTTCCAATTAAAAATGTCACACCTGTGGTATAATATTCCCAACCTCATCAAATGCTATGTTAACATAGACAATCCCTACGCTAGCTAGCTGGCAGTAAGCTCAGAACATGTTTTACCCTCCATACCTAAAACCTTTGCAATCCAAGCCCACCTAAGTCATCATATTTTTAGATCAAGGGTCTCCAACCTTTCCAGCAGTTATAGCTACTTCTGATCATTAACAATCATGCTGAGCTGCTGCCCGATATGGGGATTTGATAAAGGCACAAAAAGGCCAAGTAACTTAAACACCGCCACTGGAGCATCCCAGTCCACAGCCAGCGAGCATACACCAGCGCTGTATCACAAAATCTGGTAGGGTTCCAATGTTATATGTTGTCCTTTTACTCTTTTTTTTATAAATGACCTCCAAGATGTGAGAGACTTGTTGGGGTTTATGGGTCTTATTGTCATACCATACATGCAATGACACTGCTTTCATTTAGAGTGTCAAGGGCCAAATGCCTTCCACTAGCTGGGTAACTGCCCTGTAGTCCATTGGTAGGTAGCTGCCCGCAAACAAGCAAATCAGAAAGTTATTTTCTTAGTACATAAATGTAATCCTTAACTAGAACTATTAGCAAAGATACATTTTGCAAGGCACATGCAGACATTATAGGTCTCTACTAGTAAACATCTATATGCAGTGCAACCCTCCCTCCCCCCAACCACACACTAGGTATTTGGGCACTGAAATAAATGTATGCATGTACTGGTATTTAACCATAGTTAAGAAGCAACAGAGTTCACATAAAGGAAGAAAAACAGGGAAGGAAGGAAAGGAAGAAAAAAGTAAACACAAGGAAAACGAAAGAGAAAAGGCAGGGTAGAAACAGGGGGAGGGACAGACAAAGAAAGAAACAATGTGAAAGGTATATATAAAGAGAAGAGAGGGAGACAGGAGAGAAAGAAAAATAGAAATAGAACGGAAGAAACTAAAGAAGAAACAAAGAAGAAAGAAGAGAATTAGAGAAAGACAGGAGAAAATGAAACGTGAGTAAGAAAGTATAAAGAAAAGACAAAAAAATAAAGGACCAAAAAAAGATGAAAGAAAGAAGGGGAAAAAAGAACTGACAAAAAGCAGACAGAAGAAAGCAAGTAGAGAAGGAAACAGAAAGAGAAAGGTAAAGGAAGGGAAGAGCAACATCGAATGGTAGAGAGGGAAAGAAAAGCGGAGAGGGAAAGAAAAGGTGAAAAAAGAAAAGAGACAAAGAGGAGGAAAAAAGAACAAGAAAGAAACACGAGAAAAAGGGAATTAGTGGAAGAGAGGATAAAAAAGTAGAGAAAGAGAAAAACACAGAAACTAGAGGAAAAACAACAAAAACCTACACTGAAAGAAGACAACACATAATGAAAGAGAAAGGTTAAGAAAGAAAGATAGGAAGAAAGGAAAGAAGGTGAAAGAAGAACAAGCAAGATAGAAGGGAATAAAAATAAATAACGGAAAGAATGAAAGGAAGGAGAGAAAAAAGAAAAGTGCAGAAGACAAAGAGGGAATTGGAGAAAGAAAGGAAACAAAAAGAAGTAGAGAGATGAAGAACAAAAGAGAAAGAAATAATGATTCAGGAGAGGCTGGCCTGCGTGGTCTTGCACTCAACAACCTTCCGCACAATGTTTAAGGTGTTACAGTAGGCCTTAAACCAGCTGACAACATTTTATCACGTTCAAGCTACTCAGAGGCAGTATAGGAGCTACTGGTATCTCGAGATCAATCAGTTGGACACCCTTGACTTAGATGCATGTCCTCCTGTTCAATTGGATGTATATATTTCACCTTGTTTGGATGAACCAGGAATGTAATCTTCTCATAGTTTGACCGCACGTTTTCCTTATGCAAATGCAGAAACTGTTATTGATACTGTATGGAAAAGCACTCTGTCGCCTTAGATGCTTCTCCGTGCTATACGAAACTCCATAAATAAACAGACAAATAAATAGATGAATTGTGCCTTACTAAAGATTGGTTCCTCTGATGTTCTGAGATATCAAAGCTGACCTTCCAATATCCGCTTTTTTGTGGGTGGTGGATTGCTCAATTCAGAGCTACATTGTGGATCAAGCTTAATATGAAACTATGATGTGAAACATGCCACTAACGACTCAATTCCATCTTTTTGCAATCACTATTCCTTCGGTCCAGACGCCTTCAGTGCTGTGTATCTTACACTGGAGAAACCTGGAAGCACTGTGTCTAATTTGTGGGCGGCGGGGTGGGTTGGTTGTGTGTGTGAATGTGTGTGTGTGTATTAGCATATGCATTCCATAATTGGATCTTTGTTGTCATACTTCACGTTCACATGCGTCACTCGGGAGTCCATACTGCAAACACAGGCTGCAGTTGGTGTTTTCCATTTTGACTTGCATTTTTCCTCCTCCCCTCTTGGCCACCTCCAGCAGCTCGTTTGTGGTGGAAGCACAGTAGCCAAACGCCCTGTTTCAAATGTGCCACTTTCAGCCAGCCCTGGCTTTTATCGAACAGCATTGTAAGACTATATTATAATGATGAACGTGAAATGATAATAGAGTGTGATGCTGCATGAAAGCAGAGCGTCGTGGTGTTATTTGGAATCGGCGGGTGATTGATTGCAGCCACCTGAGGCCATGCTGTGCCTTTCCCACAGAACAAGGTGAAGTAAATCTAGTTCAGACTTGCATACAGATGCGTTTTATTCAATAAACGTTGATCGTGTGAATGATTTAGTCAAAGGGCAATGACGTACATAGAAAAAGGGGACAATCTGCGTCACTAGTGAAGCGACAGTGGGTGGTAGGGGTAGGGTTTGCTGTCAGGGCAGGGGTTTAGGAGAAATTGTTGTCAGTTGCTGTAGTGATGGTGACTGGGTGGAACTGGGTGAAGACTGCTCTTGAAGGGTGGTGGCAGTGGCCGCAGAGGACAACCTTTGGCATTTTTTTTTTAAAACCGCCGTTGTTTTTTGAATTGTTGATGTACTTATGATGGGTAAGGTTTGGGAAACTGGCATCTTCCAAAATGGGCCCAGTGTACTATTGATTTGGTATATAAAGGGGGAAATCGTGGTAGTTGGAGTGCTGTACAAGTACATCTGTATAGTGTATACATGGCAGGTAAGCCCTTTGCAGATAAACCGAGGCTGGGTAGCTGTGTGTGTGGTGAGCTGGTTTCACATGAAACATATATATATATATTTCTGTTGTGGCCTTAATAAAACTTAAAAAAAATAGTTTTTCCGTGTGAGCACTCTTTACACACTAGGGAAGGATGCACACCTCAGTGTATACTGTACACCATTCAAGATATGGTTCTCCTGCTCATCACTCAGTGAAGTGATTTGTTTATTTATTATTTATCTAACTTGTCTCATTCATATGGATATGTTATCGGCCTGCTCTGGTCGCGAGGGCGCCCCGCTGCTGACGATGCGGGTCCAGCGCCTTGACTGACAGGGTGCGTTTGGAACGGCGTGTCCGTATTGCATGGACTTTTATTTGAGCAGAGCTACAACCTTACCTATATTCAGTAACCCACTGTGGTATTTAAAATTTTAATTGAGGAGAATTTGCCGGCACCCAGTTGGGATTTAAAGAAATAAGTGAACTCCCAAGACCAGAATGCAATGGGAGTATACGCCTACAGAGGCGGGACATAAAAACCCATCGCGCGTGCGATGTAAATGACTGCCGCTTTTTAGGTCTCGCCAGCGCATGCGCTGCGAGACATTTAGAAAGCGGGTTTTCAAAGTGCTACCACAGGCATTTTAGTGGCCTCAAGCTTGCGTGCACGCAAGCGTGCACGCGCGCAGCCGCCATCTGTCTTTCCTCCTGACACGGGTCATTAAGTGGATGGCGATCGCGATGCACTTTCACTTTCGCGGCTCGAGCGCGCGCATACAACTCCTGGTTTCCTTTTGCCGTCACGCGCGCCTCGCTTCAATGCCCCTGCCCCTCCCCCACCACAGAGCACGTCTCGCAGCTTGTTTAAAATATGGCTTTCCATTCATTGCGGACTTCTATCGCACCGTCACCTGTCTGCTTTTTAATTATTTTCCACCCATTACTCTTTACCATGTTCATGCACCCGTCCCCTCAAAGAGCCTCGCATTTTCCTCTTAGCTGATCTGACACTACACATCCAAAGATATAGAAATTGTCTGGTCTACTTTTTAAGGAATAATTCAGTTTCAGTTTTATACAGCACTGCACTTCGCGCTGTGATACTCCACCTACAACTCTACTGTGTTTATGTAGCCATCCCCTCACCGGAGCTGCAAAGAAAAGCCTCGCACTTTCCCTTTTGCTGTTCGTTTTTTTAACTTCACACTGAAAGCCTATATTTTTATATGCTTTGGGGACAATCACGAGAACCTACCTCGCCCATCTAGTGATCACCTTGACTAGTGTTCGCCTACGGTTTCGTCTCTCTTGCGGTACTCCCCTGCTCCTTCCCGTCACAACTGGGCAGGTGTGAACCAGCTGCTAACCCCGAGCTGTTCCAGCTGTTTCATCGCACCTCCTGCAGAGGCCTACTCCATACCAAGGCTCTCGAATTGCGCGCCCTGGAGAGCAGTAGCAACGTAGCCGCACACACTGCGCTGAGGGCACTGGCAGAAGCGACCTAGCATCATTAATTTGACGCTAGGTCGCTTCTGCCAGAGTCCACAGAGGGCTGTAGGGCAGAGGCACTTGCTATGCATTACAGTCCCAGCAGACTGTTTTGGGGATGCTTTTGCAGGTTATCAGGAAGACAGTAATAGGACTTTTTAACACTGCAGTTGGATCTGTGTTGTTTTGCTTATGTTTTGGAGTGACAATGCTAAAGCACTCGCATTACCCAAGTGATATGCTGCACAGACTCACTGTGTGCTCTCATTCATGTACACTGAGGCCAGGTACTGCACACATACACTTATGATGAAGCACAAACACATACACTGTACCATCACACTAACGCCTCACTCGAGACTCCTTCCCTGCCCTCGATGCTGACCTATAGAACCCCATCCACCAGTCGCCACCACTGCTCTGAACCCTAGATCACCTATCCTTCAGACAGACTAACAAGTATTGGTAAAGCCAACAGGTCTACCTTTGATGTGCCAAAGCATGTGAGCACAAGCGTTCAAAAAATGCTGTTTGCGTGTGTTGTATGCACAAATGTTGTTTGTTACATGAGGGCCATACCTATTGGCATTGCCAATTCTGGGGAAAAATGCAAGGTAAAACACATTGTCATTTACAACACCAATAGCTCTAACTCTCAAAAATGCGAGACCTATTGCATTGCAAATGCTTGTTTTCTCTTTACAGGCCAAGCCAGTGAGCAAGGGCGAAGGAACGCCCGAAACGCGTATGGAATTCTTGGCATACTTGTGAACTGGAACAAGCGATTTTGATGCCCTGTATGCCCTGCAATAAAAAAGGAATATAACACGACCGTGTGTGGCGCCTTCAAAGTTGGGAGCTCGTTCATATGGATATATATTATCTACTGGCGGTCGCCAGTAGATAGTTATAGTTACAACCTATTATCCATAGGAAATCCGCGACATTCTATTTGAAATAACTCTCTTGCCGGTTGACGTATCTTCGCGAAATTTTCAAACTTCGTGGGGCGCTCCGGTCCGCTCCTACCCTGAAAGTCTCGGGGTGATACGTCAAGCGGGGGCCGAGAAAAAGGGGGTCCCAAAACGCGTTTTCCCCATGCATTTTCCCATAGGAAACTTTAGACACGGCTACAGCCCGAACTGCTGAACGGAATTACACCAAATTTGGCAAAGAGGTAGTTCTTGGTTCAGAAAGAACCCTTTTTGTTAAATGGTGTAAATCCGTTCAGTAGTTGCTGAGAAAATCAAAAAGTAAAAGTACATATATATCTATGGGCACGGAGGATTCGCGCACCCTCCCGATCACGAGCTGCATGTTAATTGGCTGTCAGCTGGCTGTCAACATTCCGATTCAGGAAATGTTGGCAGCCATTTTATCCCTCGGTAGAACCGAGGGACAGAAACTAAGTGCGCAAAGCGCACAAAGGGGGAGGGTAGAAACACCCTGACCCCCTAGGTTTGCTCAGGGGGTCCCACAAGGACCCCCTGGGCAAAAAAAATAATTTTTTTTTTAAAAATCGGCAGGATGCGCTCAGGGAGCGCGAACCCTGCCGAAAAAAAATCAAAGCGCGGTCTCCCGCGCTCGATGTTAATTGGCCCCCGGGTGGCCCAAGTCCCGGGGGCATGCTGGGGGGTTAATTTTATGTGTGGGGGGCCTCTAAGGGCCCCCAAGCCCGGGGACCACCACCCCCGGGGCTTTATGTACAATGGTGCGGGAGGGCTCTGAGCCCTCCCGCAGCCCCGAGGACCACCACCTCCCCGGGGCTTCTTTTTTTATTAAAAACCTGTGTGGGGGGCTCCAGCCCCCACACGCCCGGGACCACCACCTCCCGGGGCACTAAGAAAAATTACAATGGGGGTCCGTTTTGGACCCCCAGAGCCCGGGGACCACCACCTCCCGGGGCTGTGCACTGAATGGGAGGGGGCGCGCGGCCCCCTCCTGGAGCCCTTGATGGCCCTGGGGACCACCACCCCCCAGGGCCGGCTCCTGCAGTGTCCCGGGGTGCCTACCCCCGGGACACTGCTGTTTGTAATGACAGGACGGGAGCCTCGCGGCTCCCGTCCTGTCATTGCAAACTAGCTTTGGATATTGGAAGAGAGAGCAGGAAACCTGCTCTCTCTTCCAATATCCAAAGCCGATAGCTTTCCACATGGGGAGCTGCATCTTAGCAGCTCCCCATGTGTAAAGCAATGCCGGCACCCTAGGGACGCGGGGAGCCGGCGGGACTGTGGGGGATTGGGGACCCCCACAGTCCCCAACGAGAAGGGCCAGCCCCGGGGGATGGGGTCCCCGGGGCAAGTAGTGGCCCGGGAGGGGGCCACGCGGCCCCCTCCCCGAAAAAAAAAAAACGATCGGGCCCGCAGGCCCCGCCCCCTTCCTTCACCACTCTGCAAACGCGCCCCTGGCGCGTTTGCAGAGAGGAACAGATCCCCTTGAATACTGGGGGTCCCTGGGGCCAACTAGCCCACCAGGAACCTCCAGTATGCGCCAGGGAGCTGCCTTGCAGAGAGGTGTACAGAGGCCACGCCCCTTTTACACCTCTCTGCAACGCAGCTCTATGGCGCTTTTGGAGGTATATGGTGGGCTAGTTGGACTCCGGGGACCCTCAGGATTCAAGGGGACTTAATCCCCCAACTTAAAACGCACCACGGGGCGCGTTTGCACAGTGGTGAAGGGAGGGGCGGGGCTTGAGGTGACATGTGTGCAAACAGGCCCCATGGCGCGTTTTAAGATGGGGAATTAAATCCCCTTCAATCCTGAGGGTCCCTGGGGGCCAACTAGCCCAACAGGTACATCCAGAAAGCGCCACAGAGCTGCGTTGCAGAGAGGTGTAAAAGGGTGTGGCCTCTCTACACGTCTCTGCAACGCAGCCCCTGGCGCATATTGGAGGTTCCTGGTGGTCTAGTTGGCCCCTAGGGACCCTCAGGATTCAAGGAACTTAATCCCCCAACTTAAAACGCGCCACGGGCGCGTTTGCAAAGATGTCACCTCAGGCCCCGCCCCTCCCTTCACCATTGTGCAAATATTCCTCTAAAATCAGCCGAAATAGGAATTCCGATTTACTCACCTGTTATAAGGAGAGACCTCAGTGCTGTATCTTTCAGCCCAGTACTGGTCCTGAAAAGTAATTTTAACCGTACTTACCGGTAACTTGAATTTCCTTCATAGGCTAACATTGACTGGTTTCACTTGGAAATTCTTCTAAGTGTGGAGTTTTGGAACTTTAAAATATTCCTCTAAAATCAGCCGAAATACGAATTCCGATTTACTCACCTGTTATCAGGAGAGACCTCAGTGCTGCATCTTTCAGCCCAGTACTGATCCTGAAAAGTAATTTTAACCGTACTTACCGGTAACTTGAATTTCCTTCATAGGCTAACATTGACTGGTTTCACTTGGAAATTCTTCTAAGTGTGGAGTTTTGGAACTTTAAAATATTCCTCTAAAATCAGCCGAAATACGAATTCCGATTTACTCACCTGTTATCAGGAGAGACCTCAGTGCTGCATCTTTCAGCCCAGTACTGATCCTGAAAAGTAATTTTAACCGTACTTACCGGTAACTTGAATTTCCTTCATAGGCTAACATTGACTGGTTTCACTTGGAAATTCTTCTAAGTGTTGATTTTTGAAACATACAAATATTCCTCTAAAATCAGCCGAAATCCGAATTCTGATTTACTCACCTGTTATCAGGAGAGACCTCAGTGCTGCATCTTTCAGCCCAGTACTGGTCCTGAAAAGTAATTTTAACCGTACTTACCAGTAACTTGAATTTCCTTCCATAGGCTAACATTGACTGGTTTCACTTGGAAATTCTTCTAAGTGTGGAGTTTTGGAACTTTAAAATATTCCTCTAAAATCAGCCGAAATACGAATTCCGATTTACTCACCTGTTATCAGGAGAGACCTCAGTGCTGCATGTTTCAGCCCAGTACTGATCCTCAAAAGTAATTTTAACCGTACTTACCGGTAACTTGAATTTCCTTCATAGGCTAACATTGACTGGTTTTCAGCAAAAAAGTTTCAAAGTGTTGATTTTCACAAACTACAAATATTCCTTAAAAATCGCCTGTATGACTTAAACGCATTCTTTCAACTGTTTACAGGAGATGCACCAGTGCTGGATCCAGGATCCAACACTGAGTAAGAAAAAGTAACGATAACAGTTTTTACCTGCTAAGTGAATTTCCTTCCATAGGATAACATTGGTGATTCTATGAGAAAAAGTTTCAGTGTCAACTTTTAAAATACAATAATATTCCTTAAAAATCACGACTGTAACCAAAACGCTTTTACTCAACTGTTTACAGGAGATGTACCAGGACTGAATCTAGGATCCAGTCCTGTGGTTACAAAAGTAATCCATAAAGTAACTAATTGCATTTAACTAGAAATTCACATTGAGCTGAATGTTGCATTGTGTTTGAAAATGTGTTGCCCATTGCAACAACTGTAACTACTGTACTTAAAAGTCTATTGCCTATCTGCAAAGTATTTAAACTAAAGTAATTCATTCTGAGAAAGTATTTTTTGTAATGTAATGTATAATGTAATTACAATGTAATTTTGACAAATAAAATATGTAAAAAAAAATTGTTTCTAAAAATGTAGTAAATCAGTATGAAAAAATTAATATAACAATTAATACATTTAAAAATTGTCATTTACAAAACCTTTGAAATTCACTGAAAAAACCGTAGGTTTCAGGCACGTTATAGTTAGAAATTAGCATTTAAAAACCTTTGAAATTCACTAAAAAACCATAGGTTTCAGACACGTTATAGTTACAAATTAGCATTTAAAAACCTTTGAAATTCACTGAAAAAACCATAGGTTTCAGACACGTTATAGTTACAAATTAGCATTTAAAAAACCTTTGAAATTCACTGAAAAAACCATAGGTTTTAGGGACAGTTATAGTTACTTGGACATTGCACTCGTACAAAACCCGTGAAATTCCCCGTTATAGTTAGTTCAGCTAACTATAACTCGCGCCCGCAATGCACTGCTGATGACGTCACATATTACATCACTCATGACATGGTCAGTGACATCACTGATGACATCACTGATGACATCTCAAATGACATCACTGATGACATCATCCACGTGATAATCTGATGCACCTCCTCACACCCTAATATAATCTTTGATACACCCACTCTAAATTACAGACTGCCATTCGCAAAACCATAGACACTCCAACACCAATAACTACATACCCACTCACTGATTCTTAGGTCTACACACACACATCCACTCACTCACCCGTACAGTCACTCATACTTACGGTCACTCAGTACAGGACTATCATATGCACTCTTACTCCTATATAGACACTCAAACAACGCCACTCATCCATAGAGATACTCACACACCTAGTCAGTCATGCAAATAATTAAACACACTGCCATTTACTCACCTATACAGTTATACACACACCAGCTCACTTACTCATACAAATAGTAGCACATTGTTACGCTCTTATACAATCACTGATACAAGCACACAATCATCCATACAGCCACTATCACAATCACTCACTCTTGCTTATAGCTATTTATATACTCCAACACACATATATACTGCCTTTCACATATGTAGTTACTCACACATGTACCACTGGGACATACATTCACTCACTAACACACTCTTACACACACTTACCCACCCATACAGTCTATCACAGATGCACTCTTGAAACCATCCACCCAGTGAATCACCCACTCACACATCTATGCACAGAGTTGCACACACCCCTCCCACACAAACACTCAGGCACCCATACAGATACTCAGACAAGCATTCAATAACTCATATAGAAAATCATTTAGCTATTCACAAACACATGCAGCCACTTACACAGCAACAGACAGACGGATACAGACATACACCCAGTTTAGTCAGTAACCCATGCATTCAGTAAGATACGTTAAATCACTCACTTATAGAGTCAGTCACGCACCTACTAAATCATCCATACAGACACTTAGACACCCACTCATTCTTCAATACGTCTTTTCCTATATATTTTAAAAATATTTAAACTTTACAGAAACACACAGTCACTGGATGATGTCATCAGTGATGTCATTTGAGATGTCATCAGTGATGTCATCAGTGATGTCACTGACCATGTCATGAGTGATGTAATATGTGACGTCATCAGCAGTGCATTGCGGGGCGCGAGTTATAGTTAGCTGAACTAACTATAACGGGGGAATTTCACGGGTTTTGTACGAGTGCAATGTCCAAGTAACTATAACTGTCCCTAAAACCTATGGTTTTTTCAGTGAATATATATATATATATATATTCACTGAAAAACCATAGGTTTTAGGGACAGTTATAGTTACAAATTAGCATTTAAAAAACCTTTGAAATTCACTGAAAAAACCATAGGTTTCAGATATGTTATAGTTACAAATTAGCATTTAAAAAACCTTTGAAATTCACTTTAAAAACCATAGGTTTTAGGGACAGTTATAGTTAGTTGGACATTTCACTCGTACAAAACCCGTGAAATTCCCCGTTATAGTTAGTTCAGCTAACTATAACTCGCGCCTCGCAATGCACTGCTGATGACGTCACATATTACATCACTCATGACATGGTCAGTGACATCACTGATGACATCTCAAATGACATCACTGATGACATCATCCAGTGACTGTGTGTTTCTGTAAAGTTTAAATATTTTTAATATATATAGGAAAAGACGTATTGAAGAATGAGTGGGTGTGTAAGTGTCTGTATGGATGATTTAGTAGGTGCGTGACTGACTCTATAAGTGAGTGATTTAACGTATCTTACTGAATGCATGGGTTAGTGACTAAACTGGGTGAATGTCTGTATCCGTCTGTCTGTTGCTGTGTAAGTGGCTGCATGGGTTTGTGAATAGCTACATGAGTGTCTATATGAGTTATTGATTGGTTGTCTGAGTATCTGTATGGGTGCCTGAGTGTTTGTGTGGGTGGGGTGTGTGCGACTCTGTGCATAGATGTGTGAGTGGGTGATTCACTGGGTGGATGGTTTCAAGAGTGCATCTGTGATAGACTGTATGGGTGGGTAAGTGTGTGTAAGAGTGTGTTAGTGAGTGAATGTATGTCCCAGTGGTACATGTGTGAGTAACTACATATGTGAAAGCCAGTATATATGTGTGTTGGAGTATATAAATAGCTATAAGCGAGAGTGAGTGATTGTGATAGTGGCTGTATGGATGAGTGTGTGCTTGTATCAGTGATTGTATAAGAGCGTAACAATGTGCTAGTATTTGTATGATTAAGTGAGCTGGTGTGTGTATAACTGTATAGGTGAGTAAATGGCAGTGTGTTTAATTATTTGCATGACTGACTAGGTGTGTGAGTACCTCTATGGATGAGTGGCGGTGTTTGAGTGTCTATATAGGAGTAAGAGTGCATATGATAGTCCTGTACTGAGTGACCATAAGTATGAGTGACTGTACGGGTGAGTGAGTGGATGTGTGTGTGTAGACCTAAGAATCAGTGAGTGGGTATGTAGTTATTGGTGTTGGAGTGTCTATAGTTTTGCGAATGGCAGTCTGTAATTTAGATTGGGTGTATCAAAGGTTATATTAGGGTGTGAGGAGCTGCATCAGATTATCACGTGGATGATGTCATCAGTGATGTAATTTGAGATGTCATCAGTGATGTCATCAGTGATGTCACTGACCATGTCATGAGTGATGTAATATGTGACGTCATCAGCAGTGCATTGCGGGGCGCGAGTTATAGTTAGCTGAACTAACTATAACGGGGGAATTTCACGGGTTTTGTACGAGTGAAATGTCCAACTAACTATAACTGTCCCTAAAACCTATGGTTTTTAAAGTGAATTTCAAAGGTTTTTTAAATGCTAATTTGTAACTATAACATATCTGAAACCTATGGTTTTTTCAGTGAATTTCAAAGGTTTTTTAAATGCTAATTTGTAACTATAACTGTCCCTAAAACCTATGGTTTTTTCAGTGAATTTCAAAGGTTTTTTAAATGCTAATTTCTAACTATAACGTGTCTGAAACCTATGGTTTTTTCAGTGAATTTCAAAGGTTTTTTAAATGCTAATTTGTAACTATAACGTGCCTGAAACCTACGGTTTTTTCGGTGAATTTCAAAGGTTTTTTAAATGTATTAATTTTTATATTATTTTTTTTCATACTGATTTACTACATTTTTAGAAACAATTTCTTTTACATATTTTATTTTTTAAATTACATTGTAATTACATTATACATTACATTACAAAAAATACTTTCTCAGAATGAATTACTTTAGTTTAAATACTTAGCACATAGGCAATAGACTTTTAAGTACAATAGTTACAGTTGTTGCAATGGGCAACACATTTTCAAACACAATGCAACATTCAGCTCAATGTGAATTTCTAGTTAAATGCAATTAGTTACTTTATGGATTACTTTTCTAACCACAGGACTGGATCCTAGATTCAGTCCTGGGACATCTCCTGTAAACAGTTGAGTAAAAGCGTTTTGGTTACAGTCGTGATTTTTAAGGAATATTATTGTATTTTAAAAGTTGACACTTAGAAACTTTTCCTCATAGAATCACCAATGTTATCCTATGGAAGGAAATTCACTTAGCAGGTAAAAACTGTTATCGTTACTTTTTCTTACTCAGTGTTGGATCCTGGATCCAGCACTGGTGCATCTCCTGTAAACAGTTGAAAAAATGCGTTTAAGTCATACAGGCGATTTTAAGGAATATTTGTAGTTTGTGAAAATCGACACTGAAACTTTTCTGCTGAAAACCAGACAATGGATTCCTATGGAAGAAAAGATAAGTTACTGGTAAGTACGGTTAAAATTACTTTTCAGGGTCAGTGCTGGGCTAAAAGATGCAGCACTGGGTTCTCTCCTGATAACAGGTGAGTAAATCGGAATTCGTATTTCGGCTGATTTTAGAGGAATATTTGTATGTTTCAAAAATCAACACTTAGAAACTTTTTCAGCAAAAAGCAGGCAATGATATCCTATGGAAGGAAATTCAAGTTACTGGTAAGTACGGTTAAATTTACTTTTGAGGATCAGTACTGGGCTGAAAGATGCAGCACTGAGGTCTCTCCTGATAACAGGTGAGTAAATCGGAATTCGTATTTCGGCTGATTTTAGAGGAATATTTTAAAGTTCCAAAACTCCACACTTAGAAGAATTTCCAAGTGAAACCAGTCAATGTTAGCCTATGGAAGGAAATTCAAGTTACTGGTAAGTACGGTTAAAATTACTTTTCAGGACCAGTACTGGGCTGAAAGATACAGCACTGAGGTCTCTCCTTATAACAGGTGAGTAAATCGGAATTCGTATTTCGGCTGATTTTAGAGGAATATTTGTATGTTTCAAAAATCAACACTTAGAAACTTTTTCAGCAAAAAGCAGGCAATTATATCCTATGGAAGGAAATTCAAGTTACTGGTAAGTACGGTTAAAATTACTTTTGAGGATCAGTACTGGGCTGAAAGATGCAGCACTGAGGTCTCTCCTGATAACAGGTGAGTAAATCGGAATTCGTATTTCGGCTGATTTTAGAGAAATATTTTAAAGTTCCAAAACTCCACACTTAGAAGAATTTCCAAGTGAAACCAGTCAATGTTAGCCTATGGAAGGAAATTCAAGTTACTGGTAAGTACGGTTAAAATTACTTTTCAGGATTAGTACTGGGCTGAAAGATGCAGCACTGAGGTCTCTCCTGATAACAGGTGAGTAAATCAGAATTCGTATTTCGGCTGATTTTAGAGGAATATTTGCACAATGGTGAAGGGAGGGGTGGGGCCTGAGGTGACATCTGTGCAAACGCGCCCCGTGGCGCGTTTTAAGTAGGGGGATTAAGTCCCCTTGAATCATGAGGGTCCCTACGGGACAACTAGCCCACCAGGAACCTCCAGTATGCGCCAGGGGCTGCGTTGCAGAGACATGTACAGAGGCCACACCCCTTTTTACACTCTCTGCAACGCAGCTCTGTGGCGCTTTCTGGACGTACCTGTTGGGCTAGTTGGCCCCAGGGCCCTCAGGATTGAAGGGGATTTAATTCCCCATCTTAAAACGCGCCACGGGGCCTGTTTGCACACATGTCACCTGAAGCCCCGCCCCTCCCTTCACCACTGTGCAAACGCGCCCCGTGGCGCGTTTTAAGTCAGGGGATTAACTCCCCTTGAATCCTGAGGGTCCCTGGGGTGCAACTAGCCCACCATATACCTCAAAAGCGCCACAGAGCTGCGTTGCAGAGAGGTGTAAAAAGGGGCATGGCCTCTGTACACCTCTCTGCAAGGCAGCCCCTGGCGCATACTGGAGGTTCCTGGTGGGCTAGTTGGCCCCAGGGACCCCCAGTATTCAAGGGGAATTCATTCCCTCTGCAAACGCGCCAGGGGCGCGTTTGCAGAGTGGTGAAGGAAGGGGCGGGGCCTGCGGGCCCGATCGTTTTTTTTTTCCCTGAAGGGGGCTGTGTGGCCCCCTTCCTTTTTCCTATTTTTAGGCCCTGGGGACCCCATCCCCCAGGGCCTTACCCCTTTTTTTAATTAAAATAAAAATAAAAAAACGGGAAGGGGGCCGCGTGGCCCCCCTTTCCTGGGCCTGTATTGGCCCCGGGGACCCCATCCCCCGGGGCATGGCCTCTTTTTTTTTTATTTGGAGGGGTCTGCGTGGCCCCCCTCCTCAGGCCATTTAAGGCCCCGGGGACCCCATCCCCGGGGCCGGCCTTGCACTTTAAAAAAAAAAAAATTTACCTTTGGGGAGGGGTGCTGCGTGGCCCCCTCCGTGGCCACTTATGGCCCCGGGGACCCCATCCCCCGGGGCCTGGCCTCTCGTTGGGGACTGTGGGGGTCCCCAAGCCCCCACAGTCCCGCCGGCTCCCCGTGTCCTACGGGAGCCGGCATTGCTTTTACACATGGGGAGCAGCTAACATGCTGCTCCCCATGTGGAAAGCAATCAGCTTTGGATATTGGAAGCGAGAGCAGGTTTCCTGCTCTCTCTTCCAATATCCAAAGCAAGTTTGCAATGACAGGACGGGAGCCGCGAGGCTCCCGTCCTGTCATTGCAAACAGCAGTGTCCCGGGGGTAGGCACCCGGGACACTGCAGGAGCCGGCCCTGGGGGTGGCGGTCCCCAGGGCCACCACAGGCTCCAGGAGGGGGGCCGCGCGGCCCCCTCCCTACATTTTGAAAGCCCCGGGGAGGTGGTGGTCCCCGGGGCTTGGGGTCCAAAACGGACCCCCATTGTAATTTTTCTTAGTGCCCCGGGGAGGTGGTGGTCCCCGGGGCATGTGGGGGCTGGAGCCCCCACACAGGTTTTACAAAAATAAAAAAGAAGCCCCGGGGAGGTGGCGGTCCCCGGGGCTGCGGGAGGGCTCAGAGCCCTCCCGCACCATTATACATAAAGCCCCGGGGGGTGGTGGTCCCCGGGCTTGGGGGGCCCTTAGAGGCCCCCCACACATAAAATTCACCCCCCCCAGCATGCCCCCGGGACTTGGCCCACCCGGGGGCCAATTAACATCGAAGCGCGAGAGACCGCGCTTTGATTTTTTTTTTTTCGGCAGGATTCGCGCACCCTGAGCGCATCCTGCCGATTTAAAAAAAAAAAAAAATTTGTCCTTGTGGGACCCCCTGAGCAAACCTAGGGGGTCAGGGTGTTTCTACCCTGCCCCCTTTGTGCGCTCTGCGCACTTGTTTCTGTCCCTCGGTTCTACCGAGGGACAAAATGGCTGCCAACATTTCCTGAATCGGAATGTTGACAACCAGCTGACAGCCAATTAACATGCAGCTCGTGATCGGGACGGTGCGCGTAGGGTGCGCTGAGGGTACGCGGACCCTACTCGGCCATAGATATCACTATCTTTTTACTTTTGATTTTCTCAGCAACTACTGAATGGATTTACACCATTTAACAAAAAGAGTTCTTTCTGAACCAAGAACTACCTCTTTGCCAAATTTGGTGTAATTCCGTTCAGCAGTTCGGGCTGTAGCCGTGTCTAAAGTTTCCTATGGAAAATTGCATGGGGAAAACGCGTTTTGGGACCCCCCCTTTTTCTCGGCCCCCGCTTGACGAATCCCCCCGAGACTTTCAGGGTAGGAGCGGACCGGAGCGGGCCATAAAGTTTTAAAATTTTGCGAAGATACGTCAACCGGCAAGAGAGTTATTTCAAATAGAATGTCGCGTATTTCCTATGGATAATAGGTTGTAACTATAACTATCTACTGGCGACCGCCAGTAGATAATACAAATATATATATATATATAGATATATATATATATATATATATATAGATATAGATATATATATATATATCTATATATATATATATATATTTATATCTATAAATATTATAGCTCCAAAGTTACCCACACATTGAGCAGCACTTCTGTAGTGGCCTTAATAAAACTGAAAAAAAATGGTTTTTCCGTGTGAGCACTCTTTACACACTAGTGTAGGATGCACACCTCAGTGTATACTGTACACCATTCAAGATATGGTTCTCCTGCTCATCACTCAGTGAAGTGATTTGTTTATGTATTATTTATCTAACTTGTCTTAATTTGGCATCAGTTACTAACACAAGAAAACCACGTTACAACATTGAAAATATACTCTAACTAGTCTAATCTCAAAGTGTGAATTAATACAAGCACAAAGACAACGTCTGGTCACTTCCAAGGCCAAACCTGTTCACCGACAAAGGCAGGTCACTTTCCAAGGCCAAACTGGTTCTCGGACAAAGGCAGGTCACTTCCAAGGCCAAACCGGTTAGAACCGGACAAAGGCAGGTCACTTCCAAGGCCAAACCGGTTTACGGACACAGGCAGGTCACTTCCAAGGCCAAACCGGTTCACGGCCACAGGCAGGTCACTTCCTAGGCCAAACCGGTTCACAGCCACAGGCAGGTCACTTCCAAGGCCAACCCGGTTCACAGCCATAGGCAGGTCACTTCCAAGGCCAAACCGGTACACGGCCACAGGCAGGTCACTTCCAAGGCCAAACCGGTTCACGGACAAAGGCAGATCACTTCCAAGGCCAAGCTGGTTCACAGACAAAGGCAGGTCACTTCCAAGGCCAAACCGGTTCACGGACACAGGCAGGTCACTTCCAAGGCCAGGCTGTTTCATAGACAAAGGCAGGTCACTTCCAAGGCCAAACCAGTTCACGGACACAAGCAGGTCACTTCCAAGGCCAAACCGGTTCACAGACAAAGGCAGGTCACTTCCAAGGCCAGGTTGGTTCACGGACAAAGGCAGGTCACTTCCAAGGCCAGGCTGTTTCATAGAGAAAGGCAGGTCACTTCCAAGGCCAAACCGATTCACAGACAAAGGCAGGTCACTTCCAAGGCCAGGCTGTTTCATAGACAAAGGCAGGTCACTTCCAAGGCCAAACAGGTTCACGGACAAAGGCAGGTCACTTCCAAGGCCAAACCGGTTCACGGACAAAGGCAGGTCAATTCCAAGGCCAAACCGGTTCACGGACACAAGGTCACTTCAAAGGCCAAACCGGTTCACGGACAAAGGCAGGTCACTTCCAAGGCCAAACCGGTTCTCATACAAAGGCAGGTCACTTCCAAGGCCAAACCGGTTCACGGACAAAGGCAGGTCACTTCCAAGGCCAAACCGGTTCACGGACAAAGGAAGGTCACTTCTAAGGTCAGGCTGGTTCACGGACAAAGGCAGGTCACTTCCAAGGACACAGCATCCC
This sequence comes from Calotriton arnoldi, assembly GCA_963921515.1. Taxonomy (NCBI): domain Eukaryota; kingdom Metazoa; phylum Chordata; class Amphibia; order Caudata; family Salamandridae; genus Calotriton; species Calotriton arnoldi. The sequence goes on along the minus strand of CAWUFW010001157.1, from coordinate 1,208,327 downwards.
AGGTGCAGAAAGACTGAGTCGAGGCACAAAGGCGAGGATGAATGAATGAATGAAATGATATTTGTAAAGCGCGATGGCTACCCTGAGGCCTCCCAGCGCTAAGGAGGATTCATCTGGGGAAGACTTTTCCCAGTGACTGTGGTATTGTGTGGAGAGTGACATCCAGTGAGGTGCAGAATGGACAGGACGGAGGTGGGGCAGTGCAGAAAGGACAGAAGGACAGTGGTGGTAGGACAGCGTGGCTGCAGAGTACACTTTATTAGCAAATACATGTGAGGAATGCTTAGCTGTGTTTTAGTTTATTTGAACTTACTTTGCATAATGGCCAGTATTCCGAAAATGGATGCTTTGTTGACGAATAATTCTTGTATATTTCCTGTATATTGACAAAGATCACCACAACTCTCGGAAGATTAAGAACGCCTTAGTACAGATAACCCTCGCCAGTTACTTAGAATATTGGGGACAGCCATGATTCTCCGGGTAGCCTCACGCTATGGCGCATTGCAGTATGCAGCACAAAGTGCCTTGCCAAAGCTGCTAATTCATAAATTAAACTAGCAAACATTGCTTTGGCATTTCAAACCGATAGCTTCCTATAGGAAGTTGCCTGTTTTGTATTACACTATATCACACGTATTTGTCCCGAAGTCGAATATCTCATAATATGCTAGTATTATGAGGTATCCGAGAATTATTTTCCTAGCAGTGTTGTCTGGTAGTTTCAACAAAGCTGCATGTAATATATTGTAACATACTCATTTTAAAGGCTTCTAAACTCACAGATCGCACAGAGAATACACAGCACATTTATCCGTCACATTTTTTTTTTCTCTTTTAGACAAAATGGCCTCCCCATACGCGCCCGGCTGGGTGCCGTCCTCACCAATCACAATGTTGCCATTGCAGCATTGTGATTGGCTTAGGGGAGGGAGGCTGCCTTCTTCCTGGTCCTGCCGGAGGCAGGAGAGTAGTAAAGCAGCAGGAAAACGCGGGACCCAGCCAGGAGCGGAGGCGGCGTGGGACCCGGTAAGGTTAGTTTTTATTTTTAAATTCCCCCACACGCGAACCCCTGTGTTGCCCCCCCACTGACCCCCCCACCCGCGAGTCATGCCACCCGGGACTGCTGGCAGTATATTGTGCGTATTTAACCTTTAGCTGGGGCTCACGAAGGGAATGTATTTCTGTACTGTGCCATATTCGTTACTGTCGCTGATGGTGCGGTCAAAAGGTCCACTACCGGCCATGCAATTTCACTCTGACAAGTGCCCCAACCAGCAAGTGCCTAAACGAAATCAGATCATACGACCAGTGCACAAATAGCGTTCTGCACTGGTCAGTTTTCCCATTCTCTTTTAATGTAATGTAATGTAAGCAATTTGCAGAGCGCAATGGTTGCTCCAACACAGTATCCCTGCGCTAGGATTCCACACAGAAAGGTGGCTACAGAGGATTCTACCAAGAGGAAATTCATCTTAGAGTTGTATGAAAAACCAGGTTTTTAACTTCTCCCTGAAAATAGTTTCGGACTGTTCCTGCCTGAGATCTAACGGCAGCGTGTTCCAAAGTTATGCGGCAAGATAGCTGGAGGTGCGCCCTCCTAGACGCAATCTAGCTATCCTGGGAACCACAGCCAAAGCGGCATCAGAGGACCTTAAGCAGTGATTGTGCTGATATGGTTGTATCAGGGGGAATAAATCACAGGGACCCCCTGAGTTCAAAATTCTATGACAAAAACATAGAGCCTTAAAGGAGATCCTTTCCCTCATCGGAAGCCTATGTAATTCTCCAAGGGCAGCACCTGTGCACAAGAATCTACATAAATAATAAAACATGTTAATATTTTAAAAGAAGTAAAGATAAATGGGGCAAGGCCATCCATTAAGATATAACAATGACATTATATGTCCCAGCATCCCCAACTCCCCATAATTCAGCATGTTCGCACCTGTCAATAGATTGCCTTCCCCCAAATTCATCCTTCCATCCCTCTACAGTCCGCACAAGGGCTCAAGACAATATGCACTCCAGGCACAGAACCACAGTGATCTTTTTCCAGTGACTTGTTGTACTCCTTTCAGCAGGCAGGGAAAGTTGAGATTAGGAGTGGGTATAACTCACGTAATTCTGTTTAGCGTAATTACATGGAATTATCTAAGAATTCTGCGAGATTACGGAGAATTACACAAGAAGAGTAATTCTGTGTTTAACACTAATTTTTTGTGCAAAAATGACCTCTGGCTTCCAAAATGGACACAAGGATGCATTTTGCTCTAAGAAATAGTGCTAAATGTGACAAAACATGAATGGCGAGTGCAAGCGACCACTTGCGCTTGCTAAATGTGCTCTTGTTGTAGGATTTTACCTCAACTTGCTCCCAGTATTTAGCATTATTTTCTTAGCGCAAAATGCACCACTGCATCCAAAATGGGCTCAAGGGTGCATTTTGTGATAAGAAATAGTGCTAAATGCAGCAGAATGCGAATAGCGAGCGTCTGGTCATTAAATGTGCTCTTGCAGTAGGATTTATTTCTCCCAAATTACTCTTAATCATGCAAGCAGGAGTAATTGCGCTATTATCAGTGTTGGACTTGGCCCTTTTTGCAGGGTCACCCCCAAACGTTTTGCCTTACTCTTACTTTTTGCTGAGTTTGCTTTGTTGACTTTAGGACTCTGTGCACTTTACAACTGCTGACCAGTGCTAAAGTGCTTGTGCTCTCCCCTTAAAACCTGGTAGAATTGGCTTATACCCAATTGGCATATTTAATTTACTTGTAAGTCCATAGTAAAGTGATACTAGATGTGTCCAGGGTCTGTAAATCAATTGCTACTAGTGGGCCAGCAACACTGGTTGTGCCACCCACTTCAGTAGCACTTTCAACATATCTAGGGCCTGCCACAGTAGAGCCTGTGTGTACAATTTAAACTAACAATTTGACCTGGCAACAAACCTTTTGCCATGTCCAGACATTCCTTTTTTAATAAATATATGTCACCCCTATGGTAGGCCCTGGACAGGTCAGAAGTCAGAGTGCAATATATTTAAAAAGCAGGACATGTACTCTTAAGTTTTACATGTCCTGGTAGTGTAAAACTCTTAAATTCGTTTTCACTACGCCAGGCCTATCTCTCCCATGGGATAACATTAGAGTTGTCTTATTATATTTTATAAGTGTAATGTCTAAATGGGAAGAGATGATCAGTTCCTGTTTGGTGTCTCTTGAATCCTAATTTAAAATCCTAACTTACGGTGAAGTCATATTTTAAATTGCAATTGTGAAACTGCTACTTTTAGAAAGTTGGCATTTTCTTGCCTTAGCCATTTGGTGCCTGCAGCCTGTCTCTGGGTCACTTGACTGGGTGTGGGTGACAGTTGGGCTTGTGTATTCCTCCTAGGCAGCCACACACAGTGGGAGATTAGTTGTGGCTGGTTCACTGGCAGGATAGGAGGGAGGAGCTAGGCTCAGCCCCACCTACACTTGAATAGGTTGTGTCTTGCATCCACACAAAGTGATGCATCCCCCCTGTAGTTAGTCTGGAGCCCAGGTAGGGAAGGCAGGGCATGTGTGCACGTCAAAGGCATGTCTCTAGAAGCTTCTCCATATTTCAATTGCTCAACTGTGTATAAAAGAAGGACCTCAGACATCAACTCTTCAGTACACTTCTGAACCTATGGATACTCTGCCAGGAAGAAGTACTGCTGTGCTGCTACAAGGAGTGCCACTCTGCTGGACTGCTGCTCTAAAGGAACTGCTGCCCTGCTGTGCTGACCTGCTGCCTGCCTGCTGCTCTCTTGCCTGGGGAAGAAGAACTGGACGTGCAACTTCACCTTGAACCCAGGACCTCAGAGTGACTCAAAGGACTAGCCTGCTGGCTTCCTGATTTGAGCCTCAGGAACATAAAAGGCTCCCCAACAACTTCTGGACCCGTCTTCAGTGAGTCCCTGATCCCCAAGTGGCGTCTCTCAGGTCCTAGACACTTGGGGGCATATTAACAAGGCTCGGCGATAAATATCGCAAAACGCGCTTAGCGCTTGCATATTTATCGCCGGCTATCTCTGCAATTTATCGCCCGGTTAGCGCGTTATTAACAACGCGCATCGCTGAGGCGATAAAATTCCAGAGATAGCGAGGTTATCGCCGTTTTGCAAGGAACATCGCTGGTTTTCCAACGATGTTCCCTGCAAAACGGCGATAACCTTGCTGATACGACCCTGTGGTCGTATCAGCAGAATCCACCTCCTATGTCTAACATAGGTAAGTCAGGATTATAGCAGACATTAGATTTTGGCGAAAACGGCCGTTTTCGCCAAAATTTAACGTCTGCTATAATCCTGTGGGCTGCCTTGTAAATATCGCGATGTGCACATCGGCGATATTTGCAACGTAGCCCATCCGGGGTACGCCCAGTAACGCCCACTTTGCATCTCATTAGAGATGCAAAGATGGGCGTTGGGGGAAAGGGCGATAGTGCAAGGATTCACGCGATAGCGTGACCTTGCTGATTAGGCGATAAGATTATCGCCGCTTTTCGTCCGAAAACGGACGCTAAAGCGGCGATAATTGTTTATCGCCTCGTTGTTAATATGCCCCTTGGTGTGGCTCACAAGCTCTTGAAATCAAGCTTTTGGGGTCTTTCCAACTGCAAACAGGCCCGTTTGCACCGGAACCACACCGCTCCCCCTGATATTCAGTGCGAGCCACTGCCAGCCCATCTCTTTGCACAGCAGCATTGACAGGGGAACCGTCAACAAGAAGCTCCAGCCCGCCCATCTGCAACTCCTGGCCTGCTATTTGCACCACGCAATCTGCTACTGCAACGCTCCCCTTGCTCCTTGTGACCCTCTCCATTGTGAACGGGACTCTTGGCTCAAAACTTGAGAAGGTAAAACTTCAGCGGGATTAATCTGGGACTGTATCCGACCAATAGTCCATTGTGGTCGGCCTGAACTTTTGACTTTGACCTGGTCCAGTGCGACCAGATAGCAGCGGTTGGCACTATATGCTTTTAGAAGATATATTGCAATTTATTCTTTAAACCTTCATATCTCCCGCTCTCCTGATTAGAGTTTTGTCATTTTGGTCTTGTTTTATTTATTAAACTAAGCTCTATTTTTCTAACCTGGTGCGGGATCTTTTTTGTGTGGTATTTTCACTGTTTGACTGTTTGAAGCGTTGCACCAATACTTTATACATTGCCTCAAAGTTAAGCCTGACTGCTCTGTGTCAAGCTACCAGGAAGCTGAGCACATGTTAATTTGGGTTATGCATGTGCCTTACTCTGACTAGGATTGTGGATGTTGCTTGACCAGAATCACACCCAGTCAACCAGTAACCCATTGGTAATTACACATCAAAGAGTAATGTTGAATTACCATAATTATTCAGATTATTCCGGCATAGTTGAAATTCCACCCAGATCTAGTTGAGAGATCAGATACCATTCAGATTTATGCACCACCTCAAAAAAGTCTGGACTCATGCCCAGCACTGTAAAACCAAGGTCTGGTGACATTTATTGCACCAAAACCAGTGCAATGCATGTAATCCAGACACAGCAATGCAAAATGTCCACAGCATTGTGGACTCGCTTCGATTAGCCCCAGATATTTTATATAGTGTTTTAAATGCATGTGTCAAAATAACAGTGTGGAATATGACATGTCAGAGGTTTGCCCCCTCCTGCTTCCTCAGAAAGAGATTCAACTACCCCTTATTAGCTAGGCCACATGCCCTCCTGGTCATACCTGCCTTAAAGGATGTATTTATTACATGAAGACACTAAGGGGTCGATTCCGATCCCGGCCGGTAGGGAACCGAATCGGATTCGGCTTAACCGAATCCGATTCGGAGCCCTCTTTCCCGACCGATTCGTACGTGCGTCCGGGCGAGCGAGTACGATGCGAGCGCGTGCGAATTCGCCGACCGACTCGTACGCCCGTCCCAACCGCACCGACCGACTCGCATGGATGCGCCTCGCACCGCGCAATGGAGACGTTCCCCGGCCGGGCAAGTACGATGCGCGCCGCGAGCAGTCCGACCGACTCGCGCCGTCCGGCTCGAAGAAGCAGTCGGAGCCGTACTTCGGGGGTCCGTGTCGGACCCCCCTGTACGCGTAGCCGCGCGAGTCGCACACAGGGGGGACCCATGGGTCCCCCCTACCTGTGCGTGTACGGCGCGAGTCGCTTCGCCGCGTACACGCTGTAGGGGGCGCCCTTGTTCGCCTCGCACCCATTGAGTCAATTGGAGCCCGCGTACGCGTTGTACGACAGGCTCCCATTGACTTCAATGGGAGTCCGACCGAATCGAGTCCGATAGCATGCGTACGCATCGTACTCGTTCGGTCGGGCTGCACGGGACCGATTCGGTCGGAAATCTCTCCGGGTCCGGCTCGGTCGGAGAGATTTCCGGTCCGAATCGGAATCGGCCCCTAAGTGCCTCGTTTAGTGCCAGGTGGGGGGGGTCACAAAGCGGCAGGATGTTAGACCATCTATCATTTTCTTTTAATTTCTAAAGACAAATCTTCAAAAGTAGAAATGAAATCAATGTCCCTAAAGTGCTGCAAATTTTCTCCCAGCACTTGGAGACAATTTTTTTAAGTTCAAGAAATGTTATTAAGTTTTGCAGAACAAATAATACCAAACATATTAAAATAGTACTGTAACTGTAAGGATAAACTCCAGATAAGTATATAACAAGTATGATAATAATAACTTACATAAACAGATTCAGACAATTGTGATTGCGAAAAATATAAATAAAAGAACAGGTAGGGGTACAGTAATAAATAAAAATGAAATTATTACAAGCATTTTAAGTAGGTAGATTAGCTAATGTAAGAGTCAAGAGTATACCACATACTAGAAAAAATTATAGAGGAATCCTTGCGGCTAAAATCATCCAGTCCCACCAAGCATGAACAGGTAATGCACATCCATCTTCCCAATTAGATGTAATTGACTTAACAACAGTAGAGATAAACTAGGAAGCTTACAATCAGCAGGAGATAAAAAATGTTTGAGAGTATGAGATTTAAAAATAAGAACATTAAATGACAAAGTAAATAAAAAAAACAAAAATCTGCATAATAATATTCCATAGTCCTGTCAAAAATTTTGAAAAAAACGGGCAATCATAAAGCACATGTTTAAAACTCCTTAAAGTAGTTTATAGTGCCAGCAATTTTGTGTGCCAATTAACTTTGCCTTAAACATTTGAACTGGAGACCAAAAACATTGGTATAAGAGGTATTCATTAGTTTGTATGAAAGTAGCGGATAGAGAGCTAGCAACATTACTTAACAGAATAGATTTCCATTGTATAATAGGTGGTTGCGCATTAAATTCAGAAGAGCATTTATGAGCAAAATCGCCAAAAGGATAGGGAATAGTACTACTTTTTTAATGTACTTTGGAAGCTATGAGTCCAGATCTACCAAAACTGCTTACACAAAGTTCCATATTAGATATCCTTGCAGATGGTATCAAGTTAAGATACATATTAAGTACAGAATTACAGGGTAATTTATATTTAGGGAAATCTGATTCAGTAAGATGGTATCTTGTTCTTAATTTAGTGAAAATGTAGAACATATCTCCTTGGCAAATATCACTAATATAATAGATGCTAGCGTTAATCCAAGAATTCCAAAAAGAGATACGTTTCTTGAGTTTATGTTAGTGTTACACAAGAGAGAAACGTTTTTAGAAGTTCTAATAGTAATATCAAATTTGTCATCAAAAGATAATAGAGCAAGTTAGTGGCATTAATGATAGTTGAAATTTTACCAATCTCAGTGTTTGCCATGATCAAAAAAGCAGGTAACGGAAAAGATCATGTAATCCAACACCACCATCTTTATGAGGCACTTGTAAAGTTTTGATGCAAATGCATGCAGGTTTGTTGTTCCATATGAACATATTAAATGGTTTTTATAATTTACTAAAGAAAGTGGAAGGAAAACAAATTGGCAACATAGATCATTTGTAAAGGATTTGGGGAGTATTTTAATTGCTTCAATACATCCCCACCAATTCATGTGAGTGATTGACCATTTATCAAATTTGTCTTTTGAAATTAGTAAGCCTTTTGGAGCAATTCATTTCTATTGTATCCTTAATGGAATTAGAAAATGTAATGCCTAGGTATTTTAGGGTATTTGAATTTCATAATATGTGTGTATCTGCAATCATTGTGGGAGTACATAATATATTAATTGGCAAAAAAAATTGTTTTATTGATATTTAAAGAATAACCAGAGATATTAGCATATTGATCAATATTATGTAAAATATTACATATCAATTTTGCAGAATCATGGACTTATAA